>OY288279.1:41814457-43014457 GCA_958450335.1 Hibiscus tridactylites
CCGACACTGTATAATGACGCACAGGAATTTTACAAGAACTGTGACAGGTGCCAGCGGACAGGTAACATCTCGAGGAGAAACGAGATGCCACTACAAAATATTTTGGAAGTCGAGATCTTCGATGTTTGGGGGATTGATTTTATGGGACCTTTTCCATCTTCGTGTGGAAATCTTTACATCCTCCTAGCAGTGGATTATGTCTCCAAGTGGGTAGAAGCAATCGCAACTCAAAAGAATGATGCCAAAACGGTCCAAAAGTTTTTGCACAAAAACATCTTTTCTAGATTTGGCATCCCTAGGGCGATTATCAGTGATGAAGGGAGACATTTTGACAACAGGGTAATTGCTGCCGCCTTGCGGAAATATGGTGTCAAGCACAGGATCGCGACAGCATACCACCCACAGACCAATGGACAGGCTGAGATATCCAATAGGGAAGTGAAGAACATTCTTGAAAAAATGGTTAAACCAACTAGGAAAGATTGGTCTTTGCTTCTGAATGATGCATTATGGGCATACAGAACAGCTTTCAAGACTCCATTGGGCATGTCTCCATTTCGACTAATCTATAGGAAAACCTGTCACTTGCCTGTCGAGATCGAGCACAAAGCATATTGGGCAATCAAGGCAGTAAACATGGACTTGGACAAGGCAGGCCAGAAAAGGCTGTTAGATTTGAATGAGATCGATGAAATACGGACAATGGCCTATGACAATGCAAGGATTTACAAGGAAAAGACTAAGAAGTGGCATGACAAGAAGTTGCTGCCACGACAATTCTGCCCAGGGCAGCTTGTGTTGTTGTTTAATTCTAGGTTGAAACTCTTTCTAGGGAAGCTCAAATCTAGATGGTCTGGCCCGTTCCAAGTGGTTCAAGTTTTTCCCCATGGTGCCATCACAATTCAATCATTAAAGGACGGGCACCAATTCAAAGTCAATGGACAACGCCTCAAGCACTATCAGGGGACTAAAGCCCCAGGAATACAGGAAGTGGTTACTTTAGGTGATGCCCCACAAGGCATCCTTAATTTAACCTAATTTTATTTTTATTTCTATTTTATTATTAATATTATTTATTAGGAATTAGATTTATTTTATCCGAATAATGTTTTGTTTTTATAATTTCAGATTTTAGGAAATAAAGGAGTCAAGAAGGAAAGAAGAAGTGGCCAAGCCCACCGCCTATCCACCAGCCCAATACAGCCCATTTATGATAACCTGTCGTTTCGGCTGCCGGCGCAGACGGACTTGACAGGCTATCAACAGACTGACACTGCAGACGCAGAAGCGTGCGGCAGACGTACAACAGACGTATAAATGCGTGTCAGACGCGCTACATCCAATCTGCCGCCCCGTTATTCCCGCCTGCCGTTGCGGCATTAAATGGGCAGATACCCAACAGCTATATAACACCGTTCTCCCTTTCATTTTCATCACTTCTGATTTTTTTCTCTCTTGTTTTCTCCTCTAGTTTTATTTGTTTTCTTTCTTTCACAGACCTTGCAACCAAAATGTCGTCGAGACAAACCCGTCGTACCGCTGCTGCCGCTTCTTCTTCAGCAGCAGCGTCACCCTTCGCCAACAAGGAACTATGGGAGGAGCGTGGCTTCATTTACAACAGAGATGCCCCCCATATGGGACTCCGGCCGTTCATTATAAAGGCCATAACGGCACAGCTATGGGAGGACTTTGCCGAGCAGCCGGCAGAGTTAAATGATACTTTGGTCTGGGAGTTTTACGCGGCCATCGACAGCAAAACGGCGACATCTGTCACCGTCCGAGGAGTGGAAGTACCCTTTACCGCCAACAGCATCAACCATATGTTCGGCCTTTTCTTTGGCCCCGATGATGATGCTCACCAAAAATTTGTAGACACCCTTGATGCTGCTGCCTATGAGGCTGTCATGGCGGAGCTGACAGAAGCTGGTACGACATGGACTACCAACAAGAAGAATCCCCATTCCGTCACTAGGGGGCAGCTCCTCCCCGAAGCGAAACTGTGGAACGCTTTCATCAAAAAGTGTATCCTGCCCTCATCCCATCACACGACAGTCAACCGGCAGCGGCTGGCCCTCATTCACTCTATTATGCATGACAGGCCCATCAACGTGGGCAGATACATGAGGGACAGCATCATCGACAGTGCCTTCCGCTCAGACTCACGACTCTGCCTTCCGTTCACCATCACAGCCCTCTTCCGCTGTGCTGCTGTACCAGAGGAGCCCTCCGACGAACTACACCAAGGTAATGGCTGGACCGATAGTAACATCTCCAGCCTCATGGAGGTCGTAGCTGCAACACCCATCAACGCCTTTGATCCACACGCACCACCTGCTGACTCGGATGAGGAACCTGCCACCGAGCCTGCCCCTGAAGCTGCCACCGCCACCGCTCCGACAGATCAGTCGGCACTTATCCTTGCTGCAATCCAACGGGTCGAGGAGCGGCAAATGGGTTTGATGACTTTCATCCGCGACTTCTCAAATGCAACGGTAAATTTTATTACTAATACTTTACATTTTTCGGATGTCATCTTCCCCACCTTCCCCGACCATTATTTCCATATCCCCTCCCCCACACCTACACCACCTGTCTCTCCCCATACACAATCTGCCACTTCCAGACCATCCCCTGCCCCGACGGCAGCCGACAGCCCTCCGGCAGACACCTCCCCTCGAGGAACCAAACGACCTGCCACTGATGACAGCCCTCTTCTCCGGAGGAATTTGGAGAGGGACTTTACGAGGGTGAAAAGAATTAAGCATGTGGCAGACAAGAAACGGCTACCAAAAGCCAGCACCACCACGAGCAGCAGTTGGGATAGTGGCAGCAGTTCTGACGTCCGGCTAGTGGAGCAACCTGCCCTTCAACCTGCCGATGAACCTACCTCTCCACCGGCCGATGAACCTGCTGATCAACCTGCTCCTGAACCTGCCCAGCCCCCTCCGCAACGCAGACGCCGCCATCAGATCCGCGTCAGCAGCAGCAGCGAGGACAGCGAGTGAAAATTTAAGTCTTTATTTTCCTCTTACTGCTGCCTGTTTTTATATTTTGTGATGTACTTTTTCTTTCTTTTTTTTCATTTCATTTTGCATCGAGGGCAATGCAACCCTTGAGTTTGGGGGTGGCAACCCTCCATCTTTAATGGAGTCTTTAGCACATCTTTTTATTATTTGTGTCTTATTATTTATTTATTTTATCTCTTAAAAAAATAAAAAATAAATTAAAACTGTTGGCTTAAAACTGTGGAGTTAACTTACCTGTCATGACGGCTCTGTCGTGGCAGCATCTTTAGGACAGGTTAAGGAAAAGTTTAGAGCCTTTCTATAGTTCAGAAAACTTAAACACTTTTGTGACTGTTATATTGCTTAGATTTCTTTTAGCCAAACTAGAATAGGAAGCTTAGAACTTGAATAGCCCCTAGAGGTGCCTAACACTGGCTCTAGGAAAGAAGTTTAGCAAAAGAAAATTAAAAACCTAGAGGTGCCCAAAACCGGCTCTAGGAAGGTAACTAGAGGTGCCCGAAACTGGCTCTGGTAAAAACTTAGCTTGAAAATAGAAGAAAATGAAGCATGAAAATGTGTCTTCAAGAAAATAAACTTTGGCATAAAAATTCGAGTTAAGGAGTTGAATATTCTAGTGAAACTAAGAGAGTCTTAGCATATAACTGTTCACAAGCATGCACACACTACACGAGAGCTATAGGGAGATTCCGGACAGATCCTAATCTTTCCGACAAGATGCTGCTGCCATAGAGAATGAGCGACAGGTAAGGGACAGTTCGCTGTTTGAAGGCCAACACAAAATTTTCATTTTTCTTTTAAGTCTTGATTGCTTTAGGACAAGCAAAAACTTGAGTTTGGGGGTGTGTTGAGTGTGTAAAAGTTCTATTATTTACACCCTTTTTAACCCATATTTCTGCTGCATTCAAGCATCATTGCATTGCATTTAGGTTAGTTTTCAATAAAACATCACAATTATATAAAAGGCACGGATTCTACTAAAAGATGGTGTATTTTGCTGGTAGCTGTCATGGTTGACGATGAAGGTAGGTGCAGGGCAGATAAGCAGGAGAGCGGAACTGGACAAGCAGCTGAAGAAGACGAACCTGTCATGGACCTGCCGTGACAGCAAGGTGACAGCAGACTTATGAAGAGAAAAAGCAAAGTGGACCTCGATAGATAGAGAAAAATCTGCTCGTCTGTCGTGTGAAAGCCATATATTTTTCCAAGCAATTCAATACCTACACTACCGAGCAATTCAATACCAGCCCATTCTCTCTATCTTGATAACTCAATCCTTTTATTTACGTTTTTATTTTATTCTCGTGACAAACTTCTAAACTATTTCCTTTACTTCGTGCAGTAAATCAAGGTGAAGTCATTAGCCCAATCCCTGTGGAGACGATATCCGATACTTAGTATCACTTTACTACTTGCGTCGTGTACACTTGCACTACAATTGCGATAGACTCTTTTACGCGCAACACCTATCGTTGTGGTTGTCGCGGCAGTGCTTGTGGCAGTGAATAACTGCTCATTTGAGAAAGTCTCATGTATGTTAACCTTGTTTTTATCTTGATCCTTTCCCATCTCCAGTCTTGACAAGTGATTAGCTACTTGGTTTTCTGTTCCATTTCTGTCTTTGATTTCTATATCAAACTCTTGCAGCAGCAGAATCCAACGTATCAATCGTGGTCGTGCATCCTTTTTGGTGAACGGGTATTTTATTGCTGAGTGATCCGTGTGAACCACCACATTTGTTCCAAGTATGTATGGTTTGAACTTGTCGAAGGCGAATACCACAACTAGTGAATCCTTCTCTGTTGTGGTGTAGTTTATCTGGGCATCGTTTAAGGTCTTGCTAGCATAGTATATTATGTGGAAGAGTTTCTTCTTCTGCTGCCCTAGTACTACCCCTACAGCATAGTCACTGGCATCACACATTATCTCTAACGGTAAACTCCAGTCCGGTGGATGTACTATTGGGGTTGTTACCATCTTCTCTTTCAGTGTCTTCAATGCTTTAGTATATTCAGTATTGAAATCAAAGGCCTTATTATGTTCCAACAGAATACCCAAGGGTTTTTAATTTTAGAAAAATTAGTAATAAATTTACGATAAAAACCTACGTGTCCTAAGAAACTCCTAATGCCCTTGACTGTGGTGGGTGGCGGCAGTTTTTCGATGACTTCGATTTTGGCTCTGTCCACTTCTACGCCATGGAAGGAGACTCTATGTCCCAACTTTATGCCCTCATCTACCATAAAATGGCATTTTCCCAGTTCAGTACAAGATTTTCCTCTTCACATCTTTCAAGCGCCTTCTTCAAATTGCCTAGATAGTTGTTGAAACTGTCTCCAAAGTCGGAAAAGTCATCCATGAAGATCTCCAAGAAATATTCCATCATATCAGAGAATATTGCCATCATAAACCGCTAAAAAGTTGTTGGTGCACTACACAATCCAAATGGAATCCTCCTAAAGGCGTATGTACCACAGGGGCATGTGAAGGTTGTCTTCTCCTGATCCTCTTGTGCAATGGCTATTTGGTTATAATCTTAATAACCATCAAGGAAACAATAGTAAGGTTTTCCCGCTAATCTATCTAGCATTTCGTCAATAAAGGTAAGGGGGAGTGGTCCTTCTGGGTAGCTTTATCAAGCTTCCAGTAGTCCATACAAACCCTCCAACCTGTCACAGTCTTGGTTGGGATTAACTCATTATCCTTGTTGGTTAGGACAATTATTCCTCCCTTCTTGGGTACGCATTGCACAGGGCTCACCCACTTGCTATCCGAGATGGCATAAATAATTCCAGCGTCAAGCCACTTGTTAATTTCCTTTCGCACCACCTCTCGCACAACTTCGTTTAGTCTTCTCTGAGCATCTATTGTCGGCTTATGATCATCCTCCAAGAGGATCTTATGCTTGCAAATTGTCGGACTGATTCCCGGGATATTGGCAATAGTCCATCCAATTGCCTTCTTATGCTGTTGTAGCATACTGATCAGCTATTGTTCATGTTCCTGTATCAACTTAGAAGAGATGATTACGGGCAACGTATCATTAAGACAAGAAAAACATATTTAAGCTGCGCTGGCAAGGGTTTAAGATCTAGAGCAAGTGGCTGATCTATGGAAGGCTTTTGAATCATATGTTTGTTAGAGGTATAGTTCAAAGGTTCGAAGAACTTACCTGGACGCATGCCTATCCAATTTACCTCCTTAGGACCTTCAGTGTCAGAGGTGTCATTTTTCGAGGAGTTGCTATCACTAGTGCTGTCATGGCAGTCTTCTAGGTGGCTGTGGCAACAGTTACCAATTTGTATGTCGTGACAGCTTGATATGATGCAGGGTTGGTCTAAAATTACCTCTCATATTAACTTACATTCTTCCTGTACATCAGCTTGTTTCATGGCCTGGAGAACATTTAGTTTTATTTGCTGGTCATTGACTCTCATAGTCAGTTCTCCCTTCTCTACATCGATCATTATTCTACCTATGACTAGGAAGGGTCGCCCTAGGATGATCGGTGCATTCTCGTGGGAAATATGAATTTATCCACTCTTACCAAAATGTCTTCAATTTTTCCTTTCGGCTGTACGCAAGAGCGGTCTGCCAATTGCAGCATGACTATTGTGGGTCTTGCTTATCCAATACCTAATTTTTGAAAAACATATTTGGGCATTAGATTAATACTAGCTCCAAGATCACAAAGTGCCTTACCCACATACTGAACACCGATTATGCATGGTATAATGAAACTCCCAGGATCCTTCTTCTTTGGGGTTGTACGGTTATGTTGGATTGCCATGCAACATTCTATCATGACTACAATTTCAAAATTCCCAAGTATGGATCTCCTGGACATTGCATCTTTAAGGAACTTTGCATAACCAGGCATCTACTTAATGGCCTCCAACAACGGAATATTGATATGTACTTGCTTAAAAACATCATAAATCTACTTAAGTTGGTACCCATGTTTTTGTTTCTTCAACCACTGTGGAAAAGGGGGTGGAGGACGGCAATCTTCGAGACGTCCTTCACATGGAATTCGGATCTAAGGAGGCTTACATTCTTCAATTTCTTATGTTGTCTCCTTCAATCCTTCTGCTGTCATGGCATGGTTGGCGGCATCAAGTTGTTTCAATTTTTCTAGGGCAGTGTTGTCGGCAGGTGTCTATAGGGTCGGTTCCTTACTAGGTGTCTCTTTAATTTTCGGCCCTTGTAGCTGTTTCCCACTTCTCGTTGTTATAGCTTTACACTGCTCGTGTGTGGGTTTTCTAATGACATCGGTATCACTAGGGAATCCTCCATTCTGTCTGGTGTTGATGAACTGGGCTACCTGACCCATCTGTGTCTCTAGAGACTCCAAAGTGGCCTCATGGTTTGTCATTCTCATCTCTGTCTTATCCATGAATATTTCAGTCTTCTTGACAAAGTGATCCATGTGGGCCATATATGCTCCAGTTTGAGACATGAAATCTACTAGGGTCTGTTCTAATGTACTTGTGGATGATGTCGGCTGCTATTGTGGCTGCTGTCGTGACAGTATCCTGGGAGCTCCTTGGTTCTGATTATTCTGGATAAGAGGATTCAAGGAATTTTCTTGGTTACTCTGAGAGAATTTAGGGTTCTTTCTCCAATTCAGGCTGTAATTGTTGGACTTGTAGCCTCTATTCTTGTTGAAATTTCCAACATACATTCTCGTTTCAAGTTGTAGGGGACACTCCTCTGTACCGTGGTTTCCACTACACGTTTCACACATCTCCTCGGCAGAAAATACCACCTTAGATTCGTTCTTCCGCTGTAGGTTTTAAACTACCTTGGTGATGTATGCTGATTGGGTTCTCACCGAGTTGTCATATTTGTGTTCCTTTACATATACGCCTCGTCTTCCTCCTCTTCGTTCCGTGGGGAATTGTTCGTCAATTTTTGCCAACCTTTTTAATACAAGCATTGCATCTTCTGGCTCTTTGTCCAGTAACAAACCATTCGCTGCCGAATCTATTCTCATTCGAGTGGATGTATTGGCAGCATTGTAGAATTTGACGACCTGGTTCCATATAGGGAATCCGTGCATTGGGCAATTTCTTAAGAGAGTTGCAAAACGATCCCATGCCTCATGCATTGGTTCATCATCTTCCTATTGAAAAGTAGCAATTTCATTACGCAATCTTTCAGTTAAAAGAGAAGGGTTAAAATGAGAGAGGAAATCACGACAAAGATCTGCCCAAGTTCTTATTGAACCCGGTGTTAACTTATCCACCAGGTTTTTGCTCTATCCCTCAATGAATTGGGAAATAGTCGGAGTCTCAGTACTTCCGGGCTTATTCCTGGTTGTCTAAATGATCCACAGATCTCCTAAAAGGTTTTCAAATGTTCACGTGCATCCTCTGTAGCAGAACCACCAAATTGTCCGGCTGAATTTATCATGTTGAACATCACAGGTTTTAGTTCAAAGTGTTCAGCTTCCACGTCTGGCAGTGTATTTTGCAGTTCAACTTGATCATTGTCCATATATTCTCAACATGTCTGTCGTGCTACCAGGGCAGTAGGAGGTTGCCGGTTGTCTTGAGCATAAGCATGAGGATTAACATCAACCCTGGGGTTGTTGTTATTGTTGTTGTTATTATTTGCCCCATCGCCTTGTCCTTCATTCTCCATTGCTTCAAGTCTTTCCTTGAGATAGTGATTTCTTTCTATCAAGAGTCGGGCTTGGTTCCTGAGATGGTACGTTCGATAGATTTCTGGATCTAGTTCGTATTCAAGATTGGTACCGCGTCTCGATCTACGCATAAGCAAGAGAAGAAAACCTTGAGAAAAGCACAGGGAAATATAACAACTAGAAACAGAAAAGAAATAAAAATAAAAGGTGCAGTAATTAAAGGTAAAGGTATGTTGCCAATCCCCGACAACGGCGCCAAAAACCCGTTGCGTGTAAATAAGGCTATCGCAATTGAGTGCAAGTATACACGACACAAGTAATATAGTGATACGAAGTATCAGATATCGTCTCCACAGGGACTGGAAATACTTCTAACTTTAAAAGTCTGCACAAGAAAAGAGATAAATTCAATAAAGAGTTTTGAATAATCTTGAAGATAAACTAAAATAGATGATAAAATTAGATTGAGAAAGCAGGCTGGTATTGATTTGTTCAGTACTGTAGGTGTTGCACTATTTAGAGGAATTCTGTTGTGTATAACGTCAAGCATGTCGCGGCAGCACCTGTCGCGGTAGAGATCTGTTGATGTCACGGCAGCGAACAACAACTCTGTTACTTCAAGTTCGGCAAGAACCACTATTGTGACATGTCCTATCCCCAGGTCCAAGTTCTGTCGATGAATGCGTCTTGGATGATACCTCCCGGTGTGAATCGAAGGATGAACTCAGGTGTTTGTGAATTCTTCTTTAGCCACTTAACCTTGTACCTATCCCTAGGCCAAGATAGTTTAACCATAAACTGGAAAACTTGTATTTACTCCTTTCATATACTTAACTCTCCCAATATTAAGTAAATAGATAACCTCACAATGCTCTTCCGATACTCTTATGAGATATGAAAACCAGAGTAAATAAACTGGAAATTTTATTGAATTGAACAGAAAATCCTATGAAACAGTTTAACCCTTACAACTACTTTACAAGATCAACCCCTAGCCCTGGGGAAAGTTTAGAACATGATGAAGAAGGGAAAAGCTAGGGTTTATGATGGAAGACGGCTACTAACTAGGTTGTTCCTCTCTTGGTCGAAATACAAGCATATATATAGGCCTTGGGTGTAAGCTTTCTTAATGGCCAAGAATACTAGTTTGAATTAATGTACAATTTATTTAAAGACTAAATCTCTGAGTAGACGTCCTTTAATTTGCCCTATCTTCTTGCTTTGACTTTCTCCTCAAACTTTGGGCAAGGCTTTCTTTGTGCTTCTGGACTCAAAAAATAATGCAAGTGGTCTACAAAAGTCAGGCTTGAAATCATCTATCAGTCGAACTCCACTTCGCATTTTCCATCTTTGTTGTCTTCACTATTGCCACTTCTGTCACGGCAGCTGTCACGATAGTGATGTATGAGGCAGTTTTCTTCAACCTTTCACTCCAACTCTACAGTTATCTTCTGTTCCTCTGCTGCCCTAGATGCTACCACGACATGTACCTGCAAGAATTGATCGAAATCAGCAACATTTGTGCAAAATTCTTCATCTGTGATGTTTATGCAAATTCTATCCTAAAATGCAACTAAATATGCTTGAGTGCATCAATAATAAGGATAAATGAGGGCTAATATATAGAACATTTATGCATTCAACACAAGGCAATGTGATTTAAGTCCACATTCAACTCAAAGAAGTCAGAATTTAGAGTTGCATTTAATGCAAAAAGCTACTTTGAAGACTTCTACTCCAAGAAGGACTAGACCTAGCTAATGCCTATATATACTCATTGTAATTGTACTTCGAAAAAACTTAGGTTTTCCCTTAGGCATAGTTTAGGTTTTCTTGTCTCCATTATGTTCTAAAACTCTCTTTGGGTTTGGGTTATGTTGTAATTAGTGTGAGAACGGATGCTTAGGATTTTAAGTTTGTTTTTGCAATAAAGCTTAAAGGTTTGCTTATTCCATGTTCTTCATAATTTTCAATTAAGGTGAAATATTAGTTGATTACTATCCATTGGTTCGGTATCGAGAGAGTCGAACTCACGAAATGAGTAAGTACGATTTCATCTATAGACGCTGCGATCAATCTGGCCTAGACATAGGTTAGGGTTTAAGGCTGCTAAAAGAGGACGATTTAACATTATTGTCTTTGCACGATTTACGCCGCGACCGGTATTATCTGTAGTGGGCATCAACAGCATTCTAACTTAGACATAAGCGGGATCACTTTCGAAGCGTGCTGCCAAGCCTTGTCGTTCTGCCGAGTTTGCCACCAAGACACAAGTCAATTCCTCTGCCGAGGCAGCGAGAGCATCTCAGCAACCTATATGTCATCCCTCGCCGAGGCAGCAAAGCCTGACAGCGCAAAACAACTTGTCCTATTCAACATAGTTTCACACTAAGCAGCAACATAACCCTTCCCATTCTATCAGTCTGATTTCTTCCCTTTATTTACTTGTGTTTTATTTTATTTTCTTCTTAAACAAACCAACTTATTTGTGCAATTTCTGGTAAACATTGCCTGCTTGAATTATTTGTAAAATTCTAACAATGATTGTAGGAAGCTGCCGCGGCAAGCAACAAAGAGAAAAACAAAAGCACTGCCAAGACGGGCAAAAGAAAATTTTATGTTGTCTACCTCTAGAGGTGCCAGAAACCGGCTCTAGGAAGAATCATGTGCGAGGACACTCTACTGCTATCAAAGTCCAAGAATCTGAAAATTTTGAAGTGACGGACAAATTAGCATGAGTGAATGAAAGTCTTCAAATGATGACTCTACTCCATGGGTTCAGAGTTTTGTAATTTGCTCCAATCTTAATTTTAGACCTAGAAGAGTAGTTGTGATTAGCTGAAGCCCTCATTTCCATGATTATTTAAATTGTTCTTGAATATGTTGTCTCGGTAGCAACCTTGTATCTCATGACATCATCTCTGTTTACTTAGAATGTTCTTCATATTCAGCTTGTTCACAGTTTTTGCACACACATCTCTGGCATATTATAGTTTAATTATGAGGTAATTCATGTTTTTCCCCTCTCACGAAATTAATGACAGGTGCCACGGCCTTCAGGTGTTAAATCAAGTTTAAAACATAATTTTTCTTTTTGATTAGTTTAAAGGGCAAGTATGTTTAGGTTGCATTACTTGACTACAAGCAATAGTTCGAGTTTGGGAGTGTGTAAAGTTTCTATAAGTTCTATATTTCATGCACATTCTATCTCATATTATTGCTATTTGTAATACATTTTAGGCATAAGTAGGTTCATGCATTGCATTTTACAGTATTCTTTACTCTGTCATGCTTTGTATTGGTTTTCTATCATTTGGTAAGGAAAAGGTATTGTTTTAGTTTAGTTTTAGTTTCAGGTACTAGAGTCTGATAGAAGGAGAGAGAGGCTAAGAACATGATGCTGAGGCAGCAAACTAAGGAGCTGTACTGATGTAGTTCCAGACAGAGACAACAGTTGTCGCCGCCCTACCTGCCGCCTATGACAGCAAACGGAGGAATTGGAGAACTGGAGTGTGATCTGTAGAGGAGAAAATCATGATCTTAATGATGTTGTCCACTCAATTTTCTGATGACCATAGCAGCAGGCAGAGCCGCCGAAGGAAAAACTCAAGCTTACTTGCGGAGCAAGGCAACGTGATTTAAGTCCACATTCAACTTAAAAAAGTCAGCATTTAGAGTTGCATTTAATGCAAAAAGCTACTTTGAAGACTTCTACTCCAAGAAGGACTAGACCTAGCTAATGCATATATATACTCATTGTAATCGTACTTCAAAACAACTTAGGTTTTCCCTTAGGCATAGTTTAGGTTTTCTTGTCTCCATTATGTTCTAAAACTCTCTTTGGGTTTGGGTTATATTGTAATTAGTGTGAGAATGGTTGCTTAGGATTTTAAGTTTTCTTTCGCAATAAAGCTTCAAGGTTTGCTTATTCCATGTTCTTCATAGTTTTCAATTAAGGAGAAAGATTAGTTGATTACTATCCATTTGTTCGGTATCGAGAGAGTCCAACTCACGAACGGAGTAAGTATGATTTCATCTATAGACGGTGCTGTCAATCCAGCCTAAACATAGGTTAGGGTTTAAGATGGCTAAAAGAGGACGATTTAACATTGTTGTCTTTTCACGATTCACACCACGATTAATATTATCTGCAGTGGGCATCAATAGCATTGTGACTTAGACATAACTGGGATCACTTTTGAAGCGTTTTGCCGAGCCTTGTAGTTCTGTCGATTTTGCCGCCAAGACACAAGTCCATTCCCATGTCGAGGCAACGAGAGCTTCTCAACAGCCTATCTGCCATCCCCCACCAAGGCAGCTGAGTCTGGAAGTGCAAAACAACTTGTCCTATTCAACGGAGTTTCACACTAAGCAACAGCATAACCCTGCCCATTCTATCAATCTAATTTCTTCCCTTTTTATTTACTTGTGTTTTATTTTATTTTCTTCTTAAACAAACCAACTTATTTGTGCAAATTACTTTTGTTGTGCAGGAACAGCAAAGCAAGTTAAGCTCTCCAATCCCTGTGGGAAACGAAATCTTTTATACTATTACTTGATAGGAGTGAGCACTTGCGCTCATATTGAGAGAACACTCTACAAGTTTTTGGCGCCGTTGCAGGGGATTGGTAGCAGCGAAATTCTTTTTAAAATTTATGCACCTTTATTTATTTGCATTTAATTTTTAGCTTTTATTATTTTAATTTTTTTCGAAAAAAAATTACATTTTCCTTTGCTAGTGCAGGACCAGGGCAAATCCAAAAGGAGAAATCGTTTATTACGACGATATAGAACGAAGAGCAAGAGAACTCAAAAAGGAAATCATAACAGCCCTAGGGATAGCTAAAGAAGAAAGAAAAGCAGAGGTAAACATGGAAAATGACAACCCTGCCAACAATGCTCCGAACGGCAGGGACGGGCAGCAAGACCTGCCACCTAGAAAACAGCAAGTTCCACCAAGGCAGCCGCCCCCTATTCCGCCAAGGCAGCCACAGTACGTTCGAACCACCAGGGATTACTTGGAACATGACTTTAGAGGGTTCGATCCAACGGTGACAGAACATGAGATTGAGGCGGATCACTTTAAGCTGAAGCCCGTGATGTTCAATATGATCAACACATTGGGGCAATTTGGATGGACTGCTACAGAAGATGCTCGGCAGCACTTAAGTGGATTTCTAGACATATGTAGAGCATTCAAAATACACGTAGTCCACCAGGATGTGCTAAGACTGAGATTATTCCCCTATTCACTGAGAGATAGGGCAAAGCAGTGGTTGAACAACCAGCCAGTAGGGTCATTCAACACATGGACAGAGCTGTGTAAGGATTTCCTAGATTGTTTAAACCCATCCAATGTCACGTACAAATTGAGAAACGAGATCACAGCCTTTCGACAAGGGGATGATGAACCAATGTATGAAGCATGGGAGCAGTATCAACAGATGCTTAACAACTGCTTCCTCCATGGTTTCTCGGCTTGGACACAGGCGTCAATGTTCTACAACAGGGTGAACTACCCAACTCGGATGATGATTGATGCCTCAGCCAACGAAATCATCCTCGACAGACCACCAGAGAAGGCACTGCGGATCCTTAACCAAGCCGCCAAGAACGATTATAAGTACCCAACAGCCCGCCGATGCGGCGTTAGGCGGCCAACAGTTGTGAACGAAGTGGAAGCCTCAGAATCTGTTAATGTCCGCCTCGACAAGCTGACAGAGCTAGTCATGAACATGGTGAAACCCACTGGGAAAGTCTACGAGGCCAAGGCTATAGAGCTATTCTGTGATGAGTGTGGAGTCAACCATGATTCCTCTGAATGTACTGCATCTGCAAATTTTATGGGAGGATACGAGAGGAGAAACAAGCCAACCCCGAATACGTACAACCCTAGATGGAAAAATCATCCAAACTTCTCCTGGAGCAATCCTAAGACTGCTACCAATCCACAACAGCAACATGGAGGCTACCAGTAAAACCAGTCCAGACTGCAAGCTTAGCAGCCACAAAACAATAATAAACTAGAAGCAACTCTTCAAACTTTTATGTTTAACACTAGTGAATTTGTTGTTTGCACTAATAAATTCATTGATAAAACTGAGTCGTTTATGGATAGGACAGAGATAAGGATGAACAATCAGGAGGCTGTGATAAAGAACCTAGAGACCCAGTTTGGGCAGTTCAATGCAATCTATAGCAGTAGGACAATGGGTGCATCATCCAGCAGAACAGAGGCATTAGCTAAGCCCACATATGAGCAGTGCAAAGCCATAACAACCATGAGTGAGAAACAGTTGAATGAGCCCAGAGTGGAAAAGCAAGAAGAGAAACGGACAGCACAGAAAGAACTACCTGCCACGGCAGCATCAACACCAGCTGCCCTGGCAGCTGAGCCTAACAGCAGACCTGAAGCAGATATTCCTCCATAGATAAAGTTTCCATGCAAAGAACGTATAGAGGACATCTGCCTGCCAGTACCTTTCCCCAGAGGCTTAAGCAACAGAAACATGAGCAGCAGTTTAGGAAATTCTTGGATATTCTGAAGCAGATGCACATAAACATACCTCTCATAAAAGCCCTTCAGAACATGCCCAACTATGCCAAATACCTTAGGGATATGGTTTCTAAGAGGAAGAGAATTGGGGAGTTCGAAACAGTTGTTGTAACAGAGGATTGCATAGCCATGCTATATAACAAGTTGCCACCCAAGAAGACAGATCTAGGCAGCTTTTTATACCATGTAGAATAGGCAGCAAGCACAAAACAAAAGCCATGTGCGACCTGGGAGCCAGCATAAACTTGATGCCTAAGGTAGTCTTCGACAAACTAGGAATTGGGCAAGCCAAACATACCTCCATCATGCTGAAACTTGCTGACCATTCTTTTGTACAACCGAAGGGCAAGATCGAAGACATTCTTGTTTGAGTGGGCAACCTTATTCTGCCAGTTGATTTCCTCATCTTAGACTATGAGGTCGATGAAAACGCCATCATCATCCTTGGACGACCATTCTTGGTCACTGGTAAAACTCTAATAGATGTGGAACATGGGGAGGTTACCATGAGAGTAGACGACCAGAGCATCAAGTTAAATGTGCTACAACCCCCAAACAAGGAAAAGGAAGGATGCCCTGATTACGACAGACTCAAAGCCAAGTTGTGCAAGCCTAACACGTCGTGGTTGGCAAGAAAGCATGGCGGCTCTGTCCAACACTGCCACCTACTTCCCGAGGCATTGTTGTGGATTACCTTCATCAAAAGGCATTTGATGCCCACCTCTCACAACTCCACTGTCGATCGGTCGTGCCTTGCACTCATTCACAACATCATGGTGAACCGGCCCATAAACATTGGGGAGATTATATGTAAGGAGATCCATAACTACTTCTGCAAGATGAAGGGTAGACTATACTCCACTGCTATCAAAGTCCAAGAATCTGAAAATTTTGAAGTAAAAGACAAACTACCATGAGTGAATGAAAGTCTTCAAGGGATGACTCTACTCCATGGGTTTGGGGTTTTGTAGTTTGCTCCTATCTTAATTTCAGACCTAGAAGAGTAGTTGTGATTAGCTTAAGCCCTTATTGCCATGATTATTTAAATTGTGCTTGAATATGTTGTCTCGGTAGCAACCTTGTATATCTTGACAGCATCTTTGTATACATAGAATGTTCTTCATATTCAGCTTGTTCACAGTTTCTGCACACACTTCACTGGCATATTATAGTTTAATTCTAAGGTAATTCATGTTATTTCCCTCTCATGAAATTAATGACAGGTGCCACGGCCTTGAGGTGTTAAATCAAGTTTAAAACATAATATTTTCTTTTTGATTAGTTTGAAGGGCAAGTATGTTTAGGTTGCATTGCTTGAGGACAAGCAATAGTTCGAGTTTGAGGGGTGTAAAGTCTCCATAAGTTCTATATTTCATGCACATTCAATCTCATATTATTGTTGTTTTTAGTACATTTTAGGTATAATTAGGTTCACGCATTGCATTTTATAGTATTCTTTACTCTGCCATGCTTTGTATTGATTTTCTGTCATTTCGTAAAGAAAAGGTACTATTTTAGTTTAGTTAAGTTTAGTTTTAGTTTGAGGTACTAGAGGCTGACAGAAGGAGAGAGAAGCTAAGGACATGATTTCGAGGCAGCAAACTAAGGAGTTGTACTGATGCAGATCCAGATAGAGACAGCAGCTGTCGCCGCCTTACCTGCCGCCCAAGACAGCAAACTGAGGAATTGGAGAACTGGAGTGTCATCTGTAGAGCAGAAAATCATGATCTTAATGATGCTATCCAGTCAATTTTTTGATGACTTTAGCAGCAGGCAGAGCCGCCGAATGAGGAACTCAAGCTTACTTGTGGAGCAAGGCAACGTGATTTAAGTCCATATTTTTTTTTGAAAAGAGATTGGGCCTCGTTAAAAACCCCCTTCCTATTGAAGGGGGAAAAGAGTGCCCCAACTAAGAATATTATTTCAAAAACAACAAAAACCTTACAATATCCTGCTGTGAAAACAGCTTATAACCAGGCCTTAACTACCATTACAAGCCATGATAATCAAACCAATACCAGCCTACTCAAAAACAAAGAAAGATATCATCCTATACCAGCCTTAGCAAATGAATCCGATAAGCAATTACAATGTCTAGGAATGAATCTAAGAATCATACTAAACTTCACAATAATGACCTGAATCTTACCAATCATCTCCGCATAAGCCGCGAGAATATCTCCCTTCTTTGTCAGCCAATCAACAACACTCATACAATCAGTCGCGGGAATATTCAACTCAAAGAAGTCAGTATTTAGAGTTGCATTTAATACAGAAAGCTACTTTGAAGACTTCTATCCAAGAAGGACTAGACCTAGCTAATTCCTATATATACTCATTGTAATTGTACATCAAAACAACTTAGGTTTTCCCTTAGGCATAGTTTAGGTTTTCTTGTCTCCATTATGTTCTAAAACTCTCTTTGGGTTTGGGTTATGTTGTAATTAGTGTGAGAACGGTTGCTTAGGATTTTAAGTTTGTTTTCAATAAAGCTTCAAGGTTTGCTTATTCCATGTTCTTCATAGTTTTCAATTAAGGCGAAAGATCAGTTGATTACTATCCATTTGTTCGGTATCGAGAGAGTCCAACTCACGAAAGGTGTAAGTACGATTTCATCTATAGACGGTGCGGTCAATCCGGCCTAGACATAGGTTAGGGTTTAAGGCGGCTAAAAGAGAATGATTTAACATTGTTGTCTTTGCACGATTCACGCCACAACTGGTATTATCTACAGTGTGCATCAACAACATTATGACATAGACATAAGCGGGATCACTTTCGAAGCGTTCTGCCGAGCCTTGTAGTTCTGCCGATTTTGCCGCTGAGACACAAGTCCATTCCCCTACCGAGGCAACGAGAGCGTCTCAGCAGCATTTCTACCATCCCCCACCGAGGCAGCTGAGTCTGGCAGCTCAAAACAACGTGTTCTATTCAACGCGGTTTCACACTAAGCAACAGCATAACCCTGCTCATTCTATCAATCTGATTTTTCCCTTTTATTTACTTGTGTTTTATTTTATTTCTTTCTTAAACAAACCAACTTATTTGTGCAATTTACTTTTCTTGTGCAGGAACAGCGAAGCGAGTTAAGCTGTCCAATCCCTGGAGGAGATGATATCTTTCATACTATTACTTGACAGGAGTGTGCACTTGTGCTCATAATGAGAGAACACTAAAACGCTCTACAGGAACTTGTAGTCGTTCTTGGCAATTCTGTTTAGAATCTGTAGTGCCTCTTTAGGTGGTCTATCCAGGATGATTCCATTGGTTGAGGCGTCGAGCATCATTCCTGTCGGTTGATTTACTCTATTGTAGAACATCGACACTTGAGTCTAGGATGGGAAACCATGAAGCAGACAGTTGTTTAGCATCTTTTGGTATCTCTCCGAAGCTTCATACATTGGTTCGTCACCCTCTTGGCAGAAGGCTATGATCTTGTTTCTCAATCTGTCGGTGACGTTTGAAGGACTGAAACGATCAGGAAATCCTTGCTTAATTCCATCCAAGTGTTGAATGATCCCGCCGGGTGGTTGTTCAGCCGCTGCTTTGCCATATCCCTCATTGAATTGGGAATTAATCTTAGCTTGTGCATGTCTTGATGGACTCCATGTGTCTTGAAAGCTCTGTAAATATCCAAGAATCCCCTCAAATGATGTCGAGCATCTTCCGTGGCAGTTCCTCCAAATTTCCCTAGTCTGTTTATCATATTGAACATCACGGGCTTTAACTTAAAGTGATCAGCTTCGATTTCAGGCTCTGCAACAATTGGGTCAAATCCTTTGAAGTAATGCTCCAAATAATCCATAGTGGTGCGCACATATTGTTGCTACCTGGGCAGAACTAGTGACTGTTGACTAGGTGGAATTGGTTGTTGCTACCTGGGTGACAGATCTTGCTGCCCATCCCTGCCATTTCGAGCATCGTGGGCAGGGTTGTCGTCTTGGTCGTTAACCATTGTTACCTCTACTTTTCCTTTTTTCTTTAGCTTCTTCGAGGGCTTCTCTTGCTTCCTTCTTTAGCTTTCTTGCTTGTCGTTCGATCTCGTCTATGAAAACGATTTCTCCTGATAGATTTGCTCTAGTCATGCAGTAGAAAAGAAAACTGTAAATTTTTTTGAATAAAAAGGAAAATAATAAAAACTAAAATTAAATGCAAATAAAATAAAAGTGCAGAAAAATAAAATCGAATTTATTGTTGCCAATCTCCGCCAACGGTGCCAAAAACTTGTAGAGTGTTGGGGTGTTCTCTAAATATGAGCGCAGGTAACCTTTAGCGTTGGGGTGTTCTCTAAATATGAGCGTTGGGGTGCCAAAAACTTCTTTGACTTGAAGTTGTACTCCTTGTGGCACAAGTAACCTTTAGCCGCCTTAGATAATCTCCCCTTGGGCGGCTCAGTCCATTGTTTCTGGCATCGATAAATTGCATGGATGGGCTCATTGGACTCAAGAAATTAGGCACTTCCAAACGCACTCCAATTCAACAATTCCTCAAGTTACTACCCTGAGCAGCAGCTACTTGGCAACGTCTATCTTTGTGTTGAGCTACTTTAGTACAACTCCTTGGCTTGCTGCCTCAGCATCATCTACTCAACTCCTCTCTCCATCTGACAGCTTCTAGCACCTGAAACTAAAACAATATCTTTTCTCACCAAATTAAAGATTTTCAATAAACACAAGGCAGAGCAAAGAATACTGTAAATAATGCATGCATGCGCCTAAATATGCCTAAAATGTACTTAAGAACAACAATAATATGAGATGGAATGCATATAAAATATAGGACTAATGAGCACTTTACAATGGTCCATCTTTGATTACGTCTCAAAGGAAAAAAATCATTTGACTTGATGAATATCCTCATCCTATTTTTCCAATAGGTAGTTGTCTCCATTGAAGAAAGGCGATTTGTTGACCGATTGAGACTCGTACAAGATATTGTTGGAGGTAGATGCTATGACTTGATTTTTGGATTTATGTATTTCTTCTAGAATCGACTCAAGAGGGTGTTAATCCTTCCAATGAGTGTAGCTTTGATACCAATTGTTGAGATGATCAATCGAATCCAAATGGACAAGAAGGGGGTGAATTGGCAATTAAAAATTTGAAGGGAGCAAGTAGGAAAGATAAAAATGAAGAACAAAATATTTATAGTGGTTCAAGATTCTAACAAGCTCTACATCCACTACCTTAGCTCCCATTAAGAATTTTCAAACAATTTACTACTGAATTCATCCCCTTTTCTAGGCTTAGGAGGAAACCGTTACAAGACAATCAAGCTTTCCACCGAAAGCTTGATTGAGATCACTATTTTACAAAGGATGGTTAGAGAACTTAAATTGACCTCTCAAATAGGCTTATATGTTTCCCATTTACAAGTGAACTCTCCCAAAACTTGAAATAAAGAATTACTATGAGAAATCACAAGTTGGGTACAAAGGTTTGACTCTAAAAAGCTTAAAGAGATTGGATTTTTGCTTGAATGCTTATCACTTGATGAATTGTTGTTGTTGTAGCTTTTGAGTCTTGATTTTTTATCCCTTCATTGATTTCTAACCGTCTGGGTAGCTGAGATCATAAATAGAGCCGTTAGAGACCATTTTTCCCGCAATAAATGCACTTTTGGTTTAGGGCGTATCGGTATACGGGAGCCCCGTATCAGTACCAGTAAGAAAAAAAACTAGTCGTTGCAAGAGTAAATGCAGGAACGTATCGATATGCGGGAAGGCGTATCGAAATGGTCTTAGTGTAAAATGGGGGTCGTAACGAAACGGCAAGGCCCTATCGGTACAATTTTTGCTCACTAGAATCTGATGAAAAAGTCTTGGAAAAAAGGTGTTGGTATGCTTCAAGGGCGTATCAAAACGGGAAGCTTGTTTTAACAAAAGTGTATCGAAATGGACGTCACATGTTTCGGTATGATATAACTAAATTTTGAAGCTTTAACTGACAATCAACGGTCAAAAAATTTAATGCAAAGATTTCAAAAATCTTAAGACCCCGTATCAGTACGCTGACGTGTCGTACCGAAACTGAGGATCGATATGCCTAAGACCTGTACCGAAACTCATTAGTATAAAACCCAGTTTGAAGGTCGTATAAAAACGGGCAAGCCCGTATTGCAACACTGTATCGAAACAGGGTAAGTCGTATCAAAACGATGTGTTCAAATAAAATTCCAGTAGCCAAAATATGTATCAGAATGCTATAGAGCGTATCGATACGCCTGGGAGATTTTGTAAAGTTTGGCTTGAAACATTTAGAAAATTTTTGGGGTTTAAGTTTTTGACTTTGAGTGAGACTTTTGAGTACTTAAAAAATTATTTACTTTTGCAAATTTGATCCTCAATTAATTTTTTATATAAAAATCAAACATAATTTGATCCTAAAATGTTTAATAATGCATTTGGACATCAATCTGATTTCCGGTTCAAGTGAGATTTTTTTCAGCTGCCTGTATATACACACTAGGTTCTAATGTTGCATCTAGACAAGATAAAAGAAAAAAAATGGTCCTGATTTTTATTTGTTTGTTCGGGTTTGCTTCTGCAAATCTAATGCGGTCCGCTTAATTCGGGTCAAGGGGTTTACACTCATCTCCTCAAAATTGGATACTCAGATCTTTCCCTAAAGCAACAGTCTCCTTTTCCTTTTTTGTGTAGTTATTCCACCTTGTTTAAAGGCCTGAATACGACAGCGATTTGCCTTTGATTTCAGGTGAAACTAAATCTTTCTTGCCTTGTTTAATGCGTCTTTGAGCCCTATCCCTTTTCTTCTATTCCGCCTTATAAGAACTTTGTTCTGAAATTCCAAAACATACTTGTATTTCTCCTTATTCCTTGCTTGAAAGTCTGGTAGGTCTAGGGTATATTCAACCTCTACATCATTTTTTACCCTTATAATATATTCATTTGCCTTATTAACTCAATTTGATTCAGATTTCTTCATTTCATCTAGCCCGAGCTGATTTTGGACTTCGACTTGGTTAATATGTAAGTCTACCCCTTGAGTTTCTTTATGATTAATGTCAACCTCATTGAAGCTCATTATTCTTAGATCTTCCACTGCCCTTCTTGAGCTTGGGTTTTTTAGGTTGAATCTTAATGTAATTGGAATATCAACTAGGCAAATATCTACAATATCCCATTTGCACGGTCCACTACTCTCCCTTGTATCTTGGTTCCTTGGCACCTCCTTCTCCACTTCAGCCAATTCAACGATGTTTGATTGCTGGAATTTTTTGACTTCTCCATTATTCTCGAGTCTAGAACCCTTTGATTTTGATTCTGAAATAAATCTAAAATCTTATCTTTCCAAATCATTTTCATAATCTTGGGCCGACATTCCTTTGCAAACTACATTTATTGCTTCATCATGCCCAATAAAATTATCTTTAGATTTAATCATATCTTCCATCTAAGAATGGACCATTATCGGTTCCGACGAGCTTTTCTCCGTATTTGATACGACTGGCCTGGCTGGCTTCCCCCCTGTAACACCCCTCACCCGGTTACGAGCGAGCGATGTTACTATTCGGGTGATGGACAGATTCATACATGTCAACACATCAAACATACAATTATATGAGATTCAATTCATACTTAACAAGCATCAAAGCAAACAATCATATAATCATTTATCCAATAACAAGATCATAAATACATATAGGTGAGCCAATTTAAAACTTTTCTAACATGAATCTTATATTAATGTTGCAAATGCATATTAACAAGCCTAACTAACATACATGTATTCAATCAAACTCATGAACATTTGATTCAAGTATACCAATGCTTCTTATTCGAATACATAAGACAATCAAATATTATCTATATACATATCTTAGTTCATATTACAACACAACCATACAAATACATATAACAACTTTCAAACAACCTAAATCATATACAATAGTATTCGAAATCAGCATTCATTATATTCTAATATTCTATTACCATTCGAACTATACAAATCATCCAACAACAATTCTAGATGCAACCTTCCTAATTCAAATAAAGATAACATACTTATACATATTCAACCATTCAAATCCATCAAGGGCATGAACCATATAAATGATACTCAAATTCATATCAAGCTTAGTTAACTTCAAACATAGTTCATTCATATCATCATATCTATATTTACATAAACATTCATCAAGTCATTACGTAATATAACATGTCTTAGTTTTATACAAACCAAACTTAACAATTACATGTTCCATAATGCATGACAAACTAACTTAGACTATGCCACCAACTAGGAGACTAAGCAAGATTATATCATACTTGTTCTTGGCTTACGAAGCTCTCGGAACAAAACGGATGGCTTTCGGATATCAACGAACCTGTTATTTTGGAAGAAGGAAACAAAGAGAGTGATAAGTACACATAATGTACTTAGTGAGGCAGCCCTAAACTTTACTAGTTTCAATCTTTTAAAGTCTTATTCCATCTTTAAGGTTACTTAGCTAAGCTTAGGATATATATGTTCTCCTAGCTATTCCATCAAAATCAAGTTAACTTAACTAGTTTCATAAGCTAATCAACAGGGCAGCAAGCATTCATATGAAACATATCAATTTGGGCAGCAAGCTACATGTACATTTCATACTAAATTTGGGCAGCAAGCACATGTACAATTCAAGCTAAATTGGACAACAAACAACATGTAATCTCATTGTCATCTTGGCAGCAACATTTCATAGTTTCACATCACAACATAGTTCATTTTAAATCTCAACTAAGTACACATATTCATTCCATATCATAAGGGCTAATACCCAACTTGTTCATTTAAACATATATCATTGTTCTAATCATGTTTTGCCTTGGATGATTAATGAAATAGGTAATCAAGTCTTCATGTATCATGTAACTTTAGATACTCAAAGTATCAATTTCTCATTTCAACTTATAACAGAGGATGAAATAGGTAATCATTGTTCTAACCAATTGCCGTCCTTTTATAAATGCAGATTGTGAGTCACTGATCAAAACTCCCAGCACACTTTGTAGCCTATTAGCTAGGCATTTAGCCAAAATTTTATACATCGAATTCACAAGGCATATCGGGCGATACTCACCTAAACTTTGAGGCGATTCCACTTTCGGCAACAATACAATGAAAGCGCAATTGGCCCCCTTCGGTAACTTCCCTGTTGCGTGAAACTGCCCAAAGAAATTCAATACATCGAATTGTACCACCTCCCACCCTTTCTTATAAAATTCGAGCGTGAAACCATCCGGACCCGGCGCTTTTGAACCATCGCACTCCCATAATATATTTTTAATCTCATCCACCGTGAAAGGCTGTATCAAACACTTCTTATCCGTGTCGTTAATACTACGAAAAGCACCCTCAAAATGCCACTCACCCGCCCACTTGTCACTAGCAAAATGTTTAGTGAATGTCTTCACCACAAAATTCCGCACTGCCGAAGGTTCAACAGTCCACACACCCTCAATTATCAGCCCCGGTATGTAGTTCCGAGCTGTTCTTAACTTTGCCGTTCTATGGAAATACGCCGTATTACGGTCGCCCAAGCGTAACCATGTTGCTCTTGATTTTTGTCGCCACATTGATTCTTTCATTCGCATTGCACGCCACAACGCACACATCCACCTACGCCTAGCATCCTCTAACTCGTCATTTGCATCCCCCTCAACCACGGCCTCATCCGCTTTCTCCAACTGTTGTTGCACGTCCACAATCAATTTATTTACATCGCCGAAGTAATCTTTATTCCAGCCTTTCAAAAACTGCTTCAAATGTCTCAATTTGACAACGATATTTTCATTTCCCACTCCCATCTTTGTTAAACGACACCATTCCTCCAAAATTTGTCTAACATTTGAACGCCCATCCATCCAACAATTAAAAAATCGAAACGGGCGTGGCCCCCAGTCATTGTCATCGCATTTCAATAGTAATGGAGTATGGTCCGACACCCCCCTTTTCAACGCCATTTGCTGTATAGATTTAAAGGCATCCAACCAACTAGAAGAGACTAAAAACCGATCAATTCTACTGCACCGATTACCATAGCCAAACCAAGTATATCGTTTACCTATTAACGGCAAATCAATCAAATCCGCGTCATGTACGAACTCCCCAAAAACTTTCATTTCCTCATATCTATCCGTAACCCCTATACGGTCAGACTCATATAATATAGCATTAAAATCACCCATTATGCAATATGGCCCCTCATACTCCTTTAATTGCGACAATATAGAATCCCAAACTGATTTTTGTCTCGCTACGTCCGTAGGAGCATAAATCCCTAACATACAACACTCCATATCTTCTTGTTTCCAACGGCCTCTAAGCATTATAAAATTCGGATAAATAACAGAATGAATCAAATTAAATTTGGTACCTTCCCAAATAATCAAGATGCCCCCGGATGCTCCCAACGAGGGTGATACAGCCATCTCAAAGTTGTCCGAATACCACAACGAAGCCACCCACATCGACGGCACCTCCTCTAACTTTGTTTCTTGCAAAACTACCATGTCCACCTGATTTTTCTTTATGATTTCCCCAACACCTCGACGCTTCGCGCCACCTCCCAAACCCCGTACATTCCACGATAATATGCGCATTAGTCACAAACCACGATTTTCCCCGGCTATCACCCGAGAAATATCCTTGATGATATCGGCTTCTCTCCCACTCGATTTCACCCCTATTAATGACCCCAATTGTACTGTTGCCGCTGCCTCGCTTGCGATATCCTGAGAACGTTGTGAGCCACTCTCTTGCCCGTTCGCCCCTCCTGTTTTGCAAGTATACCGTGAGCGTTTTTCACCCAAACTATGCCGTTTCCTCCCTTTCAATTCACGGCCAGCCACATTAGAATTCTCGGGCGAATTTAATTTTCTAATTTTGCAGAACGCCTGGCCAATTCTTATAATTTCCGTTGCACCTAGGCCAGCATTGGCGTTGATCGAGTGAATAGTTGAAGGAGAAATCACCTCCTGTGAATTCAGATTATCCCAATTACCTGACCCCACCTCCTCCTCTTGTTTCGAATTTGCTATCCCAGCAATGGATAGACTTTCAATTTGTTGAAATTCCTCCTCCACTGTTAGAGTCCTACCATTACACTCCTTCCCTACTATTGGATCTCCAGCATTCAATGAATCTGCCTCACCACCAACCGATAGACTTGTCCCCGCCGGAGTAGGCTGTTTCAACGGTGGCTGGACAACATCTTGCACCCCTCCGTTCACCTCATCGGATTGTACCCTCAATCTATTCGAAATAACCTGCCCTTGCGGCTCCAACCATGTTTCGTTCATAACCCATACCACACGATCATTCCCTTGTGGATTTGTTGCTACTTGTTGCGTTTCATTCAATCCATTGGTGTCGACATTTACATTTTCCAATTGCTCTTCACTGTCCGTGTCCGACCATTGTTCTGAACTTTCCTCCGTGGATCGCCTCTCACAACAATCACACTCCACCTCCGGGCCCTTGCCATCCATCTCTAAAACCCTTACCCAATATCCAATCTTGTCTACCGTTACACGAATACGTTCTTCGATCCGGTTAAGTGTTGTAGTCTCTACCATGATTCGACCACTATCAAATGCCGTAGGCGTTTCCGTATCATCATCTAAACAAATCAGAGAACCCCACAAACTGGCTATGTTTGTAAACGTTTGTTTATGCCAAAGGTGTATCGGTATCCCTACGATCGACAGCCAAACTCGCCTTGATTCGACTTTTATTGACGGCGACCAAACCTCTATCCGATTAAAGCATTCCTTTACCCTGTCCATCTGTAAAATTCTGTCACGGACCTTTGCGGATGTGCACATCAACAGCACCATTTGACCGGATAACCGCATGATGGAAAAACCTTCCTGTTTTGATATTTCCAAGCGCTCAGCAAGGGTTTTAATGCTACATGGCGGCCAACACCAACCCACCGCACACCACTGGAGCAAAGCCCGTTTGTCATCATCGACAATTCCCTTTACTTCCCTATATTTTGTTTGTCCCGCATCCCCGCTCGTCGCCGTCGATGAACGCTCATGAGTCCTACTCATCATCGGTTCTGCCCTTGATCCTCCACTCGCCTCGCCCTCACTTTTTCCTTGAGCCATCGTCGTCCGACCCCTGATCGCCAACGAGACTTTTATTCGAGCACCATGGATCCATTTTCCATCCAATCTCTCTATCGCCCGATCAGCATCTATTTTCGATGCCATACGCACGAATCCAAATCTATATCCATCTCGTGCCAATCGATTAGGGATGAACGCATCTCGAACGACGTCGTGTCTATCGAACACTTGCCACAAGCCCTTCTAGTGTATTGTCTTCGACAAGCCCCCTACAAACAGCGTCCATACCCGCTGTTTAGTCTGCTCCCTCTTACCTTCATTGCCGTTTGATTTGGTGGCTTGTTCCCTAGCAAGGCGTTCCCATAGCGTTGTCTTTCCCATTTGAGAGAGAAATTTCTCAATTCCCTTACCCTAGTGACTTTAGTGCATTTAAATCCTATATTTCACAATTCATTTGATTCTAATCTATTAACCACATTAACCTACATGTATTAGCATAACAATGAAGTTCTAACATCTTTAAAAGCAGAGCATTGAAGTCCTCATTTTTAACAATTTCACAAAACAGTCCCCTTTTAATCCATTTTAATCCTCTATGTGATCTAAATGCATTTAACCTATCAATTGGGACTTAATTCAAGCTTGGTAATTTAATTTTTATTCATTCCATGATTCCCCTGTTTCAAGAATAAATTTTCAGAATTTATTAACACCATTTTGACTCCTAAACATTTCGAATTTCACAATTTAGTCCAGCAGATTCAAAATTCATTCAGTTCCAGTCCAGTCAACTTCTAACAACAATTTAGAGACCTATACTTAACATTTTTGAGCAAATCATACCTCTATTCCATGTAAAATTTTGTCCTCTACAACTTTGTATAAGAACACTTTTTCCAGAAATGACTCTAACATGCTCAATTTTCCAGATTTCTACAGGGTATCATACAAGTACGAATCTGGGCAGATTCATACCTAAGTTCATGTTCATGCAATTTTTCCAGAAATTCATCAATAAATTCAAGAACCCAGCAATCTAACATCACTATAACACAACTTTAAACATTTTCCAGCAACCATTCATAATCAAAACCTAACAAAACATCATCCTAATTCAAAATACAAAACCGAATAGCATAAATGTGTACTTACTTTAAATCTAATGAACATGCATGAACTTCTATGTAAATTTCCAGCTTATCTTCAACCTTCAGCTCACACTCTCTCTAATTTTTCTAAAGTTTCGGTGGTGTGAAAAAAAGGAAGAAAAATGATGATGAAAACACATGTGGGTGTTCTAACTAAGGTGGCTTAATGTGGTCCTCACAAGGACACTTGGAATGTTTGATTTCCAAGCATCTCCACTAAGTCTAATTTCATATATTTTATTCATATATTAAATTTATTCATCAGCCATTATCTCACATATAATATATATATATATATATAACATTGTTTTACTTTAATCTAATATTAACTTTAGATTAATCTATGTAACATATTTATATATCACTTTTTTTTCAAGTTCAAATCTTATAAATTTTCATACAAACATATCCTTAATTCTTATTCATTTGTAACTTAATAGGGCTTAGTTCATATGATTTCAATTCTACCTTAATTAAATCGTAAAATATTTACGTTATCGTTGTCATTTTCTATAATTCGTACTAAGGTGGTTTTAGGGTGTTACACCCCCAACCCCGATCTTCTGATTATCTACATTTACATGAATGCAGACAACTTCATATACTCGGCTCGATACAATCGATTCTATTGATCTTATTTGAAGAGATTAAGATATTTAGCTTCTCACAATCTAGTGTTTGGTTTGCATTCTCCCCTATTGCTACCAAAGAATCCCAACATTATGATATTCTACATATTATCGTATAATTCCAGCAGTGTAATGGAATTCCCACTACTTCCATCCAAGTCGACCTTTCAGGTATCATACTAGTTTCTGACCAGTACTCCACTTCTATAAAGAATCCCTTCAATACGGACCATTGGTGCTCCTCCAATAACATAAGGAGTTCTTCATCATGTATATCGATTAAGAATCTTCTTCCTCCAATTTTACTCTTCTCTATCTCACCGATACCACAGTTGTGCAATCCCACTAAAAATTAGGTTTAGGATTTAGGGATTAAAGTTAGGATATAGGGAATTAGAGGTATGGTGTATTTTAGGATTTAAGATTTAGAATTTATGGTTAAGGTTTAAATTCTATTTTTTTAGTATTTTTTAGTCTTAGAGCATAGAAAGGGGCATCGAAAAGGGGCAAAGGATTTTTGTCCAAAAACTAGGATAAAAATACATTGCCACTTTTCGGTGCCCCTTTCTATGTCCCAACACTAAAAAAACTACAAAATAAATTCCAAGCCCTAACCCTAAATTCTAAATCCTAAACCCTACACCATATTCTCTAATAAATACACCCTACCCTAAACCCTAACCTTAAACCCTAAACTTTAAACCCCCAACTCTACTTTTTAGTGTAGGGGATAGAAATGGGCACCGAAAAGGGTCAGAGGATTTCAATTCCAAAAAATGTAGCCTAACTCTGGATAAAAATCCGCTGCCCCTTTTCGGTGCCCCTTTCTATACCCCAACACTAAACAACACTAAAAAATTAAATCCCAAACCTACCCTAATTTCTAAATCTTACACCTTTTACCCTAAAAAATACACCATACCCTAATTTCCCTAAACCATAACCACAAGCCTTAACCTCAAACCTTAAACCCTAAACCTATATTTTAGTGTGGAGGCATAAATAGGGGCAATGAAAAGGTGTAACGCCCCAATTTTGGGCTTAGGAGTTTTGGGATTCGGACCGGTTCGGTCGGAGTGCGGTTCGAATATATAAAGGTGAAATTAGGAAAGCCTAGTTCGGGTTGCATTAAAAATATGGAAAAATGTCTTAAAATCCTCTTTTATTGTAAATAAGAGTGTGGTGAAATCAATTTTACAAAATGAGGTTTGGAAGGGTGACATTTTGGTTAGTGACCAAAATGTAATTTTCGAAAACTGTGAGACTGTTTTAAAAAGGATTGAAACTTTGAATCTTTAAGGAGCTATTTACCCAATGGGGGTTTCTCCAGATTTTTCTAAAATATTAAATGATTAATTAATGGTTTTTAAATAAAACTAAAAAGGAGGGAAGATATTTTGGCATTCCAACTAACTTTTCCCATTTTCTATTTTCATTTTCTCTCATCTTTTCTCTCAAACCAAACACATTTCTCCAGAGCTTTTCCCTCTGATTTTGTCACCTAAATAACACATTTCAATTCTCTTTTGATCTCTAATCATCTCTTCATCAAAACCTTGTCATTTGCTAAGTGGATTTTCAAGAATTTGGTTCTAAAAAGGGAGAAAACTCAAGTTTGAAGGTATGAACGTCCTTCTCCTCTAAACTCTCAGTTCTTTAATGAAATTCCCAAGTTCTCAATCCTTAATTTGTATTTTATAAAAGGTTTTATAGATGTGTTCTTGATCTTGGCTTTAAAATGCAAGATTTGGTTGATTTTTGGTTAAAATTCGTATGATCTGTTTGAGCAGTGATTTGAGGTGTCTTTTTGATGTTAAATGAATGTTAAATTGATGAGTAATTGAGGTTTAATCAATGCAATCCCGAATAGGTTGATTTTCCTAAGTTTTGCTTGAGTTCTTGGTTGTTTTTGGAGTGATCTTGATGATCTGTTATAGCTGGAGGTATAAGGGCGTGGTTAGATCCTTTTTGGATGTTAATTGAGGTTTATGAATGTTTAGAATTGATGGATCATGGCTGGGTAGTGTTGTGGAGTTGTTTGGATGCATTTTCGGTTGTGTTTGTTAGCCGAAAATGGAGTGTGGATGAGAGCAGCGGGTTTAGGTGCTTTCATTGAAGATATATAAGCCATGTGTTGAAGGATGCTCAAGGTAAGAGATCCTTGTTTTTGAACATTGTTTAAATGTGGTTTGATGCTTAAAGATGCATGGTGTTTATGGCTTTGTTAAATGCTTTAAAACAGTGGAATATTGTTGTAAATGATGCATATTGGCAAGTGATGGTTAAGGTCACAAAGGTGGTTAAAAGTCCTTGTGTGAGCCTTGTTTATTTAAGAACAACATGGTGGTTAAAAGTCCATGGTTGGTTCTTGGTTAAGATCACAAAGGTGGTTAAAAGTCCTTGTGTGAATCTTGTGTATTTTAAGAACAACATGGTGTTTAAAAGTCCATGGTTGGTTCTTGGTTAAGGTTACAAAGGTGGTTAAAATTCCTTGTGTAAGCCTTGTTATTTAAGAACACCAAGGTGTTTAAAAGTCATTGGGTGATTCTTGTTAAGTACACAAAGGTGTTTAAAAGTCCTTGTGTGGTCCTTGTCATGGTGTTTAAAAGTCCATGGATGATTCTTGTTAAGGACACAATGGTGTTTAAAAGTCCATGGATGATTCTTGTTAAGGACACAATGGTGTTTAAAAGTCCATGTGTGGTCCTTGGAAATTGTAAGATCACAATGGTGTTTAAAAGTCCATGTGTGGATCTTATGTTGATTGTATCACTTGTTGCCAATATGTCATGTTATGAACTTGAAGCATGAATTGCTTGTTTTAAATGCTTATGTGCATGTGCAAATGATGTTGAACTAAGGTTTATAAAGGTGTTTCATAAATGCAATATTGTGTGGTTTTAAATGAGCATTCCTCACTAAGCTTTTGCTTACCCTCTCTCTTTTCTTAAACCAATAATGCAGAGCATTGAAGTGCATTTGGGGCAGCAAGGAAATCAAGCATCCAAGTGAAGGTTTTAAGCTCATGTATGGTGAACATTTTCTTGAAACTATTAGCTTTTGGGTATTTGGCAATGGGGGACCCATGTTGATGTTTTGGGAGATGTTTTGGACTACCTAAGTTGGTTTTATGTTGATAATAGTGTTGGAACTTGTAATTGGCCTTTGTGATGTGGTTTTGGTATATTGATGTTTGAATGGTTTTCTAAGTAGGAAGCATGCCTTTAGAATTGGGGATTTTCATAATTGATGCCATGTTGATGTTTGGTTGATGCAATTATGTTCCTTGTATGTTGAATGACTTGCTGGTATAATTTGGTTGCATTTGGAGCATGTTTGATTGGTCTATTAAGTGATAAACCAGCAAAAATCTGCAAATCTGAGCAGGCCGTATCGGAACGGATGCTACCGTTTCGGAACAGGGGCCTGAAATGGCCTAGGCGTTCCGAAACGGGAGGAACCGTTCCAGAACGGAAATGCCACTGCCAAGCCTCGTTTCGGTACACGTTATGGAACGGTCCCGCGTTTCGGAACAGGTCCTCCCTGTTTCGGAACACTCGACCGTTGGGCTCTGAATTTGATGGATATATGTTCTAAATTGTTTGCGTTTTGGTCCCGAAACATGATTATGCAATTGTATGAGTTTGAGATGTCCGTTTGAGCTGAAATTTGGCAGAGAAGCATGAAAGATGATTAATTTTAAGTTAGTAACTTTAAATTGGGTTAAGTCCTTATAATTTTCAGAATTTGCAAATTGGTCCCTGAAGTTGTAATTTGTGCAATTGAGTCCCTTTATGTTCTCTGAATGTTACGATCTTGGAGTATGATGATCTTGCGAACATATCTAGGGTTAATGAGCATTTAGACAAGATTAAAAAGAAAAAAAAGGGTCGTTAATCAAGGTTGACTTTCGGGTTGACTTTGGTTTTCCCCGTGTAATCTTCTTAATTCGGGTCAACCGTCTAGGCCGGGTTAAGGGGGTTACATTTGGTGGTATTAGAGCTGAGTTCTCGAGTAATTGGGAATGATTTTGTGGATGATTTATGTATGTATGCTTTGTATGCCTGTTGAGTGAAAGCATGTTGAGTGAATTGTAAATATGTTACAATTGAGGTGTATGCTGTGGTGAAGCATGTTGTGGGTACCCATTGCCAAATCAAAGCTAATGTAATGATGTTGTTTCTAAATGAAAATGAGCTTGAGTACTTGGATTGCTTACCTTGCTGGGCCTGACTTTGTTTATTTGCATTGTGATTGCATTGTTAGAGTATGGCACCTCGTAGAGAGTTAAGGAGTAATGTGCGAGCTACGGCTCAGAATGAGAATGAGAATGAAGAGAATGTTGAAAGTGCGGTGGATTTACCTCCTCCACCTGGTGGTGGTGGTGCTGGGGGTGAAGGAGCTGGAGCTGCAGCTGGTGCTGGGGTCGCTGGACTTGAGGCTGGTCAGGGGCAAGCTGTTCCTGACATGACAGTGCTGATACAAGCTATTGCGGGTGCTTTTCAAGGAGCAGTAGCTGGAGCTCAAGGAGCTGGGCATCAGGGAGATGCTGGAGTTAGACTACCCTTGGAACGCTTGCGCAGTCTGGGAGGGACTGAGTTCAGGGGTTTGTCAGCTGAAGGTTCGGAGTCTTGGTTAGAGGGTACCAAGAGAATCTTGGGTCAGATGAGTTGCACTGATGTGCAGAAGCTGGGCTGTGTAGTATCCTTGCTACAGGATGATGCTTATACGTGGTGGACAACCACTATCGCTGGAATGGAGGAAGCTGACGTAACTTGGACGTTCTTTCAGAACGCGTTCAAGAGAAGGTATCTAGGTGTGAGGTACCTAGATGAAAAGAAAAGGGAGTTCATGTCTCTTACCCAGGGGAGCATGTCTGTGGCTAAGTATGAGGTCCAGTTTGTTTGACTCAGTCAATACGCACCTGAGCTTGTTCCGGATGAGCGGGAAAGGTGTGAAAGATTCCGTTATGGTTTGGTGACGGCTGTAAAGATGTATGTGCTGGCTACCGAGTATGATGATTTTGATGTGCTGGTGGGCCGAGCAAAGGATATTGAGATGAACTTGGGTTTATCTGCTAGAAGTGCTGGGTCAAGTGCTGGTAAGCGAGCTGCTGAGTATAGTTCAGGTGGTGGACGGAACAAGAGAGGACGTGATCAGAAGTATCAGTCCTCAGCTAAGCGAGGTGGTGGTGCGCCTGCTCGGGGAGGCAACGCTAGAGTTGATCCGAGTGCATGTTGGACATGTGGTTCGCGTGGCCATATGAAACGTGATTGTCCTCGTGCTGTGAGGGAGGTGCAGGCTCCTGTTGTGGCAGCTGGTAATGCGTGCTGGAACTGTGGATCTACGGATCACATGAGAAGAGAGTGTCCTATGTTGGCTGGTGGCCAAGTGCGTGCTCATGTTGTTGCTGCACCACAGAGAGGTCGTGGGCGCGGTCGTGGTAACTTCCAGGGGAGAGAGGAAGGTGGTCGGGGTGTGGCTCATGTTGTGGCTATTCAGCCTGAGGGTGGCGGCCAAGCCAGGGTGTATGCTCAGCGGGAGGGAAGGAATGACGCGGATGTGATCGCAAGTACTTTTACTTTGCAATCCTTGTCATTACTTTCCTTGATTGATTCTGGATCTACGCACTCATACATATTGTGTGAGCATGCTGAATTGCTTGGTTTGCCTGTTGAGTCTTTGGATGTTGGTGTGCGTGTCACTAGTTCTTTTGGTGAGACTGTTGTGACTCGAAAGCTTTATAGAAGATGTCCTTTGGTTGTTCAAGATCATGTTTTTCATGTTGACCTTATGAAGTTGCCTTTCTATGGTTTTGATGTAATCCTTGGTATGGATTGGCTTGCTGAGCATCGAGCTGTAGTAGATTGTGAGAATAAGCGAGTTTCGTTGAAGCTTGCGGATGATTATGAGGTAGTGGTGGTTGGTGAGAATGTGAAGTTTCTTGCTAATGTGGTGTCTACATTGGAGGCGAGCCGGATGCTGAGGCAAGGTTGTGAAGCTTACCTAGCTTTTGTGATGAATCCTATTTCTAAGGAGTTGCGTGTGCAAGATATCAGGATTGTGCGAGAGTTTCCTGTTGTGTTTCCTGAGGAGTTGCCTGGATTACCTCCTAATCGCGAGGTGGAGTTTGGGATTGAGCTGTATGAGAATACAACTCCTGTGTCCATTACCCCTTATAGAATGGCACCTAAAGAGTTGAAGGAGCTGAAGACGCAATTGCAAGAGTTGCTTGATCGTGGGTTCATTTGGCCGAGTGTGTCACCTTGGGGTGCACCGGTCTTGTTTGTGAAGAAGAAGGATGGCACTATGAGAATGTGCATTGATTATCGCCAGCTGAACAAGTTGACTATCAAGAATCGGTATCCTTTGCCGAGAATTGATGATCTCTTTGATCAATTTCGGGGAGCAGCTGTGTTCTCTAAGATTGACTTGAGGTCAGGGTATTACAAGTTGAAGGTAAAGGATGTGGATGTGCCTAAGACAGCCTTCAGGACAAGGTATGGGCATTATGAGTTCCTTGTAATGCCGTTTGGTTTGACAAATGCTCCTACAGCTTTCATGGACATGATGAATCGTGTGTTTCATGAATACCTGGACAAGTTTGTTGTGGTGTTCATTGATGATATCCTCGTGTACTCGCGTACTGAGGAGGAGCATGAAGAGCATTTGAGGATTGTGTTGCAAGCTTTGTTGGAGAATCAGCTTTATGCCAAGCTGAGCAAGTGTGAGTTCTGGTTAAGTGAAGTGGTGTTTCTTGGGCATGTGGTTTCTGCTGAAGGGATTCGTGTTGATCCTCAGAAGATTGAGGCAGTGATGAATTGGAAGGTTCCTAAGTCTGTTCATGAGGTTCGTAGTTTCCTTGGGTTGGCGGGATACTACCGGAGGTTTGTGGATGGGTTTTCTAAGATTGCTGCACCTTTGACGAAGTTGTTGCAGAAGGATGTTAAGTATGAGTGGACGGAAGCGAGACAGCAGGCTTTTGAGAAGTTTAAGGCAGCTTTGACGCAAGCTCCTATCTTGGTTCAACCTGAATCAGGGAAAGAGTTTGTGGTGTATAGTGATGCGTCCTATGTTGGTTTGGGATGTGTGTTGATGCAAGAGGGTAAGGTGGTGGCTTATGCATCGCGTCAGTTGAAGGTGCATGAGCGCAATTATCCTACGCATGACATTGAGTTGGCTGCGGTGGTTTTTGCTTTGAAGATCAGGAGACATTACCTGTATGGTGAAAAGTGTACTGTGTACACTGATCACAAGAGTTTGAAGTATCTGATGTCTCAGAAGGAGTTGAATCTTAGGCAGCGATGTTGGGTGGAGTTGCTCAAGGATTATGATTTGACGATTGAGTATCACCCTGGAAAGGCGAATGTTGTAGCTGATGCCTTGAGTAGGAAGGTAGATGTTGAGCTGAGGGCTATGTTTGCCAGTTTGAGTATTTCGCGCGATGGTGGTCTTGTGGCCGAGTTGCAAGTGAAACCATCTTTGGTTCAGTTGATCAAGGAAAAGCATCTGTTGGATGATTCCTTGGTACCGCATGTTCAGGATATCACGGAGGGTAGGCCTTCGGATTTCTGCTTTAATGATGATGGAGTGTTGTGTTTTGGGAGTCAGATAGTAGTGCCCAATGATGCGGAATTGAGGCGTGCTATTCTGACTGAAGGTCATAGTAGTCCTTTTGCTATGCACCCTGGTAGTACTAAGATGTATCGAGATCTTCGTGATGAGTACTATTGGGTGGGTTTAAAGAAGGGTGTTGCAGAGTTTGTGAGCAAGTGCATGGTGTGTCAGCGAGTTAAGGCTGAGCATCAGGTTCCTTCAGGGTTGTTGCAACCGTTGAGAATCCCTGAATGGAAGTGGGAAAGGATTACCAATGATTTTGTATCTGGTTTACCCTTGTCACCATCGAAGAAGAATTCGGTGTGGGTGATTGTGGATCGCCTGACGAAGTGTCCGCATTTCTTGCCTGTGCATACTACGTTTTCTTTGGATAAGCTTGCGGAGCTGTACATTGCTGAGATTGTGCGGCTGCATGGTGTGCCTAAGTCGATTGTGTCGGATAGGGATCCGAGGTTTACATCGCGTTTCTGGCAGTGTTTGCGTCAAGCTTTGGGTACGCGGTTGAATTTCAGTACATATTATCATCCTCAGTCGGATGGTCAGTCCGAGCGTGTTATCCAGATTTTGGAGGATATGTTGAGGTGCTGCGTGATTGAGTTTCAGGGCTCTTGGGAGAAACTTTTGCCTTTGGTGGAGTTTGCTTATAACAATAGTTATCAAGCAAGTATTCAAATGGCACCTTATGAGGCTTTGTACGAGAGGAAGTGTAGGACTCCTCTTTGTTGGGCTGAAACGGGTCAGAAGTTGGTTTCGATGTCGGCTTTGTTGAAAGGAACCACCGATAAGGTGAAGCTCATTTGTGAGCGTTTGAAGGCAGCTTCTGATCGCCAAAAGTCTTACGCGGATTTGAAGCGTAAGGAGATCGAGTATGCGGTGGGTGACCGTGTGTTTTTGAAGGTTTCGCCTTGGAAAAAGGTGATGAGGTTTGTCCGTAAGGGTAAGTTGAGCCCTAGGTACATTGGACCATATGAGGTGATTGAGCGTGTGGGTCTTGTTGCGTACAAGTTGAGGTTACCTCAAGAGTTGGAGAAGATTCATGATGTGTTTCATGTTGATGCCTATGGAAGAAGTGGAATTGAATCCGGATTTGACATATGATGAGGAACCGGTGAAGGTTCTGGATTCGGATAGCAAGGTTCTTCGAGGCAAGACCATTGAGTTGGTAAAGGTGTTGTGGAAGCATCGTGGTGTTGAGGAAGCCGCGTGGGAGCGGAAGGATGACATGCTGAAGCAGTTTCCGTACCTCTTTCCTTCAGGTAAATTTCGAGGACGAAATTTCTTAAGGGGGGGAGAGTTGTAACGCCCTAATTTTGGGCTTAGGAGTTTTGGGATTCGGACCGGTTCGGTCGGAGTGCGGTTCGAATATATAAAGGTGAAATTAGGAAAGCCTAGTTCGGGTTGCATTAAAAATATGGAAAAATGTCTTAAAATCCTCTTTTATTGTAAATAAGAGTGTGGTGAAATCAATTTTACAAAATGAGGTTTGGAAGGGTGACATTTTGGTTAGTGACCAAAATGTAATTTTCAAAAACTGTGAGACTGTTTTAGAAAGGATTGAAACTTTGAATCTTTAAGGAGCTATTTACCCAATGGGGGTTTCTCCAGATTTTTCTTAAATATTAAATGATTAATTAATGGTTTTTAAATAAAACTAAAAAGGAGGGAAGATATTTTGGCATTCCAACTAACTTTTCCCATTTTCTATTTTCATTTTCTCTCATCTTTTCTCTCAAACCAAACACATTTCTCCAGAGCTTGTCCCTCTGATTTTGTCACCTAAATAACACATTTCAATTCTCTTTTGATCTCTAATCATCTCTTCATCAAAACCTTGTCATTTGCTAAGTGGATTTTCAAGAATTTGGTTCTAAAAAGGGAGAAAACTCAAGTTTGGAGGTATGAACGTCCTTCTCCTCTAAACTCTCAGTTCTTTACTGAAATTCCCAAGTTCTCAATCCTTAGTTTGTATTTTATAAAAGGTTTTATAGATGTGTTCTTGATCTTGGCTTTAAAATGCAAGATTTGGTTGATTTTTGGTTAAAATTCGTATGATCTGTTTGAGCAGTGATTTGAGGTGTCTTTTTTATGTTAAATGAATGTTAAATTGATGAGTAATTGAGGTTTAATCAATGCAATCCCGAATATGTTGATTTTCCTAAGTTTTGCTTGAGTTCTTGGTTGTTTTTGGAGTGATCTTGATGATCTGTTATAGCTGGAGGTATAAGGGCGTGGTTAGATCCTTTTTGAATGTTAATTGAGGTTTATGAATGTTTAGAATTTATGGATCATGGCTAGGTAGTGTTGTGGAGTTGTTTGGATGCATTTTCGGTTGTGTTTGGTAGCCGAAAATGGAGTGTGGATGAGAGCAGCGGGTTTAGGTGCTTTCATTGAAGATATTAATGCATGATGATGCATTAATCCTCTGCTTTGATGTGTTTAAAACAGGGGAGTCATCTTTGGATCCTAATGGTGGTGATCCGGAAGCTTGATTGGTGTTTCAGCAAGTGGCGAAACGGAATCGGTGAGTGGATTTGGATTTCAGCTTTGAAACCAATGTTTGAAGGTTTGGGAGCTTAGTTTAAGTCTAAGCAACTTAGCTAAGCTCAAGAGTAAGTTTTCGGAAAAACTCTCTTGATGATGAACCATGGATTGGTTGTATGCAATGTGGTTTGTTTGCATGTTTTAAATCATGTTTTGAAAGCATATTTAGCATGTTTATTTGCTGAGATTATAAGCCATGTGTTGAAGGATGCTCAAGGTAAGAGATCCTTGTTTTTGAACATTGTTTAAATGTGGTTTGATGCTTAAAGATGCATGATGTTTAATGCTTTGTTAAATGCTTTAAAACAGTGGAATATTGTTGTAAATGATGCATATTGGCAAGTGATGGTTAAGGTCACAAAGGTGGTTAAAAGTCCTTGTGTGAGCCTTGTTTATTTAAGAACAACATGGTGGTTAAAAGTCCATGGTTGGTTCTTGGTTAAGATCACAAAGGTGGTTAAAAGTCCTTGTGTGAATCTTGTGTATTTTAAGAACAACATGGTGTTTAAAAGTCCATGGTTGGTTCTTGGTTAAGGTTACAAAGGTGGTTAAAATTCCTTGTGTAAGCCTTGTTATTTAAGAACACCAAGGTGTTTAAAAGTCCTTGGGTGATTCTTGTTAAGGACACAAAGGTGTTTAAAAGTCCTTGTGTGGTCCTTGTCATGGTGTTTAAAAGTCCATGGATGATTCTTGTTAAGGACACAATGGTGTTTAAAAGTCCATGTGTGGTCCTTGGAAATTGTAAGATCACAATGGTGTTTAAAAGTCCATGTGTGGATCTTATGTTGATTGTATCACTTGTTGCCAATATGTCATGTTATGAACTTGAAGCATGAATTGCTTGTTTTAAATGCTTATGTGCATGTGCAAATGATGTTGAACTAAGGTTTATAAAGGTGTTTCATAAATGCATTATTGTGTGGTTTTAAATGAGCATTCCTCACTAAGCTTTTGCTTACGCTCTCTCTTTTCTTAAACCAATAATGCAGAGCATTGAAGTGCATTTGGGGCAGCAAGGAAGTCAAGCATCCAAGTGAAGGTTTTAAGCTCATGTATGGTGAACATTTTCTTGAAACTATTAGCTTTTGGGTATTTGGCAATGGGGGACCCATGTTGATGTTTTGGGAGATGTTTTGGACTCCCTAAGTTGGTTTTATGTTGATAATAGTGTTGGAACTTGTAATTGGCCTTTGTGATGTGGTTTTGGTATATTGATGTTTGAATGGTTTTCTAAGTAGGAAGCATGCCTTTAGAATTGGGGATTTTCATAATTGATGCCATGTTGATGTTTGGTTGATGCAATTATGTTTCTTGTATGTTGAATGACTTGTTGGTATAATTTGGTTGCATTTGGAGCATGTTTGATTGGTCTATTAAGTGATAAACCAGCAAAAATCTGCAAATCTGGGCAGGCCGTATCGGAACGGATGCTACCGTTTCGGAACAGGGGCCTGAAATGGCCTAGGCGTTCCGAAACGAGAGGAACCGTTCCGGAACGGAAATGCCACTGCCAAGCCTCGTTTTGGTACACGTTACGGAACGGTCCCGCGTTTCGGAACAGGTCCTCCCTGTTTCGGAACACTCGACCGTTGGGCTCTGAATTTGATGGATATATGTTCTGAAATGTTTGCGTTTTGGTCCCGAAACATGTTTATGCAATTATATGAGTTTGAGATGTCCGTTTGAGCTGAAATTTGGCAGAGAAGCATGAAAGATGATTAATTTCAAGTTGGTAACTTTAAATTGGGTTAAGTCCTTATAATTTTCAGAATTTGCAAATTGGTCCCTAAAGTTGTAATTTGTGCAATTGAGTCCATGTATGTTCTCTGAATGTTACGATCTTGGAGTATGATGATCTTGCGAACATATCTAGGGTTAATGAGCATTTAGACAAGATTAAAAAGAAAAAAAAGGGTCGTTAATCAAGGTTGACTTTCGGGTTGACTTTGGTTTTCCCCGTGTAATCTTCTTAATTCGGGTCAACCGTCTAGGCCGGGTTAAGGGGGTTACAAAAGGCAGAAGATTTCTATTCCCTAACTTCACAAAAGTTATTTAATTTAAAATTATTTTTATTGACAAGGACCCTATGTACCGATACACAAGGTCGTTATGTTAGTTGGTTTAATAAGATGTTTCGGATTGTTTGCATTTTGGTTCTTATTTGTTCAGGTGTCAACTAGATGTGTTCGAATGATTGATTTGAGCTGAAATTTCACATGCATGCATGAAACATGCTTAATTAAGGTTTGGTTATTTAAAATATGGATAAATCCTTGTAGTTTTACAATTTGGTCCTAAAACGTTTAATAACACATCTGGACATCAATCCAATGTCTGATTCAAGTGAGATTTTGTCAGTTGGCAGTCTGTACACACTAAGTTCTAATGTTGCATCTAGATAAGATAAAAGAGAAAATGGTCCTAGTTTTTGTTAGTTCGTTCGGGTTTGCTTCGGCAAATCTAATGTGGTCCGCTTCATTTGGGTCAAGGGGGTTACACTAATCTCCTCAAAATTGGATTCTCGGATCTTTCCCTAAAGCAATAGCCTCATTTTCCTTTTCTATGTAGTTATTCCACCTTGATTGAAGTTCTGAATCTGATAGTGATCTGCCTTAATTTTCAGGTGAAACTAAATCTTTCTTGCCGTGCTTAATGCGTCTTTGAGCTCTATCACTTTTCTTTTGTTCCACCTTATAAGAACTTTGTTCTGCAACTCCGAAAAAGACTTGTATTGCTCATTCTTCCTTCTTTTTTCCTTGCTTGAAACTTTGGTAGGGCTAGGGTATATTCAACCTCTACATCATTCTTTGCCCTTATCGTATATTCATTTGCCTTATTAACTCGATTTGATTCAGATATCTTCATTTCATCTGGCCCAGGCTGATTTTGGACTTCGACTTGGTTAATATATAAGTCTACCCCTTGAGTTTCTTTATGATTAATGTATGCCTCATTGAAGCCCATCATTCTTAGATCTTCCACTGCCCTTCTTGAGCTTGGGTTTTCTAGGTTGAATCTTAATGTAATTTGAATATCAACTAGGCTAGTATCTACAAGATCCCCTTTGTACGGTCCACTACTCTCCCTTGAATCTTGGTTCCTTGGCCCCTCCTTCTCCACTTCAGCCAATTCAACGCCGTTTGACTGCTGGAATTTTTTGACTTCTCCATTATTCTCGAGTCTATAGCCCTTTAATTTTGATTCCCCAATAAATCTAAAATATTATATTTCTAAATCATTTTCATAATCTTGGGACGATATTCCTTTGCAAACTACATTTATTGCTTCATCATGCCCAATAAAATTCTTTAGATTTAATCATTTCTTCCCTCTGAGAATGAACTGTTGTTAGTTCCGACGAGCTTTCCTCCGTATCTGATACGACCGGCCTGGCTAGCTTCCCCTCAACCCCAATCTTCTAATTATCTACATTTACATGAATGCAGACAGCTTCATATACTCGGGCTCGATACAATTGATTATGTTAATTTGATTTGTAGAGATAAAGATATTTAGCTTCTCACAATCTAGTGTTTGGTTTGCATTCTCCCTTATCGCTACCAAAGAACCCCCAACATTATGATATCCTACATATTATTGTATAATTCTAACAGTGTAATGGAATTCCCACTACTTCCACCCAAGTCGACCTTTAAGGTATCATACTAGTTTATGACCAATACTCCACTTCTATAAAGACTCCCTTCAATACAGACCATGGGTACTCCTCAAGTAACTTAAGGAGTTCCCCATCCTGTATATCGATTAAGAATCTTCTTCCTCCCATTTTACTCATCTCTATCTCACCAATACCCCAATTGTGCAATCTCTCCACCTGATCAGAGCTGCAGTATGTCACCATTGTGCCAATCAAACTTTTATGTAATTTCCACAGAGTTTCCTCCTCTACATGGCCTTTGATTCTTCTTATTTTCTTCTCTCCCGGGTCACAAGATTCGTATGTCACTTCTTCAACAATTTTACCTTTTTGCTCCCCCCGCTATTTATGCTTCTTGTGTTCCTCCAGGTTCTTGGGTTTCTACTTTTGCCTGCGGTTTCCATGTCCTTCAGAAGATCAGCTTTCTTGGCTTCCGCCGCTATTATTTGGTTTTACAAATCTACTTTATATGTTTGATTGTTGATATATGAGCAATGGGTGGTGTAGTGATTTTTGGTGTAAATTGTAAACTTATTTGAAGTTTTTTTATGATTAATAAAATTTTGTTTGAGAAAAAACCATGAATTGCACTTATTATGTTTGTTAAATTAAATTATATTATGAAAAATAAAAGTGATATATTATAAAGAAGGTGAAAACCAAGCTCTATTCAATTGTTCAAAAGTTTGCACTTTTTTCTTCATATATTTGATTTTTTAATAATTATAATGTATTTAATTTAATTTTAAAATATGTTTTATATATTTAAATTAAATTTAACAATTAAATTATATTATTTTTTTAAAATCTATATTTTTTATTTTTTATAATTTTATTATAGTAACTCTATATATTGCATATATACATTTATTAATGAATTCAAAAAAATCATATTAATATGGTTTAAATCGTACAACATATGTCTAAAATGGTCATTTTGTCATTTTAAAAATAGTTTTTGACAGCTATCCCAAAAAACTAAATCTTAAACGTAACATTTCAAAAGCAAAGCCAAGCCGGCACTAAGTAACTTTTTAGTGTTTGTTAAGACAAAAGCAGTTCAAGGAGTTATGATCAAAGATTCAATAATGCAGTAAAAAGAGAAGAAACGAAGAGAAACATAGAGCGGGACGGAAAGTTAACGTGTCACGTCAACATTTTCTAACGGTAGTTAATGAGAGAACCATAATGAAAGCGAATTAAAAATTCAGTGACCATATCACAAGTTTTAAAAGTTCGATGATTAAAATGAAAGCGCACTAAAAATTTGATGATTATTTATGTAGTTTACCCTAAAATAAAAGCATTACACATAGCTTGAACTCAATTCGTGTGCAAGAGTCTAACACCTCAACCTGACTCTTACATGTCCAATAATGTATAATGGATAATAAACAAGGTGTATTTTTTTGGGTATATAGTTTATAGTTTAAAATTTAAAATATAAAATTTAAATTTTTTAGTATTAGAACATAGAAGAATACAGTAGAAAGGGGCGAAAGATTTTTGTCCATCTTCAATTACCTCATTAGTCTGACTATATCAATCGTATGCTCATGTTCAGTTCATATATAACATTTGCTATATTAGGTCTAGAGAAACTCATTACTCACATTAAACGACAATGTCACATCTATTTTCTTTTAGTTGTATATTATTTTCATAAATAGTTCTAACACATTTAATATAAAAGTGTCTAAATTTATATGAGGTCACATTTTCTTAGCACCTCCTTTTCATGGAATATGTTATAAGCAGGGGTAAAGTCAAGATTTAAAAGTTAAGGGGGCCGAAAAAAATTAAGGATATAAACACCCTTGGACTTTTGACAAAAAATCAATTACGTCCCTAAACTAGGATAAAAATCCATTACCACTTTTCGATGCCCCTTTCTATGTCCCAACACTAAAAACACTAAAAAAATTAAATTTCAAGCCCTAACCCTAAATTCTAAACTCTACACCATATACTTTAAAAAATATACTCTACCCTAAATTCCCTAAACCCTAACCACAACCCCTAACCTTAAACCTTAAACTCTAAATCTCAAACTCTACTTATTAGTGTAGGGGGATAGAAAGGGGCATCGAAAAGGGGCAGAGGATTTCAATTCCAAAAGTTGTAGCTTAACTTCGGATAAAAATCCGTTGCCCCTTTCTATGCCCTAACACTAAAAAATTAAATCTCAAACCTATCCTAAATTCTAAATCCTACACCATATACCCTAAAAATACATCCTAGCTTAAATTCCCTAAACTATAACCACAAGCCTTAACCTCAAACTCTAAACCCTAAACCTAAATTTTAGTATGGAGGCATAAATAGGGACAGTGAAAAAGGCAGAAGATTTCTATTCCCTAACTTCGCAGAGTTATTTAATTTAAAATTATTTTTATTGATTAGTTAAAGATTATAATACAATTTTAAGCCTCTAACATAGTAGTGTTTGTAGGAATAGATATCATTTGCCTTTTTCGGTGTTTCTTTCTATGCCTCACACTAAAAAATAGTTTTAGAGTTTAAGGTTAGGGTTTATGTAATTTAGGCATGGTGTATTTTTTAGGGTATAAGGTGTAGGGTTTAGGATTTTTATTTTAGTGTTAAGGCTTAAAATTATTTTTAGTATTTTTTAGTGTTACGATATAGAATAAGGCACCAAAAAGGGCATGCGATTTTTATCCGTATTTCTAGCGCTAATTGTAATACGTAGTTATATTGATATATTTACGGGCAATGCTACGTCTACCCACTGGGTCATCTACCTCGTTGACGTGGCGTATGGCATAGCAACTCAAATAGATATAACTGAATAAAATATTAAAATATCTTTTAAAATTTTAATTGGATAATACAAAACAATTAATACACCTTTTACCCACAAATTTTTTTAAGATAATAAATGCATTGCGTTTATAATTGTTTGACTAGCCTCACATTAATATTAATAATAATAATAATAATAATAATAATAATAATAATAATAATATTATTATTATTATTATTATTATTATTATTATTATTATTATTATTATTAGATTATAAAATATTTCGAAGGTTGAATCTACGCCAACCAATCATTTTGGTAATCGGAATTCCATTATTTGACGTAATTTTTTTTCCTATTCTCTTTTTAATTTTATTTAAAAAATATTGAAAAATTATAAATAAAAGACAGGAAAAAGGAGGTAGAAGCTTGGAATAATCAGCTTTTTTAGTATGAATGGAAATATGTGAAGCATTCAAAAAATAATCTTTAAATGTAATAGATTTTCTCATACTCTTTGATTACAAAAAAAAAAATATATTTTAAGAAATTATTCAAGAGTGATTTAACTTATAAATTTTAGGGAAATATTTTGATATACAAGTCTTTTAATTTTAGGTGTATAGATTTAGGTTGTGATTTAGGGGTTTATGTTGTAGGGTGTAGAATTTAAGGTTTATAGTTAGAATATAGAGATTAGGTTTTAGGGTGTTAGGGCTAGGGATTTAGGTTTTAGATTTATAGCTTAAATATGAAGGGTTGTATAATTTTTTTACATAGCTTGTATATCAAAATATAACCCTAAATTATGTTAGATATGGGTTTAAACATTTAATAGTAATTCATAATTGTTCTATTCAAAAGAAGCAATTCATAATTCTTTTATTTAAATGATGGAAAATAATAATAATAATGCTATTACAATGATATTTCCATTAATATTTTAAGAAAACTCTTTAGTATTTTACTAATTGAGTTGATATTTGGTTAATATGCGATATCATTTAAGTCAAACCCTGAATTGATATTATACAAAAAAACTAGTTTTGTTCACTGTGATGTTACTCTTCTATTTAATTGAATTAAACTTGAGTTGGATTAATCCGAAATATAATTCTAATATTCAAATCGATTTAATTTTACTAGTTTTTTTATTTTGAATTATGATTTTTATTTTTAAGATATATTATTATATATTAAATAATAAAAGAAAAATATGAGCAGTGAAAATCTCTACAAGAAAGTATTGAACATGTGTTAAAGACAATGCAATAGAAGCAATGAATATTGTATTTTTTTTAAGAGAATATTCAAAAATTTATTGAGAGTAATATGAAAAAGGTTTTAGAGTTCCTATAAATTTTCTATAAATATGTCACTTTCACCTCAGTTTGGTAGATTACTCGGTGGATATAAAAAGTTCTCCTATATTTACAATTAACATATATTTATAACAATTTCTTAAAACGAAAACTAAAAAAAATCTCTTCAATTATCCTTTGAAGAATCAAATATTTGATTCGGTGCATGATAAAAGTAAAATTAAAAATAAACATAAATTAAGTTTTAGTTGGAATTTTATTTCTTAAGAAGAGATGGAACAAATTTTAATCTTGGGGTTTGTTATAGTTATTGGGAGAAAAATTCTCTGTTTTTTTCGGTGTTGTTTTTTTCTAACACTAAAAAGTTAAATCTTAAGTCATAATTCTAAATTATAAGTATTAAATCTTAAAAAATACATCTTACACCCAATATTCTAAACCATAACCTTAAACTTTAAGTATCAAATTGGTGCCCAAAGTTTCAACCGTTATAATTTTAGGTGCCTAAAATATACAATGTTACAATTATAGGTGCCTCACCGTTAAAGAAGTGTTAAAAAAAGTTGTCAATCAATCAATACCTAAAACGTGACACTATTTTTTTAATTTAAAGGAAAAAAATTAGAATTTTCATAAAATCTTAAAATTTTGCAAAGTTTACAAAACAGTTCCCAAATCTCTAAAATTTCTCAAACTTCCAAATTGTCACCGCTTCCACTATCGATCGTCGCCCCTGATCACACACCTTTGATTGCTGGACCAATGCGATCATTTTCCCAACACGGCGTCGCTAAAAATGCGGAACGACATGCAGCCGAATGCGAAATCGACGTTCATATTTTAAAATAATGATTGAAAATATATTTTAAACTGTATATAAATTATATATAAATGGAAAAATATCTTACGATAATTTTTTATATTAGTTAATTTAAAATTATTTTTATTGATTAGTTAAAGGTTATATAATACAATTTTAAGCCTCCAACGTAGCAGCGTTTCTAGCGCTAATTGTAATACGTAGTTATATTGGTAAATTCACAAGTAACATATATTTATAACAATTTCTTAAAACGAAAACTAAACAAAACATCTCTTCAATTGTCTTTGAACAATCGAACATTTGATTCAATGAATGATAAAAATAAACATAAATATAAATTAAGTTTTAGTTGGAATTTTCTTAAGAAGAAATGGAACAAATTTTAATCTTGGGAGAAAAATCAAATTTCCCTTTTGGGTGCTGCTTTTTGTTCCTAACACTAAAAAATCAAATTTTATGTCATAACTTTTAAGTATTAAACCCTAAAAATATACCTTACACCAAATATTTTAAACCCTAACCCTAATACATATTCTTAAACTCTAAAACTATTTTTTTAATAAGGGGCGGACGATTTCTACTCCAGTTATTGTTGGGTTTTAAAGTCGATTTGTTAAAGAAATTTGAGTATGGTAGTTTGCAAAATTGATTTAAGTGGGACATATTACAGATATTAATATATCAAAAGAAATAAGCGCAAAAAGTAAAAGAAATAATATACGAGAATGGGCAAAAATAAAATTGAAATGGCCTAAATTAACAGAAGAAAAAATATCTTAAAAAATTTAACCCAAGTCATCATAAACCCTAAACCTAAGAAAAAAACTATGGCATATAAACACAACCCAACTCATAATAAGCCCTAAACCTAAGAAAGTTATGGTCCGGTTTGGAAGTAAAAACAAAGAAGTTAGGCAGCTCCAATAGGAAGATTGGAGAGCTGAACCTCTGCTGACGGCTTCTTCACTTGGTCTTTAGTTTTGTGGTCTCCGTTGAAGTAAAAGTAGGCATATAAGCACAACTGAAGAAAGCCAGAGATGGATCCTAGTCCATTGGAAACCTGCAAAGCAACAATAACAATTATATTACTCCATGTCTCCATCCATATATTATGCATTTTAATTTACTTACCAGAATGAATATATCAAATTGGAGGAGGCCATAAATTGTCCAACAGATTCCATTACAAAAGCCAGCAAGTGAGAGCCAGAAAGGCATGTACTCCACACTCCTTGTTTTGATCACTTTTCTAGCTATGGCCAGAGGTGACAAATACATGATGATGTTGAAAACATCAGCTATTATTCCAACCATAAGAGTTCTACGGCTATGGAAAACGAAGATAGCCAACAGAACGATGCCTACTGTCAATAGTGCTTCAAGACCTATGATTTGCGCAACACGAAGCTGAAATTTGTACACATTCAAGTCTCAGATTCATATAATTAAACAAGGGAGCTTGGTAGAGATTAATGATTCATATAATTAAACAAGGGAGCTTGGTAGAGATTAATGATTCATATAATTAAACAAGGGAGCTTGGTAGAGATTAATGATTCATATAATTAAACAAGGGAGCTTGGTAGAGATTAATGATTCATATAATTAAACAAGGGAGCTTGGTAGAGATTAATGATTCATATAATTAAACAAGGGAGCTTGGTAGAGATTAATGATTCATACGTACCCTTTTTTTCCGATCATTAGCGTAAACAAAATATACGGTCAAGTACAGAATCTCAATGCCAAGACCGACGCCATTGATGGTCAACACTAAAACATTGTCTTTTGTAATAAAAGGGAGACCATAGAAGATCCAGATAATACAGTTCATAACTGTGCCCAGGTACGGATATGGTTGAAACTCCTCCACTGCCTTCTTTTTATAGATTTGAAAAAACGTTGGCCTAGTTCATTTATTCACAAAAACCAAAACCATTCATAATTAGTAGGTAACCTAAAATTCAAGAGAGAGAGAGTGAGAGATTGCGATTACATTGGTGAGAGGAAGAGACCGAAAGAGATGACATTCCCTGCAAAAGGAATACATATATAACTACATTGTTGAATCAAATGACGTAAAAACTTAAACCTGGTAACGAATAACTAATTACCGACAATCCCGACGATAGTGTGAGCAAGTCCCATGTTGAAAGCTGAAGCAGAGCAGAAATTGTGAGGGATGAAGGCTCCAACGATTTCAAAGTTATATATAGACAAGGATTTTTAGTTTAAATAAATTTCAACCACTTTAATTAAAATTTATTTTATTAACTAGAAGAATTATATCGAATGTCGAATACTTCTTTCAAACCAATACTTGTGTTTAATTACAGGAGGTGAAGCCCAAGGAGATTGGTTCGGTGCTTCATGAGCCACAGATGCAGCACTTGTGGATTCCGGATACATTTATATTAAATAAATTTATTTTCATTGGTAATTTTGTCATCCTTGTAGTTATTCAAAATCAACAATGTTGTTATGAAAATCCCCGAATTGCATTCATCTCACCCTTTGAATAACAGAGTCGTTATCAACGGTTGCCATTTGCCACGCGTCATTAGATAATTAAAAACGTTTGAAATAGCATGTCCACCTGTCATTTTCTTTAATAAATTAATATTCTCTGCATGCCAGTTTTGATGACGTGAATTTCTAATTTTAAAATAAACAATTAATTCTATAACCCTCCGTCCGACCTACCTTGTCATCGTCGACATGGCAAGACAACTGACGATGACCGCTGATGTGAAACCATGTAGAAATCACATGCCTAGAATTTAACGACTTCGTTAATCAACGACGATCAAAGATGCAATTCAATAGTTCCAGGGCTAAATTGATGAAATTATAAATGAGGGACAATATTGTTGATTTTTGAAGACTACGAGGGCTAAATTGATGAAATTAAAAATGAGGAACAAAGTTACTCATTTGAGATTACTACATGGACAAAATTACATATGGATGACAAAATTAACCGGACCCGGCGGAGGTGGGTATTTTTTTAATAAAAAAATTAGGTTCGTTCGAGTTTGGTCGGATTATGAAAAAGTTCGAGTTGGGTTTGTGTTTAGGGTGAAAATTCCCTCACTCGACCCAATTTATTTATAACTATATATATTTATTATATATTATATATTTTTTTTTATTTTTTTTTTCAAGACGAGTGGGTTTAGTCGGATTTTTTGTGAAAATTTTGGGGTCGGACAGGATCAAATTATGCCTTTATTATCTAGGGTCAGGAGTAAAATATATTAAATTTGGATACCCGTGTACTTGTTCTTAGCACTCCCTCACACCCAACAACATTTCCCTTAAAAGCTCCATCAACAAGATGTTCTGGATACCTAAAATTGACCCCTTCTTGACAACTTTCTCAAAAAGTAGATGTAAGGCTTCTACTACTAGAATGAACATAAACGAGGATAATTGATCCTCTATCTCAATCTCTTAAACATCTTAAATTCTTTAGTTGGAGATCCATTAAGTACGATTGAGACCTTTACCGTGGAGACACATTCCATTATCCATTTCCTCTATAATTTCCCAAAACCCATTCTTCCTAGCACCATAATCGAAAAGTCCCATCGTACACTATTATAGGCCTTTGCGAAATCTAGTTTGAGTACAACCCCTCGTTCCCCATTGACCTCTTATTGCAGTGAATGAATGATTTTGTTCGCTATCAAAATTTCATCAAATATTTGTTTGTCCTTTAGAAAAGCGCATTGAGCCTCACTTACTAATCGATCCATCACCATATATAACCTTCTTTGAGAGTACCTTTGCTAGGATTTTATAAATTGAGCTTACCAAACTAATTCGCTTATATTCTGAAATATTAGCAGGACATTCCTTCTTTGGAATGAGAACTATAAAAGAGGAATTTACATTTTTTTGGTAATTTACCCTTTGGATGGAAACTGTAACACCCCAAAAATTCAAGGTAATAAATAAAAAAAAATAATAGAATTGGGGCTACGAGGGTTTGAAACCATGTCTTTTAGCCTTATGGATGAGGGTTTTTGCCATCAAGGCTAAGACCTTCCTTGGTTTAAGTTGTCTCGGGGTTAATTTTAAACTATACCCGTAGAGTATAGCCAATAATAATTAAAACAGACCATTGATCCGTCTACCCTCATTTTCTGGGTGTATATTCGAATCTAAAAAAAATCTAAAGGGTTCTAAACTCCCTCGACCGCCTCCGCCCTTGTCCTGCTCGATCTCCGCCACCGCCGGGCCGTGGCGTGCACCGCCAGCACCGGCGTGACCGTCACCCTGCTCCGATCGTGGCCCAGCCCTCCACGCGCAGTGATGTGCCGCCATTCGTCGTGGAGAGCCGGTTGAAGCCCGTCAAAACCCAAGCGTCGCCCTTCTTTTTTCGCTCTTTTCCGGCCGCCTCAGCCGTCCGTTAACGAAACGAACACCAGATCTGAGCTCCTGGCTCGACGGCAAGCAAAGCCCACCCAAGCAACAATCCGTTCGACGGGTAAAAGAGCTACATCGGAGACATAATTTTCCGGCCGTTTCGATTCTATTTGGGGTAAGATCCGGTGAGCTTTCTGGTTAAGTTTTATGTCATTTTTGTTGGGTTGCAATCCAGGTTTAACGAGCTTCCTTTTCAGGCTAAAAATCGTGTTTTTCGACCGCCAGCGAGGGTTCCGGTGATCGTCCGGCGATCGGATTTTGTTTTGGGTAAGTGGGCCAGTTTATTTACGGTATAAGAGTTTGAACCAGTTTGAACCGGACCCGGTCTAAATCGGCCCAACTCGGTTTGAGCCCAACCAAGCCAAGCCCACTTTGTTGACCGACCCGACCCGTTGACCCGACCCGACCCATTGACTGAGTCAACCTAGTGAGTCAACTCGTCCGAGTCAACCTATTTGAGTCAACACAGTGAGTCAACTCGCTCGAGTTGACTCAGCCAAGTCAACCCAGTTGACCAAGAACGTTAGCATTGACCTGCCCGTTGACCGTTGACCTGCCCGTTGACCGTTGACCTGCCCGTTGACCGTTGACTTTGACCAAAAAGTCAACTTTTTCCGAAAACTCTTATTTTATGTTTTTCGACATCCTGAGTCCGTTTTTGAAGCCCGTTTTGCAAAATTCTGATCCGAAAGCTTCCGAATCTGACTTTGAACCCGAAAGTGTTTGTGTGTTTAATTTTGTTAAGAGTTCTTTGGATAAGGACTGAAATGTGAATCTATGTTGTTGAAGGTATCAAAGTATCCTTGAATTCGAGATGTTGGGAGCCGTCGAATCTTGTGATCGAGTGCGATCGAAGGAGGTGTCATGAATCAACCATTGTAGCTCGGAACAAAGGTAATACATTACTACCCTTTGTATGCTTTATGTACATGTTGATATCTGGTTAAAGCATACATGCTTATGATGAGTGTTTTGTGAACTCTGCTTAAGCCAAATTCGATACAGAAAATAAGTATGAGAGTCAATAAGAGTAAAATACTCGAATAAGAATATTAATAGATCAGGAGTGTCGAAAGTGCTAATAATAATAATAATACAGTTAAATCTGAAACTCTATCAATGGTGTCTAAGAACCAATGTTCAGAATGCGGAGTATGAGATGTTGGATATGAAATTACGAAAATACCCTTGGAGCATAAGTATGACTACACTACCTCTATGATAAAGGAAATGACCTAAAATCTGCATTCGTCCTGATTATGCAATTTACACTACCTAAGATGTATGTTTTATTGGAAAGACTTCGTCATCATTATGCAATACGTGTGATACAAACTTGGATAATCCCTCAAACTCTGTATAACACATGAATGAGAATTTTCTGGAAATATTGTTGAAATCCTAATTCGATCCTTATGACAGTAATGCGTGAATTAAATGAGAATGATCGTAATGACCAAAAAGACGGTAATGCCCTCGAGCACCGAAATGTCTGATTAATTTGAATGACATTATACCCTCAAGTTCTGTAATGAATGAATCGTCTGTAAAGGGCCGAAGAGTTAGGACGCCATAATCTCGTTTGAGTACGTGAATGATGGAGGTACCAAATGGTAATTCATAAAAAAAATGGTAGATTTGTCTCAGTCTAAAATAACCGAAATACCCTCACGAGTTAATCAGTAACTATGTATTTGACGAAATTTTGGATTTGTTAATAAGACTTAAATAGCTAAGGCTCCCTTAAGTGTTGAGAAATACGACACATGTATGCCCATCGCTCACCATATCGATGTAAGGTAGGAAGATCTGCATATATTGTATGTTCGGTTACTCAAAGTTAAACCGTATAGTAAAGTATGAGGGCGACTGTTCAGACATACAATATAGTCAGTGTTAAGTTCTGATGCATGCTAATTACTCACATCTGAACATGGGTAAGTATTGTCAAGTTGGGTTACGCCGCATTAAACAAATTCAGGAGATATAATAAATTGTTAGAGCCCCTGAGAATTATAATTTTCGTTCTGATATGATTGTGTCATAGTATAAAATTTGTCATGACAGTCAAATAACTAAAAGGTCATGATAGCCTAAATAATCTGAACATCACTGAAAATATCCGATAACTTAAAAGACTTTAATATAGAAATTCTTGAATGTCCGGTTAGAAAACTAACGAGCAAATGAGATACCCGAGTTCTGTGAACCATTGCTTATTCAATGTTGGTATAAATTACCAAAATGTCCATATGTGATAAAATGACCATAATGCCATTGTAGGCTTATATGACTAAATAACTCATGATGCGTCTAAACTCTCAAAGATCTTAATGTATCACCTCCTGAATATCTGAGTTAAACCGTTAGTATGAACCCTTTTAATAGGGGTCACGTTTCAAAAATTCGTTCAAATTATCAAAAGTTTAATCTGTCCCACCTAGTGTGTTCCATGTGTGATATATTCTGTTGAATGAATTGTATAATTATTTATTCGTGAATAATATTATGTTTGATGAACTTGATATATGATGACATTCTCTGCCTACCTGATATATGTCTGCTCAATCTGTATACTTGGTATGTGATCGTTTGATCTGTGATGGTATTGTCTGACTGTTTGATGAATTTGTTAGCATGATCTGCTAGTTTGACCTATGATGGTAAAATCTGTTTGCATGATGAATGCTGAAAATGTCTGCTCTGCTCAATAGTATGCCCATTTATCTGTCAAAAGCATGAATTCTTCCGTTTCTGATGTTCTGAATAAAATATATCTGTCACATGTATTCTGTTACCCATGTCTAGAATTTGAACACTGATTACTATCTGGGGTATACTGTTGGGTTATGTTATGAAGTCTCTGTTGGTACAGCCCTGATCAAGTTGGTAAATCCTTATGGACTCAAGGTCTCCCCTTGAGTGGCACCTACGCCCATCGGGCCTAGGGTAAGTCCTTATGGACCTAAGGCATCCCCTTAGGTGGCACCTATGCCCATCGGGCCTAGGGTAAGTCCTTATGGACTCAAGGTCTCCCCTTGAGTGGCACCTACGCTTATTGGGCCTAGGGTAAGTCCTTATGGACCTAAGGCATCCCCTTAGGTGGCACCTATGCCCATCGGGCCTATGGTAAGTCCTTATGGATGCAGTTCTGGGGGACTGCATATTGGTGTAAGGTTGGAGGGTAATTACTAGTAAACCTTTGTATGTACTTGAACATTTGCATTGAATTGTTATGTGTTCTCATGATATGATTGGTATGCATTTATGCATGTTTGATATGTACCTATTTGGGACACACTAGACATTAAACTCGTTTCCATCTTCGTAATCTATCAGCTTGTAAAATTCTCGTCTGTTACTCGATGAGTGAATAAAGAACAAGTGCCATTATTCTCAAGCATAACATTACCCTAAAATAACAGAAAAGAAAAGAGGACTGTCACTTCTTGGATCATCATGAAAAAGTTATGCCTACCATATGTCTGCATGAGCTTATAGCAACTTTTGGTAGTTCTGTATTACTGAGCTTTTCCAAGCTCACTTTGTTTTTACCATCGCAGGTTAAAAGATTATAGCATGGTATAATGTTTGACATCAATGTTCGGAGTTCCCTCGGCGTTGCCTCTGGAGTACAGTACTGTATGGTTAGTGGGCATGTATGTCATGTATGTCATGTATTGTTTCATGTCAGTGTCTGTAAAATATTTTCTGAAATTTTTGTTATGTGTTTAAATGATTTTCCTGAAATTGTATTCTTAAACAGAAATTGGTTTTACAGTTTAATAAGTGTTTTGAGAAAGAAAAATGTTTTCATGTGTATTTTCACTGTGGGTCGCTCTTGTGACTCTAATGTGACTTCCTAGGATCCGTTGTAACGCATAGGCGGGTCTAGGGGGTTACAGAAACTTTTGAATAACTTGAAGAAATTATCTTTCAATAGTTCCCATCACTTCTCGTAAAAGCAAGCATTGAATCCATCCGGTCCAGGAGCTTTTGAATCATCGCAATTTCATGCTGCATCTTTGATTTCCTCCATATAGAAAGGCTTCTCCAGCTCCATAGCTTCACTTTCAGATAATCTGTTGAATTCAAAATCGAACCAAGCATCTCATCTCCTCGGCTTGCATCTAAATTGCTTTACAAAATGGTCGTAGACTTTTTTGCCCTTAAATTACACTCCTTTTTGCCCTTAACTTGACCGCTCTATGAAAAAAAATGTATTCATATCCCTGCATCAGCCAGTTCACCCTAGCTTTCTGCCTCCGCAAATTCTCTTGAGCTTTACGAGTATTCCATAGGTGTATCTTACGATGCTTCATTCCCTCCAATTTGACCGAATCTAGTTTGCTAACATCACCAAGATCTTCCAGTTCATTGATGCGTCTTTCCATCTTTTGTGCTCTATTGTTGAAGTTGTCAGAAGAATTAACATTCCACTTTTTCAAGGCACCCTTTACTCTTTTGAGTTTCGATGTTAAAATCCTATCACATTCCTTCGGATCTATCAAGATTCCCTTTATTACATTGATACATTCTTCTTTACTCAGTCAAGCATTAATTATTTTTTAATGGTCTTGGTCCCCAGTCCTCTTTTGAACTAGACAATAAGATTGGTACATGATCTAAAATTGTTCGTTGCATGCCACAAATTGAAATGTCCGAGTACTTTTGAAATCAACTTTTTTCCACTAAGAACTTGTCTAGTCGGATTCTGAAAAAGTTCGAGTTGGGTTTGTGTTTAGGGTGAAAATTCCCTCACCCGACCCAATTTATTTATAACCATATATATTTATTATATATTATATTTAATATTTTTATTTTTTTTTCAAGATGGGTGAGTTTAGTCAGATTTTTTGTGAAAATTTTGGGGTCGGTCAGGATCAAATTATGCCTTTATTATCTAGGGTCGGTCAGGATTAAATTCGGATATGTCAAGACTCCTTTTATTACATTGATACATTATTCTTTACTCAGTCAACCATTAATTATTTTTTAATGGTCTTGGTCCCCAGTCCTCTTTTGAACTAGACAATAAGATTGGTACATGATCTGAAATTGTTCGTTGCATGCCACAAATTGAAATGTCCGAGTACTTTTGAAAGCAACTTTCCTCCACCAAGAACCTGTCTAGTCTGCTCCGACTACTATTTGAACCAATCAAAGTAAAATTCAACCATACATGCCACATAATTTGAACACCCGCTTCTTTTGCTCCTTGACCTAACAACATTGAAATCACCAAGTAATCCAATTTTGAGTCCAATTTATTTTCAAATTTGCCACTTCTCCCATAGTTGTACTTGTTCCTTGATTCCACATGGATCGTAGATGTTTAGCTGGATATACTAAGTATTGACATCAATCCCCTTCCGTGCTACTAGAATGAAGTTAGTATGGATGATGCCTTTTCCACTTTGAATTTGTTACTAGCCCTCCCAATCACCCCGCAACATTTGAAACTCTCAAGTCAAATTCATCATCATACCAAATTTTTTTCACCACATCCTCGTCCATCGAGACCATCTTTGTCTCCTGTAAAAAAAAATACCATTTCTACTCTTTGATTTATGACTAATTTCCTTACTGTTAACATCTTCTCGTTTGAACCCAATCACATGATATTCCAAGATAGAATATTCATATTTTCCTTTTGTTTCGCAAAACATGCCAATTAGTTGGCCTTGTTACACTGTTATGCCTCTTCGATTAAAGCTAAATAGTGTATCGTTTCTTGCTCATTGTAACATCCCCAAAATAGGGTTAGAAGAGTTAGGGGGTTCGATTGGGTTCATTTTGAATCAGTCGAACCAGATAGGTCGGTTAACTAGTTTCCAGAAAATAAATATTTAAAAATTGGAAATTTGATAGATAAAAATTGGATTTAGGTTTCTAAAATGTTTTATTATTTTATTAAATGTTTTAGTAATTAAATCGGGGGGTAATTCAATTGGATTGGTCGACATTTTTATATTAGTGACTAAGATGTAGGATTTGCAAAACTGTTTTTAAAGTGACTAAATTGAAAAGGACAAATACTACGAATCCTTAGAGAGCTATATTTTCTAAAAATCTTAATTAGGATTACCACCTTGTAAAACCTATATTTTATTTTTATATAACAAGGAATACCAAAGACTATTTTGTAAAAGGGGTAAATTTTTAAGTACTCAAAAAGACTCACAAATTGACAAGGTTTCGAACTTAAAATAATATCTAAGTCAAAAAATCAAACCTCAAACTTTTTCTAAGCGTTTGGTACTAAAAGTTAGTCAAATTGTTCCAGGAGTATCGATACGCCTTAGGTTGTATCGATACGATTTGTAGAAACTGAATTTCATTTTATACTTGATTGCTATAGGTTACCGATACATGTGTAGTCGTACCGGTACACCACTCAACCTGGGAACCAATTGTGCTTTTGAGTATCGGTATGACTAAGTGCGTACCAGTACGGGGGTTAAGAGTTTCCAAATTTTTTGCATTTAATTTTCCAACCATTGGTTGCCAATTTTATTGGAATCATTACTTTGAACTTTATTTAACACGTACCGATACACATATAGGCGTATCAATATGAGTTTTTGTGCAAATCTTTCAAAGATTCTAGTGAGCAAAATAGGTATCGATGCGGTACAGCCCGTATCGATACCCTTTGTAAAACTCACTCCGTACTGATATGCCCTTTTGCGTACTGGTACCCATTTATCAGCAACGGCTATTTCTTCTTATGGAAGGTACCGATATGAGTGCTCCTGTACCGATACTCAGTGCTGCCAGACAACATTTATTGCAGAAAAAATGAAGCCCAACGGCTAGAATTAATATCTCAGCTACCCAAATGGTTAGAAATTAATGAGGGGTATAAAATCAAGTCTCCAAAGCTTCTTCAAAAACTATTGACCAAGTCTAAAGCATACAAGCACTCATCCAACAATCCTTGAGCCTTTATTGTAAAATCTTGTAAACCCACTTGAGAGTTCTTATTGTATCCATTTTATTCAAGTGTTGGGGTTTGAGTGAACCTAAAATTCTGCAAACAATTTGTAATACCCGTATTTTGTCCGGATATATGTTTTCTCTATAAATGAAACCTAAAAATAAATAACTAATAAATAAAACCCAACAATAGTCCATAAATAAAAAAACTATCCATTTACAAAGCCCAAAATTCAATTTACAGCCCACTTAACATTTGTTATCAGCCTTTCAACCCATTTACACTCAAACAAACACAAAAAATCGGTCAAGATCCAAATTCCCGCCCAAACTCGGTAACCAAGGGACATGTGGTAGCCTATCATTGGCCCTTATGCTCTTCACTTGGATCATGCTTTTCTCCAGACAATAGTTGGATTCAGCTGGCCTGTATGACATCATCGCTGATGTCAAATCCCATTAACTATAAATAGAGAGAGAAAAGGTCAGATCCAATTAATGCCACATTCAATAGATACCTTAAAATAATAATAAGAGGAGAGGGAAAAGGCATTTAGGGTATTTTACTTGCCTCGCTGATCGGAATTCAAAGGGTTTTCGAAACTCGATCATCGCTGGAAGTTATCGGAAATGTCATCGGAGTCGCAATTTTCAGCCGACGAAAGGTATATTTCTTCTCGTCTTTTAATTTTCTGCAAAATAAGCTTAAAACCGGTTAGATCGAGATCAAAATAGAAAAAAAGAGTAATTAAAATGAGATCTAAAACTCATCTAGTGGTCGAGGTTTATAGGGAGCGGCGATCGGAGTCGAAAATGTGCACCGGGACGAGTAGCCTAGATTTTAGGTGGTTGAAGATGGGAGATCCAGTTGGATCACGTAATGTTAGGGGATTTAGGGTTCGAAATAAAAAATGAATTTTTTTAGGGTTAAGGTTCCGGTGAGCTATAACCCCCTCGACCCGGCCTAGCCGGTAGACCGACCCGAACGGGTCACACGGGAGATATTGAAGTAAACACAAAGGTTTACCTCAATAAATGACCCTATTATTTTTTTTATCTTATCTAGATGCAAATTAGGTTCCTATGTGTTAAACATTGCAACGGATCATTTGCAACTCAAACATACATCAATTATATCCAATTAAGGCTTTCAGGGACCATTTTATAATTTTTTCCAATTCATAGGGACTTGGGCCATTTTTGTGTTAACGTCCTTTAATTAATCCCATTACATGCACCCAGTCAAATCTCAGCTCAAAATAATCATTCATGCTCATTTAATTGCATCCGCAATATTCAGGGACTAAAACGCAAAGAATTAGAACTTCAGGACATTCCATCAACTAACATAACTGCCACCCGTTTCCAAACACTAAGGCCCTGTTTCAAAACACGGGCTCGTATAGAAATGCCCTTGAGGCGTTTCGAAACCATGGTTTCTAGTAGCAAATCGAACCGGAACAAACATTATATGTTTCGAAACCCTATGGCCATTTCAGGCACACCGTTTCGATACAGGCTCGAGTGTTTCGAAACACTTGGGCCTGTAATGATAGATTTTTCTGGTTTTCACTCTAAAAACCATCCTAAACCAATACAACATGTTTCTAACATGCATACATCATACATAAACATTAATCCTCAAACATTTGCAGCATATTTAGCATTAAAGCATGGCTAACTGCATCAATGGAAATCTAAAGGCATGCAACCTAGCAAATAAGCCACTCAAGAGTCAAAACTCAAAACAATACTCACTACAACAAAACAGATCTTTAGCGTCTTTTTTTAGCACCGCTAAAAACATTCCCAGTGCTTAAGAAAGTGTCGCTGTTTACGGTGCTGCAATTGTTCGGGGCGCTTTTTGGTGAAAACGCCACAAAAAGTCAAGATCTATAGCGGCGTTTGTAAACTCCACGAATAACTGCCCTTTCGTGGCATTTTTATTTACAAATCCTGCGAATAACTGTTCTTTTGTGGCGTTTTTATACAAATGCCGCGAAAAACCATGTTTCCAAAAAAAACTCAAAATAAAAAACATATTATAATAGGCATATTTTGAGCTTCAATGTGAATCATTACTACTCAAGAACCTCAAAGGGAATCGTTTTTTTTAGTTACACAATGGGAATCATCACTTGCATAGTGAAGGGACATATTCTTAGCTTCAACATGGTTATAAATTTCTTCACTTTCATCTTCTTCTATCAAAGCAGAAAGAACTCTTTGGCATAAAGGAGTAACCTTGTCAAACTATTTTAGATCAAATCCTCCAATTGTGGCGTTAGTTTTGGCAATTTCTTCAACAGAACTAGGTGCATTTTTTGGTGCCACACCACCCTGAGAAATGAAAGAAGTTTGTATCAATATTTGTCAACAAAGTTTTAGCTTAATTTAGTTGTTTCAACATCAAAACAATATATCAGATTTGTCACAAAGCAACTCTCGATCAAGAAGTAATTCAATCCATTATTTGTGCTTATAAAAAAGCCTTCAAGCCTTGTAAAATAATCACATTTTCCAATTGTAAACAGTTCCTCCAAAATCTTATAAAACAGTTCACTAATATAGTAAAACAACCCATGTTTTATTTTCAAAACAATCTTTATACATTATAGAGAAACCCCATGTTTTAATTATAAAAAAACAACCCCTGAATAATCATCAAAGTAGTCTCTAAATAGTTTCTATGCATCTTGAACAGTCCATCATGCCTATATATATCTTCCAAATCAGTCTACTACATGATCATGCACACACAAAACAGAGAAAATGTGATCATATACATATATGCTTACCAAAATAGTCCATTTTGCATTCTCAACAACCCTTATAATTGCAAAACAACCCCTCCCTTATTTTATCAAATTTTAACTAAGATTTTGACCCTTCAACAAAGTAAAAGATCATCCAATAATGAGACAACAAAATCACAACTTAATTAGGAGCTAATTTCTTTTACAAGACTAAAGTAGTGCTTTATCTATCATTTAGATTAGTTGAAATCGCCACAATAAACAAGGATTTATCAAATTTACTCTAACATCAACTCGCTATGCTCCCATTCCATGACTCATAATTTCACTACCTAGTATTTACCAATAACACAATAGAACACATTCAGAAACATAGTTAATCAATTTATCCTTAAACTAGTCATATCATTCATCAATCTTTTCTCAAAATTTCCAGTGAATTTATTCAAAACACACAAACAATTGAGATGGGCTTACCTCTATATGAAGAACTAGAGAATTTGAAGGCTAACTTTCAATAATTATTAGTACCTGTTAATAGTAAATTTACAACCCTTCTGTCGGCCTAAAAGGTAAGAAGGTCGGACATGATCTCTGCAGTTACACCACCAACTTTCTATACGAAAAAAGTTGTTTAAATTAACAAGTAGGTACTGAAAACAACATATGACATATGCAAAAAAAGCCAACTTTCTTATGTATTAGAACCTTACTTGGCAAAATTTGTAGAAGTCTTCAAGGTACGCTTTGTAGACTGTGTTCCTCATAATTTCAATGTTCATGTCATCAAGATCCTAGAGAAAATCCAAGATGAGTGAACCCGAAATCAAAGGTTTACAAAAGTACACCATTACATAAACAACACTCTAGCACAACTACTAGGAGTTACACACATGTAATCATCGACAATTAACATGAAGAAACACTATTAGAAAAGTTGTTAGAACCATGTACCTCAGAGGTAATACAATCAGGACAACATTGTCTATCATGTGACCATATATAGATGGAGAAATCAAAACATTAGGTTTTCTCAGGCTTTTGCTAAATCCACAACAACCTATTAATCAATCTACATATGTACACCATATCATAAGATGTGAAATAAATCAAAGCCTACGCTATATCTAAGAGAAGGATAATCTGATATCTCTCAGGCAATTCAAAGAAAGAAACAAAAAAGACAAATCTTTACATACATGATATACTCTGAGAAGGATAATCCATATCAATGGCCATTTCTCATAGAAATGGTAAAATGCAAATATATTGTTTTGCTTGATTTGTTAAACATTGAACCAGAAATCAAGGTAAAATAAGTATAAATGCGATGAGATTATATGAGATATAATGAGGTGAGAAGAGATCGAGAAAAGGAGATTGGTACTCGTGGGAGAGAGCGATAGGAGAGGAACAGACGGCAGTGATTTAGCAGGGAGAGATCAGAGGGGCGAACTGCCTCCCTTCGCGTCTAAGAGCAGCCATTGCCATTGCTTACTAAAAAGGAAGAAAAAAACCATAGAAAACGCTTGCGAAGGATTCAAAATAAAACTTTTATTTTCCATCGCATCGCCATTTCTTACTAACAAATCATTGTGGCGTAAGAGATTGGAAAAAAGAAAAGTGACGACTGAGATGAAGGGTGGGTTTTGATTTGGGGATCGAATGAGGGCAAGAGAGTGACAATGTTGATGTTTCTCTAAAATAAAATTTTTATTTTCTATTGCGGCGTTTGATTTTACACACGACACAAACGTCTTTGCGTCGTTTCTTCTAAAAACGCCACTAACGAGAAGTCTATTGCGGTGTTTCTTCTAAAAATGCCACTAAAAGAAGTTTTTTGTGGCGTTTCTTTTAAAAACGTAACAAAATTTTTTATTTGTGGCGTTTTATTTGTAAATGCCGCGATATGTTAAAAATTAGTGGCGTTTATCTCTAAAACGCCGCTAATAATGCCGATGTATACCAAGTTTAGTGTAGTGACTCCAAACACAAATAAAGGCCTTTTACAAGTATAAAATCATAAAGAAAACGTGCTCAAAGGGTCTTTATACACATCACCCAAGCAAAACATGAAATCCCCCATTGCCCTTATTACTCTAGTTCATAACAGAAACCTACTTTCAAAGTGAAGTCTCTTAGGATTCTCTTGCAAGTTGTTGCCTCCAAACACTTAGTTATCTGCATTGATGGAAAAAAGAGAGAGTAAGCATACAACCTTAGTGAGGAGTGCTCAAAACCCAAAAACACCATCAATGGTCAAAACCATTTTACACATTTTGAAAACCATCATGCTTTCTTGAAATCCATGCACTTGATTAACAAAAATAAGCATGTTATACCACATGCAACAAGTATCAAATACTTCAACAACAAAATCCATTTGTTAACACATAAATCAAGCCCTCCATGCATAGCTACCAATATGCACAGCTTAAAAGTAAAATATACATTCTTCATGCATAGCTACCAATATGCATAGCTACCATAGAAATTAATCAATTATATTGGCTCTCAAGTGATCATCAACATACTTATTTCTAAAAAACATATCAGATACACGGATTCCCAAGTGTTGTCCCAACACTTCGTACATTCTCACCAACAACTCAAGTTTCACACACGAGAGCTACCCTCCACCGTTGTGACACCCGTGGTGGAGTATTCGGTACCTTACAACCCCTCAAAACCACTCATCGGTAGATGTATAACCCCACTAATGAGAGACAGGACACAACTCAATTTCCTCAATTGTTCAGGTACTTGGATAGAGTCTTCGGTACATACACAACCCCTCAACATCCAAGGCGACTTGTTTATAGTGCACTCAATCCTATGGCCGGCTAACTATATCCGATTTCATTTGTAAACCACTTTTCACAACATCACTTGCCAATATAATTCTCATTTAGTATAAACCTCATTGTTTTCAAAGCATTCACAAAAGCCACATTTCCAAGCATTAAACCTTGCTTCATAAAACATGTATAAACACATACATACAAGGATCACTTACCTTGTGCATCCTTAACAATATGGCATCATCAACAGCAAATCATATACTCAAACCATGCTTTAAAACAATAGGTAAACACATATAAAGTCAAGTGCATCCACGAGCTTATAATAGCACAATCCGAGAAAGAAAGTCACTTTACTCACTTCCGAACTTAGCAAAGCATTTTAAGCTTACACTAAGTTCCCAAAATCACTTTTAATATGTTTCAAAGCCGAAAATCCCATTTCCACTCACCGACTCACAAAACGTCAATCACCTACGCGAAAATCAAGTGTCCGAAGTCCCCGGAACTTCACCGAAAGCTTCCAAAGAATCCTCCCCTGTTTATACCACACAAGAATAGAGGATTAATGCATCTGAATGCATTAAAACCACCAACAACACTAAAAAAACCCGCAGCTTTGCCGAAAGACCGTAACCCCCTAAACTCGACCCAAAAGGAATGGGCCGAATCTAGGAAGTAGCGACTGGAAACTTGTCCCTCAAGAAACAATTTACGTTAAAATATTTTGTAATTCAAAAGAATCGATTAAATAAGTAAAACTCAACAAATATTCCGATTAAAATAAAACCCAATCTTTTAAACGATGTTCCGATAATTAATTAAAAATCCGAAAGTAACTTCATAGATGCATGCATTTAATAAAACCCAAATTAAAAACAGTTCCAATGTCCATATTACACAAATATCCCAAACAATATTAAAATAATAATTCTGAGGTAACAGAAAAGGTTCGTACTGAATAATAATTTATCTGAATAAACAAGAGATGCTTCAAGTACCGATCGCCTAAAAAAAGTCTGAGATATCTGAAAAGTAAAACTAAGGGGTGTAAGCTAAAGAGCTTAGTGTGTCTCTAAAGTGCAAACGAAAGCAAAACAAAACAAACAAACCAGTATTTTATTTTTTGATAAAGACTTTTCTAAAAACACAACAAAACCAGATTATGATGATATGATGTATGATGAACATGAATCATAGTACCCATCTCCGATACAACGAAAAGTAAGGTTCCCAGAACCTACTTTCTCCATCGTCACCATCCGAAGTGGTACTCAGTTCGAAGGGTGGAACCACTGATCCGAAGCGGAATTTAGCCCAAAGGGTGAAACCACTGAACTTCCCCGAACAAATCCGAAAGCATATACCCACAATGATATGATGCAGATTTTAAAATCCGAGTCTCATTCGAAACTTGAGTTATGAAAATTCAAGTTGCACAATACTATAATCTGATGTTATCTGCATGATTCACGCCGCGACCGATATTATCTGCAGTGGGCATCAACAACATTCTAACTTAGACATAAGCGGGATCACTTTCGAAGCGTTCTGCCAAGCCTTGTCGTTCTGCCGAGTTTGCCGCCAAGACACAAGTCAATTCCTCTACCGAGGCAGCGAGAGCATCTCAGCAACCTATCTGTCATCCCCCGCCGAGGCAGCAAAGCCTGGCAGCACAAAACAACTTGTCCTATTCAACACAATTTCACACTAAGCAGCAACATATCCATGCCCATTCTATCAATCGTATTTCTTCCCTTTATTTACTTGTGTTTTATTTTATTTTCTTCTTAAACAAACCAACTTATTTGTGCAATTTCTGGTAAACATTGCATGCTTGAATTATTTGTAAAATTCTAACAATGATTGCAGGAAGTTGACGCGGCAAGCAACAAAGAGAAAAACAAAAGCACTGCCAAGACGGGCAAAAGAAAATTTTATGTTCTCTACCCCTAGAGGTGCCATAAACCGGCTCTAGGAAGAATCATGTGCGAGGACACTCTGCTGCTATCAAAGACCAAGAATCTGAAAATTTTGAAGTGACGGACAAATTAGCATGAGTGAATGAAAGTCTTCAAATGATGACTCTACTCCATGGGTTCGGAGTTTTGTAGTTTGCTCCTATCTTATTTTCAGACCTAGAAGAGTAGTTGTGATTAGCTGAAGCCCTCATTTCCATGATTATTTAAATTGTTCTTGAATATGTTGTCTCGGTAGCAACCTTGTATCTCATGAAATCATCTCTGTTTACTTAGAATGTTCTTCATATTCAGCTTGTTCACAGTTTCTGCACACACATCACTGGCATATTATAGTTTAATTATGAGGTAATTCATTTTATTCCCCTCTCACGAAATTAATGACAAGTGCCACGGCCTTCAGGTGTTAAATCAAGTTTAAAACAAAATTTTCTTTTTGATTAGTATAAAGGGCAAGTATGTTTAGGTTGCATTGCTTGAGTACAAGCAATAGTTCGAGTTTGGGGGTGTGTAAAGTGTCTATAAGTTCTATATTTCATGCACATTCCATCTCATATTATTGTTATTTTTAATACATTTTAGGCATAATTAGGTTCATGCATTGCATTTTACAGTATTCTTTACTCTATCATGCTTTGTATTGATTTTCTATCATTTGGTAAGAAAAAGGTATTGTTTTAGTTTAGTTTTAGTTTCAGGTACTAGAGGCTGACAGAAGGAGAGAGAAGCTAAGAACATGATGCTGTGGTAGCAAACTAAGGAGATGTACTGATGTAGTTCCAGACAGAGACAGCAGTTGCCGCCGCCCTACCTGCCGCCTATGACAGCAAACTGAGGAATTGGAGAACTGGAGTGTGATCTATAGCGGAGAAAATCCTGATCTTAATGATGTTGTCCACTCAATTTTCTGATGGCTATAGCAGCAGGCAGAGCCGCCGAAAGAGGAACTCAAGCTTACTTGCGGAGCAAAGCAGCGTGATTTAAGTCCACATTCAACTTAAAAAAGTCAGCATTTAGAGTTGCATTTAATGCAAAAAGCTACTTTGAAGTCTTCTACTCCAAGAAGGACTAGACCTAGCTAATGCCTATATATACTCATTTTAATTGTACTTCAAAACAACTTAGGTTTTCCCTTAGGCATAGTTTAGGTTTTCTTGCCGCCATTATGTTGTAAAACTCTCTTTGGGTTTGAGTTATATTGTAATTAGTGTGAGAATGGTTGCTTAGGATTTTAAGTTTGTTTTTGCAATAAAGCTTCAAGGTTTTCTTATTCCATGTTCTTCATAGTTTTCAATTAAGGAGAAAGATTAGTTGATTATTATCCATTTGTTCGGTATCGAGAGAGTCCAGCTCACGAACGGAGTAAGTATGATTTCATCTATAGACGGTGCGGTCAATCCGACCTAAACATAGGTTAGGGTTTAAGACGGCTAAAAGAGGACGATTTAACATTGTTGTCTTTGCACGATTCATGCCACGACTGGTATTATCTGCAGTGGGCATCTATAGCATTGTGACTTAGACATAACCGGGATCACTTTCGAAGCGTTTTGCCGAGCCTTGTAGTTCTGCCGATTTTGTCTCCGAGACACAAGTCCATTCCTATGCCGAGGCAACGAGAGCGTCTCAGCAGCCTATCTGCCATCCCCCACCGAGGCAGCTGAGTCTGGCAGCGCAAAACAACTTGTCCTATTGAACGCAGTTTCACACTAAGCAGCATCATAACCCTGCCCATTCTATCAATCTGATTTCTTCCCTTTTATTTACTTGTGTTTTATTTTATTTTCTTCTTAAACAAACCAACTTATTTGTGCAATTTACTTTTGTTGTGCAGGAACAGCAAAGCGAGTTTAGCTCTCCAATCCATGTGGGAGACGAAATCTTTTATACTATTACTTGACAGGAGTGAGCACTTGCGCTCATATTGAGAGAACACTAAAATGCTCTACAAGTTTTTGGCGCCGTTCCGGGGATTGGTATCACCGAAATTCTTTTTAAAATTTATGCACCTTTATTTATTTGCATTTAATTTTTATCTTTGATTATTTTAATTTTTTATTGAAAAAATTACATTTTCCTTTGCTAGTTCATGACCAGGGCAAATCCAAAAGGAGAAATCGTTTATTACGACGATATAGAACGAAGAGCAAGAGAACTCAAAAAGGAAATCAGAACAGCCCTAGGGATAGCTAAAGAAGAAAGAAAAGCAGAGGTAAACATGGAAAACAACAACACTGCCAACAATGATCCGAACGAAAGGGATGGGCAGCAAGACCCGCCACCCAAAAAACAGCAAGTTCCACCAAGGCAGCCGCCCCCTATTCCGCCCAGGCAGCCACAGTACGTTTGAACCACCAGGGATTACTTGGAACATGACTTTATAGGGTTCGATCCGACAGTGACAGAACCTGAGATTAAGGCAGATCACTTTGAGCTGAAGCCCGTGATGTTCAATATGATCAACACATTAGGGCAAATTGGAGGGACTGCTACAGAACATGCTCGGCAGCACTTAAGTGGATTTCTGGACATATGCAGAGCATTAAAAATACACGTAGTCCATCAGGATGTGCAAAGACTGAGATTATTCCCCTATTCACTGAGAGATAGGACAAAGCAGTGGTTGAACAACCAGCCAGTAGGGTCATTCAACACATGAACAAAGCTGTGTAAGGATTTTCTAGATTGTTTCAACCCATCCAATGTCATAGACAAATTGAGAAACGAGATCACAGCCTTCCGAAAAGGGAATGATGAACCAATGTATGAAGCATGGGAGCAGTATCAACAGATGCTTAACAACTGCTCGCTCCATGGTTTCCTGGCTTGGACACATATGTCAATGTTCTACAACAGGGTGAACTACCCAACTCGGATGATGATTGATGCCTCAGCCAACGAAATCATCCTCGACAGACAACTAGATGAGGCACTGCGGATCCTAAACCAAGCCACCAAGAATGATTATAAGTACCCAACAGCCCGCCGAGGCGGCGTTAGGCGGCCAACAGTTGTGAACGAAGTTGAAGCCTCAAAATATGTTAATGCTATAGAGCTATTCTGTGATGAGTGTGGAGACAACCACGATTCCTCTTAATGTACTGCATCTACAAATTTTATGGGAGGATATGAGAGGAACAACAAGCCAACCGTGAATACGTACAACCCTAGATGGAAAAATCATCCAAACTTCTCTTGGAGCAATCCTAAGACTGCTGCCAATCCACAACAGCAACAGGGAGGCTACCAGTAAAACCAGTCTAGACAGCAAGCTTAGCAGCCACAAAACAATAATAAACTAGAAGCAACTCTTCAAACTTTTATGTTTAACACTAGTGAATTTGATGTTTGCACTAATAAATTCATTGATAAAACTGAGTCGTTTATGGATAGGACGGAGATAAGGATGAATAATCAGGAGGCTGCAATAAAGAACCTAGAGACCCAGTTTGGGCAGTTCACTACGATCTATAGCAGTAGGACAATGGGTGCAGCATCCAACAGTACAGAGGCAGTAGCTAAGCCCACATATGAGCAGTGCAAAGCCATAACAACCAGGAGTGGGAAATAGTTGAATGAGCCCAGAGTGGAAAAGCAAGAAGAGAAACAGACAACACAGAAAGAACTACCTACCACGGCAGCATCAACACCAGTTGCACTAGCAGTTGAGCCTGACAGCAGACCTGAAGCAGATGATCCTCCATAGATAAAGTTTCCATGCAAACAACGTATTGAGGACATATGCCTGCCAGTACCTTTCCTAGAGGCTTAAGCAACAGAAACATGAGCACCAGTTTAGGAAATTCTTGGATATTCTGAAGCAGATGCACATAAACATACATCTCATAGAAGCCATTTAGAACATGCCCAACTATGCCAAATACCTCAGGGATATGATTTCTAAGAGGAAGAGAATCGGGGAGTTTGAAACAGTTGTTGTAACAGAGGATTGCATAGCCATGCTATATAACAAGTTGCCACCCAAGCAGACAGATCTAGGCATCTTTTTATACCATGTAGAATAGGCAGCAAGCACGAAACAAAAGCCATGTGCGACCTGGGAGCCAGCATAAACTTGATGCCTAAGGTAGTCTTCGACAAACTAGGAATTGGGCAAGCCAAACATACCTCCATCATGCTGAAACTTGTTGACCATTCTTTTGTACAACCGAAGGGCAAGATCGAAGACATTCTTGTTTGAGTGGGCAGCCTTATTCTTCCAATTGATTTCCTCATCTTAGACTATGAGGTCGATGAAAACGCCCTCATCATCCTTGGACGACCATTCTTGGCCACTGGTAAAACTCTAATAGATGTGGAACATGGGGAGGTTACCATGAGAGTAAACGACCAGAGCATCAAGTTAAATGTGCTACAACCCCCAGACAAGGAAAAGGAAGGATGCCCTGATTACGACAGACTCAAAGCCAAGTTGTGCAAGCCTAAAACGTCGTGGTTGGCAAGAAAGCATGGCGGCTCTGTCCAACGCCGCCACCTACTGACTGAGGCAATGTTGTGGATTACCTTCATCAAAAGGCATTTGATGCCCAACTCTCACAACTCCACTGCCGATCGGTCGTGCCTCGCACTCATTCACAACATCATGGTGAACCGGCCTTTAAACATTTGGGAGATTATATGTAAGGAGATCCATAACTGCTTCCGCAAGATGAAGGGCAGACTATACTTCCAATCACTTATCACCGACCTTTGTGCTAGTGTTAACGTCCCAACTGACCCCGAGGATGAGATGACAACCGCCAAGGAGGGGTGGACCAAGAAAGTCCGCCTGCAGATGATGCAGGCCTAGGAAACAGAACCCATCACCCCCAGCCAGCCCTCTGCCACCCAGCCAGCTACACCAGCCGCCCCCAGCAGTAATGAAGCTACCCCAACAAATGAAGTCCTCACTTTGTTGCATAGCCTCATCGACAGCAACAAAAGGATCGAACATCAGCAGATGAGCTTCATGAAGTATGTGGGGGAAGTCCAAGAAGCCTTTGTGGCCTATCTCCTGCATAAGTACCCAGATGACGGCCCCACCTTGCCTCCCTACCCCGCTGATCTCGCCACCGTAGATGCCCCCGCACAAGGAACACCCTTAGCCGCAATTGTCCGCCACGCCGCCTTTCACAGACATATGCCATCTCTGACACACTACCCATCGTATTCTGCCACCCCTGCTTCCAACACGGTAGCATACTCCCCAGAGCGGCATTAGCAACATCATCCCCCCATCTACACAGCAACAATCATGGCCAACACATCCTTATCATAAGAGGTTCAGCAGCAGAAGTCAGCAACGGAAGCAACCGCAGCAATAGAAGTACCAGTCCCAATGGCGATTGACCCTTCGGAAGCACCAACGGAGGAAGAAACAAGGAAGAGGAAGCGACACATCATAGTCGTCGCGCCAGAGGATGAGGAGACAAAATCAGAAGAAAGCAAAGTTCCTCTTACTGCTCCTCCAGCAGAACAACATGAAGAGCCTCGCCCTACTCCCAAGCGAGTCCAATCACCGTGGACAGCAAAGACCTCACCAGCTAAGTCTGCTGCCCGGGCATCTGCCGGCCATCACCTTATCATTCAATCCTCCTCCTCCTCCTTAGTAGCAAATACACAAGCCTCCTCCCAACCATCTGCCAACTTCTAGTTTTTTTCTTTTCTTCTCTTTATTTTATTTTCTGTTTTTTATTTTAATTGTATTTTTTATCTATTTTTATTTTATGCATTGAGGGCAATGCCCATCTCGAGTTTGGAAGGGGATAGCACTCATCATGTTTAGGCATACTTTAGTGCATATTAGATTGCATAATGTACTTGCCTTAGAAAAATTAATTGAAAAGAATTTTTTTGTTAGAACTTGTGCCTATGATAGGATAGCCGACTTTAAATTTTCGCACCAAGATAAAAAGAACTTAAATTATGGGGAAAAGCATGAAGTAAACATAGGATTTTTCTATAGCTGCCAAAAAACACTATTGTTACTTGCTGAATTTGTTAGAATTTCTGGTAAACATTGCCTTCTTGAATTATTTGTAAAATTCTAACAATGGTTGCAGGAAGCTGTCGCGATAGGCAACAAACAGAAAAACAAAGGAACTGCCAAGACATGCAAACGAAAATTTTATGCTATCTACCCCTAGAGGTGCTCGAGACCGGCTCTAGGAAGAATCGCGTGCGAGGACACTCTGCTGCTATCAAAGTCCAAGAATCTGAAAATTTTGAAGTAAAAGACAAATTAGCATGAGTGAATGAAAGTCTTCAAGGGATGACTCTACTCCATGGGTTTGGGGTTTTGTAGTTTGCTCCTATCTTAATTTCAGACCTAGAAGAGTAGTTGTGATTAGCTGAAGCCCTTATTGCCGTGATTATTTAAATTGTTCTTGAATATGTTGTCTCGGCAGCAACCTTGTATATCATGACAACATCTTTGTTTACATAGAATGTTCTTCATATTCAGCTTGTTCACAGTTTCTGCACACACTTCACTGCATATTATAGTTTAATTCTGAGGTAATTCATGTTATTCCCCTCTCACGAAATTAATGACATGTGCCACAGCCTTGAGGTGTTAAATCAAGTTTAAAACAAAAATTTTTCTTGTTGATTAGTTTGAAGGGCAAGTATGTTTAGGTTGCATTGCTTGAGGACAAGCAATAGTTCGAGTTTGGGGGTGTGTAAAGTGTCCATAAGTTCTATATTTCATGCACATTCCATCTCATATTATTGCTGTTTTTAGTACATTTTAGGCATAATTAGGTTCACGCATTGCATTTTACAGTATTCTTTACTCTGCCATGCTTTGTATTGATTTTCTGTCATTTCGTAAGGAAAAGGTACTGCTTTAGTTTAGTTTAGTTTTAGTTTCAGGTACTAGAGGCTGGAAGAAGAAGAGAGAAGCTGGGGACATGATTTTGAGGCAGCAAACTAAGGAGTTGTACTGATGCAGATCCAGAAAAAGACAGCAGCCGTCGCCACCTTACCTGCCGCCCAAGACAGCAAACTGAGGAATTGGAGAACTGGAGTGCGATCAGTAGAGCAGAAAATCCTGATCTTAATGATGCTATCCACTCAATTTTCCGATGACTTTAGCAGCAGGCAGAGCCGCCAAATGAGGAACTCAAGCTTACTTGCGGAGCAAGGCGACGTTATTTAAGTCAATATTCAACTCAAAGAAGTCAGCATTTAGAGTTGCATTTAATGCAGAAAGCTACTTTGAAGACTTCTACTCCAAGAAGGACTAGACCTAGCTAATGCCTATATAAACTCATTGTAATTGTACATCAAAACAACTTAAGTTTTCCCTTAGGCATAGTTTAGGTTTTCTTGACTCCATTATGTTCTAATACTCTCTTTGGGTTTGGGTTATGTTGTGATTAGTGTGAGAACGGTTGCTTAGGATTTTAAGTTTGTTTTCAATAAAGCTTCAAGGTTTGCTTATTCCATGTTCTTCATAGTTTTCAATTAAGGCGAAAGATTAGTTGATTACTATCCATTTGTTCGGTATCGAGAGAGTCCAACTCACGAAAGGTGTAAGTACGATTTCATCTATAGACGGTGCGGTCAATTCGGCCTAGACATAGGTTAGGGTTTAAGGCGGCTAAAAGAGGATGATTTAAATTGTTGTCTTTGTACGATTCATGCCACAACTGGTATTATCTGCAGTGTGCATCAACAACATTATGACATAGACATAAGTGGGAGCACTTTCGAAGCATTCTGTCGAGCCTTGTAGTTCTGCCGATTTTGCCGCTGAGACACAAGTCCATTCCCCTACTAAGGCAACGAGAGCGTCTCAGCAGCATATCTACCATCCCCCACCGAGGCAGCTGAGTCTGGCAGCGCAAAACAACGTGTCCTATTCAATGCAATTTCACACTAAGCAGCAACATAACCCTGCCCATTCTATCAATCTAATTTTCCCTTTTATTTACTTGTGTTTTTTTTATTTCTTTCTTAAACAAACCAACTTATTTGTGCAATTTACTTTTCTTGTGCAGGAACAACGAAGCGAGTTAAGCTGTCCAATCCCTGCGGGAGATGATATCTTTCATACTATTACTTGACAGGAGTGTGCACTTGTGCTCATATTGAGAGAACACTAAAACGCTCTACAAGAACTTGTAGTCGTTCTTGGAAATTCTGTTTAGAATCTGTAGTGCCTCTTTAGGTGGTCTATCCAGGATGATTCCATTGGTTGAGGCGTCGAGCATCATTCCTGTCGGTTGATTTACTCTATTGTAGAACATCGACACTTGAGCATCTTTTGGTATCTCTCCCAAGCTTCATACATTGGTTCGTCATCCCCTTGGCATAAGGATATGATCTTGTTTCTCAATCTGTCAGTGACGTTTGAAGGACTGAAACAATCTAGGAAATCCTTGCTTAACTCCGTCCAAGTGTTGAATGATCCCGCCGGTTGGTTGTTCAGCCACTGCTTTGCCCTATCCCTCATTGAATAGGGAAATAATCTCAGCTTGTGCATGTCTTGATGGACTCCATGTGTCTTGAAAGCTCTGTAAATATCTAGGAATCCCCTCAAATGCTGTTGAGCATCTTCCGTGGCAGTTCCTCCAAATTTCCCCAGTGTGTTTATCATATTGAACATCACGGGCTTTAACTCAAAGTGATCAGCTTCGATTTCAGGCTCTGCAACAATTGGGTCAAATCCTCTGAAGTAATTATCCAAATAATCCCTAGTGGTGCGCACATATTGTTGTTGCCTGGGCGGAACTAGTGGCTGCTGCCTAGGTGGAATTGGTTGCTGCTACCTGGGCGACAGATCTTGCTGCCCATCCCTGCCATTTTGAGCATCGTGGGCAGGGTTGTCGTCTTGGCCGTTAACCATTGTTACCTCTACTTTTCCTTTTTTCTTTAGCTTCTTCGAGGGCTTCTCTTGCTTCATTCTTTAGCTTTCTTGCTCGTCGTTCGATCTCGTCTATGAAAACGATTTCTCCCGATGGATTTGCTCTAGTCGTGCAGTAGAAAAGAAAACTGTAAATTTTTTCGAATAAAAAGGAAAATAATAAAAACTAAAATTAAATGCAAATAAAATAAAATAAAATAAAAGTGCAGAAAAATAAAATCAAATTTATTGTTTCCAATCTCCGCCAACGGTTGCAAAAACTTGTAGAGCGTTGGGGTGTTCTCTAAATATGAGCGCAGGTGCACACTCTTGTCAAGTTATAGTATAAAAGATATCGTCTCCCACAAGGATTGGACAACTTTGTCGAATTGAAATTCCTGCACAGAAAATAAATGCACAAGTAAATTTTAGTTTTGTAAAAGAATTAAAAAGTAAATAAACACAAGTGATTGATAGAAGAGATCAAGATGATAGAATGGGTTAGCTTATGCTACTCAGTAGTGTGAAATTGCGTTGAACATGTTAAGTATCTTTGCGCTGCTAGACTTTGATGCCTCAACGGGAGATGGCAGATTGGTGCTTCGACGCTTTCGCTACCTCGGCGGGTGGAACAGACGATTGGCTCGGCAACAAACTCGGTAGTCCTTCAAGGCTCAGCAGAACGCATCGATAATGATTCTGCTTATGTCTAAATCAGAATATTATTGTTGCCCGTTGCAGATGATACCCGTCGGCGTGAATTTTGAAATGTACAACAACTTTTGGTCGTTCTCTTTTAGCCACCTTAAACCCTACCCTATGTCTAGGATGGATTGATCAACACCTGATATTGATGAGATCGTGCTTACTTCTTTCTTGAGTTTGACTCTCTCGATACCAAACAAATGGATTGCTCCCAATCGATCTCTCGACTCAATTGAAAACAATGAAGAACATGAAATAGGCAAACCTTGAATTTATTGCAACAACAAACTTGAACCTAAAACAATCGTTCTCACAACTACTTTACAACATAACCCAAAACCTAGAGAATTTAGAACATAGTGGCGGCAAGAAAATACAAGAGAAACCTAAGCTATGCTGAGTATGAGTTTTCTAAAATCCAAGGTATGTCGGGTATATATAGGGCATGGCCTAGGGTAAGTCCTCCTTTGAGTAGAAGTCTTCTTTATGATAAATTAGCTTTTGCAATGAATGCATCCTTTAAATCTGACTTCTTTGACTTGAAGTTGGACTCCTTGTGGCACAAGTAACCTTTAGCCGCCTTAGATAATCTCCCCTTGGGCGGCTCAGTCCATTGTTTCTGGCATCGATAAATTGCGTGGATGGGCTCATTGGACTCAAGAAATTAGGCTCATCCAAACGCACTCCAATTCACCAATTCCTCAAGTTACTACCCTGGGCAGCAGCTACTCGGCAACGTCTATCTTTGTGTTGAGATACTTTAGTACAACTCCTTGGCTTACTGCCTCAGCATCATCTACTCAGCTCCTCTCTCCATCTGACAGCTTCTAGCACCTGAAACTAAAACAGCATCTTTTCTCACCAAATTAAATATTTTCAATAAACACAAGGCGGAGCAAAGAATACTATAAATAATGCATGCATGCGCCTAAATATGCCTAAAATGTACGTAAGAACAGCAATAATATGAGATGGAATGCATATAAAATATAGAACTAATGAGCACTTTACAATGGTCCATCTTCGATTACGTCTCAAAGGACAAAATCATTTGACTTGATGAATATCCTCATCCTATTCTTCTTATAGGGATAGTTGTCTCCATTGAAGAAAGGAGATTTGTTGACCGATTGAGACTCATACAAGCTATTGTCGGAGGTAGATGCTATGACTTGATTTTTGGATTTATGTATCTTTCTAAAATCGACTCAAGAGGGTGATAATCCTTCCAATGAAGAACAAAATATTTATAGTGGTTCAAGCTTCTAACAAGCTCTACATCCACTACCTTAGCTCCCACTAAGAATTTTCAAACAATTCACTACTGAATTCATCCCCTTTTCTAAGCTTAGGAGGAAACCGTTACAAGACAATCAAGCTTTCCACCAAAAGCTTGATTAAGATCACTATTTTACAAAGAATGGTTAGAGAACTTAAATTGACCTCTCAAATAGGCTTATATGTTTCCCATTTACAAGTGAACTCTCCCCAAACTTGAAATAAAGAATTACTATGAGAAATCACAAGTTGGGTACAAAGGTTTGACTCTAAAAAGCTTAAAGAGATTGGATTTTTGCTTGAATGCTTATCACTTGATGAATTATTGTTGTTGTAGCTTTTGAGTCTTGATTTTTTATCCCTTCATTGATTTCTAACCGTCTGGGTAGCTGGGATCATAAATAGAGCTGTTGGAGACCACTTTTCCCGCAATAAATGCACTTTTGGTGTAGGGCGTATCGGTACACGGGAGCCCCGTATCAGTACCAGTAAGAAAAAAAACTAGTCATTGCAAGAGTAAATGCAAGGACGTATCGATACGCGGGAAGGCGTATCGAAATGGTCTTAGTGTAAAATGGGGGTCGTAACGAAACTACTAGGCCCTATCGGTACGATTTTTGCTCACTAGAATCTGATGAAAAAGTCTTGGAAAAAAGGTGTTGGTATGCTTCAAGGGCGTATCAAAACGGGAAGCTTGTTTTAACAAAAGTGTATCGAAATGGACGTCACCTGTTTCGGTATGATATAGCTAAATTTTTAAGCTTTAACTGACACTCAACGGTCAAAAAATTTAATTCAAAGATTTCAAAAATCTTAAGACCCCGTATCAATACGCTGACGTGTCGTACCGAAACTGAGGATCGATACGCCTAAGACCTGTACCGAAACTCATTATTATAAAACCCAGTTTGAAGGTCGTATCAAAACGGGCAAGCCCGTATTGCAACACTGTATCGAAACGGGGTAAGCCGTATCAAAACGATGTGTTCAAATAAAATTCCAGTAGCCAAAATATGTATCGGAATGCTATAGAGCGTATCGATACGCCTGGGAGATTTTGTAAAGTTGGGCTTGAAACACTTAGAAAATTTTTGGGGTTTAAGTTTTTGACTTTGAGTGAGACTTTTGAGTACTTAAAAATTTATTTACTTTTGCAAATTTGATCCTCAATTAATTTGTTATATAAAAACCAAACATAATTTGTATGATTTGATCCTAAAATGTTTAATAATGCATTTGGACATCAATCCAATTTCCGGTTCAAGTGAGATTTTTTCAGTTGTCTGTATATACACACTAGGTTCTAATGTTGCATCTAGACAAGATAAAATAAAAAATGGTCCTGATTTTTATTTGTTTGTTCGGGTTTGCTTCTGCAAATCTAATGCGGTCCGCTTGATTCGGGTCAAGGGGTTTACACTCATCTCCTCAAAATTGGATACCCAGATCTTTCCTAAAGCAACAACCCCCTTTGCCTTTTTTGTGTAGTTATTCCACCTTGTTTAAAGGCCCGAATACGACAACGATTTGCCTTTGATTTCAGGTGAAACTAAATCTTTCATGCCCTGCTTAATGCGTCTTTGAGCCATATCCCTTTTCTTCTATTTCGCCTTATAAGAACTTTGTTCTGAAATTCCAAAACATACTTGTATTTCTCCTTATTCCTTGCTTGAAACTCTGGTAGGTCTAGGGTATATTCAACCTCTACATCATTCTTTACCCTTATCGTATATTCATTTGCCTTATTAACTCAATTTGATTCAGATTTCTTCATTTCATCTAGCTCGAGATGATTTTGGACTTCGACTTGGTTAATATGTAAGTCTACCCTTTGAGTTTCTTTATGATTAATGTCATCCTCATTGAAGCTCATCATTCTTAGATCTTCCACTACCCTTCTTGAGCTTGGGTTTTCTAGGTTGAATATTAATGTAATTAGAATATCAACTAGGTCAATATCTACAAAATCCCCTTGGCACGGTCCACTACTCTCCCTTGTATCTTGGTTCTTTGGCACCTCCTTCTCCACTTCAGCCAATTCAACGACGTCTGATTGCTGAAATTTTTTGACTTCTCCATTATTCTCGAGTCTAGAGCCCTTTAATTTTGATTCTCAAATAAATCTAAAATCTTATCTTTCCAAATCATTTTCATAATCTTGGGCCAACATTCCTTTTCAAACTACATTTATTGCTTCATCATGCCCAATAAAATTATCTTTTAATTTAATCATATCTTTCATCTAAGAATAGACCATTATCGGTTCCGACGAGCTTTTCTCCGTATCTGATTCGACCGGCTTGGCTGGCTTCTCCTCAACCCCGATCTTCTGATTATCTACATTTACATGAATGCAGACAGATTCATATACTCGGGCTCGATACAATCGATTCTATTGATCTTATTTGAAGAGATTAAGATATTTAGCTTCTCACAATCTAGTGTTTGGTTTGCATTCTCCCCTATTGCTACCAAAGAACCCCAACATTATGATATTCTACATATTATCGTATAATTCCAGCAGTGTAATGGAATTCCCACTACTTCTATCCAAGTCGACCTTTCAGGTATCATACTAGTTTCTGACCAGTACTCCACTTCTATAAAGAATCTCTTCAATACGGACCATTGGAGCTCCTCCAATAACATAAGGAGTTCTTCATCATGTATATCGATTAAGAATCTTCTTCCTCCAATTTTACTCTTCTCTATCTCACCGATACCGCAGTTGTGCAATCCCACTAAAAATTAGGTTTAGGATTTTGGGATTAAAGTTAGGATATAGGGAATTAGAGGTATGGTGTATTTTAGGATTTCAGATTTAGAATTTATGGTTAAGGTTTAAATTCTATTTTTTTAGTATTTTTTAGTCTTAGAGCATAGAAAGGGGCATCGAAAAGAGGCAAAGGATTTTTGTCCAAAAACTAGGATAAATATCCATTACCACTTTTCGGTGCCCCTTTCTATTTCCCAACACTAAAAATACTACAAAATTAAATTCCAAGCCCTAAACCTAAATTCTAAATCCTAAACCCTACACCATATTCTCTAATAAATACACCCTACCCTAAACCCTAACCTTAAACCCTAAACTTTAAACCCCCAACTCTACTATTTAGTGTAGGGGATAGAAATGGGCACCGAAAAGGGGCAGAGGATTTCAATTCCAAAAATTGTAGTCTAACTTCGGATAAAAATCCGCTGCCCCTTTCCGGTGCCCCTTTCTATACCCCAACACTAAACAACATTAAAAAATTAAATCCCAAACTACCCTAATTTCTAAATCCTACACCATATACCCTTAAAAATACACCCTACCCTAAATTCCTTGACCATAACCACAAGCCTTAACCTCAAACCTTAAACCCTAAACCTAAATTTTAGTGTGAAGGCATAAATAGGGACAGTGAAAAGGCAGAGGATTTCTATTCCGTAACTTCACAGAAGTTATTTAATTTAAAATTATTTTTATTGACAAGGACCCTATGTACCGATACACAAGGTCGTTATGTTAGTTGGTTTAATAAGATGTTTCGGATTGTTTGCATTTTGGTTCTTATTTGTTCAAGTGTCAACTAGATGTGTTGGAATGATTGATTTGAGCTGAAATTTCACATGCATGCATGAAACATGCTTAATTAAGGTTTGGTAATTTAAAATATTGATAAATCCTTGTAGTTTTACAATTTGGTCCTAAAACGTTTAATAACGCATCTGGACATCAATCCAATGTCCGATTCAAGTGAGATTTTGTCAGCTGCCAGTCTGTACACACTAAGTTCTAATGTTGCATCTAGATAAGATAAAAGAAAAAATGGTCCTAGTTTTTGTTAGTTCGTTCGGGTTTGCTTCGGCAAATCTAATATGGTCCACTTCATTTAGGTCAAGGGGTTTACACTCATCTCCTCAAAATTGGATTCCCAGATCTTTCCCCAAAGCAATAGCCTCCTTTGCCTTTTCTATGTAGTTATTCCACCTTGATTGAAGTTCTGAATCTGACAGTGATCTGCCTTAAATTTCATGTGAAACTAAATCTTTCGTGCCCTGCTAAATGCGTCTTTGAGCTCTATCACTTTTCTTTTGTTCCACCTTATAAGAACTTTGTTTTGAAACTCCAAAAAAGACTTGTATTTCTCATTCTTCCTTCTTTTTTCCTTGCCTGAAACTTTGGTAGGGCTAGGGTATATTCAACCTTTACATCATTCTTTGCCCTTATCGTATATTCATTTGCCTTATTAACTCGATTTGATTCAGATATCTTCATTTCATCTGGCCCAGGCTGATTTTGGACTTCGACTTGGTTAATATATAAGTCTACCCCTTGAGTTTCTTTATGATTAATGACTGCCTCATTGAAGCCCATCATTCTTAGATCTTCTACTACCCTTCTTGAGCTTGGGTTTTCTAGGTTAAATCTTAATGTAATTTGAATATCAACTAGGCTAGTATCTACAAGATCCCCTTTGTACGGTCTACTACTCTCCCTTGAATCTTGGTTCCTTGCCACCTCCTTCTCCACTTCAGCCAATTCAATGCCGTTTGACTGCTGGAAGTTTTTGACTTCTCCATTATTCTTGAGTCTATAGCCCTTTAATTTTGATTCCCCAATAAATCTAAAATCTTATATTTCTAAATCATTTTCATATTCTTGGGACGATATTCCTTTGCAAACTACATTTATTGCTTCATCATGCCCAATAAAATTATCTTTAGATTTAATCATTTCTTCCCTCTGAGAATGAACCGTTGTTATTTCCGACGAGCTTTCCTCCGTATCTGATATGACCGGCCTGGCTAGCTTCCCCTCAACCCCGATCTTCTAATTATCTACATTTACATGAATGCAGACAGCTTCATATACTCGGGCTCGATACAATCGATTCTGTTAATTTGATTTGTAGAGATTAAGATATTTAGCTTCTCACAATCTAGTGTTTGGTTTGCATTCTCCCCTATCGCTACCAAAGAACCCCCAACATTATGATATCCTACATATTATTGTATAATTCCTAAAATGTAATGGAATTCCCACTACTTCCACCCAAGTCGACCTTTAAGGTATCATACTAGTTTCTGACCAATACTCCACTTCTATAAAGACTCCCTTCAATACAGACCATGGGTGCTCCTCAAGTAACATAAGGAGTTCCTCATCCTGTATATCGATTAAGAATCTTCTTCCTCCCATTTTACTCATCTCTATCTCACCAATACCCCAGTTGTGCAATCTCTCCACCTGATCAGAGCTGCAGTATGTCACCATTGTGCCAATAAAACTTTTATGTAATTTCCACAGAGTTTCCTCCTCTACATGACCTTTGATTCTTCTTATTTTCTTCTCTCCCGGGTCACAAGATTCGTATGTCACTTCTTCAACAATTTTACCTTTTTGGCTCCCCCCCCCCCGCTATTTACGCTTCTTGTGTTCTCCCAGGTTCTTGGGTTTCTACTTTTGCCTGCAGTTTCCATGTAATTCAGAAGATCAACTTTCTTGGCTTCCGCCGCTATTATTTGGTTTTACAAATCTACTTTATTTGTTTGATTGCTGATATATGAGCAATGGGTGGTGTAGTGATTTTTGGTGTAAATTGTAAACTTATTTGAAGTTTTTTTTTATGATTAATAAAATTTTGTTTGAGAAAAAACCATGAATTGCACTTATTATGTTTGTTAAATTAAATTATATTATGAAAAATAAAAGTGATATATTATAAAGAAGGTGAAAACCAAGCTCTATTCAATTGTTCAAAAGTTTGCACTTTTTTTCTTCATATATTTGATTTTTTAATAATTATAATGTATTTAATTTAATTTTAAAATATGTTTTAGATATTTAAATTAAATTTAACAATAAAATTATATTATTTTTTTAAAATCTATATTTTTTTTATAATTTTATTATAGTAACTCTATATATTGCATATATACATTTATTAATGAATTCAAAAATAATCATATTAATATGATTTAAATCGTACAACATATGTCTAAAATGGTCATTTTGTCATTTTAAAAATAGATTTTGACAGCTATCCCAAAAAACTAAATCTTAAACGTAACATTTCAAAAGCAATGCCAAGCCGGCACTAAGTAATTTTTTAGTGTTTGTTAAGACAAAAGCAGTTCAAGGAGTTATGATCAAGGATTCAATAATGCAGTAAAAAGAGAAGAAATGAAGAGAAACATAGAGCGGGAAGGAAAGTTAACGTGTCACGTCAACGTTTTTTAACGGTAGTTAACGAGAGAACCATAATGAAAGCGAATTAAAAATTCAGTGACCATATCACAAGTTTTAAATGTTCGATGATTAAAATGAAAGCGCACTAAAAATTTGATGATTATTTATGTAGTTTACCCTAAAATATAAGCACTACACATAGCTTGAACTCAATTCGTGTGCAAGAGTATAACACCTCAACTTGACTCTTACATGTCTAATAATGTATAATGGATAATAAGCAAGGTGTATTTTTTAGGGTATATAATTTATAGTTTAGAATTTAAAATATAAAATTTAAATTTTTTTAGTATTAGAACATAGAAGAATACAGTAGAAAGGGGCGGAAGATTTTTGTCCATCTTCAATTACCTCATTAGTCTGACTATATCAGTCGTATGCTCATGTTCAGTTCATATATAACATTTGCTATACTAGGTCTAGAGAAACTCATTACTCACATTAAACGACAATGTCACATCTATTTTCTTTTAGTTGTATATTATTTTCATAAATAGTTCTAACACATTTAATATAAAAGTGTCTAAATTTATACGAGGTCACATTTTCTTAGCACCTCCTTTTCATGGAATATGTTAAAAGCAGGGGTGAAGCCATGATTTAAAAGTTAAGGGGGGCGAAAAAATTAAGGATATAAACACCCTTGGACATTTGACAAAAAATCAATTACATCCCTAAACTAGGATAAAAATCCATTGCCACTTTTCGATGCCCCTTTCTATGTCCCAACACTAAAAACACTAAAAAAATTAAATTTCAAGCCCTAACCCTGAATTCTAAACTCTACACCATATACTTTAAAAAATATAACCTACCCTAAATTCACTAAACCCTAACCACAACCCCTAACCTTAAACCCTAAACTCTAAATCTCAAACTCTACTTATTAGTGTAGGGGGATAGAAAGGGGCATCGAAAAGGGGCAGAGGATTTCAATTCCAAAAGTTGTAGCTTAACTTCGGATAAAAATCTGTTGCCCCTTTCTATGCCCTAACACTAAAAAATTAAATCTCAAACCTACCCTAAATTCTAAATCCTACACCCTATACCCTAAAAATACATCCTAGCCTAAATTCCCTAAACTATAACCACAAGCCTTAACCTCAAACCTTAAACCCTAATCCTAAATTTTAGTATGGAGGCATAAATAGGGGCGGTGAAAAAGGCAGAGGATTTCTATTCCCTAACTTCGCAGAGTTATTTAATTTAAAATTATTTTTATTGATTTGTTAAATATTATAATACAATTTTAAGCCTCTAACATAGTAGTGTTTGTAGGAATAGATATCATTTTCCTTTTCAGTGTTTCTTTCCATGCCTCACACTAAAAAAAGGTTTAGGGTTGGGGTTAGGGTTTATGTAATTTAGTCATGGTGTATTTTTAGGGTATAGGGTGTAGGGTTTAGGATTTTGATTTTAGTGTTAAGGCTTGAAATTATTTTTAGTATTTTTTAGTGTTACGATATAGAATAAGGCACCAAAAAAGGGCAGACGATTTTTATCTGTATTTCTAGCGCTTTTGTAATACGTAGTTATATTGATATATTCACGGGCAATGCTAGGTCTACCTACTGGGTCATCTACCCCGTTGAGGTGACGTATGGCATGGCAACTCAAATAGATATAACTGAATAAAATATTAAAATATCTTTTAAAATTTTAATTGGATAATACAAAACAATTAATACACCTTTTACCCACAATTTTTTTAAGATAATAAATGCATTCCGTTTATAATTGTTTGACTAGCCTCACATTAATAATAATAATAATAATAATAATATTATTATTATTATTATTATTATTATTATTCAAATTAGATTATAAAATATTTCGAAGGTTGAATCTACGCCAACCAATCATTTTGGTAATCGGAATTCCATTATTTGACGTAATTTTTTTTCCTTTTCTCTCTTTTAGTTTTATTTAAAAAATATTGAAAAATTATAAAAAAAAGACAGGAAAAAGGAGGTAGAAGCTTGGAATAATCAGCTTTTTTTAGTATGAATGGAAATATGTGAAGCAATTCAAAAAATAATCTTTAAATGTAATAGATTTTCTCATACTCTTTGATTACAAAAAAAATATATTTTAAGAAATTATTCAAGAGTGATTTAATTTATAAATTTTAGGGAAATATTTTGATATACAAGTTTGTTATACAAGTCTTTTAATTTTGGGCGTATAGATTTAGGTTGTGGTTTAGGGGTTTATGTTGTAGGGTGTAGAATTTAAGGTTTATAGTTAGAATATAGAGATTAGGTTTTAGGGTGTTAGGGCTAGGGATTTAGGTTTTAGATTTATAACTTAAATATGAAGGGTTGTGTAATTTTTTTACATAGCTTGTATATCAAAATATAACCCTAAATTATGTTAGATTTGGGTTTAAACATTTAATAGTAATTCATAATTGTTCTATTCAAAAGAAGCAATTCATAATTCTTTTATTTAAATGATGGAAAATAATAATAAAAATGCTATTACAATGATATTTCCATTAATATTTTAAGAAAACTCTTTAGTATTTTACTAATTGAGTTGATATTTGGTTAATATGCGATATCATTTAAGTCAAACTCTTAATTGATATTATACAAAAAAACTAGTTTTGTTCACTGTGATGTTACTCTTCTATTTAATTAAATTAAACTTGAGTTGGATTAATCCGAAATATAATTCTAATAATCAAATCGATTATTATATATTAAATAATAAAAGAAAAATATGAGCAGTGAAAATCTCTACAAGAAAGTATTGAACATGTGTTAAAGACAATGCAATAGAAGCAATGAATAAAATGGTGGACAAATTGAGATCCTCTACAATGGCGACAAGGTGGTCTCCTCCGGAGAGAAGTGGAAGAAGAATAGTTACTCTGTTCGTCAGCAATATCCCTACAAAGCTACACTGGAGCGGATTAAGACAAACATTTGGAAGACATGGCGACCTGGTGGACTCTTTCATTGCTAAGAAATTAGACAAGAAAGGCAAACGATTTGGTTTTGTGAGACTTTCGAACTGGAAGGATGCAGAAAGAGCAATTGAAAGGTTGAACGGTTTCAAACTCTACGGATTCAGATTGTTTGTGGCGGTGGCAAGATTCAAAAGCAGGACTTCATACTGGAAGAAGAAAAGTGAGAAAGAAGAACTGTCTGGAGGAATAGCGATGCAGCATCCGGTTGAAAATGGCAAGACAACCTATAACAGCAGCCAGGAAAATTCTTCTTCTCAAGGAACAGATCAAAACGCCAACGTCCAAGTATCGAAAAAGATCCAAGGTCACGTGGAGGAGTAATCTCTTTGGAAGTTGGGCAAATGTCTAATTGGTTCGATGGCAACGGTTTGCTCTTCATCAGATGTGAAAGATAGACTGCAAAGATGGGGGCTTGGAGAGATAGGGGTTAAGAGTCTGGGGGGAAAGAAATTTCTTCTCGAAATACAGGACGAGGAATTGCAGCTGATCTTGGAGGAGAAAAACTGGTCCCTTTTGGAAGAAGTGTTCGTTGGAATAGAAAGGTGGTCTGAAAATTTCAAGTTACTGGAAAGAATCACTTGGGTAGAAGTAAGAGGGACCCCTTTACACTGCTGGAACCATGAGACGTTCACAAGGATCGCGAGCCTTTGGGGATCCTTAGTTGCACTAGGGGAGAATGCTAATCAGTCAGAAGGTGGTGAAAGAATTACATTGCTTATCTCTACAAACCAACTACAGCGAATTGAAGAATCAATATTAGTGGAAGCCGGAAATAAAGAATTCCAATTATGGGTGTCTGAACTGTCATATGCGGTGAGCAACCATAATCAAGGCTCTGGAACAAGAAATCAGCCGGAGAAGAAGCAGGATGGATCGCTGACGAGAAGCTTTTCAGATTCTTCCTCAAGCTCGGTCCGGGGTGAGTTGTCCATCGATGCTAGAAAAAGTTTCTCGAGAAAGGTGGGCTCAATAAATGAAAAGTCGGCGGGAACCTACATGAATAATTCGGCTAGTAAAGAGAAGAGGCTGTCAGTAGATAAGAATGTTTTGGGCGGGAGTGTCGAGGAAGAATTTGGGGAAGATCCCTCATTTAAAATCTGCCTACAAAGTATTAACGAGAAAGTTCCAACCAGTGAATCTGATAGAAGGCCAGTCAGCTGTGGACCTAGTTGGGCAGAAATAGTGGGAAATGGCAAAAATAAAGCACATGTCCAATCGGAGCCCAAAGAGCACGACCCAATTGCGGAAAAAATAAGAGAAGATCTAGATTTCATGGGCCTGGGAATAAATAGTAGTATCTCAGCCAATTTGAGTATAGAGGAGGAGAGGTGTAAAAGCCTGGAATGTTCTGAATCTCCTAACCATTTTGAGTCCCATGAGTTTCAAGAAGTGAACAGCAAAGAAACTGAAAAATTGTCAGGAGAAATTGCTCCTTGTGAGAGTGATGGCTTTGAGACAAGATCGGTAGAGGATTGCGAGACCAGGCTCGAGTTACCTGAATTCCAGGGGACGAAAAAAGGGAACCAAAAAAGAGAAAGAAAATATGGTTCACTGTCGGAGCTTCAAGATATGTTTCTGTCTGATGCCGAAAGGAGGAAACGTGATCGAACAAAAAGACGTATGAAGTGGAAAGGAAAGGAAAACGAAGGAGAAGGCCTTGAAGGTAGATCCATCACAGACTCTGACCTACAAGCAAGGTGGGATTTTTTTACCAGGGAAGCCAAGAAAACTTTGGCGGTTGGAAAAAGCCTTGGAATAGAAATAAGAGGAGACGAGAGCGAGGTTGTGAAGGAACTAGCGGTCTTGGAAGAAGCTGACCATGGCGCTAAGGTGAACTTGTAGAAGGAGCAAGGTGGCTCGTCTCTAAAATGAAGATTCTTTCCTGGAACGTAAGGGGACTTGGGTCTACTACAAAAATTTCAGCAGTTCGGGACTTAATACGTAAGCAAAAAGCAGAGATGGTGATGATTCAAGAAACTAAGAAGGAAAACCTTTCAGAATTCGAGGTGGGGCGATTGTGGTATGATGATGAGTTTAGTTTTCAATCGGCAGCAGCCATCGGACGTTCAGGGGGACTCTTGACAATCTGGGGTAAAAGCAAATTCATATTGAGTTCGACAGTCTCTAACCCCAGGTACATTATCATTTCTGGTATATGGAGTGAAGGTAGCTGTGTATCAGTGTGGATCAACGTGTATGCTCCCTGTATTGTAGCGGATCAAAGATTACTATGGAATGAATTTATAAGTCTTAGAGAGATTTGGACTCAGCCCTGGATTATGGGAGGCGATTTCAACGCTATTAGAAATAAAAAGGAGAGATCTGGGCAAGGAGGAAATTCTACTGGGATTGTTGATTTTAATAACTTTATAGATAGTTGCAATCTGATCGAAATCCCTCTTGTGGGGAGAAAATTTACTTGGATAGGACCGGGCAACAGACGTAGCAAAATCGATAGATTTCTGGTGGATGTAGATTGGTTTCAATCTAAAGAGGACTTGCTGCTTAGTGGTTTACCTCGTAAATTGTCAGACCATATCCCGCTATTACTCTGTAATAAGAGCATCAATTGGGGCCCCAGACCCTTTAAATTTTTTAACGCATGGTTATCTAAAGAAGGGTGCATTAAAGTGATCAAAGATACAATGGAGGATGTAAAGATGAGAGGAAAAAATCTTCCAGCAAAACTGAAAGTGGTTAAAGAAGCTCTGAAGAATTGGAATGCATCATGTGAAAATTATAATTTAAAGGTTGCTTCTATGGAAAGTCGAATTAATGAAATTGAGCAAGCTGGTGATGAGGGTGAACTCGATCGGGCCAAGAAGGAAGAATTAATCTCACTAAAGCTAGAGCTATGGGATTATCTTAAAGCTCAAGAAGATCTCTGGAGGCAGAAGGCAAGAATGGGTTGGCTCATACAGGGGGATCTTAACACAAAATTGTTTCATAGAACAGCTAAGCTGAGGGCCAAACGCAAGTTAATAAGAGGAAGTAACCTGGGATATGAAGTTCCAGATGAGCCGAACAAGATGAAACAAAAGATTTACGATCACTTTTTTAAGCAATTCAAGGCAAAATCGAGGAATTGGGATGCTCTATTTAATCTGGATTTCAAGAAACTCACCATGGAAGAAGCAGAATTATTGGAACAACCGTTCTCTATGGAGGAAGTGAAGGAGGCAGTATGGAGTTGTGATGAAACTAAGGCCCCCGGACCGGATGGCATGAATATTTGTTTCTTTAAGAAATGCTGGGATCTTGTAAAAGACGACCTCATGGGGGTTTTGGCGATGCTACACAAAACTGGGAAACTTCCTAAAAACTCAAACTCTTCATTCATAGCTTTAATTCCTAAAACTGAAAATCCAAGGTGCATTTCTGAATTTAGGCCGATATGCTTGGTGAGTTCAGTGTATAAAATAGTGTCCAAGGTGCTTTCGAAGAGAATGAGTGGGGTGATGGAGAAGATAATAAGTGAAACCCAATGAGCGTTCATTAAAGGAAGACAAATCTTTGATGGAATTTTGATTGCAAACGAAGTAATACACTCGATTCAACAAGATAAGCGCATTAGAGAGGGGGTTGTCTTAAAACTGGACTTCTCCAAAGCCTATGACTGCGTTCGTTGGGATTTTTTAATTATGGTGCTAAACCGTATGGGTTTTGGTGCTATGTGGTGTGCTTGGATTCTTGAATGTATCTCTTCGGCGAAAGTTTCTATTCTGGTAAACGGTTCTCCAACAAAGGAGTTCAAGTTGAGCAAAGGGTTGAGACAGGGAGATCCTATTTCTCCGTTCTTATTCATAACTGTAACTGAAGCTTTGAACCCGCTCATTAAAAAGGCTGAAACCGAAGGGCTGATTGAAGGTATAAAGAGCCTGACTCCTTTTGATTCTATTACCCATCTTCAATTCGCAGACGACACAGTACTTTTTCTGAGACCATGCGATGACCATGTTGCCAATGTTAAAAGAATTCTGAGGTGTTTCGAGGTATGTTCCGGCCTAAGTATAAACTTCAAAAAATCCTGTTTGGTTGGGATAAATGTGGAGGAAAATAACTTGAAGAATTTGGCTAATATATGTGGCTGCAACATCAAGTCACTTCCTATTACTTACTTGGGTATACCGCTAGGAGCTGATCCAAGAAGAATCTCTACTTGGGATCCGGTGATTGAAAAATTCAGAGTAAAGTTGTCAGGGTGGAAATGCAACTCACTGTCCTTTGCTGGTAAAATTGTTCTAATAAATTCTGTCCTTTCGGCATTGCCTTTATACTACTTATCAATATTTGAAGTCCCTAAGCAAGTGCTTCTTAGAATAGACAGAATTAGGAGAAATTTCCTATGGGGAAACTGGTCAGGGGACAAAAAGCTTATCCGAGTTAATTGGGGCAAAATTTGTACTCCAAAGTCTAAGGGTGGTGCAGGTGTTGTGAATATTAAAGCTAAAAACAAGGCGCTGCTTACTAAATGGGGATGGAGGTTCATTACGGAGAAAAATGCTTTGCGGAGAAAAGTGATTTCAACAAAATATGGTGAATCAAAACCAAGCTGGATTTTGTCTAACAGTATGTCTAGAAAAGCTTCGACTGTATGGAAAGGAATAGTTCGAAATTTGTATGATGAAAAAGTCAGTAAATGGCTGTGTCCTAAAGATGTTCGTTGGAAATTGGGAAATGGAGAATCGATCTTGTTCTGGGAAGATTGCTGGTGTGGCGACAGTTCGTTTCGAGATGCATTTCCTAGACTGTATAGATTATCAGCTATGAAGGGCGTAACAGTGGCTTCAATTGCAGGGAGTGGAAAGCTTAGTGAAGTGAACTTACAGACATTGTTCTCAAGACCTTTACTAGATAGAGAGATGCAGAGCCTTTCCTTCATAAAAGACAGGTTGCTGGACCAAAGCTTAAACAATAAGATTCAAGACAAAGTACTTTGGGTACACGATCAAGCAGGTCTTTTCTCAGTAAGCAAACTTACAGACCTTTTGATAAATGCTGAGTTGGCCGAACCTGATTTTAACTTTGACCTCTTATGGAAAATTAAAGTCCCTCCAAAAGTTAAAAATTTTCTTTGGATGTTGAAAATCAAAAGAATCCCAACTAAAGAATTTCTTATGCAAAAAGGTGTGAAGAGGGTAGAAGCAGACTTTGGTTGTTCTTGGTGCTAGGAAGAAGTGGAGAGCGCCTCTCACTTATTTGTTGCTTGCTCTTATACTAGAAATTTCTGGAGGTTTTTCTGTGAATGGTGGTCGATTCGCTGGAGTGATATTTCGACTATTGATGAGTTATTTTTGTTTTGCTTTTCTTCGACTTGGACAGGGATTACCAAATCTGTTTGGTTCATAACGATCGCATTTGCATTATGGAGTTTGTGGCTAGCTCGTAATGACAAAGTTTTTAGGGGCAAAACCAGCTCAAGCAAAGACATCATGTTCTATACAAAGATGAGGGCGTTGATATGGATAAAGGCGGTGAATGCAGAATTGTTATTACACGATGAAGACTGGTGGTCGAATCCATGTAATTGCCTTGCACCGATGTTGAATAAGGATTATGAAGATTGGATTCCCCCTGATTCCGGGTCTGTAAAATTCAATGTGGATGGTTCGTTCTACAATAATGCAGCAGGCTGCGGGGGAGTTTTAAGATCAAACGAGGGAAATGTGCGTGCCTTGTTTTCAGGCCCGGTGGAAAACATTGGATCAGATTTTGCAGAACTAATGGCGATTAGAACAGCTCTCTTGGTGTTTATTGATGCAGGTTGGGTCGGCCAAGCTAAATTGATCATTGAATCCGATTCACGAGTTGTGCTTAATTGGATCGCGAACGCCCTTATAAGACTGTGGCGATGGTGGAAGCATTTTGAAGAAATTGATAGACTGGTGAAGCAAATTTCCTTTGTCACTTTCGATCATATCCCAAGATCAAGAAATGGTTTTGCAGACAATCTGGCAAAATTGGCGTTGGCAGAAGGGTGCTCTTTAAAGCATGGTGGTGATTAGTTGAGTTGTATCTTTGAGACAAGAATTAATATTTTGTGAGAGCTGTTTTGTAATCCATACCATGTTGGGGTGTACTCTTTTCCTCCTCTAGGCTTAGGGAGGTTTTTAACGAGGCTCCCAATCATGGCTAATTTCGATTAATAAAATATTCTGCGCAAAAAAAAAGAAGCAATGAATATTGTATTTTTTTTAAGAGAATATCCACAAATTTATTGAGAGTAATATGAAAAAGATTTTAGAGTTCTTATAAATTTTCTATAAATATGTCACCTTCACTCAGTTTGGTAGATTACTCGGTGAATATAGAAAGTTTTCTCCTATATTTACAATTAACATATATTTATAACATTTTCTTAAAACGAAAACTAAAAAAAATCTCTTCAATTATCCTTTGAAGAATCAAACATTTGATTCGGTGCAAGATAAAAATAAAATTAAAAATAAACATAAATTAAGTTTTAGTTGGAATTTTATTTCTTAAGAAGAGATGGAACAAATTTTAATCTTGGGGTTTGTTATAGTTATTGGGAGAAAAATTCTCTGTCTTTTCTCCGTGTTGTTTTTTTTTCAACACTAAAAAGTTAAATCTTAAGTCATAATTTTAAATTATAAGTATTAAATCTTAAAAAATACATCTTACACCCAATATTCTAAACCATAACCTTAAACTTTAAGTATCAAATAGGTGCCCAAAGTTTCAACCGTTATAATGTTAGGTGCCTAAAATATACAATGTTACAATTATAGGTGCCTCACCGTTAAAGAAGTGTTAAAAAAAGTTGTCAATCAATCAATACTTAAAACATGACACTAATTTTTTTAAAAATTTAAAGGAAAAAATCAGAATTTTCATAAAATCTTAAAATTTTGCAAAGTTTACAAAACAGTTCCCAAATCTCTAAAATTTCTCAAACTCCCAAATCGCCACCGCTTCCACTATCGATCGTCGCCCCTGATCACACACCTTTGGTTGCTGGACCAAGGCGATCATTTTCCCAACACGGCGTCGCTAAAAATGCGGAACGACATGCAGCCGAATGCGAAATCGACATTCATATTTTAAAATAATGATTGAAAAATATATTTTAAACTGTATATAAATTATATATAAATGGAAAAATATCTTACGATAATTTTTTATATTAGTTAATTTAAAATTATTTTTATTGATTAGTTAAAGGTTATATAATACAATTTTAAGCCTCCAACGTAGCAGCGTTTCTAGCGCTAATTGTAATACGTAGTTATATTGGTAAATTCACAAGTAACATATATTTATAACAATTTCTTAAAACGAAAACTAAACAAAACATCTCTTCAATTGTCTTTGAACAATCGAACATTTGATTCAATGAATGATAAAAATAAACATAAATATAAATTAAGTTTTAGTTGGAATTTTCTTAAGAAGAAATGGAACAAATTTTAATCTTGGGAGAAAAATCAAATTTCCCTTTTGGGTGCTGCTTTTTGTTCCTAACACTAAAAAATCAAATTTTATGTCATAACTTTTAAGTATTAAACCCTAAAAATATACCTTACACCAAATATTTTAAACCCTAACCCTAATACATATTCTTAAACTCTAAAACTATTTTTTTAATAAGGGGCGGACGATTTCTACTCCAGTTATTGTTGGGTTTTAAAGTCGATTTGTTAAAGAAATTTGAGTATGGTAGTTTGCAAAATTGATTTAAGTGGGACATATTACACATATTAATATATCAAAAGAAATAAGCGCAAAAAGTAAAAGAAATAATATACGAGAATGGGCAAAAATAAAATTGAAATGGCCTAAATTAACAGAAGAAAAAATATCTTAAAAAATTTAACCCAAGTCATCATAAACCCTAAACCTAAGAAAAAAACTATGGCATATAAACACAACCCAACTCATAATAAGCCCTAAACCTAAGAAAGTTATGGTCCGGTTTGGAAGTAAAAACAAAGAAGTTAGGCAGCTCCAATAGGAAGATTGGAGAGCTGAACCTCTGCTGACGGCTTCTTCACTTGGTCTTTAGTTTTGTGGTCTCCGTTGAAGTAAAAGTAGGCATATAAGCACAACTGAAGAAAGCCAGAGATGGATCCTAGTCCATTGGAAACCTGCAAAGCAACAATAACAATTATATTACTCCATGTCTCCATCCATATATTATGCATTTTAATTTACTTACCAGAATGAATATATCAAATTGGAGGAGGCCATAAATTGTCCAACAGATTCCATTACAAAAGCCAGCAAGTGAGAGCCAGAAAGGCATGTACTCCACACTCCTTGTTTTGATCACTTTTCTAGCTATGGCCAGAGGTGACAAATACATGATGATGTTGAAAACATCAGCTATTATTCCAACCATAAGAGTTCTACGGCTATGGAAAACGAAGATAGCCAACAGAACGATGCCTACTGTCAATAGTGCTTCAAGACCTATGATTTGCGCAACACGAAGCTGAAATTTGTACACATTCAAGTCTCAGATTCATATAATTAAACAAGGGAGCTTGGTAGAGATTAATGATTCATATAATTAAACAAGGGAGCTTGGTAGAGATTAATGATTCATACGTACCCTTTTTTTCCGATCATTAGCGTAAACAAAATATACGGTCAAGTACAGAATCTCAATGCCAAGACCGACGCCATTGATGGTCAACACTAAAACATTGTCTTTTGTAATAAAAGGGAGACCATAGAAGATCCAGATAATACAGTTCATAACTGTGCCCAGGTACGGATATGGTTGAAACTCCTCCACTGCCTTCTTTTTATAGATTTGAAAAAACGTTGGCCTAGTTCATTTATTCACAAAAACCAAAACCATTCATAATTAGTAGGTAACCTAAAATTCAAGAGAGAGAGAGTGAGAGATTGCGATTACATTGGTGAGAGGAAGAGACCGAAAGAGATGACATTCCCTGCAAAAGGAATACATATATAACTACATTGTTGAATCAAATGACGTAAAAACTTAAACCTGGTAACGAATAACTAATTACCGACAATCCCGACGATAGTGTGAGCAAGTCCCATGTTGAAAGCTGAAGCAGAGCAGAAATTGTGAGGGATGAAGGCTCCAACGATTTCAAAGTTATATATAGACAAGGATTTTTAGTTTAAATAAATTTCAACCACTTTAATTAAAATTTATTTTATTAACTAGAAGAATTATATCGAATGTCGAATACTTCTTTCAAACCAATACTTGTGTTTAATTACAGGAGGTGAAGCCCAAGGAGATTGGTTCGGTGCTTCATGAGCCACAGATGCAGCACTTGTGGATTCCGGATACATTTATATTAAATAAATTTATTTTCATTGGTAATTTTGTCATCCTTGTAGTTATTCAAAATCAACAATGTTGTTATGAAAATCCCCGAATTGCATCCATCTCACCCTTTGAATAACAGAGTCGTTATCAACGGTTGCCCTTTGCCACGCGTCATTAGATAATTAAAAACGTTTGAAATAGCATGTCCACCTGTCATTTTCTTTAATAAATTAATATTCTCTGCATGCCAGTTTTGATGACGTGAATTTCTAATTTTAAAATAAACAATTAATTCTATAACCCTCCGTCCGACCTACCTTGTCATCGTCGACATGGCAAGACAACTGACGATGACCGCTGATGTGAAACCATGTAGAAATCACATGCCTAGAATTTAACGACTTCGTTAATCAACGACGATCAAAGATGCAATTCAATAGTTCCAGGGCTAAATTGATGAAATTATAAATGAGGGACAATATTGTTGATTTTTGAAGACTACGAGGGCTAAATTGATGAAATTAAAAATGAGGAACAAAGTTACTCATTTGAGATTACTACATGGACAAAATTACATATGGATGACAAAATTAACCAGACCCGACGAATGTGGGTATTTTTTTAATAAAAAAATTAGGTTCGGTCGAGTTTGGTCGGATTATGAAAAAGTTCGAGTTGGGTTTGTGTTTAGGGTGAAAATTCCCTCACTCGACCCAATTTAATTATAACTATATATATTTATTATATATTATATTTAATATTTTTTTTCAAGATGGGTTGGTTTAGTCGAATTTTTTGTGAAAATTTTGGGGTCGGTCAGGATCAAATTATGCCTTTATTATCTAGGGTCAGGAATAAAGTATATTAAATTTAGATACCCATGTAATTGTTCTTAGCACCCCCTCACACCCAACAACATTTCCCTTAAAAGCTCCATCAACAAGATATTCTGGATACCTAAAATTGACCCCTTCTTGACAACTTTCTCAAAAAGTAGATGTAAGGCTTCTACTACTAGAATGAACATAAACGAGGATAATTGATCCTCTGTCTCAATCCCTTAAACATCTTAAATTCTTTAGTTGGAGATCCATTAAGTACGATTGAGACCTTTACCGTGGAGACACATTCCATTATCCATTTCCTTTATAATTTCCCAAAACCCATTCTTCCTAGCACCATAATCGAAAATTCTCATCGTACACTATTATAGGCCTTTGCGAAATCTAGTTTGAGTACAACCCCTTGTTCCTCATTGACCTCTTATTGCAGTGAATGAATGATTTTGTTCGCTATCAAAATTCCATCAAATATTTGTCTGTACTTTAGAAAAGCGCATTGAGCCTCACTTACTAATCGACCCATCACCATATATAACCTTCTTTGAGAGTACCTTTGCTAGGATTTTATAAATTGAGCTTACCAAACTAATTCGCCTATATTCTGAAATGTTAGCAGGACATTCCTTCTTAGGAATGAGAACTATAAAAGAGGAATTTACATTTTTTTGGTAATTTACCCTTTGAATGGAAACTTTTGAATAAATTGAAGAAATTATCTTTCAATAGTTCCCATCACTTCTCGTAAAAGCAAGCATTGAATCCATCCAGTCCAGGAGCTTTTGAATCATCGCAATTTCATGCTGCATCTTTGATTTCCTCCATATAGAAAGGCTTCTCCAGCTCCATAGCTTCACTCTGTTGAATTCAAAATCGAACCAAGCATCTCATCTCCTCGACTTCTGAAAAAGTTCGAGTTGGGTTTGTGTTTATGGTGAAAATTCCCTCACCCGACCTAATTTATTTATAAATATATATATTTATTATATATTATATATTATATTTAATATTTTTTTTATTTTTTTAAGACGGGTGGGTTTAGTCGGATTTTTTGTGAAAATTTTGGGGTCGGTCAGGATCAAATTATGCCTTTATTATCTAGGGTCAGAAATAAAATATATTAAATTTGGATACCCATGTACTTGTTCTTAGCACTCTCTCACACCCAACAACATTTCCCTTAAAAGCTGCATCAACAAGATATTCTGGATACTTGAAATTGACCCCTTCTTGACAGCTTTCTCAAAAAGTAAATGTAAGGCTTCTACTACTAGAATGAACAGAAACGATGATAATTGACCCCTGTCTCAATCCCTTAAACATTTTAAAATTTTGGGTTTGAGTCGGGTCTGGAAGGATTCCGAAAAAGTTCGAGTTGGGTTTGCGTTTAGGATGGAAATTCCCTAACCGGCCCAATTTATTTATAACTATATATATTTATTATATTTTTTTGGTAATTTACCCTTTGAATGGAAACTTTTGAATAACTTGAAGAAATTATCTTTCAATAGTTCCCAACACTTCTTGTAAAAGCAAGCATTAAATCCATCCAGTCCAGGAGCTTTTGAATCATCGCAATTTCATACTGCATTTTTGATTTCCTCCATATAAAAAGGCTTCTCCAGCTCCATAGCTTCACTCTGTTGAATTCAAAATCGAACCAAGCATCCCATCTCCTCGACTTCTGAAAAAGTTCGAGTTGGGTTTGTGTTTATGGTGAAAATTCCCTCACCGGACCCAATTTATTTATAACTATATATATTTATTATATATTATTTTTTTATTTTTATTTTTTTAAGACAAGTGGGTTTAGTCAGATTTTTTGTGAAAATTTCGGGGTCGGTTAGGATCAAATTATGCCTTTATTATCTAGGGTCAGAAATAAAATATATTAAATTTGGATACCCATGTACTTGTTCTTAGCACTCCCTCACACCCAACAACATTTCCTTTAAAAGCTGCATCAACAAGATATTCTGGATACTTGAAATTGACCCCTTCTTGACAGCTTTCTCAAAAAGTAAATGTAAGGCTTCTAACTGCACATATATATTATATGTTTGATTATTCAATGTTAAAGAAATTTTGATGTATTTTATTATTATGATTTTGATATAAATCATTTTATAATAAAACAAATTAAATAGAAAGGAAATTGCATCCATAGCATCAAAGTGTCCCCCGAAATATATTTAGTAGAACTCAATTATTTAATTGCATGAATATTTGTACTACAATGTTTCTAATATTTTATAAGTCATGTCAGGCATACAAGTGACATTGATGATAAAAGATTTATTTGTTCACTTGTAACATGTTCAATGAAAACGAGGTGCTAAGAAAATGTGACCTCGTATAAATTTAGACACTTTTATGTTAAATGTGTTAGAACTATTTAGGAAAATAATATACAACTAAAAGAAAATAGAGGTGACACCGTCGCTTAATGCGAGAATGCACAAATTATTGGAAATTTGATACAGTAATGAGTTTCTCTTGACCTAATATAGCAAATGTTATATATGAAATTATGAACATGAGCATAAGACTGATATAGTCAGAGTAATGAGGTAGTTGAAGATGGACAAAAATCTTCTGCCCTTTCTAGTGTATCTTTCTATGTTCTAACACTAAAAAAAATTAAATTTTATATTTTAAATCTTAAATCATAAACTTTATACCTTAAAATTACACATTGTTTATTAGCCATTATACATTATTGGACATGTAAGAGTCAAGTTGAGGTGTTAGACTCTTGCACAAGAATTGAGTTCAACCTAAGGTGCTTTTTTAGGATAAACTACATAGATAATCATCAAAGTTTTAGTGCGCTTTCATTTTAGTCATCAAACTTTTAAAACTTGTGATATGGTCACTGAACTTTTAATTTGCTTTCATTATGGTCCTCTTGTTAACTACCGTTAGAAAACGCTGACGTGACACGTTAACTTTCCTTTCCTCTCTATGTTTTCTTCATTTCTTCCTTTTACTGCATTATTGAATCTTTGATCATAACTCCTTGAACTGCTTTTGTCTTAACAAACATTAAAAAGTCACTTAGTGCCGGCTTGACATTGCTTTTGAAATGTTTAGTTTAAGATTTAGCTGTTTGGGATTGCTGCCAAAAAATATTTTTAAAATGACAAAATGACCATTTTAGACAAATGTTGTACGATTTAAATCATATTAATTTGAATTATTTTTTGAATTCATTAATATATTTATATATGAAATATATAGAGCTACTATAATAAATTATAAAAACCTAAAATATATATAGATTTTAAAATATAATATAATTTAATTGTTAAGTTTAATTTAAATATATAAAACATATTTTAAAATTAAATTAAATACATTATAATTATTAAAAACTCAAATATATGAAAAAAACAAGTGCAAACTTTTGAACAGTTGAATAGAGCTTGGTTTTCACCTTCTTTATATAATTTCAAAGATCGATATTTAGGTCCTCTAATCACATCCATGGTGTTGTATGATTATACAAATTCAGATCAATAAGACCTTCATTTTTTATATAATTAAGATATGCATATTTTTTTAATTTAACAGACATAATAAGTTCAACTCATGATTTTTTCTCAAACAAAATTTTATTAATCATAAAAAAACTTCAAATAAGTTTACAATTTACACCTAAAATCACTACACCACCCATTGCTCATATATCAACAATCAAACAAATAAATCACTAAATAATAGCGGGGAAGCCAAGAAAGATGATCTTCTGAAGAAAGTTTTAATGAAGGACATGGAAACAACAAGGAGAACACAAGAAGCGTAAATAGCGGGGGAAGCCAAAAAGGTAAATTTGTTGAAGAAGTGAGAGGCGAATCTTGTGAGCAGGGAGAGAAGAAAATAAGAAAAATCAAAGGCCATGTAGAGGAGGAAACTCTGTGGAAATTACATTAAATTTTGATTGTCACAATGGTGACAGACTGCAGCTTTGATCAGGTGAAGGAGAGATTGCACAATTGGGGTATCGGTGAGATAGAGATGAGTAAAATGGGGGGAAGAAGATTCTTAATCAATATACAAGATTAAGAACTCCTTATGTCATTGGAGGAGCACCAATGGTCCGTATTAAAGGGAGTCTTTATAGAAGTGGGGAAAGACCTGAAATTTAAGGCAGATCACTGTCAGATTCGGAACTTCAAACAAGGTGAAATAACTACACAAAAGGGAAAGGAGGCTATTTCTTTGGGGAAAGATCTGGGAATCCAATTTTGAGGAGATTAGTGTAACCCCTTGACCCTAATCAAGCGTACCACATTAGATTTGCTGAAGCAAACCCGAACGAACTAACAAAAATTAGGACCATTTTTTCTTTTATCATGTATCGATGCAACATTAGAACCTAGTGTGTACATACTAGCAGCTGATAAAATCTCACTTGAATCAACATCAGATTGATGTCTAGATGCCCTATTAAACATTTTAGGACCAAATTGTAAAACTATTAACCTGAAAGGATTTATCCGTATTTTAAATTATCAAACCTGAATTAAGCAGGTTTCATGCATGCATGTGAAATTTTAGCTCAAATCGATCATCCGAACACATCCAGTTGACACTTGAACAAATAAGGACGAAAATGCAAACAATCGAAAACATCTCATTAAACCAACTGACATAACGACCTCGTGTACCGATACATTATGCGTACCAGTACACCTGCTCGTGTAACGATCCCAAGGCCAAAACCAAATAGGGTCGTACTGATACACTTGCTCGTGTATCGATACCCCTACTTAAATGGGTGAGTCTGATTTGTTGACCGATAGGGATAGTTGTCTCCATTGAAGAAAGGCGATTTGTTGACCGATTGGGACTCGTACAAGCTATTGTCAGAGGTAGATGCTATGACTTGATTTTTGGATTTATGTATCTCTTCTAGAATCGACTAGAGAGAGTGTTAATCCTTCCAATGAGTGTAGCTTTAATACTAATTGTTGAGATGATCAATCGAATCCAAATGGACAAGAAGGGGGTGAATTGGCAATGAAAAATTTGAAGGGAGCAAGTTGGAAAGATAAAAATGAAGAATCAAATATTTATAGTGGTTCAAGCTTCTAACAAGCTCTACATCCACTACCTTAGCTCCCACTAAGAATTTTCAAACAATTCACTACTGAATTCATCCCCTTTTCTAGGCTTAGGAGGAAATCGTTACAAGACAATCAAGCTTTCCACCGAAAGCTTGATTAAGATCACTATTTTACAAAGGATGGTTAGAGAACTTAAATTGACCTCTCAAATAGGCTTATATGTTTCTCATTTACAAGTGAACTCTCCCCAAACTTGAAATAAAGAATTACTATGAGAAATCACAAGTTGGGTACAAAGGTTTGACTCTAAAAAGCTTAAAGAGATTGGATTTTTGCTTGAATGCTTATCACTTGATGAATTGTTGTTGTTGTAGCTTTTGAGTCTTGATTTTTTATCCCTTCATTGATTTCTAACCGTCTGGGTAGCTGAGATCATAAATAGAGCCGTTGGAGACCACTTTTCCCGCAATAAATGCACTTTTGGTGTAGGGCGTATCGGTACACGGGAGCCCCGTATCAGTACCAGTAAGAAAAAAAAACTAGTCGTTGCAAGAGTAAATGCAGGGACGTATCGATACGCGGGAAGGCGTATCGAAATGGTCTTAGTGTAAAATGGGGGTCGTAACGAAATGGCTAGGCCCTATCGGTACGATTTTTGCTCACTAGAATCTGATGAAAAAGTCTTGGAAAAAAGGTGTTGGTATGCTTCAAGGGCGTATCAAAACGGGAAGCTTGTTTTAACAAAAGTGTATCGAAATGGACATCACCTGTTTCGGTATGATATAACTAAATTTTGAAGCTTTAACTGACACTCAACGATCAAAAAATTTAATGCAAAGATTTAAAAAATCTTAAGACCTCGTATCAGTACGCTGACGCGTCGTACCAAAACTGAGGATCGATACGCCTAAGACCTGTACCGAAACTCATTAGTATAAAACCCAATTTGAAGGTCGTATCAAAGTGGGCAAGCCCATATTGCAACATTGTATCGAAACGAGGTAAGTCATATCAAAACGATGTGTTCAAATAAAATTCCAGTAGCCAAAATATGTATCGGAATGCTATAGAGCGTATCGATACGCCTGGGAGATTTTGTAAAGTTTGGCTTGAAACACTTAGAAAATTTTTTGGGTTTAAGTTTTTGACTTTGAGTGAGACTTTTGAGTACTAAAAAATTTATTTACTTTTGAAAATTTGATCCTCAATTAATTTGTTATATATAAATCAAACATAATTTGTATGATTTGATCCTAAAATGTTTAATAATGCATTTGGACATCAATCAAATTTCTGGTTCAAGTGAGATTTTTTCAGCTACCTGTATATACACACTAGGTTCTAATGTTGCATCTAGACAAGATAAAAGAAAAAATGGTCCTGATTTTTATTTGTTTGTTCGGGTTTGCTTCTACAAATCTAATGCGGTCCGCTTGATTCGGGTCAAGGGGTTTACACTCATCTCCTCAAAATTGGATACCCAGATCTTTCCCTAAAGCAACAGCCTCCTTTGCCTTTTTTGTGTAGTTATTCCACCTTGTTTAAAGGCCCGAATACGACAACGATTTGCCTTTGATTTCAGGTGAAACTAAATCTTTTCTGCCCTACTTAATGCGTCTTTAAGCCCTATCCCTTTTCTTCTATTCCGCCTTATAAGAACTTTGTTCTGAAATTCCAAAACGTACTTGTATTTCTCCTTATTCCTTGCTTGAAACTTTGGTAGGTCTAGGGTATATTCAACCTCTACATCATTCTTTACCCTTATTGTATATTCAGTTGCCTTATTAACTCAATTTGATTCAGATTTCTTCATTTCATCTAGCTCGAGCTGATTTTGGCCTTCGACTTGGTTAATATGTAAGTCTACCCCTTGAGTTTCTTTATGATTAATGTCATCCTCATTGAAGCTCATCATTCTTAGATCTTCCACTGCCCTTCTTGAACTTGGGTTTTCTAGGTTGAATCTTAATGTAATTGGAATATCAACTAGGCCAATATCTACAAAATCCCCTTTGCACGGTCCACTACTCTCCCTTGTATCTTGGTTCTTTGGCACCTCCTTCTCCACTTCAGCCAATTCAACGACGTCTGATTGCTGAAATTTTTTGACTTCTCCATTATTCTCGAGTCTAGAGCCCTTTAATTTTGATTCTCAAATAAATCTAAAATCTTATCTTTCCAAATCATTTTCATAATCTTAGGCCGACATTCCTTTGCAAACTACATTTATTGCTTCATCATGCCCAATAAAATTATATTTTAATTTAATCATATCTTCTATCTAAGAATGGACCATTATCGGTTCCGACGAGCTTTTCTCCGTATCTGATTCGACCGGCCTGGCTGGCTTCCCCTCAACCCCGATCTTCTGATTATCTAAATTTACATGAATGCAGACAACTTCATATAGTCGGGCTCGATACAATCGATTCTATTGATCTTATTTTAAGAGATTAAGATATTTAGCTTCTCACAATCTAGTGTTTGGTTTGCATTCTCCCCTATTGCTACCAAAGAACCCCAACATTATGATATTCTACATATTATCGTATAATTCCAACAATGTAATGGAATTCCTACTACTTCTATCCAAGTCGACCTTTCAGGTATCATACTAGTTTCTGACCAGTACTCCATTTCTATAAAGAATCCCTTCAATACGGACCATTGGTGCTCCTCCAATAACATAAGGAGTTCTTCATCATGTATATCGATTAAGAATCTTCTTCCTCCAATTTTACTCTTCTCTATTTCACCGATACCGCAGTTGTGCAATCCCACTAAAAATTAGGTTTAGGATTTTGGGATTAAAGTTAGGATATAGGGAATTAGAGGTATGATGTATTTTAGGATTTAAGATTTAGAATTTATGGTTAAGGTTTAAATTCTATTTTTTTAGTATTTTTTAGTCTTAGAGCATAGAAAGGGGCATCAAAAAGAGGCAAAGGATTTTTGTCCAAAAACTAGGATAAAAATCCATTGCCACTTTTCGGTTCCCCTTTCTATTTCCCAACACTAAAAATACTACAAAATTAAATTCCAAGCCCTAACCCTAAATTCTATATCCTAAACCCTACACCATATTCTCTAATAAATACACCATACCTTAAACCCTAACCTTAAACCCTAAACTTTAAACCTCCAACTCTACTATTTAGTGTAGGGGATAGAAATGGGCACCGAAAAGGGGCAGAGGATTTCAATTCAAAAAACTGTAGCCTAACTTCGGATAAAAATCTGCTGCCCCTTTCCGGTGCCCCTTTCTATACCCCAACACTAAACAACATTAAAAAATTAAATCCCAAATCTACCCTAATTTCTAAATCCTACACCTTATACCCTAAAAATACACCCTACCCTAAATTCCTTAACCATAACCACAAGCCTTAACCTCAAACCTTAAACCCTAAACCTAAATTTTAGTATAGAGGCATAAATAGGGGCAGTGAAAAGGCAAAGGATTTCTATTCCCTAACTTCACAGAAGTTATTTAATTTAAAATTATTTTTATTGACAAGGACCCTATGTACCGATACACAAGGTCATTATGTTAGTTGGTTTAATAAGATGTTTCGGATTGTTTGCATTTTGGTTCTTATTTGTTCAAGTGTCAACTAGATGTGTTCGAATGATTGATTTGAGCTGAAATTTCACATGCATGCATGAAACATGCTTAATTAAGGTTTGGTAATTTAAAATATGGATAAATCCTTGTAGTTTTACAATTTGGTCCTAAAACGTTTGATAACGCATCTGGACATCAATCCAATGTTTGATTCAAGTGAGATTTTGTCAGCTGCCAGTCTGTACACACTAAGTTCTAATGTTGCATCTAGATAAGATAAAAGAAAAAATGGTCCTAGTTTTTGTTAGTTCGTTCGGGTTTGCTTCGGCAAATCTAATGTGGTCCGCTTCATTCGGGTCAAGGGGTTACACTCATCTCCTCAAAATTGGATTCCCAGATCTTTCCCCAAAGCAATAGCCTCCTTTGCCTTTTCTATGTAGTTGTTCCCCCTTGATTGAAGTTCTAAATCTGACAGTGATCTGCCTTAAATTTCAGGTGAAACTAAATCTTTCATGCCCTGCTTAATGCGTCTTTGAGCTCTATCACTTTTCTTTTGTTTCACCTTATAAGAACTTTGTTCTGAAACTACAAAAAAGACTTGTATTGCTCATTCTTCCTTCTTTTTTCCTTGCTTGAAACTTTGGTAGGGCTAGGGTATATTCAACCTCTACATCATTCTTTGCCCTTATCGTATATTCATTTGCCTTATTAACTCGATTTGATTCAGATATCTTCATTTCATCTGGCCCAGGCTGATTTTGGACTTCAACTTGGTTAATATGTAAGTCTACCCCTTGAGTTTCTTTATGATTAATGTCTGCCTCATTGAAGCCCATCATTCTTAGATCTTCCACTACCTTTCTTGAGCTTGGGTTTTCTAGGTTGAATCTTAATGTAATTTGAATATCAACTAGGCTAGTATCTACAAGATCCCCTTTGTACGGTCCACTACTCTCCCTTGAATCTTGGTTCCTTGGCACCTCCTTCTCCACTTCAGCCAATTCAACGCCGTTTGACTGCTGGAGTTTTTTGACTTCTCCATTATTCTTGAGTCTATTGCCCTTTAATTTTGATTCCCCAATAAATATAAAATCTTATATTTCTAAATCATTTTTATAATCTTGGGACGATATTCCTTTGCAAACTACATTTATTGCTTCATCATGCCCAATAAAATTATCTTTAGATTTAATCATTTCTTCCCTATTAGAATGAACCGTTGTTAGTTCCGACGAGCTTTCCTCTGTATCTGATACGACCGGCCTGGCTAGCTTCCCCTCAACCCCGATCTTCTAATTATCCACATTTACATGAATGCAGACAGCTTCATATACTCGGGCTCGATACAATCGATTCTGTTAATTTGATTTGTAGAGATTAAAATATTTAGCTTCTCACAATCTAGTGATTGGTTTGCATTCTCCCCTATCGCTACCAGAGAACCCCCAACATTAGGATATCCTACATATTATTGTATAATTCCAAAAATGTAATGGAATTCCCACTACTTCCACCCAAGTCGACCTTTAAGGTATCATACTAGTTTCTGACCAATACTCCACTTCTATAAAGACTCCCTTCAATACAGACCATGGGTGCTCCTCAAGTAACTTAAGGAGTTCCTCATCCTGTATATCGATTAAGAATCTTCTTCCTCCCATTTTACTCATCTTTATCTCACCAATACCCAGTTGTGCAATCTCTCCACCTGATCAGAGCTGCAATATGTCACCATTGTGCCAATCAAACTTTTATGTAATTTCCACAGAGTTTCCTCCTCTACATGGCCTTTGATTCTTCTTATTTTCTTCTCTCCCGGGTCACAAGATTCGTATGTCACTTCTTCAACAATTTTACCTTTTTGGCTCCCCCTGCTATTTACGCTTCTTGTGTTCTCCCAGGTTCTTGGGTTTCTACTTTTGCCTGCGGTTTCCATGTCCTTCAGAAGATCAGCTTTCTTGGCTTCCGCCGCTATTATTTGGTTTTACAAATCTACTTTATTTGTTTGATTGTTGATATATGAGCAATGGGTGGTGTAGTGATTTTTGGTGTAAATTGTAAACTTATTTGAAGTTTTTTTATGATTAATAAAATTTTGTTTGAGAAAAAACCATGAATTGCACTTATTATGTTTGTTAAATTAAATTATATTATGAAAAATAAGTGATATATTATAAAGAAGGTGAAAACCAAGCTCTATTCAATTGTTCAAAAGTTTGCACTTTTTTTCTTCATATATTTGATTTTTTAATGATTATAATGTATTTAATTTAATTTTAAAATATGTTTTATATATTTAAATTAAATTTAACAATTAAATTATATTATTTTTTTAAAATATTTATTTTTTTATTTTTTATAATTTTATTATAGTAACTTTATATATTGCATATATACATTTATTAATGAATTCAAAAAAAAAATCATATTAATATGGTTTAAATCATACAACATATGTCTAAAATGGTCATTATGTCATTTTAAAAATAGTTTTTGACAGCTATCCCAAAAAACTAAATCTTAAACATAACATTTCAAAAGCAATGCCAAGTCGGCACTAAGTAATTTTTTAGTGTTTGTTAAGACAAAAGCAGTTCAAGGAGTTATGATCAAAGATTCAATAATGCAGTAAAAAGAGAAGAAATGAAGAGAAACATAGAGCGAGAAGGAAAGTTAACGTGTGTAACCCCTTAGACCCGCCTATGCGTTACAACGGATCCTAGGATGTCACATTAGGGTCACAAGAGCGACCCACAATAAAAATACACATAAAACCATTTTTTTGGTTCCTCAAAACACTTATTAAACTGTAAAATCAACTTCTGTTTAAAATACTATTTCAGAAAATCATTTAAACACATAACAAGAATTTCAAAAAGTGCTTTACAGACTCTATCATAAAACAATACGTGACATACATGACATACATGCCCACTAACTATACAGTACCGTACTCCAGAGGCAACGCCGAAGGAACTCTGAACACTGATGTCAAACATTAAACCATGCTATATTCTTTTAACCCGCGATAGTAAAAATAACGTGAGCTTGGAAAAGCTCAGTAATACAGAACTACCAAAAGATGCTATAAGCTCATGTAGATATATGGTAGGCATAACATTTTCATGATGTTCCAAGTAGTGATAGTCCTCTTTTCTTTTTTGTTATTTCAGGGTAACGTTATACTTGAGATTAACGATACTTGTTCTTTATTCAATCATCGAGTAACAAACGTGAATTTTTCAAGTTGATAGTTTATGAAGATGAAAACAACGAGTTTAAAGTCTAGTGTGTCCCAAATGGTGCATATCAAATAGGCATAAATGCATACCAATCATATCATGAGAACACATAACCATTCAATGCAAATGTTCAAGTACATACAAGGGTTTACTAGTAACTACCCTCCAACCTTACACCAATATACAGTCCCCCAAAACTGCATCTATAAGGACTTACCCTAGGCTCGATGGGCATAGGTGCCACCTAAGGGGATGCCTTAGGTCCATAAGGATTTACCCGTGCTAAAGCATCGGTACCTACTCAAGGGGAGACCTTGAGTCCATAAGTATTTACCAGCTGGATCAGAGCTGTACCGATTGAGACTTCATAACATAATCCAATAGTATACCCTAGATAGTAATCGGTGTTCAGATTCCAGACATGAGTAACAGAATACATGTGACAGACATTCTATTCAGAGTATCAGAAACGAAAGGTTCATGCTTTTGACAGATAAATGGGCATACCATTGAGCAGAGAAGACATTTTCATCATTCATCATGCAAACAGATTGTACCATCATAGGTCAAGCTAACAGATCATACTATCAAGTTCATCAGACAGTCATGCAATACCATCACAGATTAAGCAATCACATAACAAGTATACAGATTGAGCAAATGTACATCAAGTAGGCAGAGAATGTCATCATATATCCAGTTCATCATTTCATTTCATTTTCCAACATAGTGATGCAGTCTCAATAACAATTGAAATGTTCTTCAAACATAATATTATTCATGATTAAATCATTATTCAATCCATTCAACATAATATATCACACATGGAACACACTAGGTGGGATAGATCATTTCTTGGAGATACTTGGCATTTACGGAAGGGGACACATTAAACTTTTGACAATTTGAACGGATTACTGAAACGTGGCCCCTATTAAAAGGGGTTCATACTAACGGTTTAACCCAGATATCCAGGAGGTGATAGATCAAGATCTTTGAGAGTTTAGACGCATCATGAGTTATTTAGTCATTTAAGCCTACAAGGGCATTATGGTCATTTTATCACATATGGACATTTTGGTAATTTATACCAACAAGGCATAAACAGTCGCTCAGGAAATTCTATTTTCTCATCAGACTTCCAATCAGGCATTCGGAGATTTATATGTCAAGATCTTTCACGATATCGAATACATTCAATGATATCTTAATTACTTTGGCCAACGAGGGCATTTTAGTCTTTTTAATTATCAGGGGTGATTTTGTAATTTTATCCCAGTAATGATAAAATGACGATTTACAATATTTAATATATATTTGAACGGTTGCTTTCATAATTCACCACAGGACTTGCCACAGAGTAGCCGAACTTATATTTTGTGCGGAAAACTTCCAATCTTATTTTAATATCAGGAGTGATTAACATACATGAGTATGCTTCCTAACACTTAGGGGCACTTTAGCCCTTAAATTCTTATTAGAAATCCCATAATTTCATCAAATGCATAACTGCCTATTTAACTCAAAAAGGCTTTTCAGTCATTTTGGAAATTGGGATAAATCCACCATTTTTGTCAAATTTTACTATTTAACACCTCCATCGTTTACGTACTCGGTAGAGATTAAGTCATTTTGATCCCTTCGGCCCTTACAGACAATTTACTCATTTTAGAATTTAAGGGTAAAATTGTCATTCTGATTAATTAAGAATTTCGGTGCTCGAAGGCACTACAATTTTTTTGTCATTATGATCATTCCGATTAATTCATCCATTACTGTCGTAAGGATCAACTAAAGAATACAACGATAATTCCAGTAAATTCACCTTCATGTGTTATATAGAGCTCAGGGGAAAAATTCAAGTTTCTTTTAGTATCACACACATTTGAATAAAGATGTCGAAGTCTTTTCCAATAGAACATACATCTTAGGTAGGGTAATTTTTCAATCAATTCGAATGTAGATTTTGGGTCACTTCCTTTATTAGGGGGTAGTTTAGTCATTCTTATACTTCAAGGGCATTTCTGTAATCTCATATCCAATATCCTTTACTCCATATTATGGGCATTAAATCTTAGACACCATTGATCGAGTTGCAGATTTAACTGTATTATTTATTACTATTAACTTTCGATACTTCTGGTCTATTAGTATTCTTATTCGAATATTTTGGTTTTAATAATTTTTATACTTATTTCTCGTATCTAATTCGACTTAAGAAGAGTTTACAAAACACTTCATCATAAGCATGCATGCGTTAACCGGATATCGACATGTACATAAAGCATACAAGGGGTAGTAATGTATTACCTTAACTCCGAGCTACAACGATCGATCTGTGAATGACAATCGAACACCCTTGAACCCGGATTTTACATCCCTCAACAAATCGTATTCTAGGAACTATTAATACCTTCAATTACACAAATTCCAAGATCAGACCTCATTCACAAAGCTCTTAATCAAGTAATTAAATACATAAGCACTCTCGGGTTCAAGGTCAGATTCGAAAGCTTTCGGATCACAATTTTGCAAAATGGGCTTCAAAAACGGACTCATGATGTCGAAAAACATAAAATAGGAGTTTTCAGAAAATTTGACATTTTGGTCAACGATCAAAGTCAACGATGACGTCAGCAGGCCAACGCTGACGTTAGCAGTTCAATGGTCAACGGGGACAGAGTAAATGCTGACGTCAGCATGTCAACGCTGACGTCAGCAGGTCAACGGGCAGAGGTCAACTGAGTTGACTCGGTTGACTCACTGAGCTGACTTGGCTGACTCACTGAGTTGTCTCAGGCTGAGTTGACTCGGTAGATGGGTTGGGCTCGGATACGGGTCGGGTCAGGTCGATATGGGTCGGATACGGGTTTGGGTCATGTACGGGTATGGGTTGGGTCAGATACGGGTTGGACCGGGTTCAGATCTAGTTTAGACCGGTTCTTACCCTAAAATTTCCATGGTCATCAGACGGTCGCCGGAATCTTCGTCGGAGGACCTGAAATGCTCGATCCTGCCGGATTTCGAAAACCCATGAGACACACGTTTAACAAAACCAAAAAAATTAAGCGAAACAAGACGGAATCTGGTCGGATCTTACCCCAAACAGAATCGAAATGGCCGGAAAAACGCGTCTCCGATGAAGCTCTTCTGGTCGTCGAATGGATTGTTGCTTGGGCAGGCTTTGCTCGCCGTCGCGCCAGGAGCTCAGATCTGGTGTCCGTTTCGCGAATGGACGGCAGCCGAGGCCAGAAAACTTAGAAATTCGAAATGATTCCGACGAACCGTCAAGCTATTCCTCCCGTCGGACAACAATGATGCGACACGAGTGGCGGCTAGGGTTTGGTCGGGACATTGAGGCGCTCCGAACGACGGGGGCGATGGCCATCACGACGGAACGGTGGGGGTGATCGGGAAAGGCAGAAGCGGTAGCTGGGGAGAAAGCTCGAGAGAGATCTGGAATACCCTCTCTCAAACTCAAGTTCGAAAGGGCAAAAACCATGGGTAGGTGAAGGGTCAGAATGGTTATTAGATAAAGCTGACATACACAAAATTGAACTTCAAAACTTCACCAAGCTAAAACTAGACAAACATGGGCACTTGGCCTAGCGGTAACACAATGAAGCTTGCCACTAAGGTAAGAGGTTGCAAGTTCAAGCCCCTACAACCTCAAAACCTTTCCCTTTTTTTATCCTACTTTTCTCTTCCTTATTATTATTTCTTTTTTTTTCTTCTTTTTTTTTAACATATTTTATGCTAATAAAAAAAATCAGGGTGTTACAACGTGTCACGTCAACGTTTTCTAACAGTAGTTAACGAGAGAACCATAATGAAAGCAAATTTAAAATTCAGTGACCATATCACAAGTTTTAAAAGTTCGATGATTAAAATGAATGCGCGCTAAAAATTTGATGATTATTTATGTAGTTTACCCTAAAATAAAAGCACTACACATAGCTTGAACTCAATTCGTGTGCAAGAGTCTAACACCTCAACTTGACTATTACATGTCCAATAATGTATAATGGATAATAAAAAGGTGTATTTTTTAGGGTATATAGTTTATAGTTTAGAATTTAAAATATAAAATTTAAATTTTTTAGTATTAGAACATAGAAGAATACAGTAGAAGGGGGCGGAAGATTTTTGTCCATCTTCAATTACCTCATTAGTCTGACTATATCAGTCGTATGCTCATGTTCAGTTCATATATATAACATTTGCTATATTAGGTCTGGAGAAACTCATTACTCACATTAAACGACAATGCCACATCTATTTTCTTTTAGTTGTATATTATTTTCATAAATAGTTCTAACACATTTAATATAAAAGTGTCTAAATTTATACGAGGTCACATTTTCTTAGCACCGCCTTTTCATGGAATATGTTATAAGCAGGGGTGAAGCCAAGATTTAAAAGTTAAGGGGGCCGAAAAAAATTAAGGATATAAACACCCTTGGACTTTTGACAAAAAAATCAATTACGTCCCTAAACTAGGATAAAAATCCATTGCCACTTTTCGATGCCCCTTTCTATGTCCCAACACTAAAAACACTAAAAAAAATTAAATTTCAAGCCCTAACCCTAAATTATAAACTCTACACCATATACTTTAAAAATATACCCTACCCTAAATTCCCTAAACCCTAACCACAACCCCTAACCTTAAACCCTAAACTCTAAATCTCAAACTCTACTTTTTAGTGTAGGGGGATAGAAAGGGGAACCGAAAAGGGGCAGAGGATTTCAATTCCAAAAGTTGTAGCCTAACTTCGGATAAAAATCCGTTGCCCCTTTCTATGCCCTAACACTAAAAAATTAAAACTCAAACCTACCCTAAATTCTAAATCCTACACCCTATACCCTAAAAATACATCCTAGCCTAAATTCCCTAAACTATAACCACAAGCCTTAACCTCAAACCCTAAACACTAAACCTAAATTTTAGTATGGAGGCATAAATAGGGGCAGTGAAAAAGGCAGAGGATTTCTATTCCCTAACTTCGCAGAGTTAATTAATTTAAAATTATTTTTATTGATTAGTTAAATATTATAATACAATTTTAAGCCTCTAACATAGTAGTGTTTGTAGGAATAGATATCATTTGCATTTTCAGTGTTTCTTTCCATGCCTCACACTAAAAAATAGGTTTAGGGTTAGGGTTTATGTAATTTAGGCATGGTGTATTTTTAGGGTATAGGGTGTAGGGTTTAGGATTTTGATTTTAGTGTTAAGGCTTGAAATTATTTTTAGTATTTTTTAGTGTTACGATATAGAATAAGGCACCAAAAAAGGGCAGACGATTTTTATCCGTATTTCTAGTGCTAATTGTAATACGTAGTTATATTGATATATTCACGGGCAATGCTACGTCTACCCACTGGGTCATCTACCCCGTTGAGGTGGCGTATGGCATGGCAACTCAAATAGATATAACTGAATAAAATATTAAAATATCTTTTAAAATTTTAATTGGATAATACAAATCAATTAATACACCTTTTACCCACAATTTTTTTTAAGATAATAAATGCATTGCGTTTATAATTGTTTGACTAGCCTCACATTAATAATAATAATAATAATAATAATAATAATAATATTAATATTAATATTATTATTATTATTATTATTATTATTATTATTATTATTAGATTATAAAATATTTCGAAGGTTGAATCTACGCCAACCAATCATTTTGGTAATCGGAATTCCATTATTTGACGTAATTTTTTTTTCCTTTTCTCTCTTTTAATTTTATTTAAAAAATATTGAAAAATTATAAAGAAAAGACAGGAAAAAGGAGGTAGAAGCTTGGAATAATCAGCTTTTTTAGTATGAATGAAATATGTGAAGCATTCAAAAAATAATCTTTAAATGTAATAGATTTTCTCATACTCTTTGATTACAAAAAAAATATATTTTAAAAAATTATTCAAGAGTGATTTAACTTATAAATTTTAGGGAAATATTTTAATATACAAGTTTGTTATACAAGTCTTTTAATTTTAGGTGTATAGATTTAGGTTGTGGTTTAGGGGTTTATGTTGTAGGGTGTAGAATTTAAGGTTTATAGTTAGAATATAGAGATTAGGTTTTAGGGTGTTAAGGCTAGGGATTTAGGTTTTAGATTTATAGCTTAAATATGAAAGGTTGTGTAATTTTTTTACATAGCTTGTATATCAAAATATAACCCTAAATTATGTTAGATATGGGTTTAAACATTTAATAGTAATTCATAATTGTTCTATTCAAAAGAAGCAATTCATAATACTTTTATTTAAATGATGGAAAATAATAATAAAAATGCTATTACAATGATATTTCCATTAATATTTTAAGAAAACACTTTAGTGTTTTACTAATTGAGTTGATATTTGGTTAATATGCGATATCATTTAAGTCAAACTCTTAATTGATATTATACAAAAAAACTAGTTTTGTTCACTGTGATGTTACTCTTCTATTTAATTAAATTAAACTTGAGTTGGATTAATCCGAAATATAATTATAATATTCAAATCGATTTAATTTTACTAGTGAAAATTTATTGAGAGTAATATGAAAAAGGTTTTAGAGTTCCTATAAATTTTCTATAAATATGTCACTTTCACCTCAGTTTGGTAGATTACTCGGTGGATATAGAAAGTTTTCTCCTATATTTACAATTAACATATATTTATAACAATATCTTAAAACGAAAACTAAAAAAAATCTCTTCAATTATCCTTCGAAGAATCAAACATTTGATTCGGTGCATGATAAAAATAAAATTAAAAATAAACATAAATTAAGTTTTAGTTGGAATTTTATTTCTTAAGAAGAGATGGAACAAATTTTAATCTTGGGGTTTGTTATAGTTATTGGGAGAAAAATTCTCTGTCTTTTTTCGGTGTTTTTTTTTTTCTAAACACTAAAAAGTTAAATCTTAAGTCATAATTCTAAATTATAAGTATTAAATCTTAAAAAATACATCTTACACCTAATATTCTAAACCATAACCTTAAACTTTAAGTATCAAATAGGTGCCCAAAGTTTCAACCGTTATAATTTTAGGTGCCTAAAATATACAATGTTACAATTATAGGTGCCTCACCGTTAAAGAAGTGTTAAAAAAAGTTGTTAATCAATCAATACTTAAAACGTGACACTATTTTTTTTAATTTAAAGGAAAAAAATCAGAATTTTCATAAAATCTTAAAATTTTGCAAAGTTTACAAAACAGTTCCCAAATCTCTAAAATTTCTCAAACTCCCAAATCACCACCGCTTCCACTATTGATCGTCGCCCCTGATCACACACCTTTAGTTGCTGGACCAAGGCGATCATTTTCCCAACACGGCGTCGCCAAAAATGCGGAACGACATACAGCCGGATGCGAAATCGACGTTCATATTTTAAAATAATGATTGAAAATTATATTTTAAATTGTATATAAATTATATATAAATGGAAAAAATATCTTACGATAATTTTTTATATTAGTTAATTTAAAATTATTTTTATTGATTAGTTAAAGATTATATAATACAATTTTAAGCCTCCAACGTAGCATCGTTTCTAGCGCTAATTGTAATACGTAGTTATATTGGTATATTCACAAGTAACATATATTTATAACAATTTCTTAAAACGAAAACTAAACAAAACATCTCTTCAATTGTCTTTGAACAATCGAACATTTGATTCAATGAATGATAAAAATAAACATAAACATAAATTAAGTTTTAGTTGGAATTTTATTTCTTAAGAAGAAATGGAACAAATTTTAATCTTGGGAGAAAAATCAAATTTCCCTTTTGGGTGCTGCTTTTTGTTCCTAACACTAAAAAATCAAATCTTATGTCATAACTTTTAAGTATTAAACCCTAAAAATATACCTTACACCAAATATTTTAAACCCTAACCCTAATACATATCCTTAAACTCTAAAACTATTTTTTTAATAAGGGGCGGACGATTTCTACTCCAGTTATTGTTGGGTTTTAAAGTCGATTTGTTAAAGAAATTTGAGTATGGTAGTTTGCAAAATTGATTTAAGTGGGACATATTACACATATTAATATATTAAAAGAAATAAGCGCAAAAAGTAAAAGAAATAATATACGAGAATGGGCAAAAATAAAATTGAAATGGCCTAAATTAACAGAAGAAAAAATATCTTAAAAAATTTAACCCAAGTCATCATAAACCCTAAACCTAAGAAAAAAACTATGGCATATAAACACAACCCAACTCATAATAAGCCCTAAACCTAAGAAAGTTATGGTCCGGTTTGGAAGTAAAAACAAAGAAGTTAGGCAGCTCCAATAGGAAGATTGGAGAGCTGAACCTCTGCTGACGGCTTCTTCACTTGGTCTTTAGTTTTGTGGTCTCCGTTGAAGTAAAAGTAGGCATATAAGCACAACTGAAGAAAGCCAGAGATGGATCCTAGTCCATTGGAAACCTGCAAAGCAACAATAACAATTATATTACTCCATGTCTCCATCCATATATTATGCATTTTAATTTACTTACCAGAATGAATATATCAAATTGGAGGAGGCCATAAATTGTCCAACAGATTCCATTACAAAAGCCAGCAAGTGAGAGCCAGAAAGGCATGTACTCCACACTCCTTGTTTTGATCACTTTTCTAGCTATGGCCAGAGGTGACAAATACATGATGATGTTGAAAACATCAGCTATTATTCCAACCATAAGAGTTCTACGGCTATGGAAAACGAAGATAGCCAACAGAACGATGCCTACTGTCAATAGTGCTTCAAGACCTATGATTTGCGCAACACGAAGCTGAAATTTGTACACATTCAAGTCTCAGATTCATATAATTAAACAAGGGAGCTTGGTAGAGATTAATGATTCATATAATTAAACAAGGGAGCTTGGTAGAGATTAATGATTCATATAATTAAACAAGGGAGCTTGGTAGAGATTAATGATTCATATAATTAAACAAGGGAGCTTGGTAGAGATTAATGATTCATCCTTGTAGTTATTCAAAATCAACAATGTTGTTATGAAAATCCCCGAATTGCATCCATCTCACCCTTTGAATAACAGAGTCGTTATCAACGGTTGCCCTTTGCCACGCGTCATTAGATAATTAAAAACGTTTGAAATAGCATGTCCACCTGTCATTTTCTTTAATAAATTAATATTCTCTGCATGCCAGTTTTGATGACGTGAATTTCTAATTTTAAAATAAACAATTAATTCTATAACCCTCCGTCTGACCTACCTTGTCATCGTCGACATGGCAAGACAACTGACGATGACCGCTGATGTGAAACCATGTAGAAATCACATGCCTAGAATTTAACGACTTCGTTAATCAACGACGATCAAAGATGCAATTCAATAGTTCCAGGGCTAAATTGATGAAATTATAAATGAGGGGCAATATTGTTGATTTTTGAAGACTACGAGGGCTAAATTGATGAAATTAAAAATGAGGAACAAAGTTACTCATTTGAGATTACTACATGAACAAAATTACCTATGGATGACAAAATTAACCAGACCCGATGGAGGTGGGTATTTTTTTAATAAAAAAATAGGTTCAGGTCGAGTTTGGTCGGATTCTGAAAAAGTTTGAGTTCTGTTTGTGTTTAGGGTGAAAATTCACTCACTCGACCTAATTTATTTATAACTATATATATATATTTATTATATATTATATTTAATATTTTTATTTTTTTTCAAGATGGGTGGGTTTAGTCGGATTTTTTGTGAAAATTTTGGGGTCGGAAAGGATCAAATTATGCCTTTATTATCTAGGGCCAGGAGTAAAATATATTAAATTCGGATACCCATGTACTTGTTCTTAGCACTCCCTCACACCCAACAACATTTCCCTTAAAAGCTCCATCAACAAGATATTCTGGATACCTAAAATTGATCCCTTCTTGACAACTTTCTCAAAAAGTAGATGTAAGGCTTCTACTACTAGAATGAACATAAACGAGGATAATTGATCCTCTGTCTCAATCCCTTATACATCTTAAATTCTTTAGTTGGAGATTCATTAAGTACGATTGAGACCTTTACCGTGGAGACACATTCCATTATCCATTTCCTTTATAATTTCCCAAAACCCATTCTTCCTAGCACCATAATCGAAAATTCTCATCGTACACTATTATAGGCCTTTGCGAAATCTAGTTTGAGTACAACCCCTTGTTCCTCATTGACCTCTTATTGTAGTGAATGAATGATTTTGTTCGCTATCAAAATTCCATCAAATATTTGTCTGTACTTTAGAAAAGCGCATTGAGCCTCACTTACTAATCGACCCATCACCATATATAACCTTCTTTGAGAGTACCTTTGCTAGGATTTTATAAATTGAGCTTACCAAACTAATTCGCCTATATTCTGAAATGTTAGCAGGACATTCCTTCTTAGGAATGAGAACTATAAAAGAGGAATTTACATTTTTTTTGGTAATTTACCCTTTGAATGGAAACTTTTGAATAAATTGAAGAAATTATCTTTCAATAGTTCCCATCACTTCTCGTAAAAGCAAGCATTGAATCCATCCGGTCCAGGAGCTTTTGAATCATCGCAATTTCATGCTGCATCTTTGATTTCCTCCATATAGAAAGGCTTGTCCAGCTCCATAGCTTCACTCTGTTGAATTCAAAATCGAACCAAGCATCTCATCTCCTCGACTTCTGAAAAAGTTTGAGTTGGGTTTGTGTTTATGGTGAAAATTCCCTCACCCGACCCAATTTATTTATAAATATATATATATTTATTATATATTATATATTATATTTAATATTTTTTTATTTTTTTAAGACGGGTGGGTTTAGTCGGATTTTTTGTGAAAATTTTGGGGTCGGTCAGGATCAAATTATGCCTTTATTATCTAGAGTCAGAAATAAAATATATTAAATTTGGATACCCATGTACTTGTTCTTAGCACTCCCTCACACCCAACAACATTTCCCTTAAAAGCTGCATCAACAAGATATTCTGGATACTTGAAATTGACCCCTTCTTGACAGCTTTCTCAAAAAGTAAATGTAAGGCTTCTACTACTAGAATGAACATAAACGATGATAATTGACCCCTGTCTCAATCCCTTAAATATTTTAAAAATTTGGGTTTGAGTCGGGTCTGGAAGGATTCCGAAAATGTTCGAGTTGGGTTTGCGTTTAGGATGGAAATTCCCTAACCGGCCCAATTTATTTATAACTATATATATTTATTATATTTTTTTGGTAATTTACCCTTTGAATGGAAACTTTTGAATAACTTGAAGAAATTATCTTTCAATAGTTCCCATCACTTCTTGTAAAAGCAAGCATTGAATCCATCCGGTCCAAGAGCTTTTGAATCATCGCAATTTCATGCTGCATCTTTCATTTCCTCCATATAGAAAGGCTTCTCCAGCTCCATAGCTTCACTCTGTTGAATTCAAAATCGAACCAAGCATCCCTTCTCCTCGACTTCTGAAAAAGTTCGAGTTGGGTTTGTGTTTATGGTGAAAATTCCCTCACCCGACCTAATTTATTTATAACTATATATATTTACTATATATTATATATTATATTTAATATTTTTATTTTTTAAGACGGGTGGGTTTAGTCGGATTTTTTGTGAAAATTTTGAGGTCGCTCAGGATCAAATTATGCCTTTATTATCTAGGGTCAGAAATAAAATATATTAAATTTGGATACCCATGTACTTGTTCTTAGCACTCCCTCACACCCAACAACATTTCCCTTAAAAGCTGCATCAACAAGATATTCTGGATACTTGAAATTGACCCCTTCTTGACAGCTTTCTCAAAAAGTAAATGTAAGGCTTCTACTACTAGAATGAACATAAACGAGGATAATTGACCCCTGTCTCAATCCCTTAAACATTTTAAAAATTTGGGTTTGAGTCAGGTCTAGAAGGATTCCGAAAAAGTTCGAGTTGGGTTTGCGTTTAGGATGGAAATTCCCTAACCGGCCCAATTTATTTATAACTATATATATTTATTATATTTTTTTTGGTAATTTACCCTTTGAATGGAAACTTTTGAATAACTTGAAGAAATTATCTTTCAATAGTTCCCATCACTTCTTGTAAAAGCAAGCATTGAATCCATCCGGTCCATGAGCTTTTGAATCATCGCAATTTCATGCTGCATCTTTGATTTCCTCCATATAGAAAGGCTTCTCCAGCTCCATAACTTCACTCTGTTGAATTCAAAATCAAACCAAGCATCCCATCTCCTCGACTTCTGAAAAAGTTCGAGTTGGGTTTGTGTTTATGGTGAAAATTCCCTCACCCGACCCAATTTATTTATAACTATATATATTTATTATATATTATATATTATATTTAATATTTTTATTTTTATTTTTTAAGATAGGTGGGTTTAGTCGGATTTTTTGTGAAAATTTTGGGGTCGGTCAGGATCAAATTATGCCTTTATTATCTAGGGTCAGAAATAAAATATATTAAATTTGGATACCCATGTACTTGTTCTTAGCACTCCCTCACACCCAACAACATTTCCCTTAAAAGCTGCATCAACAAGATATTCTGGATACTTGAAATTGACCCCTTCTTGACAGCTTTCTCAAAAAGTAAATGTAAGGCTTCTACTACTAGAATGAACATAAAGATAATTGACCCCTGTCTCAATCCCTTAAACATTTTAAAAATTTGGGTTTGAGTCGGGTCTGGAAGGATTCCGAAAAAGTTCGAGTTGGGTTTGTGTTTAGGATGGAAATTCCCTAACCGGCCCAATTTATTTATAACTATATATATTTATTATATTTAATATTTTTTTTGTTTTTTTTTTCTAGAAGTTAGGCTACAGTTTTTGGATAAAAAACCTTTGCCCCTTTTTCGATGCCCCTTTCTATACTCTAACACTAAAAATACTAAAAAATAAATTTTAAACCCTAACTCTAACCCTAAATTCTAAATCTTAAATCCTAAAATACATGATACCCCTAATTCCTTATATCCTAACTTTAAACCCTAAATCCTTAACCTAATTTTTACGGTGGAGCATAAATAAGGGTACCAAAAGGGATAGAGGATTTCTATTGATAGTTTTTTCCTTAGATTTAGGCATTATTATGAATTGGGTTAAATTCCTTCTTCTTTTTTTCTATCGTGCTTTGTTAGGTTATTTCCCCTCCCTTTTTATTAATTTTGTTCTTGCCCATTCTCATGCTTTATATATTTTTTAATATGCGCTATGTGTTCCACTTAAATCATTCTTACAAACTGCATTCACCAAATTTCTTTAATAAATCAACTTTGAAACCCAATAAAAATTATACCAAATCAATGGTAAAAATTCGTTCCATTAAAATTCCAACTAATCTTTAATTTATGTGTAGTTTATTTTATTTTTCTAACTGCACATATATATTATATGTTTGATTATTCAATGTTAAAGAAATTTTAATGTATTTTATTATTAAGATTTTGATATAAATCATTTTATAATAAAACACATTAAATAGAAATGAAATTGCATCCATAGCATCAAAGTGTCCCCCGAAATATATTTACTAGAACTCAATTATTTAATTGCATGAATATTTATACTACAATGTTTATAATATTTTATAAGCCATGGCAGGCATACAAGTGACATTGATGATAAAAGATTTATTTGGTACACTTGTAACATGTTCCAGGAAAACGAGGTGCTAAGAAAATATACTTTGTCCAATAGTCTCTAAACTCTAACGTTAAGCTCTAAACTTTTATGAAACGAGGTGCTAAGAAAATGTTTGATTATTCAAAAGACAATTGAAGAGATACTTTGATTATTCAATATTTGAGTTTCATATATTTAATGTATTTAATTTAATTTTAAAATATGTTTTTTTCAAACCAACTAATGGAGAGACACGAGAGGAGGTAGGCGAGGAGTCACGGCCAGGGAGGAGGCAGGAGACACACTAACCTTCGCCGGAGAATTGGGGCGTCGATCTTTATAGACAATATCAGTAAGAGGATCCACCATTCTACCCTCAGTAAGGCATTCGAGGCGTATGGTGTTGTTCTTGACGCATACATAGCGGTAAGAAACCAGAAGAGAAGTACTAGACCAACCACCTTTGCGTTCGTCAGGTTTTAGAGTTGGGGCGATGCCAGAAGAGCGGTTGAAATGGGTTATGGACGAGTGCTGGATGGCTACAAGATCAGGGTCTTCTTTGCCAAGGATGAAAAGGAGCCTATTCGTGCACACAAGTTGGCCAAGCCAGGGAACCCGGGGGGGAAAATTGAGAGCAACAAACAGTGGAGCTTCGTGGACAGCAGAACCTTCAAAGAAGTACTGCTGGGCATGGAGGAGGGCGAACTAGTGAAGGATGCTGAGGGGAGTCGAGCAAAGGAGATAGGCATCCCGACGAGCAAGAGGTTCATCCGTGTGGTTATTTCGGATGGAGTGGCGTCTGAGGGCATAGACGAACAACAGGGAATTATTTCAGTCCCTAAAGTTGAGTTAGAATGGAGAAAACGCTGTATGGTTGCCCGTATCAAAAACATGTACAACCCGGAGTTCATGGAGGAACTTTTTGCGTCGGAAGGGATCACCGTGAAAGTTAGCCCATGGCATGGTTTGTTATCGATTTTACAATTCAATTCGGTGGACGAGATGAAGTCAACTTGGTCCAGAAGGGATATGTTGTTGAAAGAGTGGTTTGACGAATTGGAGATCCTCAGTGGCTTTGATGGGAAGAAGAGGGTCAAGGTATGGGTAAAATTACGCGAGGTCCCATTACAGGTTTGGTGTTCTTCTTTCTTCACCAAGCTGGGAAGTCAATGGGGTACTGTTGAGAGAATCGATGATGACTCGTCCAAGCGGGCTCGTTTTGATGAGGCTAAGCTACTCTTGTCAGTACAAAACATTTCCAGTATACCGGATAGAGTCGCCATCGCCATGGACGGAGGAATCCAGGAGATTTTAGTTGAAACTGAGGATTTCGAGGAAGATCGGTGCTTCATCGACGGGCAAAATCCGTTCGATCAGCCGGAGAGGGTGGATTTCGACTCTTCGTTTCACTCCATCTATAATAATGACGAAATTAATTCCCGACAGGTAGCAGGGGAATGTCAGGCTATGCCAGATGAACATCTCTGTACGGATAACATTGATTCCTGTCGGCGTGCAGATTCCACCAACATTGGACAGATGGATGCCACGTCCGACATAGGCCTTACAGGTCTTATAGATGTGCCCGTCGCGTCAGCTAGCAGCTCCTTAATGGCAGATCTGGCTACCCCATTGGGCTACGATGGCACAGGCCCAGCCCAGAGTGTATTCCGCGTTGAATCCATAGTGCCTGACGCGTCCAATCTCAGGGAGGTGCCCATTAGTTTGACGGATGGGCCGGGGCTAGTCAACCCTTCCAGACCACGTCCCACATCTTCTGGTTGTTCATCACAGACGAGAGGTGCATTCCCACAGTCTGGAAATAAAAGAAAATCCACACTGGTCCGTGCCGGCGTCGATAGAATTCACTGCTGGGCAAATGGCGCGAGGATTAGGAAGAGAACTTCGGCGAAACGCCCACACTCAAAAACAAATATACCCCCGATGGAATCGACGATTGAAGCGGTGGAGGACTCCCTTACATTATGCCAGGTGCATGGACCCATAAGAGGTAGTTCCATGGAGAAGTCGAGGATGGAAGCTTATGCCACACTGGATCTCGGGTCGCAGATGGGTATCACTTTCAACGCCCCTATCGAGACTGTTGCGGACAAAATAGTAGCTTTGAATCAAGAGGAGCGCCGCAATTGACCAGGTTAGGGTTGCGTGCGAGATGTCTATATTTTCTTTATGAATCTTGCAATCCTAAGCTGGAACGTGAGGGATTTGGGAAGACCTGAAAAATGTAGAGCGGTGGCGGCGGTGATTAGAAATTCTTATGCTCAGATGGTTCTTCTTCAAGAAACCAAGCTTGATGTCGGGAAGGTAAGGAGTTTAGAGAGGCTCAAGGGAAAAAATTTGCGCAATGTGCAGTTCGTGGAAGCCGAGGGAGCGTCGGGAGGGTTGGCCATTCTGTGGGATAGTAACTTCTTTAATCTGGAAAGCAAATCCAACTCCAGCAGATTTATCGCAATGGTTGGTACTCTAGTAAAATCCAAAACGCGAATTGGGATCATCAACGTTTATGCGCCCAATGACCAGTCAGACAGGAGAAATTTCTGGATGTCTTTGGAAAGTCTGATTGAATCAATGCAAGTGCCGGTGATCGTCGGTGGCGACTTTAACGCGGTTAAATCAGTCGAGGAGAAATGGGGCGCGACATCTATGTCGTCTTCTATGGTTGAGTTTAGCAGCTTTATCGATAGGTGTAGTCTCATGGATGCTAGACTGGTTGATGGTATGTTCACCTGGTTTAGAGGCAGTCCTTCACCTGCAGCAAGTAGGATTGACAGAATACTAATATCGCCAGAAATTGTGGCGTCTTACCCGAATTTGAAACAAAAGTGCCTTCCGAGAAGCGTGTCCGACCATAATCCGGTGTTGTTATTTGACAAAGTTGCGGACAGAGGTCCCCAGCCGTTTAAATGGTTTACGTATTGGGCTGATGATCCTAGCTATGTGAATTTGGTCAAAGACACGGTGTGTAACAGTGCTGGTGGGAGAGCTCAGGCAGTGCTTCGAAAAATAAAAAAGGCTTCTAAGACCTGGAATAATCAACGTAGACTAAAGGAAGCAACCCCATCACTGATCTGGAAAAGCTCATTGACTCAAAGGAAAAGGCGCTATTATCTTCAAGTGGAAACAGTGGAAGTTGGGCAGAAGTTCGAATGTTAAGGGCGGAATTGTGGAGAAGATTGAGAAACGAAGAAAGAGAATGGCAACAAAAATCAAGGGCAAAGTGGTGTTCGGAGGGCGATAGAAACACTAAATACTTTCATTGTTTGGCTTCGGTTCGCAGAAATTCCAATTCCATTTCGAGTTTGAAGGTGGGAGAAACTGTGTTACATGATTCCAAGGATATCAGTTTGGCTTTCGAGAATCATTTCAAAGAAGGTTATTCGAAATCCAACACCATTCCTATCTTAGATTTGGGAGTCGATTTTCGTAAATTGAGCTCAACTTCCGCAGCACTATTGGAACATAATTTTACGGAGGATGAAATTTGGAACGCAATCGCTACCGCGGATGGATCCAAAGCGCCTGGGCCAGACGGATTCAATTTGGAATTCTATAAGAAATTTTGGAGCATGTTGAAGAAGAGTGTTTTGAAGTTCTTTTCTGATTTCTACAAAGGAAAAATTTTTGACGAAACTATTAACCATGCCTTCATCACTCTCATACCAAAATCTGCCACACCTGAGGAGATAAAAGACTTCAGACCCATCTCACTCGTTGGCAGTCTGTATAAAATATTAGCCCGGGTTCTTTCGAGAAGGCTAGCTAGGTGCTTGTCAGAAGTTGTAGGCGAGAATCAATTTGCGTTCACCCCGGGCAAGCAGATCGCGGACTGTGTTTTGATTGCGAACGAAATTATAGACGCAGCGGTACGGAGAAAGGAGGAACTGGTTGTGTTTAAAGCTGATTTCAAAGGGGCGTATGACACGGTTGATTGGAAGTTTCTCGATTTCGTAATGGAGAAAATGGGCTTCGGGATCAAATGGAGGCAGTGGATTCAAGTGTGTACAACGTCCGCTTCCTTGTCGATTCTAATAAATGGATCTCCGTCAAACCGTTTCCAAATGAAAAGGGGGCTGCGCCAAGGCTGTCCGTTGTCGCCTCTTCTGTTCAATCTGGTTGGCGAAGCCCTAAGCGCAATTCTCTCAAAAGCTGTGAATTCTAAGTTCATCCACGGCTATTATTTCGATGGCCTCAGTTCAGCGGTTAGCCATTTACAATTCGCTGACGATCTGGTGATATTTTCTAAAGCAGACGAGGTGTCGGTGCAAAACATCAAGCGTATCCTTAAACTATTTGAGTTAATGGCTGGGCTCTCGCTTAACGCTCAAAAAACCAAACTGTATGGCGTTAACGTGAATCCTGAGCTGATTAATTTTTGGAGCAGCACTATAAACGTCAGCCGGGGCTCACTGCCAACGGAATATCTCGGGATGCCGCTGGGTTATTCACGTAACTCGATAGACATATGAGAGCCCGTTATTCTAAGGATACAGAAAAAGCTTGAGGCGTGGAAGGGGAAGCTATTGTCTATGGCCGGTCGTGTTACTTTGGTAAAAGCCGTACTGAGTAACCTTCCTATTTATTATTTATCTTTGTTCCTGTTACCAGCTGGAGTTGCTCAAAAAATCAACAAGATATTCGCTAATTTCATCTGGGGGGCAAACGATGGCAGAAAGATCCATTGGATCAAATGGGATAGGTTGTGCGCTCCGTTAGCAAAGGGAGGTTTGGGGCTGGTGGATATCAGAGTCAGAAATAGGTCATTGTTGAACAAATGGCTTTGGAGGTATGGGTGCGAGGAAGGAAACTTATGGAGGAGAACTATTGCCATGAAGTATGGTGAAAATCAGCAAGCATTGGTTCCTAAAAACAATATTGCAGTTCGAAAGTCCTGGATTTGGAACAATATTCTAAGGCCATTGTCGAATGGCGACAATGATTTTACGAAGAATCTGAGAATGGTGTGTGGTGACGGAAATAATATTGATTTTTGGCTGGACCCATGGACTGAAGTCCCTTCGCTCAAGAGGGAATTTCTGCGAATTTTTTCAATCGCAATAAAGAAGTCGGGCAAGGTTAGCGAGTTTGGTCGTAAAGTTAATAATGTTTGGGAATGGAATATAGAATTGCGCAGGAGCCTCTTTGTTTGGGAAGAACAGTTGTGGGATAGATTCGTTTATACCATCAACAAAGCCTCTAGCTCTTGGATTGTTAAAGACGCCTTGCGGTGGGTCGGGTGTTCGAATGGCGTCTACTCCCCGAAAGCTTTTTGTCAGTTAAACAATGTCGAGAACATGTTACCGTCGTTTAACTGGAAGATGGTTTGGTCCAGGCTAGTTCCACCAAAGATAGAAAATTTCATTTGGAGAGCCGTTCTTAACAGGTTACCTACTCTTGATGAATTGCGGAAGCGAGGATCGAGAGTCTCCAATTCCAGTCTTTGTGTACTATGCGGCGTTGATAATGAAACCCTAACCCATCTTTTATGCCACTGCCCAATTTCTTGGAATATTTGGCAAAGATGCTGCAATCTTTGGAACTTGGCTTTCGTGATGCCGGCTGACCTACCGTCTCTTATCCAGGTTTGGTTCCACATATCACCCTTCAAACATGCCCCCCAAATCTGGTTTATGATGTTTTTTGGTTGTTGCTGGACACTTTGGTTGTGCCGCAATGAAGTGATCTTTAGAAATAAATGCTTTAATGAGGATATGTTGTTTGATTTGATTCTGCTGCGAGTTGGGTATTGGTGCTCAAGCAAGTGGCCTTCTTCCTTCCCATCCATTAGTGTCTTCGTGAACCAACCGAAAGAGCTCGTTCATAAAAGAATTTCCAGCAATGATGCACAGCCGCCAAGTTGGGAAGCTCCGTGCAAAGGTTGGCTCAAATTCAATGTGGCGTCGATCACTACTAGGAACTCCGACATTGCTGGTCTAGGGGGCGTGCTCAGAGATGAGAATGGTCGAATCCTTATACAGTTTGCGAAAAAAGCAAGGGCTGTCGACCCGTCCGTCGCTGATCTGTTGAGCATTTTGGAAGCAATGAGCCTGTTCTCAAAGTCTCAATTTAGGGGGAATGCTGGCATCATCATCGAGTCCAACTGCAGCGTGGTTAAGGAGTGGCTAGATAGGCCGGAATATGTGGCCGGGGGGTTCAAAGAAACAGTCCCGAAGATCAGAGATATTGGTTGCGATTTTCAGTGGACGTTCAAGGCTGCCTTTAGTCCCAAGCAATCGACTGCACAGAAGCTTGCCTCTAGGGGCTTAAATTGCAAGTCAATTTTCGTGTGGGAATGGAAACCATAGTCGGCTGAAACTCCACGATGCATTGCTAGCGTCCCATGACCATCTTTGGGTCGAGAGCTTCGGGTAGGGCAATGGCAGTTTCTTTTTCGTTTTCGGATCCCATGTAATATTTCTGTATGTTAGTGGCTGCCGTACGTAAAAGTGCGATAAGTTCCTAATAAAATTTACGGGCACTCTTTTCCCCCAATTTAGGATTAGCGGGGTTTTTTAACGAGGCCCTTACTCCTTTCAAAAAAAAAAGTGTCCCCCGAAATATATTTAGTAGAACTCAATTATTTAATTGCATGAATATTTGTACTACAATGTTTCTAATATTTTATAAGTCATATCAGGCATACAAGTGACATTGATGATAAAAGATTTATTTGGTTCACTTGTAACATGTTCAATGAAAACGAGGTGCTAAGAAAATGTGACCTCGTATAAATTTAGACACTTTTATGTTAAATGTGTTAGAACTATTTATGAAAATAATATACAACTAAAAGAAAATAGAGGTGACACTGTCGCTTAATGCGAGTATGCACAAATTATTGGAAATTTGATACAATAATGAGTTTCTCTAGACCTAATATAGCAAATGTTATATATGAAATTATGAACATGAGCATAAGACTGATATAGTCAGACTAATGAGGTAGTTGAAGATGGACAAAAATCTTATGCCCTTTCTAGTGTATCTTTCTATGTTCTAACACTTAAAAAATTAAATTTTATATTTTAAATCCTAAATCATAAACTTTATACCTTAAAATTACACATTGTTTATTAGCCATTATACATTATTGGACATGTAAGAGTCAAGTTGAGGTGTTAGACTCTTGCACAAGAATTGAGTTAAACCTACGGTGTTTTTTTAGGATAAACTACATAAATAATCATCAAAGTTTTAGTGCGCTTTCATTTTAGTCATCAAACTTTTAAAACTTGTGATATGGTCACTGAACTTTTAGTTTGCTTTCATTATGGTCCTCTTGTTAACTACCGTTAGAAAACGCTGACGTGACACGTTAACTTTCTTTTCCTCTCTATGTTTTCTTCATTTCTTCCCTTTTACTGCATTATTGAATCTTTGATCATAACTCCTTGAACTGCTTTTGTCTTAACAAACATTAAAAAGTCACATAGTTCCGGCTTAGCATTGCTTTTGAAATGTTTAGTTTAAGATTTAGTTGTTAATTTGGGAATGTTGCCAAAAAATATTTTTAAAATGATAAAATGACTATTTTAGACAAATGTTGTACGATTTAAATCATATTAATTTGAATTCATTAATATATTTATATATATGATATATATAGAGTTACTATAATAAATTATAAAAAACAAAAAAAAAATATTTTTTAAAATATAATATAATATAATTGTTAAGTTTAATTTAAATATATAAAACATATTTTAAAATTAAATTAAATACATTATAATTATTAAAAACTCAAATATATGAAAAAACAAGTGCAAACTTTTGAACAATTGAATAGAGCTTGGTTTTCACCTTCTTTATAATTTATCACTTATTTTTCATAATATAATTTCAAAGATCGATATTTAGGTCCTCTAATCACATCCATGGTGTTGTATGATTATACAAATTCAGATCAATAAGACCTTCATTTTTGATATAATTAAGATATGCATATTTTTTAATTTAACAGACATAATAAGTTCAATTCATGGTTTTTTCTCAAACAAAATTTTATTAATCATAAAAAAACTTCAAATAAGTTTACAATTTACACCTAAAATCACTACACCACCCATTGCTCATATATCAACAATCAAACAAATAAATCACTAAATAATAGCGGGGAAGCCAAGAAAGATGATCTTCTGAAGAAAGTTTTAATGAAGGACATGGAAACAACAGGGAGAACACAAGAAGCGTAAATAGCGGGGGAAGCCAAAAAGGTAAATTTGTTGAAGAAGTGAGAGGCGAATCTTGTGAGCAGGGAGAGAAGAAAATAAGAAAAATCAAAGGCCATGTAGAGGAGGAAACTCTGTGGAAATTACATTAAATTTTGATTGTCACAATGGTGACAGACTGCAGCTATGATCAGGTGAAGGAGAGATTGCACAATTGGGGTATCAGTGAGATAGAGATGAGTAAAATGGGGGGAAGAAGATTCTTAATCGATATACAAGATGAAGAACTCCTTATTGTATTGGAGGAGCACCAATGGTCCGTATTAAAAGGAGTTTTTATAGAAGTGGAGTATTGGTCAAAAACTAGTATGATACCTGAAAGGTCGACTTGGGTGGAAGTAGTGGGAATTCTATTACACTGTTGGAATTATACGATAATATGTAGGATATCATAATGTTGGGGATTCTTTGGTAGCAATATGAGAGATTGCAAACCAAACACTAGATTGTGAGAAGCTAAATATCTTAATCTCTACAAATCAGATTAAGTGAATCGATTGTATCGAGCTCGAGTATATGAAGTTGTCTGCATTCATGTAAATGTAGATAATCAAAAGATTGGGGTTGAGGGGAAGCCATCCATGCCGGTCATATAAGATACAAAGGAAAGCTCATTGAAACCGATAACGGTCCATTCTTAGAGGGAAGAAATGATTAAATCTAAAGATAATTTTATTGAGCATGATAAAGCAATAAATGTAGTTTGCAAAGGAATGTCAGCATAATTTATGAAAGTGATCTAGAAAGCTAAGATTTTAGATTTATTAGGGAATCAAAATTAAAGGGTTCTAGACTCAAGAATAATGGAGAAGTCAAAAAAATTCCAGCAGTCAGACGGTGTTGAACTGGCTGAAATGGAGAAAAGGTGCCAAGGAACCAAGATTCATGGGAGAGTAGTGGACCATGCAAAGGGGATCTTGTAGATGCTGACCTAGTTGATATTCCCATTACATTAAGATTCAACCTAGAAAACTCAAGCTCAAGAAGGGCAGTGGAAGATCTAAGAATTACGAGCTTCAATGAGGATGGCATTAATCATAAAGAAAATCAAGTGGTAGACTTGTATATTAACCAAGTCGAAGTCCAAAATCAGCCCAGGGCAGATGAAATGAAGAAATCTGAATCAAATCGGGTTAATAAGGCAAATGAATATACGATAAGGGCATAGAATGATGTAGAGGTTGAATATACCCTAGCCCTACCAAAGTTTCAAGCAAGGAAAAAAAGAAGGAATAAGGAGCAATACAAGTCTTTTTTGGAGTTTCGGAACAAAGTTCTTATAAGACAGAACAAAAGAAAAGGGATAGAGCTCAAAGGCGCATTAAGAAGTCCTGGAAAGATTTAGTTTCTCCTGAAATCGAAGGCAGATTGCTATCAGATTCGGAACTTCAAACAAGGTGAAATAACAACACAAAAGGGAAAGGAGGCTATTTCTTTGGGGAAAGATCTGGGAATCCAATTTTGAGGAGATTAGTGTAACCCCCTTGACCCTAATCAAGCGTACCACATTAGATTTGGTGAAGCAAACCCGAACGAACTAACAAAAATTAGGACCATTTTTTCTTTTATCATGTATCGATGCAACATTAGAACCTAGTGTGTACATACTGGCAGCTGATAAAATCTCACTTGAATCAACATCAGATTGATGTCAATATGCCCTATTAAACATTTTAGGACCAAATTGTAAAATTATTAACCTGAAAGGATTTGTCCGTATTTTAAATTATCAAACCTGAATTAAGCAGGTTTCAAGCATGCATGTGAAATTTTAGCTCAAATCGATCATCCGAACACATCCAGTTGACACTTGAACAAATAAGGACGAAAATGCAAACAATCGAAAACATCTCATTAAACCAACTAGCATAACGATCTTGTGTACCGATACATTATGCGTACCAGTACACCTGCTCGTGTATCGATCCCAAGGCCAAAACCAAATAGAGTCGTATCGATACACTTGCTCGTGTATCGATACCCCGACTTAAATGGGTGAGTCTGAAAATTCCAATAGCCAAAAGACGTACCGATACAGCTAGAGCCATACCAGTACCCAAGCCAAATTTCCAACCTTCAAGCCTGATTCAAGCCTCGAGTATCGATACAACTTGCTCCGTATCAGTACATGCATATCTAAAATGCCATTTTTCTCTGGTTTTACGACTTTTAATCATCCCAAATATAACACCCTAAAATAAAGAGAAGAGGCTAAAAAGGGAAGCAAGTAAAAAAAAATGGTAAGTGTGGTTGTGAAGGCTTGAACCCGTGACCTATGCTTGGTAAACCCAAGCTTTATGTATGAGCTAAGGCAATCCATGGCTTTAGTTTACTCTAGTTTTTATTTAGGATATGGTTTAATTGTGTAATCCAATAACGAATAAAAGTGAGACTTCTCACCTACCCGAAACCAATGCACATTTTAGATCTGAAAAAAAATATCAGAGATTTGGGAATTTTAAAAGTGACCATTCACCTTCCCGATCGGCCGCCCTTGATCTTTGTCACCGTCGGGCGGTGGTGGTCACCGCCTACATCGCCGAAGGTGTCGCGTCGCCATGGTCACAACCTTGACCACCACGCGCGTGATCGAGCCACCTTTCGCCGGTAAATTTCGTTTGAAGCTTCGACAAGACACCAAAATGGTCGCCTCTGTTTTCCACTATCTCCAATCGGTACAGCCGTCCGTTCGAGACGTGGGTGCAGTCGTCGAACTCCCCGCGTCGAGCCGTGCAAAACCCAGTCAGTTGTTCGTCTGTCCGTCTGACTCCGATAAGGACCTTGTCGGAGCTACGTCATTCTCCGGTCGTCCCTTGGAATTTTGGGTAAGAATCGAGGTGATTCCGACATATTTTTGGTATTATTGAGGTTTGGGTTGGATTGTAGGTTGATGTTTCATGTTTTCCGTCAAAATAGGTGCGTTTGGGGGGCTTCCGGCGACTGTTCCGGCGACCGTCCGGCGAGTTGGTAACGCTAGGTAAGCGAACCAGCCTAAACCGGTCTGAACCCAACCAAACCGAACCGGCTTGGCGCATTGAATCGGGTCAGGCCTATTAGTTTTAGGAAATGGGTCGGCACCTGTAAGGCCCAACGACCTTTAGCCCAAACCCGTGTAACCAACCCGACACGACCTGTTGACCGACCCGACCCGTTGACCGACCCGTTGACCCGTACTCGACCTGTTGACCGAGTCAACTCGCCCGAGTCAACTTAGTGAGTCAACTCGCCCGAGTCAACTTAGTGAGTCAACTCGCCTGAGTCAACCCAGTGAGTCAACTCGCCGAGTCATCCATTGGACCAGTGACGTCAGCGTTGACTTTGACCGCTGACGTCAGCATTGACTTTGACCAAAAAGTCAACTTTTCCCTAAAAGTCCTATTTTATCTTTTTCGACGACCCGAGTCCGATTTTGAAGCCAGTTTCGTGAAATTCTAACCCGAAAGCCTTCGAATTGGACCTTGAACTCGAGTCCACTAATGTATTTTTAATAATCAATTATTACCAATATGAATAAGGACTGAAATTGGATTTTGTGCGATTGAAGGTATCCGAAGTTTCTTGTATTCAGGATGTTGAGGACGTCACATTCGGGTTCGAGAGTGATCGAACGGAGTATCATGGTCGACCGACATAGCAAGTATTAAAGGTAATACCTACTACCTCTAGTATGCTTTATGAACATGTTGGTATTCGGTAAATGCATGCATAAATATGATGAGGAGTGATGTTAGCTCTGCTTAAGTCAAACCGAATATGAAATTGAGTATGATAACCTGGATAAACTTAAAATGCTCGAACGAGAAAGTTAATAAATGTAAGGATCTAGAGTTCAATAAATAACTAATAAGGCAGCTAATCTCCAAATCCGATTATCAGTGTCAAATGATCAAATGTTAAAAATATTCAGATATAAAATTACGAAAGTTCCCTTAAAGTATGAGAATGACTAAAATATCCTTGGAATTGGAAGCGATCTAGAAATCCATGCTAGATATGGTAAGACAACATGATTCATCTGAAAACCTCGAAATACCTAATAAGTTATGGTAACAAGATTTGAACCTTCGAGATTGTAAAGTGTTCAGTTTCCTTAAATTTGGAATGAGTCTCTGAATATAGATTTACGAGAAGTTATTCACAGCTCTGAATTAATCAAGCGGCTCGAAATACAGAATTGACTGAAATGACTAAATGCATTGGAATATATTGTTATGGTTAATTAATTGGAATGATCGTATTGACCAAAAAGACTAAAGTATCCTCAGACATCGAGGTTTGCAAATTAACTAGAATGATGGATAAATCTTTGAGTTCTGAAATGAATGAAGTGGTTGCGGGTACCGAGATTACTTGAATGGCTGAAACACCCACGAGTACTTAATTGATTGAAATACTATATATGGTTCGATTGACAGGAATGATGGATATTGCGAACTTCAAATGGCTGAAATACCCCCCATTGACTGGAATAAATAAATTGCCTTTGATAAAATTTTGGAAATACCAATAAAGTTGAAAATGACTGAAATGCCCCTAAGGGTTGAAGCATGAATCATGTATATCGATCACTCATGGTATTAATAAGGTTGGAAGTTTTTCCACGTAGAATATAAGTTCGACTACTCCGCGGCAAGTCCGGTGGTGAAATATGAAAGCAGCCGTTCCGATATACGATACAGCCGGATACATTAGAAGGGTTGGTTAGTAATGCAAGGTTGAGATATGTTAGTTCAAATGGTTTTGGAGGCTCGATAAACTTCTGGAAATCTTAAATATTGTAAATCATAATGTCCTCATGATTGGGCTAAGTTACAAAGTCCCCTATAATAGTTAAATGACAAAAATGCCCTCGTTGGCCAAAGTGATCAAAATAGCCCTGAATGTATCTGATACCGTGAGAGATCTGGACATGGAAACCTCTGAATGTTTGGTTGGAAACCTAATGAGCAACTAATTTTTTTTTGAGCCGCTGTTTATGCCTTGTTGGTATAAATTACCAAAATGCCCTTGTGTGATAAAATGACTATAATACCCTTGTAGGCTTAAATGAGTAAATCACTCATGATATGCCTAAAATCTCAAAGATCTTGATGTATCATCTCCTGAACATCTAGTTTGAACCGTTAGTACAAACCCCTCTTTTAATAGGGGCCTCGTTTCAGAAACCCGTTCAAATGGTCAAAAGTTTAACGTGTTCTCTTCTGTAAATGACAAATATCTCCAAGGAAATAAACTATTCCACCTAGTGTGTTCCATGTGTGCTACACGACTATTTTTGCATACTGATTTACATGCTATAACACCGATCACGTGCACATGATTGACATACTTGAACTAATATGAACATGACATGTTTTATAAATTAAGCATAACCGTACTATATTTCTGGTATTTGCCTATGCACCCGATATGACAAACATGCTATATGGATAATGTGGTACTAAAAATACAGTTATTGATTAATGAACTATTGTTGATCTGATTCACTGGGGTACTTGGGACATGATATGAAGTTACCGTCGGCTCAGCCCTGATCTAGCTGGTAAGTCCGCCCATTTTCGGATCCTAGGCTTCGGCCAGGTCCACCCGTATTCGGATTCTAAGCTTCGGCTAGATCCGCCCGTATTCGGACCCTAGGCTTCGGCCATGTCCGCCCGTTTTCGGTTCCTATGCTTCGGCAAGGGCCGCCCGTATTCTAAGGTATATCCTTAGGATGGTACCCACACCCAATTGGCTCGGGTTAATGCCTGTACATGATACCGCACTGGGGAAACTATATATTGGAGTATGGTTGGAGGGTAAATATAGAGTTAAATGAACTTTATGGCTACTTGAAACAAATTTATTTTAAATAAAAAGGTTTATTGCATTGTTACATTTCACGCATTAACGTTGCACCGTTGGAACACACTAGACACCAAACTCTTTAATCCCTACCTTGTATGTTACCAACCTATATAATTCCCGTCTAATTCTTGAGGTCTGATTAAAGAACAAATATCGTTATTCTCGAGTATGATGTAACCTCGAAATAGTATAACAAAAATGGAGACCGTTACAACACGGAACATCATGAAAATGTTATGCCTACCATATATATCTGCATGAGCTTATACCATCTTTTGGTAGTTCTGTATTACTGAGGTTTTTCAAGCTCACGTTGTTTTACCATCGCAGGTTAAAAGAACCTATCATGGTATTATGGTTGCCAACAATATTCGGAGTTCTCTCGGCGTTGCTTTTGGAGTACGATATTGTATAGTTAGTGGGCATGTATGTCATGTATTGTTTTATGATAGTATTTGTAAAGCACTTTCTGAAATTTTTGGTTATGTGTTTAAATGACTTCCCGAAATGGTATTTAAAATAGAAGTTGATTTTACAGTTTAATAAGTGTTTTGAAGAAATATGTTTTTATGTGTATTTTTACTGTGGGTCACTCTTGTGACCCTAATGTAACTTCCTAGGATTCGTTGTAACGCATAGGCGGGTCTAGGGGGTTACACCAAACTTGCCTCAAGCACTATAACATACATCCTAAACATAAGTCACATGTAAAGCATGCTTTCTAAGACCTATACACCAAACCTCAAGCATCTTCATAGTCAAATGCATATTCTAGAGGCATGCTTTCGAGAACTCAAAACCAACATACTTACAATCCATTTCAGGGCTTGAAATAATCAAGTATATGATCCAACATACATACATGTCATTTAAACCTTGCCCAAACAATAGAAAACTAGTAATAGACATCAAGCATAATATTCATTTCACGACAATCTAGTGCATAAAACCATCATGATCAAATCAACCATATCACAACATTAACATGCTTAAGGAACACCAAAACAACAACATGATAAATCCTCAACAATTCAAATAAATCTTAAAACCCCCAAGTGAATATGGCGACACATTTCCTTATTTGCCGAAATTCAAGTGATTATTCCGTACTCAAGTAAGTAGTGTTCTCGGGATTTCTTTTGCCTCCAAATGCAGCCTCCAAACTATAATTCTCTGCAAGGATGAGACGAGAGTGTAAGCAATGCATGCTTATTAAGTAATGCTCGAAATATACTCATCAATGCAACATAATAACTTTTGCAAAACATACTTCTATTCAAATAGTTTTTCCTTTAGGCATAATCAAACCATTCTTCTTTTTCAAATGCTCTTTTTCATGGCAGAATCAACATGCTTTCCATCTCATATTCTTATATTGGCATTTATAGTGACCGAGTGTAAAATATCATTTTTCTCAAAATACATCGAAAAACGGATCACTGTGGTAATAATCTTTCAATCACCTTTTTAATGGCAGAGATAATCTCTCAACCTCTCTTTGCCCTCAACGACTTGAAATAGTGCCTTTAAACTACCCTCAAAGCTGGAGACCTCAACGACTTGAAATATTGCCTTTAAACTACCTTCATAGTTTGAGCACATCAACCCAAAATAGTGCCTTTAAACTATCCTCAAAGTCGAAATAAGTGTCGCTAGGCTTATGCCCTTTTCTTTTCTCAATCTTTATAGTGCACTTTAATCCTATTGTTAGCCATATATATTCGATTCATCTTTTATTTGTCACTTAACCAATATAGATCATACATGCATGGGAACATACTGTTTTCAATGCAACAATAACTCATCATTTATACTCAAGCCGTGTGTAACACCCCAAAAACCAGTCTAGTCGGAATTAGATTCCGACGACCTAAAATCCTACACCGAAGAGCTTTAGTATTGCATTTACATTAAGTGTTATGATCTTTTTTATTGATGAGGGACCCTAGCAAGTCCAAACTTTTGATTTGAAACCCTTCTAAATGCTTAAAATAATGTTATTGAGCTAGGAGTTTCGATACAGTAAGATTCATACCGAAACAACCTAGGTAAGGTGTTTCGAAACGATTATAAGGCGTTCCGATATAGTTCCAATGATATTAACTAACTTTTGGACTATTTCATAGCCGTTTCGATGCAGCTTCACGTGTTTCGATACGGGTCCTCTGATTTGAATCCGTTCGAACGTTAAATTGAAAGAAAATGAAGTGGTGATGACTCACCTGCTTATTGTTGTGCCTCCCCACATGGAAGTAGTCTAAAAGGATGTCTCATAGTCATCTTTATGATTGGTTTTGATAAGATATAGAAAAGATAGGAAATAATATATTAAGCTTACCTTTGGTTGACGGAAACCTTTTCATTGGCTAAGTGGGAGGTGGGGAAATGATTAGGCCCGTAGTTGTTTTAAAATTTGGAAAAAAGAGTTCTCAACCTTGCTTTGATTTTCACCAAAACTAAATCTCATTCTTGTCTTGAAAAGAAGCTTACACCCTCATTGTCATCCTCTTCACCAAGCTCAAGCATACACCTCTCAATTTGTGATCCTTAAGCTTAAGCTTTCCTTGATTTAAGAATATCAATTCATAGCTACCGATCGGGTAAGTAGAAACCTAAATCAATTATCAATCCTTTTTGTCATTGAATGCCCAATTTCAAGTTAAAAGCTTTAAGATAAGCTTTTGTCTAATAGTTATTCCAAGTATCGATATTGTCATATTGATTCTAATAATCCCTTATTGTTCTTTCTAGTTCAAGAATTGGAAAAAACTAACCCCTCTTCTCCATCAAAAGCTAGGAATAAAGGGATAGTGTAAAACCTATGTTTGATTTTGATATAATTAAGTTATTAAGGATTAAATTGAAAACTTGAAATTGATTTCTAAGTCCCTTTAATAATTTATAAATCTCCAACACTTCAAACTGATTTGAAAAACTCAAAGTCCAAATATTTTCTAAGTGTTCCAAGGCCAAAGTATTGAAAATCGTCCAGGTGTATCGATACGCCTCCAGTCGTATCGATACCTTTTTTTTTTACAAAGTTGGCTACAGGAAAGACGCGTTTCGATACGCTCTTCACTGTATCGAAACAGAGTCAATCTGTATCGATACGCCCTCTGTAAAAACTGAAGGAGTTTGAATGGTGTACCGATACGGCTTAACCCGTATCGATACGGTTTTAACTGAATTTTTAATTCAAAGTGTTTTAAATGTTTTTGACCGTTGGTGTCAGTCGTTAGGTAACTAACATTTAAAGTGGCAGTTGTCCCGTATCGATACGGTGAACCCCCGTATTGAAACGGAGACTTCCAGTGAGCTAAGTTGAGAAAAAGGTATCGATACGGTCTCTTCCGTATCGAAACAGTCCTTGTCCCGTACCGATACGCTTACGAGCGTTTCGATACGCCTTCTTTATTATGTACAATGACTCTTTTTGTTTTGAGATAGGTATCGATACGGCTCCCCGTGTACCGATACAGATAGCTGCATAAGTGCATTTATGGTGGAAAGAGAGGGTCCCAACGGCTATAATCAATACCCTAACCACCCAAACGGCTAGAATTGATAGAGAAGGTATTAATTGAAGCTCATTGAAGACCAGCAACAACTATTGCATTAAAGAAAAATATCCAAGCAAAAATCCAACCTCAAGTGTGCCTATTTTCCAATTTCTTATAAACCCCAAATTGAGTTGTATTCAATTCTTATTCTATCTTCAAATTTGGGTTGAGTGTTGTACTTCAAGGGACAATATTGTATTTGAGAGATATATTTCTTGTCCAATTTCTTCTTTGTTTATTTGTGAGGGTTTGGTCAAATTTTGGGTAGAAAATTTGACCGGTTGTGTAAAGGTTACCTCCTATGCCTTGAAAAGGGGAAGAACAAATTAGTGAATTGTTGCAAATCCTTAGTGGTAGCTAAGGTAGTGGATGTAGAGTTCATTTGGAACTTGAACCACTCTAAAATCCTTTGTTCTTCAGTTTAGTTGTCCATTCACTCCAACAAAGTTTTAAAATCCCAATTCACCCCCTCTTGGTCTTGATCAATCCATCGATTCACTCAACAGATAGTCATTCGGGAGTCATAGGAGCTTCGGAATATCGAGGTGAGTGTAGTCGGAGTCTCAGAATTAGGCGAGAAGCCTTCTCGATTTCATCGTTTTTTATTTCGTTTGATTTACTAACCATTGAATTAAAGTGGTTTGCATAAAGCATTATTGAAAGCCATATTGGTAAGTATTTCATCGAATCATCGTCCGTAGCATTGTTATTATTGTCATCGAATCATTGAAGTAAATAGAATCATTGACCATTGGATATTGCAATGGATTCTTACTATTGTTTATTGTCATGGAAAGTATGATTGTTGATCTATTGATATGATACTACTGCCCTCAGATTATTGTTATTAAACCTTGGATTCAAAGTATTGGATACAATTGGTATGCCATAGAATTCATGAGCTCAGTGGTACGGAATTTATACGGTGTAGTGGAGGGATATGATATGTGCTAGTCAAAAACGGTGTAGTGAAGGATATTGGACAATATATGCTCATTGTTGATCTAGTGGTGGAATTCATGTATCCAAATACGGGGGAATCGATCCAAGAAAAAATATTGATTATTGATATTGCTTTGTTTTGGTATTTTGATATTGTCATTGATGACAGGATGATTGATATTATGCTTTTAATATGAATGAAGAGCACACCATGTTTATTCATATAATTGATATTATGATTGTCATCGAAGCATGATAAATGGCATACCATGTTCATTCATTGTTATTGGCTACCTCACCTAGACTATATAAGTCTAATGCATTAATTGTCCATACATTTCAGGTTAAGAATTACCATTTCATGATCGGACCTAGTTGGTAAAGCGGCAAGTCACCTCGAGCCTAAAGTAAAGTATTTTGTCCCTACGAACTCCTAAAATGGTGGCAAAGTAGATAAACTAGTTGGTCTTGATGTTTTGTTTAAGTGTATAAGGCTATGTGTTGTGTGTGGTTTAAGTGCCGTAAATGACTTGTTAAAGTTTCTTAAAATTGGTCTAATATGCATATTTGGCTTAAAAGTTGAAAACATAGTAAATGTATTCGAATGATCATGAAATTTGGCTTTCTAGTAGTTTATAGTATTGAAATATTGCATGTAAAGTTTCATTGCATTTGAACATCTTTTGGCAGGTCAAATCGATTAAAAACCAACAGAAATTTGTCATCACAGGTCAGGCCGTATCGATACGGGGTCATGACGTATCGATACAGTTAAGCATAATTGGACTTAAGAAGCAGGGCGTGTCGAAACGGTCTACAGCCGTACCATAACATTTTTCTAATAGAATAGTCTGTTTCGATACAGGTCTAACGTGTATTGAAACGGGTCAAAGTCAAGGTCAAAGAGAGTCAACCTGTACCGAAACAGGGCTTGCTCGTATCGATACGATATAAAGGGAAAAGTCAACTCATGTTAACCACCGTTCACCTGTATCGAAACAGCACCAAGGTGTTCTAATACAGGGTTAGTTAAGTTGGTTAAAAGGCATAATCTGAAAGTGTACATTGTTTATCACTGAATTTAGGATGGTTAAATTGAATGAGTAAATGAATACCAAATTGCATGAAAATTTATAGACTTATTAGTATTGCATTGAATTTCATTGTGGTATGGTCAAATACATCGAAGAACCTCTATTTTATCAAACTTACAGTTTAGTCCCTAAAACTTGTAATAGTTAATAATTGGTCCTAAGTGATTGGTTATTGTTTCATAATGGACTAAGTGGACTAAGATGTATATCCAGTCATGTTTTTTTTTTTATAATATTGATCATATGATGCTCATCGATTGAAATTTTATTGCACCGGCCACCATATCATTCACCGGTAGCACCTTCCGACTCGGTTCTCGACCAGGCCGAGTAGGGGGTGTTATAATTAGTGGCATCAGAGCTAGAGTTTAGTCGGTTCTGGACTAAACCTATGCTTTTCTATATTGTATATTGTGTTACTTTACTACCTAGGAGTTATGTATTGTGTATTGTGACTTGCCGACTAATCCAATCTTTTATTTATAGATGTCTAACCCTGTTAAGAATTCTGATAGCTCGAAGCAAGAAATAGAGTATCCCATTTGTAAATTTTTTCAACATAAGAACCCTGAGGGGCAGTGTCGTGAGAAGTCTTGAGCTCCATAAAATGGGACATTTCATCCGTGATTGTCCGAGGAACCCTATCAATTCCAATTCTACCCGATTTTCTAAGACTAGAAGAGATTGTCTAATATCCTTTAGAAGGGAAAGGAACTCGACACCCGACGAATTCGAGACTGAAGAATGTGACGATGATCAACATGCTAATTCAGGTAAAAATTCGCGGAAGAATTTTTCTTAAGAAGGGGAGAATTGTAACACCTCGAAAACCGGTCTAGTCGGAATTAGGTTCCGGTGACCTAAATTCCTACACCGAAGAGCTTAAGTATTGCATTTATGTTAAGTGTTATGATCTCTTTTATTGATGAGGGGCCTTAGAGAGTCCAAACTTTTGATTGGAAACCTTTCTTAATGTTTAAAATAATGTTTTTGAACTAGGCATTTCGATACAATAAGATCCGTACCAAAACGACCTAGGTAAGGCATTTCGAAATGATTATAGGGCATTCCGATACAGTTCCAACAATATTAACTAACTTATGGTTTTTGCATAGCCGTTTCGATACAACTTCACGCATTTCAAAACAAGTACCCTGATTCAAATCCGTTCGAAGGTTAAATTGAAAGAAAATGAAGTGGTGATGACTCACCTGCTTATTGCTACCCCTCCTCACGTGGAAGTAGTCTAAAAGGATGACTCATAGTCATCTTTATGATTGGTTTTGATAAGATATAGAAAAGATAGGAAATAATATATTAATCTTACCTTTGGTTGAGGGAAACCTTTTCATTGGCTAAGTGGGAGGTGGGGAAATGATTAGGCCAGTAGATGATTTAAAATTTGGAGAAAAGAGTTCTCAACCTTGCTTTGCTTTTCACCAAAACTAAATCTCATTCTTGTCTTGAAAAGAAGCTCAAGCATATTGTTGCGTGTAAAAGAGTCCTACCTCAATTAGTGCAAGTGTACACGACACAAGTAGTAAAGTGATACTTTGGAGTATCGGATATCGTCTCCACAGGGACTGGAAATAACTCTATCCTTGAATTGTTGCACAAGAGAGAGAAATAGTTTAATTGGATTGGTGAAGTAATCTTGATAAACAACTAAAATAAATGAGTAAGGAATCAGGTTTAAGAAATAGGCCGATATTGATTTTCTCAGTAGTGCAGGTGTTGCACTGTAAAAGGAACTTCTGTTTTCTGTCGTCGTTCCTGTCGCGACAGCACCTGTCGTGACAGAAGTCTGTTGATGTCGTGGCAGTGATCACACAACTCTATACTTCAAGCTTTGCAAGAATCCCTGCTATGACTTGTCCTATCTCTAGGCCTAAGTTCTGTTGATGGACACTTCTTGGATGATACCTCCCGACGTGAATCGAAGGGTGAACACCAATGTTGTTGAATTCTTCCTTAGCCATTTAACCTCGTACTTATCCCTAAGCCGAGATGGTTTAACCATAACCTCACAATGCTCTCCCGATACTCTTGTGAGATATGAAAAACCAGAATAAATAAACTTGAAGTTTTTATTACTTGACAGAAAATTCCTAAACAGTACAATCCTTGGAACTACTTTACATAATCAACCTTAGCCCTAGGGGGAGTTTAGAACATGATGAAGAGGGGAAAACGACAAGGGTTTTAGGGAAGACGGCTAGAATGAGATATCCTCCCCTAGGTCGAATTACATGCCTTTATATAGGCCTTGGCTCCAAGTTTTCTAATATGGCAAGAATACAAGTTTAAACTAAAGTACAACTCTATTGGAGATTAAATCTTCGGAGTAGATGCCTTTAATTCGTCCTCTTTTCTTGCCTTGAGTTTCTTCCTTGGACTTTGGGCTCGGCTTTCATTCTGCCTCAGGGCTCAAAAAAATATGGGAGTGGTCCATGATAGACCGGCTTGAAATCCTTTATCTGCCGAGCTCCATTTCATTTTTCCACCTCATCCTTCTATCGTCATGGCTGCCACGGTAGTGGCCACGGCAGCATTTTGCTTCTCGACTCCAGTTCTGTGATCCAGCTCTCCTCCTTTGCTGCCCTGAGTCTGTCGCAACCGATACCTACAAAAGCGACCAATATCAGTAGCAACTGTGCCATTTTATCTAGTTGTGATGTATATGCAGAAATCTATCCTAAATGCAATGAAATATACTTGAATGCAGCAGAAATATGGGTGAATGAGGGGTAAAATATAGAACTTTTATACACTCAACACACCCCCAAACTCAAGTTCTTGCTTGCCCTCAAGCAGACATGACCTAACTAGAAATAAAAACTTTTTGGTTTGGCTTAATTCAGTGAACTTTTCATTACCTACCACGCAGTCCCTATCAAGAGCAATACCTTGTCGGGTGTTTATGGATTTATCCGGAACCATGCTATAGTTCTTGTAGAGTGTGTGCAGGTTTTGTGAACAAATATGTGCCTAGACTCCTTTAGTTTACCAGAATAGTCATGCTTACAAACTTTAGTTTTATGCCAATTAATTTTTTTGGAGGCAATTCTTAGGCTCCTTTAGTTTTTTTCTGACTCTTGACTCAACTTCATTTTTATGGAGGCAATTCTTAGGCTCCTTTAGTTTTTTTTGACATTGGACTTCATTTTTTATGGAGGCAATTCTTAGGCTCCTTTAGTTTTTAATAACTTAAGCTCAAAGAGAAATTTCCCTAAAATCAGTGTAAGGCAGCTTTGCAAGCAAGTGAGTCTGAAATATTTCTTTTCTTTTATTCCTTTCCTAGAGCCAGTGATAGACACCTCTAGGGGCAACTCAAGTGGGTAAACATTCCTATTCCAGTGCTCTACAGAAGTCTAGATAGCATAAGAGTCACAAAGGGTGTTCTAAAAATCAGAACTATAGCCAGGCTCTAAACAGTTCCTAAAAACATCCTAAAGGCACTGTCACGACAAAGTATGTCGCGACAGGTAAGATCAGTTCAAAGACTTAAGCCAAAATTTTGTTTTTATTTTTATTTTTTTGACACAAATAAACTTAAAAATAAACTAATAATTAGACACAAATTAAGACAAACTAACAATTTCATTACTGGAGGGTTGTCCACCCCCAAACTCGAGTGTTGCATTGCCCTCAATGCATGACATAATAAAATGAAAAACAAAAAAGAAAATACATCACAAAATAGATAAAACAACAAAGACATCAAAATAAAAGTAAAAGCACTTAAGTGGAGGAGCTGTCGTCGCTGCTGCTGCTATCTTGGAGCTGCCGGCGGGCAGTGACCTTAACGGCCAGGGTTGGCAGGTTGCTGGGGGACGCAGAGGCCATTTTCTTCTTAGCCTCTCGAGGTGGCTTGACACGGGTCGGTGAGATGTGTGGGGGCTGGTCCAGGACCTCGAGATCATCATCGCTGCTGCTGCAGGCAGATCTGCCATGGCAGGATCCTTCGACAATCACATTCAACTTCTTCTATTTCATCGGAAGGTAGTCCTTGGAGATGTCTCGGGCTACGGATGGCTCGGAGTCTGAGTCCTGCCAGACGGAGGATGAGGAGAACCCTGCAAAGTATTTGGGTCAATCTCCGGTAGGGGGTCCTTCCTCTTCTCTCGTCTAGGAGTGGCAAAATTTCTGCCGCCTTCGCCGGTCGTGGCAGGTGTCGGTCTGGAGGCAGCAGAGGGAGTTCTGGGGCTTGCAGCAGGAGTGGGTGCAGGAAAGAAATTTTCTGGGAAGAAGGGGAATTGCACATGGGTAAAATTTAAATATTTTTTAATGAAATTTACCGTTGCGGCAGTGAAGTCCCTCATGAATCCTATCAAGCCGAGCTATCGTTCATCCATCCTTTGTAGCATCGTCAGAATCTGGCTAGAGGTGTCTGCGGGTGGTGCTGCCGCCGTCTGCTCTGGTTCTACGGCGACAGGTTCGGAGGAGTCAGGGTCTACCGTTAGTTCTGTCGTGGTAGAAGGGTTGATGTACGACAGAGGAGTGACAGCTTTCAATTCCATCAGCCTGTAAATATTCCGCTTCGTCAACCTCTTTCCTTGGACCTTAACATCCTCTTCAATTTCTGGTACGTGTTGTTGCCCCGATAGATTGTGGTGATGAGATAAGGGAAGACGAGGGGGCCTGACGGTCGGAGAGAACACTCAAGGATTCCATCCCGGATGTAGCGGCCGACATTGATTTGCGTCTCGTTTAGAATAGAATGGACAAGGGCTAACCTCGGTCTGTCGACAGTGCTGTTGTGAGAGGTAGGCATGAGTCGTTTCTTGACAAAATGGTTCCACAGCTCGGCTTGTGGGGTCAGCTGGGTCCTCCGTCCATCGATGTTTCGGGTCATCGTTCCACTCCGTTCCTTCCTCTGTAACCTCTGCCATGACATCATCATAGTTTTCCGGCGACAGACTATTCACGAACCTTCGGTAGGCATCCTCCTTCTTGCTCACATACAACTCGTATAGTGTGTTGATGTACGCTGGCTCGAGAGAGATTTCTTAGCATCGAACGGTCACTTTCGTGGCATCCTTACTGTTAACGGTAGCGTAGAATTCTCAAACGAGGGTTACGTTCATTTCCTCGGGCTGGGCAGCAAATTTCGGCCACTTGAGGGCTTGTATCTTTTTAGCTATGAAACCTTCTAGCCCTAGATCTCCCGTTTGTTGGATGTAGATGAACCCTCGTTCCTCCCACATTTCCCTCTTTTGGAAAGAACTTTAGTACCTCCTGGCAGATTCTGTGGATGCGAACCGGTTGGGAATGGCACAGTGGCTTGGGGTTGATACTGCCGCAACAAAGGTGGAGGCAGCGCTGCGGCGGGTGTTTCTTCTGGCCATTGCAAGGAACTGTAAGAATTAAAAAAGATATTTTTGAGATCTAAAATAGAGGAAACAAGTTGAGAGAATGAGAATGAGATGAAAAATGAATAGGGAGTGGAGGTTTATATAGGACGGGTTTTTTTTGCCCGTTGGGACTATAACAACAGGCGCGAATAACGGGGCCAACTGTTACGCAGTTTCTGACGCATCTGTCACGCGTTTTCGTGTCTGCTGCGCGTATGTTACGCGTTTGCGTGTCTGTCGCGACAACTCCATGACAGGCTGTCTTCTCTGCGTCTATCGCGACAGCTAGTGACAGGCTGTGACGACAGGCTTGTCCGTTGGGCTTTTGGGCTATTGTCAATGCGGTGGGCTGGTTCATTCCTCCTCTTTGCTTTGCTTCCTTCATTTCCTAAAAATAATTAAATAAATAAACTGAATTAAAAACTTAGTACCTAAAATAAATAAAAATCTTAATTCCTAATAAATAAATGAAATGAAACTAAGTTAAATTAGGGATGCCTTGTGTTGCGTGTAAAATAGACTATCGCAATTGTAGTGCAAGTGTACACGACGCAAGTAGTAAAGTGATACGAAGTATCGGATATCGTCTCCACAGGGATTGGGCTAATGACTTCACCTTGATTTACTGCACGAAGTAAAAGAAATATTTGAGAATTGTAACGAGAATAATAAAGTAAAAACGTAAATAAAGGATTGAATTATCAAGATAGAGAGAATGGGCCGGTATTGAATTGCTCGGTAGTGCAGGTATTGAATTGCTCAGGATCTCCAGTTCTGTCGTCGCTCCCGTCGCCGACAGCACCTGTCGCGAAGTCTGTCCGTTGGCAGTTGCGGCAGCAGACACACCAACTCCGTACTTCAAGTTTGGCAAGAATCCCAGATCTGCCTTGCCCTATCCCTAGGCACAAGTCTGTCGATGAACACGTCTTTGATGATACCTCCCGGCGTGAATTGAAGGATGAACACCGATGTGTATGAATTCTTCCTTAGCCACTTAACCTCGCCTTATCCCTAAGCACGAGATGGTTTAACTATAAACTAGAGAACTCGCTTCTATCTCTTTCGTATACTTAACTCTCCCGATGCTAAGTAAATAGATAACCTCACAATGCTCTCCCGATGCTCTTGCAAGATATTAAAACCAAGATAAAAGAACTTGAAGTTTATTTTATTGAACTTGAAAAATCCTAAAACAAAGCAACCCTTGCAACTACTTTACAAAACAACCCGTAGCCCTAGGGGGAATTTAGAACATGTCGGTGACGGGTGGATGGCAGGGTTTCGGTTTGGGTTATGGTGTTATCGGTTATGCCCTAGGTTTAATCTATGCCCTTTATATAAGCTTTGGGCTCAAGTTATCTAAGGTAACAAGGATTACAACTTTAATTAAAAGTATGATTCTAATAAAGACTAAATCTCTAAAGTATCCTACTTTCTAGCCGCATCCTTGCTTTTAGGGATTTTCTCTCCTTTGAGCTTTGGCTTGACATATCTTTTGATCCGGGGCTTGGAAAATTATTTGGCTTCCACACGACAGACGAGCAGATTTTTCTCTATCTATCGATGTCCACTTCATTTTTCCTCTTCAATAATCTGCTGTCACCATGCTGTCACGACAGGTCCATGACAGGTTCGTCTTCTTCAGCTGCTTGTTCAGTTCAGCTTTCCTGCTTATCTGCCCTTCGCCTGCCTTCATCGTCAACCTTGGCAGTTACCTGCAAAATACACCATCTTTTTAGTAGAATCCGTGCCTTTTATATAATTGTGATATTTAATTGAAAACTATCCTAAATGCAATGCAATGATGCTTGAATGTAGCAGAAATATGGGTTAAAAGGGTGTAAATAATAGAACTTTTACACACTCAACACACCCCCAAACTCAAGTCTTTGCTTGCCCTCAAGCAATTAAACCTAAAGAAAAATGAAAATTTTTGTGTTGGCCTTCAAACAGTGAACTGTCCCTTACCCGTCGCTCATTCTCTATGGCGGCAGCAACCTGTCGGAAAGATTAGGATCTGTCCGGAATCTCCCTATAGTTCTCGTGCAGTGTGTGCATGCTTGTGAACAGTTATATGCTAAGACTCTCTTAGTTTCACTAGAATATTCAACTCCTTAACTCGAATTTTTATGCCAAAGTTTATTTTTTAGAAGGCACATTTTCATGCTTCTTTTTCTTCTATTTTCAAGCTGAGATTTTTCTAGAGCCAGTTTTGGGCACCTCTAGTTAGCTTCCTAGAGCCGGTTTCGGGCACCTCTAGGTTTTTGATTTTCTTTTACTAAACTTCTTTCCTAGAGCCAGTGTTAGGCACCTCTAGGGGCTATTCAAGTTCTAAGCATCCTATTCTAGTTTGGCTAAAAGAAATCTAAGCAATATAACAGTCACAAAAGTGTTTAAGTTTTCAGAACTATAGAAAGGCTCTAAACTTTTCCTTAACCTGTCCTAAAGATGCTGTCACGACAGAGCCGTCATGACAGGTAAGTTAACTTCACAGTTTTAAGCCAACAGTTTTAATTTTCTGATTTTTTTTTAGAGAAATAAGTAAATAAAAAGACACAACAGTTAAACAAAAGATGTGCTAAAGATGCCATTAAATATGGAGGGTTGCCACCCCCAAACTCAAGGGTTGCATTGCCCTCAATGCAAAACAAACTTAAAAACAAATAAAGAAAAACAAGATAGAAAGAAAAAAAAAGTACATCACAATTATATAAGGGCAGGCAGCAATAAGAGGAGAAAAGAAATAAAAACTTAAATTTTATGCGCTGTCCTCGCTGCTGCTGCTGACGCGGATTTGATGGTAGCGTCTGCGTTGAGGAGGTGGCTGGGCAGGTTCCGGAGCAGGTTGATCGACAGATTCGTCAGCCTGTTGAGGGACAGGGTCTTCCTCCGGTTGGGGGACAGGGTCGTCAGCAGGTTGAAGGGCAGGTGGCTCCACTAGCCTGACATCGGAACTGCTGCTGCTGCTGTCCCAGCTGGTGGTCATGATGGCTTTGGACAGCCTTCGCTTGTCTGCCACATGCTTGATACGCTTCACCCGTGTGAAGGCGCTGTCCAAATTCCTCCGTACAAGGGGGCTGTCGTCAGTGGCAGCTCGCTTTGTTCCTCGAGGGGAGGTGTCTGCCGGTGGGCTGCCGTCTGCCGTCGGGGAAGGTGTGGAGGAGGCAGATTCTCCATGGGGAGAGACAGGTGGTGTGGGAGTAGGGGATGGGATATTGAAATAATGGGCGGGGAAGGTGGGGAAAAAGACATCCGAAAAATTCAAAGTATTGGTAATGAAGTTTACCGTGGCATTGGAGAAGTCTCGGATGAATGTCATTAAGCCCATCTGGCGTTCCTCGATCCGCAGGACGGCAGCAAGGATGTGGGCGTTCTGATCTGCCGGAGCGGTGTTGGTGGCAGCTTCTGGGGCAGGTTCGGTGGCAGGCTCGGTGGCAGGCTCATCATCAGACTCAGCAGGAGGGGCGTTTGGATCGAAGGCGTTGAGGGGCGATACGACTACCAGCTCCATGAGGCTGGAGATGTTGCTGTCTGTCCAGCCGCTGCCCTTCTTGATTTTGTCTGAGTCTTCCTCCGGTACGGCAGCGCAGCGGCAGAGGGCAGTTATGGTGCAGGGCAGGCAGAGTCGTGAGTCCGAGCGGAAGGCGGAATCAAGAATGCTGTCCCTCATGTACCTGCCCACATTGATGGGCCTGTTGTGCATGATAGAGTGGATGAGTGCCAGCCGCTGTCGGTTGACTGTCGTATGGTGGGACGAGGGCAGGATACGCTTTTTGATAAAAGCGTTCCATAGCTTAGCCTCAGGTAGGAGCTGCCCCCTATTGACAGAATGGGGGTTCTTCTTACTTGTGCTCCATGTCGTTCCTGCTTCTGTCAATTCCCTCATGACAGCATCGTGGCCGGCAGCGTCGAGGGTGTCCCAGAACTGTTGATGAGCATCGTCATTGGGGCCGAAGAAGAGGCCGAAGACATGGTTGATGCTGCTGGTGGTAAAAGGGACGGTCACTCCTCGGACGGTGACAGATGTCGCCGTCTTGCTCTCGATCGCCGCATAAAACTCCCTGACTAGGGTGTCATTAAGTTCTGCCGGCTGCTCGGCGAAGTCTTCCCACAGTTGAGCTGTAATGGCCTGCATGATGAACGGCCGGAGTCCAAACAGAGGGGCATCTCTGTTGTAGATGAAGCTTCACTCCTCCCAAAGTTCCTTGTTAGTGAACGGGGATGCTGCTGCGGAAGAGGAAGCGGCAGCAGCGTTCTGTCGGGTTTGTCGTGAAGACATATTTGGTTGCAAGGGCTGAAAATGAAAGAAAATAGATCAAACTAGAAGAGAATAGAAAGAGAGAAAATCTGAAGTGATGAAAAATGAAAAGGAGAAGGGGTTTATATAGCTGTCGGGGGCTGCCCATTTAATGCCGCAACGGCAGGCGGGAATAACGGAGCGGCAGATTGAATGTAGAGTGTCTGACACGTCTGACGAGCATTAATGCCTCTGCTGTGCGTCTGCCGCACGATTCTTCGTCTGCTGTGCGTCTGTTGACAGCCTGTCAACTCCGTCTGCGCCGGCAGCCGAAACGACAGGTTATCATGAATGGACTTTATTGGGCTGTTGGATGGGCGGTGGGCTTGGGCCACTTCTTCTTTCTCACTTACCTCCTTTATTTCCTAAAAACTGAAATTAAAAACAAAACATTATTCGAATAAAAATAAATCTAATTCCTAATAAATAATATTAATAATAAAAAAAAAATTAGGTTAAATTAGGGATGCCTTGTGGGGCATCACCTAAAGTAACCACTTCCTGTATTCCTGGGGCTTCAGTCCCTTGATAGTGCTTGAGGCGTTGTCCATTGACTTTGAATTGGTGCCCGTCCTTTAGTGATTGAATTGTAATGGCACCATGGGAAAAAACTTGAATTACTTGGAACGGGCCAGACCATCTAGATTTGAGTTTCCCTGGAAAGAGTTTCAACCTAGAATTAAACAACAACACAAGCTGCCCTGGGCAGAACTGTCGTGGCAACAACTTCTTGTCATGCCACTTCTTAGTTTTTTCCTTATAAATCCTTGCATTGTCGTAGGCCATTGTTCGTATTTCATCTATCTCATTCAAATCCAACAACCTTTTCTGGCCTGCCTTGTCCAAGTCCATGTTTACTGCCTTGATCGCCCAATATGCCTTGTGTTCTATCTCGACAGGCAGATGACAGGTTTTCCCATAAATCAAACGGTATGGAGACATACCCAATGGAGTCTTGAAAGCTGTTCTGTATGCCCATAATGCATCATTCAGAAGCAAAGACCAATCTTTCCTAGTTGGTTTAACCATTTTTTCAAGAATGTTCTTTACTTCCCTATTGGATATCTCAGCCTGTCCATTGGTCTGTGGGTGGTATGCTGTCGCGATCCTGTGCTTGACACCATATTTTCTCAAGGCGGCAGCAATTACCTTGTTGTCAAAATGTCTCCCTTCATCACTGATAATCGCTCTAGGGATGCCGAATCTAGAAAAGATGTTTTTGTGCAAAAACTTTTGGACTGTTTTGGCATCATTCTTTTGAGTTGCGATTGCTTCTACCCACTTGGAGACATAATCCACTGCTAGGAGGATGTAAAGATTTCCACATGAAGATGGAAAAGGTCCCATAAAATCAATCCCCCAAACGTCGAAGATTTCGACTTCTAAAATATTCTGCAGTGGCATCTCGTTTCTCCTCGAGATGTTACCTGTCCGCTGGCACCTGTCACAGTTTTTGTAAAATTCCTGTGCGTCCTTATACAGTGTCGGCCAGTAGAACCCTGACTGCAGCACCTTGGCAGCAGTTTTGTTGCCTCCTAAGTGTCCTCCATATTGTGAAGCATGACAGTGATGGAGAATGTCTTCTTGTTCTTCTTGTGGTATGCATCTCCTTATAACCTGATCTGCGCACATTTTGAAAAGAAGAGGTTCGTCCCAATAATAATGTTTAACATCATTTTGAAACCTCTTCCTGGCTTGGTAAGTAAGATCAGAAGGTAATATTCCGCTAACTATAAAATTAACGAAATCAGCATACCAGGGAAGGTTAGAAGACTTACCTGCCGCCATGGCTGTCGCGACAGCTAGTGCGGCAGCAAAGAGCTGCTCATCTGAGAAGGTCTCCAATATGTGTGTCTCATCTGGCGGTAGACTCTGTCCCGTCTCCAACCTCGACAAGTGATCTGCCACCTGATTTTCTGTCCCCTTTTTATCTTTTATCTCAAGGTCGAACTCTTGTAATAGTAATATCCATCGTATCAACCTAGGTTTTGCATCTTTCTTTGCAAATAGATACTTGAGGGCAGAGTGGTCGGTGTGTATTATAACCTTCGTTCCAAGTATGTAAGAACGAAACTTGTCGATGGAAAACACCACAGCTAACAGCTCCTTTTCCGTGGTGGTATAATTCACTTGGGCATCATTCAATGTTTTGCTGGCGTAATATATGACATGAAATAGCCTGTCCTTGCGCTGCCCAAGTGCTGCCCCGACAGCATAGTCACTAGCATCACACATAATTTCAAACGGTTGCGTCCAGTCTGGTGGCTGTACTATTGGGGCTGTCACTAACTTTTCCTTCAGAACCTTGAATGCTTCAGTACATTCTTCATTAAAGTCGAAGGGTCGGTTCTGCTCTAGGAGATGACATAGGGGTTTTGTGATTTTTGAGAAATTGGCAATAAATCTCCTATAAAAACCAGCATGCCCTAAAAAACTCCTAATGCCCTTGACTGTTGTTGGCGGCGGCAGCTTCTCTATGACCTCTATTTTTGCCCTGTCGACTTCTATCCCACGGCAGCTAATCTTATGGCCTAAGACTATCCCTTCATCCACCATAAAGTGGCATTTTTCCCAATTTAAAACCAAGTTAGCTTTTTCGCATCTTTCGAGCACCTTTTGTAAATTGCCTAGACAACTCTCAAAATCGTCTCCAAAGACAGAAAAATCATCCATAAAGATTTCTAGGAAGTCCTCAACCATGTCCGAGAATATAGCCATCATGCACCTTTGGAAGGTGGCAGGTGCGTTACAAAGTCCAAATGGCATTCTCCTAAATGCGTATGTACCGTAGGGGCATGTGAAAGTCGTTTTCTCTTGGTCCTCTGGTGCAATAGCAATTTGATTATATCCTGAACAACCATCAAGAAAACAATAGTAAGGTTTACCCGCTAATCTATCAAGCATTTGATCAATAAAGGTTAAAGGAAAGTGGTCCTTTCGGGTAGCTTTGTTAAGCTTCCGATAGTCCATACAAACCCTCCAACCGGTCACAGTCCTGGTTGGGATTAACTCGTTGTTTTCGTTGGTTATCACGGTCATGCCTCCTTTCTTGGGAACACATTGCACCGGGCTTACCCATTTGCTGTCGGAGATGGCGTAAATAATACCAGCATCTAACCACTTGATTATCTCTTTACGCACTACCTCCTTCATCGCAAGGTTTAGCCGCCTTTGGGCATCAATAGTCGGCTTATGATCTTCCTCTAGGAGGATTTTGTGCATGCAGATTGCCGGACTAATGCCCTGGATGTCTGCTATCGTCCATCCTATCGCCCTTTTATGCTGTCTCAACATGTCGATCAGCTGTCGTTCCTGTTCCTGCGGCAGCTTAGCAGAGATGATTACAGGCAGTGTGTTATCACAACCAAGATAAGCATATTTAAGCTGCCCTGGCAGGGGCTTAAGTCCTAAGACAGGTGGTTCAACAGTGGAGGGCTTTTGGATTAAATGGTTATCCGAAGTGTAATTCAAGGGTTCGAATAACTTACCTGGACGATGGTCTACCCAGTTTACCTCCTCATGACCTTCAGTATCAGATGTATCGGATTCAGAGGGGTCACTGTCGTCGGTGCTGTCGTCGTCACTGTCGTGACAGGTCTTTAGATGGCTGTCGCAGCAGTGACCAAATTTTATATCTCGGCAGCCTGACCTGATGCAGGGGTAATCAAAGGTCACCTCGATGATGGCTTTGCATTCCTCGTCCACATCGGCATGTTTCATTGCTTGGAGAACATTCAACTTAATTTCTTGATCGTTCACGCGCATGGTGAGTTCTCCTTTCTCCACATCAATCAACGATCTTCCCGTGGCTAAGAAAGGTCGTCCGAGGATGACTGGTGCGTTCTCATCTGCCTCACAATCTAAAATAAGAAAGTCAGCAGGAAAAATAAGTTTATCCACTCTTACCAAAATATCTTCAATTTTTCCTTCGGGGTGAACGTAAGAGCGGTCGGCTAGCTGTAGGGTAACTGTCGTGGGCCGCGCCTTGCCAATACCTAGTTTCTGAAAAACAGATTTGGGCATTAGATTAACACTAGCACCAAGATCACAAAGTGCCTTACCCACAAATTTATCGCCGATTACGCAAGGTATGAGGAAGCTCCCCGGATCCTTCTTTTTCTGGGGTGGTTGTCGATGAAGAATACTCATGCAACCCTCTTGCATCCTTACCGTTTCAAATTCCCCAAGTTTAGATTTTTTAGACATGACATCCTTGAGAAATTTAGCATAACCGGGCATCTCCCTAACAGCATCTAACAACGGTATGTTAATATGAACCTGTTTAAAAATATCATAAATTTTTTTGAGTTGAGATTCATTCTTAGCTTGTTGTATCCGTTGAGGAAAAGGTGGTGGAGGACGATAATCAGCAATGCGTCCTTCCCACTGCATGCGAATCTGAGGACGATAATCTTCCTTTTTCTCCTCTGTCGCTTCTGCTGTCGTGACAGGATCATCGGCAGCAATCTGTTTGTCACCTGTCGGGGCAGCTTCCTCGGCAGGTTTGTTCAAAGTAGGGTCCTTTTCTGTATCAACTTCTTTTTTCGGCCCCGGTAGCTTTTTCCCACTCCTAGTAGTAATTGCCTTACATTGCTCATGTGGGGGTGGTCTAGCATTTTCAGTATTGCTAGGGAAACCTCCATTCTGCCTCGGTTTAATATGCTGCGACACCTGACCCATTTGTGTCTCTAGAGATTTTAAGGTGGCCTCATGGTTTGTCATTCTCATCTTAGTCTCGTCCATAAAATTTTCCGTCTTTTTGACAAACTGATTAATATTATCCATATACGTGCCAGTCTGAGACATAAAGGTAGCCAGAGTCTGCTCCAATACACTACTCGTGGCAGGTGGTGGCTGCTGTTGTTGCTGAGGCGGCAGGTTCTGCGGCAGGTTCTGCGGCTGCAGTTGCTGTCGCGTCAACAATCTAGGACCCCCTGATTCTGATGATGTGCTTGCGGATTTAGGGCATTGTTAGGATTACTCCAGGAAAATTTGGGATCTTTCCTCCAATTAGGGTTGTAGTTGTTGGAATTGTAGTTTGGCTTGTAATTTCAAACATATTTCCCTTCTTCTATGTTTATAGGGCACTCATCCCTACTATGATTTCCTTCACAAGTGGCACAAATTTCCTCGACAGCAAACCCTCGTACTTCCTCTTCGCTCAATAAGTGTTTCATGGCTTTAGTGAGGAATGCTACCTGTGATTTCGTAGTGCTGTCAGCCTCATAGTCCTTGACAGCAAGTACCCGTTTACCCCCTCTTCTAACTGTTGGAAACTGCTCCTCATTCTTAGCTAGATTCTTCAGAACTTGTAATGCCTCGTCCGGATCTTTATCCAATAATAATCCATTTGCTGTAGAATCAATGCGAATGCGAGTTTGTAAGTTAGCAGCATTATAAAACTTAGTTACCTGATTCCAGACGGGGAATCCATGCATTGGGCAGTTCCGTAGAAGAGTAGTAAATCTGTCCCAGGCCTCGTGCATCGGCTCGTCATCTTCCTGTTGAAAAGTAGCAATTTCGTTACGTAATCGCTCAGATAAATGTGAAGGATTAAAACGAGATAAGAATTCACGAGTTAGATCTGCCCAAGTCATAATGGAACCCGGTGTAAGTTTATTCCACCAAGTTTTAGCTCTATCCCTTAATGAATGGGGGAATAACCGAAGCCTCAGTATCTCCGGACTAACTCCTGGTAGCCTAAACGAACCACAGATCTCCTGGAACGTTTTGAAATGCTCCCTAGCATCTTCTGTCGCAGAACCACTAAACTGTCCGGCGTTGTTGATCATACTAAACATGACAGGTTTAAGTTCAAAGTTATCAACATCAATATCCGGCAGTGTGGTCTCCAGCTCTACATGGTCATTCAGCATGTAGTCACGACATGACCGTCGTCCACCTGCCCCAGGCGGATCGCCGACAGGCGGTATGTCTCCTCCAGCGGGCTGGTTACGGGCCATCTGCTCTAGCTGTTCTTCAAGGTATTCGTTCCTGTCTAAAAGATGGCGAATCTGTTTCTTGAGATTGAATGATCGTTCGATTTCCGGATCTAACTTATACTCAGGATCTTCGCCTCTTTTCGATCTGCGCATAAACAAGAGAACCTTGTGAAAAGCAAGAGTTGAAAACACAAAATAAAAATTAAAGAAAAACTAAAAACGAAAACAAAAATAAAAAATAAAAACAAAAAGTGCAATAAAATAAAGATGTAGTTATGTTGCCAATCCCCGGCAACGGCGCCAAAAACTTGTTGCGTGTAAAATAGACTATCGCAATTGTAGTGCAAGTGTACACGACGCAAGTAGTAAAGTGATACGAAGTATCGGATATCGTCTCCACAGGGATTGGGCTAATGACTTCACCTTGATTTACTGCACGAAGTAAAAGAAATATTTGAGAATTGTAACGAGAATAATAAAGTAAAAACGTAAATAAAGGATTGAATTATCAAGATAGAGAGAATGGGCCGGTATTGAATTGCTCGGTAGTGCAGGTATTGAATTGCTCAAGATCTCCAGTTCTGTCGTCGCTCCCGTCGCCGACAGCACCTGTCGCGACGTCTGTCCGTTGGCAGTTGCGGCAGCAGACACACCAACTCCGTACTTCAAGTTTGGCAAGAATCCCAGATCTGCCTTGCCCTATCCCTAGGCACAAGTCTGTCGATGAACACGTCTTTGATGATACCTCCCGGCGTGAATTGAAGGATGAACACCGATGTGTATGAATTCTTCCTTAGCCACTTAACCTCGCCTTATCCCTAAGCACGAGATGGTTCAACTATAAACTAGAGAACTCGCTTCTATCTCTTTCGTATACTTAACTCTCCCAATGCTAAGTAAATAGATAACCTCACAATGCTCTCCCGATGCTCTTGCAAGATATTAAAACCAAGATAAAAGAACTTGAAGTTTATTTTATTGAACTTGAAAAATCCTAAAACAAAGCAACCCTTGCAACTACTTTACAAAACAACCCGTAGCCCTAGGGGGAATTTAGAACATGTCGGTGACGGGTGGATGGCAGGGTTTCGGTTTGGGTTATGGTGTTATCGGTTATGCCCTAGGTTTAATCTATGCCCTTTATATAAGCTTTGGGCTCAAGTTATCTAAGGTAACAAGGATTACAACTTTAATTAAAAGTATGATTCTAATAAAGACTAAATCTCTAAAGTATCCTACTTTCTAGCCGCATCCTTGCTTTTAGGGATTTTCTCTCCTTTGAGCTTTGGCTTGACATATCTTTTGATCCGGGGCTTGGAAAATTATTTGGCTTCCACACGACAGACGAGCAGATTTTTCTCTATCTATTGATGTCCACTTCATTTTTCCTCTTCAATAATCTGCTGTCACCATGCTGTCACGACAGGTCCATGACAGGTTCGTCTTCTTCAGCTGCTTGTTCAGTTCAGCTTTCCTGCTTATCTGCCCTTCGCCTGCCTTCATCGTCAACCTTGGCAGTTACCTGCAAAATACACCATCTTTTTAGTAGAATCCGTGCCTTTTATATAATTGTGATATTTAATTGAAAACTATCCTAAATGCAATTGCAATGCAATGCAATGGTGTAAATAATAGAACTTTTACACACTCAACACCTTGAGGGGCATCTCCTAAAGTAACTACTTCCTATATCCTTGGGCTTCAGTCCCCAGATAATGCTTGAGGCTTTGTCCATTGACCTTGAACTGGTGCCCATCTTTCAATGATCTGATTGTAATGGCACCATGATGGAAAACTTGGACAACCTGGAAAGGACCAGACCACCTAGATTTAAGCTTTCCTGGAAAAAGCTTCAATATGGAGTTGAACAACAACACATGCTGCTTTGGGCAGAACTGTCGTGGCAGCAGCTTCCTGTCGTGCCACTTCCTGGTTTTGTCCTTATAGATCTTGGCATTGTCGTCGGCCATCTCTCGAATTTCCTCAATCTCATTCAAGTCCAGTAGCCTTTTATGTCCTGCCTTATCCCAGTCCATATTTACTGCCTTGATAGCCCAGTAAGCTCTGTGTTCTATCTCAATAGGTAAATGACATGTTTTCCCATAGATGAGTCTATAAGGTGACATCCCCAATGGTGTTTTGAACGCTGTTCTGTAGGCCCAGAGTGCATCATTGAGATGTAGAGACCAATCCTTTCGAGTGGGTTTAACCATCTTCTCTAGTATGTTCTTTACTTCTCTATTGGATATCTTGGCCTGCCCATTGGTTTGAGGGTGGTATGCTGTTGCAATCTGGTGCTTTACTCCGTATTTTCTTAAGGCAGCATCTATTACCCTGTTATCGAAGTGTCTCCCCTCATCACTAATTATCGCCCTTGGAATACCAAATCTGGAGAAAATGTTCTTGTGAAGAAATCTTTGAACAGTTTTGGTGTCGCTTTTCTGAGTGGTGATCGCTTATACCCACTTTGACACGTAATCCACTGCAGTAGGATGTACAAGTTCCCGCAAGATGCTGGGAATGGTCCCATGAAGTCGATTCCCCATACATCAAAGATTTTGACCTCTAATATGTTCTGCAGTGGCATCTCATGCCTTCTCGATATGTTCCCAGTCCTTTAGCACTTGTCACAGCCTTTGTAAAAAGCTTGTGCATCCTTGAACAGTGTGGGCCAGTAGAGACCGGATTGCAGAACCTTGGTAGCTGTTTTGTTTCCACCTAGGTGTCCTCCATAAGGGGAACCATGGCAGTGGTGAAGCACAACTTCATGTTTGTCATGTGGTATGCATCTCTTGATAATTTGATCTGCGTAGTGTTTAAAAAGAAAAGGTTCGTCCCAATAATAATGTTTTGCATCATTTTGGAACCTCTTCCTTGCTTGGTAATTAAGTTCAGGAGGTAATAACTCACTTACAATGTAATTAACAATGTGAGCATACCAAGGGGTTTCAGAAAGCTTACTTGCCGCCATGGCTGTCGCGGCAGTGCTGGTGGCAGCAAACAATTACTCATCTGGGAAGGTCTCCAGTATGTTGGTCTTGTCTATGGATTGACTCTTTCCCATCTCCAGCCTTGACAAGTGGTCTGCTACTTGGTTCCCTATTCCCTTTTTATCCTTGATATCAATGTCAAATTCTTGCAGCAGTAGAATCCAACGTATCAATCTAGGTTTTGCATCCTTTTTCGTGAACAAATACTTCATTGCTGAATGGTCTATATGGACCACCACCTTTGTTCCAAGTATATACGGACGGAACTTGTCGATTGAGAACACCACTGCTAACAGCTCCTTCTCTGTCGTGGTGTAGTTGACTTGGGCATCATTTAGGGTTTTGTTGGCATAGTAAATCACATGGAAGAGCTTATCCTTCCTCTGTACTAATGCTACCCTGACAACGTAGTCACTGGTATCACACATTATTTCAAATGGAAAACTCCAGTCTGGTTGCTGTACGATCAGGGATGTTACCAGCTTCTCCTTCAGTATTCTGAATGCCTCAGTACATTCAGCATTAAAATCAAAGGCACGATTCTGATCCAATAGGTGGCATAGGGGCTTGGTAATCTTAGAATAATTGGCTATATATCGTCGATAAAACTCTGCATGCCCTAAAAAACTTCGAATCCCTTTGACTATGGTGGGTGGCGACAGCTTTTCAATGACCTCTATTTTGGCTCTGCCCACCTCTATGCCGCGGCAGCTCACCTTGTGACCCAATACTATTCCTTCATCCACCATGAAGTGGCATTTTTCCCAGTTCAGTACCAAGTTCGCCTCTTCGCATCTCTCAAGAACCTTCTGTAAGTTGCCTAAACAACCTTCAAAGCTGTCTCCAAAGACGGAAAAATCGCCCATGAAAATCTCTAGAAAATCCTCCACCATGTCGGAGAATATTGCCATCATGCACCGTTGAAAGGTCGCTGGTGCATTGCAGAGCCCAAATGGCATTCTCCGAAAGGTATAGGTGTCGTACGAGTATGTGAAGGTGGTTTTCTCTTGGTCCTCTGGTGCGATTGCTTTTTCATCGTAACCTGAGTAACCATCAAGAAAACAAGTAAGGTTTCCCCGCTAATCTATCGAGCATTTGATCAATAAAATGTAAGGGGAAATGGTCTTTTCGGGTTGCTTTATCAAGCTTCCGGTAATCCATACAAACCATCCAACTGGTCACAGTCCTGGTTGGGATTAATTCGTTTTCCTCGTTGGTTACAACGATTATGCCTCCCTTTTTCGGCACACACTGCACCGGGCTCGCCCACTTGCTATCCGAGAGGATTTTGTGCATCAATGGTCGGCTTATGATCATCTTCCAAGAGGATTTTGTGCATGCATAACGCCGTACTGATTTCTTGGATATCAACTATAGTCCATCCAATTGCCTTCTTATGCTGTTGTAGCATTTTGATTAGTTGTTGTTCCTGTTTCTGCATCAACTTGGAAGAGATGATTACGGACAACATATCATTTAAACCAAGAAAGACATATTTAAGCTGCCCTGGTAGGGGCTTAAGATCTAGAACATGTGGCTTTTCAATTGAAGGCTTCTAGATTTTCAGTGTCGGATGTATCTTTGTCCGAGGAGTCACTGTCGTTGTCGCTGCCGTGACAGTCTTCTGGGTGGCTGCGGTGGTGGTGACCAAACTATCTCTTGTGGCAGCTAGACCTGATGCAGGGTTGGTCAAGGACTACTTCAGAGATCGCCTTGCACTCTTCATCTGCATCAGCCTGTTTTATTGCGTGGAGAACGTTGAGTTTGATTTGCTGATCATTTACTCTCATCGTCAGTTCTTCTTTCTCAACATTGATCACAATTCTGCCTATGGCTAGGAAGGGTCGCCCCAGGATGATCGGTGCGTTTTCATATGCTTCACAGTCTAAAACAAGAAAGTCAGCAGGAAAAATAAATTTATCCACTCTTACCAAAATATCTTCGATCTTCCCTTCTGGTTGTACGTAAGAGCGGTCTGCCAGCTGCAACATGACTGTCGTGGGCCTTGCTTGTCCAATACCTAATTTCTGAAACACGGATTTGGGCTTTAGATTTATGCTAGCACCAAGATCACAAAGTGCCTTACACACGAACTTATCGCCAATTATGCACGATATGATGAAGCTCCCAGGATTCTTCTTCTTTTGGGGTGGATGCTTGTGCAAGATTGTCATGCATCCTTCTGTCATCTTCACCGTCTTTAATTCCCCAAGTCTGGACCTTTTTGACATTGCGTCCTTGAGAAATTTTGCATAACCAGGCATCTTCTTGATGGCCTCTGGCAGCGGTATGTTAATGTGTATGTAACCCCTTAGCCCGGCCTAGACGATTGACTCGAACTACGAAGATTACACGGGGAAAACCAAAGTCAACCTGAAAGTCAACCTTGATTAACGACCCTTTTTTATTTTAATCTTGTCTAGATGCACATTAAGCCTAAGTGAGCACTCACGAATCATGGAAGTGAAAGGCACAGCGATCAGAAAACATTTAAGGACTCAAATGATTAATTTACACATTTTAGGGACCAAAATGTAATTTTTGGAAATTAGAAGGACTTCATTGATTTTAGGATTACCAATATAAAATGAATTATGTTTCATGCTTTTCTGCCAAGTTTGAGCTTAAGTAGACATTCTAAGCTCAAGCAATTGCATCCACAGCATTTAGGACTAAAATGTAAAGCATGAAAACTCAAAGCAATTCAAACCAGCATCCAACGGTCATCTGTATCGGAACACCTACCCTCCGTATCGAAACGCATGTATCGAAACGGTGGTGACCATTTCGGTACGCGGGTATGTTCTGAGACCAGTACCGAAATAGGGCACTCTAGTAGCCAAACTATTTCGAAACAAGTTCAACCGTTTCGAAACACCAAGACCATTACAAGCCCCCGTTTCGAAACAATTGAGGGTGTTTTGATACACCTTGCCCGGAAAAAGCATATCTCCCAAATACACCTTGCCCAGACCAGTTGCAGTTCACCTTTTAACCCATTCAAACATGCCTCAAAGATTCCCATATCATACTAGCAAACCATTTTACAAATAAGGAACACATTTAGGACACTCTAGCACGAGCATGGCATCAAACACAAAATCACATAGTCTAAAGGCATGCTCCCTAATCTCAAAACCAATATAAGCAATCAAACCTCAAATCAAACATGTATGGCCCCTTAAAACCAAAAAATGGCAACATAAACTTGCCACAAACTTAGGGAGTTCAAACATATCTCCCAAATACAACCTTGGTTTCCCACTGCCATTATATCAAAACTAAAGTGTATGAAAACATCACCATACATGAGCTTGTACTTCCTTGGATGTTCTTATCTTCCTTGATGCCCGGAAACACCTCAATTATCTGCATTATTGGTAAAAGAGAGCGTAAGCTCAAATGCTTAGTGAGGCATGCTCTAAAGAAAACCAACTCAATAATGCATTTCTTGAAAACACTTTCTCAAAAGCTTTTAAACAACATGCTCAAAAGCTTCCTCAAACTTAGGACCAGACCTTCAATGTGCTTCTGGGCTCCGACAGTTATGCAAGTGGTCCACGAAAATCAGGCTTTAAGTATTCTATCGATCGAACTCCACTTTGTATTTTTCCTTCACCAGGGTCTTCACTGTCGCCTCTTCTGTCACGGCAGATGTGATGACAATATTGTAATTGATTGTCTTCTTCACTCCTTTTTCTCCAGCTCTGCAGCTAACTTCTACTCCTTTGCTGCCCTGGATGCTGCAACGACAGGCACCTGCGAAAATAAACCAAAATCAGCAGCATCTTTGCAATATTTTCCATTTGTGATGTTTATGTAAAATTTATCCTAAAATGCAACTAAACATGCTTGAGTGCATCAATAATATGGGAAAATGAGGGCTAAAATAGAGAACATTTATGCACTCAACACACCCTAAACTCAAGTTATTGCTTGTCCTCAAGAAAATGCAACCTAACTAAAGACTTTTTTGTTTGGCTTAACTCAGTGAACTATTATTACCTTCAGCACCTTCGCTGTCAAGAGCAATATCTTTTCGGGTGTTTATGGGCTTACCCGGAACAATGCTATAACTTTGGTGCAAGTGTGTGCAAGTTTTTGGGCACCTCTAGCTATCTTCCTAGAGCCGGTGTTAGGAACCTCTAGGGGTAACTGCTATCGTCCTCGAAATTTACCTGAAGGAAAGAGATAAGGAAACTGCTTCAGCATGTCTTCCTTCCGCTCCCACGTGGCTTCCTCAACACCTCGATGCTTCCACAGCACCTTCACCAACTCAATGGTCTTGCCACGAAGAACCTTGCTATCCGAATCCAGAACCTTCACCGGTTCCTCATCATAGGTCAAATCCGGATTCAAAACCACTTCCTCCACAGGCATCACATGCGAAGGATCAGATCTATACTTCCGGAGCATAGAAACATGGAACATATCATGAATCTTCTCCAACTCCTAAGGTAACCTCAGCCGATACGCAACAGGATCCACTCGCTCAACCACCTCATATGGTCCAATGTACCGAGGGCTCAACTTACCCTTCCGGCCAAACCTCATCACCTTCTTCCAAGGCGAAACCTTCAAGAACACACGGTCACCCACCGCATACTCTATCTCCTTACGCTTCAAATCCGCGTAAGACTTTTGCGGATCAGAGGCAGCCTTCAACCTCTCACAAATGAGCTTCACCTTCTCGGTGGTCCCTTTCAACAAAGCAGGCATCGAAACCAACTTTTGACCAGTTTCAGCCCAACAAAGAGGAGTCCTACACTTCCTCCCATACAGAGCCTCATAAGGTGCCATCTGTATACTCGCCTGATAACTATTGTTATAAGCGAACTCAACCAAAGGCAGATGCTTCTCCCAAGAACCTTGGAACTCAATCACGCAGCATCTCAACATATCCTCCAAAATCTGAATAACCCGCTCAGACTTACCATCCGACTGAGGATGATAGGATGTACTGAAATGCAACCTTGTACCCAGAGCTTGATGCAAACACTGCCAGAAACGCGATGTGAACCTCGGATCCCTATCCGACACAATCGACTTAGGCACACCATGCAACCTCACTATCTCAGCAATGTACAACTCTGCCAGCTTATCCAAAGAAAACGTAGTATGCACAGGCAAGAAATGCGCACACTTCGTCAAACGATCCACAATCACCCAAACAGAATTCTTCTTCGAAGGAGACAAAGGCAAACCAGATACGAAATCCATGGTAACCCTCTCCCACTTCCATTCAGGGATTTTCAACGGTTGCAACAAACCAGAAGGAACCTGATGTTCAGCCTTAACTCGCTGACACACCAAACACTTGCTCACAAACTCTGCAACATCCTTCTTCAAACCTACCCAATAGTACTCATCACGAAGATCACGATACATCTTAGTACTACCAGGGTGCATAGCAAAAGAACTACTATGACCTTCAGTCAGAATAGCACGCCTCAACTCAACATCAGCAGGCACTACTATCCGACTACCAAAACACAACACACCATCCTCATTAAAGCAGAAATCCGAAGGTCTACCCTCCGCGATATCCTGAACATGAGACACCAAGGAATCATCCAACAACTGCTTTTCCTTGATCAACTGAACCAAAGATGGTTTCACTTGCAACTCAGCAACAAGACCACCATCTCGCGTTATGCTCAAGCTAGCAAACATAGCTCTCAGCTCAACAGCTACCTTCCTACTCAAGGCATCAGCAACAACATTAGCTTTTCCAGGGTGATACTCGATCGTCAAATCATAATCCTTGAGCAACTCCAACCAACGTCGCTGCCTAAGATTCAACTCCTTCTGAGACATCAGATACCTCAAACTCTTGTGATCCGTGTACACAGTACACTTCTCACCATACAGATAATGTCTCCAGATCTTCAGAGCAAAAACCACTGCAGCCAACTCAATATCATGCGTAGGATAGTTGCGCTCATGCACCTTCAACTGTCGCGACGCATAAGCCACAACCTCACCCTCTTGCATCAGCACACACCCCAAACCAACATAGGATGCATCACTATAGACCACAAACTCTTTCCCTGATTCAGGCTGAATCAAGATAGGAGCTTGCGTCAAAGCCGCCTTCAGCTTCTCAAAAGCCTGCTGTCTCGCTTCCGTCCACTCATACTTAACATCCTTTTGCAACAGCTTCGTCAAAGGAGCAGCAATCTTGGAAAAACCATCCACAAACCTCCGGTAGTATCCCGCCAAACCAAGGAAACTACGGACCTCATGAACAGACTTAGGAACTTTCTAGTTCATCACCGCTTCAATCTTCTGAGGATCAACACGAATCCCCTCAGCTGAGACCACATGCCCAAGAAACACCACCTCCTTAAGCCAGAACTCACACTTGCTCAGCTTAGCATAAAGCTGATTCTCCAACAAAGCTTGCAGCACAACCCTCAAATGCTCTTCGTGCTCCTCCTCAGTACGCGAGTACACGAGGATATCATCAATGAACACCACAACGAACTTGTCCAGGTATTCATGAAACACACGATTCATCATGTCCATGAAAGCAGCAGAAGCATTTGTCAAACCAAACGGCATCACAAGGAACTCATAATGCCCATACCTTGTCCTGAAAGCTGTCTTAGGCACATCCACATCTTTCACCTTCAACTGATAATACCCTGACCTCAAGTCAATCTTAGAGAACACAGCAGCTCCCCGAAATTGATCAAAGAAATCATCAATCCTCGGCAAAGGATACCGATTATTGATAGTCAACTTGTTCAGCTGACGGTAATCAATGCACATCCTCATAGTGCCATCTTTCTTCTTCACAAACAAGACAGGAGCACCCCAAGGCGACACACTCGGCCGGATGAAACCACGATCCAGCAGCTCTTGCAACTGCGTCTTCAGCTCCTTAGGTGCCATTCTATAGGGAGTAATGGACACAGGAGTTGTATTCTCATACAGCTCAATTCCAAACTCCACCTCGCGATTAGGAGGTAAACCAGACAACTCTTCAGGAAAAACACAAGGAAACTCCTTCACAACCTTGATATCTTGCACCCTCAACTCCTTAGAGCTAGGATTCATCACAAAAGCTAGGTAAGCTTCGCAACCCTGCCTCAGCATCCTACTCGCCTCCAAGGTAGACACCACATTAGCAAGAAATTTCACATTCTCGCCAACTACAACAACTTCATAATCATCCGCAAGCCTAAGCGAAACCCGCTTATTCTCACAATCCACAACAGCACGATGCTCAGCAAGCCAATCCATACCAAGGATCACATCAAAACCATAGAAAGGCAACTCCATAAGATCAACATGAAAGACATGTTCTTGAACAACCAAGGGACACCTTCTATAAAGCTTTCGAGTCACAACAGTTTCACCAAAAGAACTAGTGACACGAACACCAACATCCAAAGACTCAACAGGCAAACCAAGCAATTCAGCATGCTCACGCAAAATGTATGAATGCGTAGATCCAGAATCAATCAAAGAAAGCAATGACAAGGATTGCAAAGTAAAGGTACCTGTAATCACATCAGCATCATTCCTTCCCTCGCGCTGAGCATACACTCTCGCTTGGCCTCCACCCTCAGGCTGAATAGCCACAACATGAGCTACTCCGCGACCACCTTCCTCTCTCCTCTGGAAATTACCACGGCCGCGCCCACGACCTCTCTGCGGTGCAACAACAGGAGCACGATCTTGGCCACCAGCCAACCTCGGACAATCTCGCCTCAGATGGTCAACAGAACCACAGTTCCAACATCCATTACCAGCTGCCGCAACAGGAGCTTGCACCTCCCTCACAGCACGAGGACAGTCACGCTCCATGTGACCACGCGAACCACAGATCCAACAAGCACTTGGTTCAGCTCTAGCATAACCACCTCTAGCAGGTGCACCACCACCTCTCTTGGCTGAGGACTGATACTTCTGATCACGTCCCCTCTTGTTCCGTCCACCTCCGGAACTATACTCAGCAGCTCTCTTGCCAGAACTTGCTCCAGCACCTTTCGCAGCTAAACCCAAGTTCATCTCAATGTCCTTGGATCGACTCACCAACACATCAAAATCATTGTACTCAGCAGCCAACATGTAGGTCTTTACTTCCGTCACCAAGCCATAACGGAACCTTTCGCACCTCTCTCGCTCATCAGGTATCAGATCCGGTGCATACTGATTGAGGCGCACAAACTGCACTTCATACTCAGCCACACTCATGCTCCCTTGGGTAAGAGACATGAATTCACGCTTTTTCTCATCCAGATATCTCACTCCAAGATATCTCCTCTTGAACGCATTCTGAAAGAATGTCCAAGTAACATCAACTTCAGCCATCCCAGCTATGGTGGTCGTCCACCACGTATACGCATCGTCCTACAGCAAGGACACAACAGAGCCCAACTTTTGCACATCCGTGCAGCTCATCTGACCCAAGATACGCTTGGTACCCTCTAGCCAAGCTTCCGAACTCTCAGCGGACATACCCCTGAACTCAGTCCCACCAAGACTGCGCAGACGTTCCAAAGGTAATCTGACTCCAGCATCTCCCTGATGCCCAACTCCTTGAGCTCCAGCTACTGCTGCTCGAAAAGCACCCGCAATAGCTTGTACCAGCATAGACATATCAGGCATAGCTTGCCCTTGACCAACCTCTGGTCCAGCAGCTCCAGCACCAGCTGCAGCTTCAGCTCGTTCACCTCCAGCACCACCACCAGGCGGAGGAGGGGGTAACACTGCACTACCCGTATTCTCTTCATTCTCATTCTCATTGGGAGCCGTAGCTCGCACACTACCTCTTAACTCTCTACGTGGTGCCATACTTTTACCATGCAATCACAATGCAAAATAAAACAAGTCAGGCCCAGCAAGGTAATCAATCCAAGTATTCAAGCTCAATTTCATTCAAAATCAACATCATTTCATTAGCTTTTGTTTGGCAATGGGTACCCTCAACATGCAACATCATAACATACATCTCAATTGCATCAACAACACAAGCCACTGAACATGCTTTCAAAGAACAAGCATACAAGCCAAACATACTTCAATCATGCATACATTCATTCCCAATTACTCGCAAACTCGGCTCTGATACCACCAAATGTAACCCCCTTAACCCGGCCTAGACGGTTGACCCGAATTAAGAAAGTCACACGGGGAAAACCAAAGTCAACCCGAAAGTCAACCTTGATTAACGACCCTTTTTTTCTTCTTTTTAATCTTGTCTAGATGCACAATAGTCCTAATTGTGATCACACAAACATCATACTCAAAGATCACAAACATCAGAGATCAAACAGGGACCCAATTGAACAAATTACAACTTTAGGGACCAAATTGTAATTTCTGATAACTAAAAGAACTTAACCCAAATTAAAGTTACCATCTTGAAATTAATCAGGTTTCATGCTTCTCTGTGAAATTTCAGCTCAAAAGGACTTCCCAAGCTCATATAATTGAACAAACAAGATTCAGGACCAAAACGTAAACAATTCAAAACATATAACTGCCCATGTCAGTCCCCAACGGTCGACCGTTCCGAAACAGGTAGACCCTGTTCCGAAACACGGGCCGTTCCGAAACGGGTTCCGAAACATGGCCTTGGCAGAGACCAAACCGTTTCGAAACGGTGCATACCGTTTCGGACGCCTGGGTTCATGTAAGGCACCCGTTCCGAAACGGTTCACACTGTTCCGAAACGCCTGCACAGATTGCAGCAAACAAGCATACCAAAACATGCAATTGATCATTCAAACATGCTCCAAATGTCACCAAACTTTACCAGCATGCAATTCAACATATATATGACTTATAGGAATCATCAAAACAACAATCTAACATCATATGCAAAAAGCCCCAATTCAATAGACATGCTTCCAACACAAGCTAGCTATTCAAAACACCAACTTCCAAAACAAGCATGCTATGATCCAATCCAAAAACCAGCATTCAAAATAACATTCAACATACTTAGGGAGTCTCAAACACCTCCCAAAACATACACATTGGTCCCCCATTGCCAAATCACTCAAAAGCTAAATGTTTAACCAAAAACCTTCCATACATTGAGCTTTACTTGAACTTGAACTCTTGCCCTTCTTGCTGCCCTTCAAGATACTCTAATGCTCTGCATTATTGAATTAAGAAAATGAAGAGAGCGTAAGCAAAAGCTTAGTGAGGCATGCTCTTTAAAAACCATTCAATAATGCAATTAAAACCATTTATAAACATGCTTGAAATCAATCTTTGCACATGCTCAAAAGCATACTTAACATGTCATATTGGCTCAAGTGATACATTTCAATTCTTAAAACAAGTTCATCAACTTCCCAAGGACTTTTAAACACCTTGGCCCCAAGGACTTTTAAACACCTTGGCCATGGACTTTTAAACACCATGAATAAGGACCACACAAGGACTTTTAACCACCTTTGTGTCCAATGCTTGAATCACCCCAAGGACTTTTAAACACCTTGGCCCCAAGGACTTTTAAACACCTTGGCCCCATGGACTTTTAAACACCATGGAAAGGATCACCTAAGGACTTTTAACCACCTTAGTGTCCGCAACAAGACTCATCCAAGGACTTTTAACCACCTTGATGATCTTAAGTAACAAGGCTCACTCAAGGACTTTTAACCACCTTAGTGACCTTAATCTTTTCAAAACATCACTTGCCAATATACATCATATTCATCATTTAATCGACTGTTTTAAAGCATTAAACCAAGCCATTTTCATCATGCATTTCAAAGCATCAAACCACATTATTTCAATGTATAAAAGCAAGGTACTCCTACCTAGAGTTACCTTCAACATATGACTTACATCATCAGCAAAATCCATGCTAAAACATGCTTTCAAAACAGTAATTAAAACATGCAAAACATCACCTTGCATCACAACAAAAATCATGGCCACCACTAGAGAGAAAATCCGAAAAATTACTCTTGAGCTTAGCAAAGTTGTTTAGACTTAAACTAAGCTCCCAAAACCTTCAAACCTTGGTTTTAAAAGCTGAAATCCAATTTCCACAAACTCACTCACCGATTTCCACTTTGCTTCAAGCCAAAGCACCAAATCAAGCTTCCGGATCAACCAAGCTTGGATCCAAAGATGCCTCCCCTGTTTCAACACATCAAAGCAGAGGATTAATGCATCATCATGCATTAATTGCTTCAATGAAAGCACCTAAACTCGCTGCTCTCATCCCACCTCCATTTTCGGCCACCAAACACAACCGAAAATGCATCCAAACCACTTCTAAACAAAGCCCAGCCACAAACCAGCAAAACCTCACTTCCATTAACATCATTTAACATCTAAAAACAACCTATTAACAACCTTATACCTCCAGCAACATCAGATCACCAAGATCACCTCAAAAACTACCTTGAAACACAAGCTAAACTTAGGAAACTCAACCTATCCGGGATTGCATCAATCAAAACTCAATTCCACATCATTTTAGAGATCATTTAACATCAAAAACACCTCTCAAATCACAGATTACTCAGATCTAACGAAAATCATCAAAAATCATCAAAATCTTGCATAATAAGCCAAGATCCATTTCAACACTTTAAAACCTTTAATTAAACATCAATTAAGGATTGAAAACTTAGGAATTTCAGTAAAGAACTGATAGTTTAGAGGAGAAGGACGTTCTTACCTCCAAACTTATGTTTCTCCACTTTTTGGAATGAAAACCCTTGAAGAATCAAGTAGCAATTGAAGAGGTTTTGAAGATATGTTGATTTGGAATCAAATGAGAGTTGAAAGGAGGAATTTAGGTGAGAAAATCAGAAACAAATCTCTGGAAATGTAGTGTTTGGTTTGAGAGAAAATGAGAGAAGGAAAATTGAGAAGTTAGTTGAGAAAATTGCCAAATGAGCTTTTCCCTCCTTTTTGATATCTTTAAAAATCAGAAAATAGCTTATAATATCTTAGAAAAATCTGGAGAAACCACTTTTGGATTAATAGCTCCTTAAAGATTCAAAGTTCCAACCCTTTATAAAACAACCACCAAACTTGCAAAAATTACATTTTGGTCACTAGCCAAAATGTCACACTTCCAAAACTCATTTTCCAAAATTGATTTCATAGTTTACTTAACTATATTAAAAGATGATTTTAGAACATTTTTCCATATTTTTAATGCAACCCGAACTAGGCTTTCCTAATTTAACCTCTTAAGATTCGAACAACACTTTGACCAACCGGTCAACGCCCCAAACTCCTAAGCCCAAAACCGGGGCGTTACAATTATTACCTTCAGCACCTTCGCTGTCAAGAGCAATATCTTTTCGGGTGTTTATGGGCTTACCCGGAACAATGCTATAACTTTGGTGCAAATGTGTGCAGGTTTTTGGGCACCTCTAGCTATCTTCCTAGAGCCGGTGTTAGGAACCTCTAGGGGTAACTGAGTCTAAGTTTTTCTTTTCCCTTTTAGGATTTTCTTTTCTTTTCCTAGAGCCGGTGTTAGGCACCTCTAAGGCAACTCAAGTGGTTAAGCTTCCTATTCTAAGTTTACTAACAGTAGTCTAGACAACATATAAGTCACAAAATGTGTTTTTAAAGTTCAGAACTATATCAAGGCTCTAAATAATTCTAAAAACATTCTAAAGATACTGTCACGACAGAGAATTCCGCGACAGGTAAGTGTAGTTCAAAGACTTAAGCCAATTTTTTGGCGCAAAATAACTAGAAATGAGACACAGATTAAATAAAGTTCATTAATTAAAGGAGAACAACACACCCCCAAACTCAAGGGTTGCATTATCCTCAATGCATGACATATAAGCAGAATTAAAAAGAAACATCACAAATATTAAATAAAAGCAAAGACGACAGAAAAGTAAAAGAGCTTAAGTTGAAGAGTTGTCGTCGCTGCTGCTGATGCGGAGCTGCTGGCGGGCAGTTACTTTGGTGGCAGAGGCTGGCTTGGGAGTGGGAGATGGTGAGGCTACCTTCTTTTTGGCCTCTCAAGGTGGCTGGACTCGGGTAGGTGAGATCTTTGGGGCATTGTCCAGGACCTCTAGTTCGCTGTCACTGCTGCTGCTGCTGCCGTCTTCTCTGTCACGGTAGGGTCCCTCAACATTGATAGCAAGCTTTTTCTTTTTCATCGGAGGGAAGTCCTTGGCTATCTTCCAGACGATAGAGGGCTCTGAGTCAGAGTCATCTTGCCAGACTGAGGATGAGGAGAAACCTTCGAAGTACTTGGGATCAATTTCTGGTAGTGGTTCCTTCTGTTGGTTCATCGGGGAGTGGCATATCGCCTGTCGTCGTCTCCGGCTGTGGTAGAGGGTGTAGTGGAGGCAGTAGTTTGTGTGGGCGTCTTAGGGCTGGCAGTAGGTGCTTGGGCAGGTAGAAGGTTTTCTAAGAAAGAGGGAAACTGCACGTTGGGTGATTAAGATCAACTTTAATGAAATTTACCGTGATAGTGGTGAAGTCCCTCATGAATCCCATGAATCCCAGCTGTCTGGCCTCTATCTTTTTCAGCAGTTGAAGGAGTTGGTTGGAGGAGGTGGTCTACTTGTTTTGCGGGCTCTGTCTGCTAAGGCTCTGCTGCGACAGGTTCTGTGGAATATGGTTCTATCGTTGGGTCTGTCGTGGCAGAGGGATCAACATATGCCACTGGGGTGGCCGCCTTCAGCTCCATCAAGCTGTAGAGGTTCTGTTGCGTCCACCCTTTGCCTTGGATCCTTACGTCTTCAGCGATCTCAGGCACATTATTGGTACGACAAAGGGAGGTGATAAAGTAGGCGAAGAAAAGGGGCCCATTACTCTTGTTTCACACTCATGGATACCATCGAGTATGTATTTACCAATTTTGATTGACCGCTCGTTAATGATAGAGTGCACGAGGGCAAGTCTCTGCCAGTCCACTGTTGTGTTGTGTGATGTTGGCATAAGACGCTTCTTCACAAAGTGGTTCCAGAGTTTGGCAGCCGGTATGAGCTGGGTCCTTCGCACCGTCCATCTATGCTTTGGATCATCGTTCCAACTGGTGCCTTCTTCGGTCACATCTGCCATTATTCTGTCGTAATCTGCCGGCGACAGGTTGCTGATGAACCTGTCGTGTGCATCCTCCTTTCTGTCCACATAAATGCCATAAAGTGTATTGATGTAGGTTGGCTCAAGAGAGATTTCCTTACCCCTAACAGTTACTGTCGTGGCATCCTTGGATGAGATGGCAACGTAAAATTCACGGACCAAGGTGACATTCATCTCTTCTGGTTGGACCGCAAACATCTGCCACTTTAACACGATGATCCTCTTGGAGATGAACCCTTCGAGCCCTAGATCTCCCATTTTCTTCGTGTAGGTGAAACCTCGTTCCTCCCACATCTCTCGTTTCTGAAAAGAATCGTAGTATCTCTTTTCTGAGTCTGCCGAGGCGAACCTCCAAGGGATTTTGCTATGGTTAGGTGTAGATACTACCGCGACAGATGCGGAGGTAGCACTCCTTCTAGTTTATCGTGTAGTCATTGTAAGGAAACTATGGAAATGAAAGAAAATTCTTGAAAATCTAAAAATCTCGAAAACAAAGTAGAGAGAAGAGAATGAGGTGAAAAATGAAATGGAAAGAGAGGTTTATATAGAACGGGATTTTCTGCCCATTGAAGCCATAACGGGTGGCATGAATAACGGAGCCAACTGTCATGCGGTTTTTTGACGTGTTTGTCACCTGTTTCCGTGTCTGCTGCGCGTCAGTTACATGTTTCCGTGTCTGTCACGACAGCTTCGTGACAGGCTGTATTTTATGCGTCTGCCGTGATACCTGGTAATCGGCTGTCACGACAGCCTTGTTCCATTAGTCTTCGTGGGCTGTTGTGAGTGTGGTGAGCTGGTTCATTCCTTCTCTTAACTATGCTTCCTTTATTTACCTGAAAACTAAAATAAACAAAATCTTAAATTCTTATTTCCTAAAACAATAAAAATAAATAAAATAAAATAAAATAAAGCTAAGTTCAATTAGGGATGCTTTAAGGGGCATCTCCTAAAGTAACTACTTCCCGCACTCTTGGGGCTTTAGTCCCCTGATAGTGCTTTAGCCTTTGTCCATTGACTTTGAATTGGTGCCCGTCCTTGATTCATCTAATTGTAATGGCACCATGAGGAAAAATCGGGACTATTTGGAACGGTCTAGACCATCTAGATTTTAGCTTTCCTGGGAAAAGTTTCAACCTAGAGTTGAATAACAACACCTTCTGCCCTAGGCTAAACTGTCGTGGCAGCAGTTTTATGTCGTGCCACTTCTTTGTTTTGTCCTTGTATATCCTGGCGTTGTCATACGCCATGGCTCGAATTTCTCCAATTTCATTCAAGTCCATCAACCTTTTTTTCCTTGCTTTGTTCCAATCCATGTTAACTGTCTTGATAACCCAGTATGCTTTATGTTCTATCTGGACAGGTAGGTGGTAGGTTTTTCCGTAGATGAGGCAATAGGGAGACATTCCCAATGGTGTCTTAAATGCAGTCTTGTAAGCCCAGAGAGCATCATTCAGGTGAAGAGACCAGTCCTTTCGAGTTGGTTTAACCATCTTTTCTAGGATGTTATTCACTTCTCTATTTGAGATTTCAGCTTGCCCATTGGTTTGAGGATGATATGCTGTTGCGATCCTGTGTGTAACTCCATATTTCTTCAGCGCACTAGCAATTACCCTGTTGTAAAAGTGCCTATCCTCATCACTAATGATTTCCCTTGGGATGCCAAATCTTGAGAAGATATGTTTGTGGAGAAATCTTTGTACGGTCCTGGCATCATTCTTTTGTGTGGCGATAGCCTCTACCCACTTGGACACGTAGTCTACTGTCAATAGTATGTATAAATTCCCACAAGAGGCTGGGAATGGTCCCATGAAGTCGATTCCCTAAACATCGAAAATTTCGACTTCAATAATGTTCTGCAGGGGCATCTCATGCCTTCTAGAGATGTTTCCAGTCCTTTGACATTTATCACAACTCTTGTAAAAAGCTTGTGCATCTTTAAACAATGTAGGCCAATAGAAACCAAATTGCAGAACTTTGGTAGCAATTTTGTTTCCTCCAAAGTGTCCCTTATAAGGAGCAGCATGGCAGTGGTGAAACACTTCTTCCTGCTCTTCCTGTGGTATGCATCTCCTGATTATCTGGTCTGCACAATGCTTAAAGAAGAGAGATCCATCCCAATAATAATGTTTTGCATCATTTTTGGAACCTCTTCCTTGCTTGGTAGTTAAGTTCAGGAGGTAATACACCACTAACAATGTAATTTACAATGTCAGCATACCAAGGGATTTCAAGAAGCTTACGTACCGTCATGGCTGTCGCGACAGTGCTGGTGCCAGTGAATAACTGCTCGTCTGGGAAGGTCACCTGTATGTTAGTCTTGTCTTTCTCTTGGTCCTTTCCCATCTCCAGTCTTGACAAGTGATCAACGACATGGTTTTATGTTCCCTTCTTTTCTTTGATGTCAATATCGAATTCTTGCAGCAGCAGAATCCAACGTATCAACCTTGGCTTAGCATCCTTCTTGGTGAACATATATTTTAGTGATGAGTGATCCGTATGGACCACGACTTTTGTTCCAAGTATGTATGGTCGAAACTTGTCAATTGCAAACACCACTGCTAGCAACTCATTTTCTATTGTGGTGTAGATTATATGTGCATCATTTAAGGTCTTGTTGGCATAGTATATAATGTGGAAGAGTTTCTCCTTCCTTTGCCCTAGTGCTGCCCCGACAGGATAGTCACTGGCGTCACACATGATCTCAAACGGTAAACTCCAGTCTGGTGGCTGTACTATTGGGGCTGGTACCAGCTTCTCGTTCAGTGTCTTGAATGCTTCAGTACATTCAGTGTTGAAGTCAAAGGCCTGATTCTGTTCCAACAAAAGACACATGGGTTTAGTAATTTAGAGAAATTGGTAATAAATCTATGATAAAACCCCGCGTGTCCTAAGAAACTTCTAATGCCCTTGACTATTGTGGGTGGCGAAAGTTTTTCAATAACTTCTATTTTTGCTCTGTCCACTTCTATGCCGCGGTATGAGACCTTGTGTCCCAGCACTATGCCCCCGTCCACCATAAAGTGGCATTTTTCCCAGTTCAATACTAGGTTGGCCTCCTCACATCTTTCAAGAACCTTCCTTAGATTGCCTAGGCAATCGTTGAAACTGTCTCCAAAGACGGAAAAGTCATCCATAAAGATCTCCGGGAAATCTTCCACCATATCCGAGAATATTGCCATCATACACCGCTGGAATGTTGCTGGTGCATTACATAATCCAAATGGCATTCTTTGAAAGGCGTACGTTTCGTATGGGCATGTGAAGGTTGTCTTCTCCTGGTCCTCTGGTGTAATTGCAATCTGATTGTAACCTGAGTAACCATCAAGGAAACAATAATAAGGCTTCCCCGCTAATCTGTCTAACATTTGATCAATAAAGGGTAAGGGGAAATTGTCCTTCCGGGTATCTTTATTAAGCCTCCAGTAGTCCATACAAACCCACAAATCAGTCACATACCTGGTTGGGATTAGCTCGTTGTCCTTGTTGGTTACCACCGTTATGCTTCCCTTCTTGGGTACGCATTGCACTGGGCTCACCCACTTGCTATCCGAGATGGCGATATAATTCCAGCATCAAGCCACTTGATGATCTCTTTTCTTACCACCTCTTGCATAGCTTCCTTTAGTCTTCTCTGAGCATCAATTGGCGGCTTATGATCATCTTCCAAGAGGATTTTGTGCATACATATTGTCGGACTGATGCCTTGGATGTCAGCAATGGTCTATCCAATTGCCTTCTTATGTTGTTGTCGCATCCTGATCATCTGTTGTTCCTGTTCCTACATCAACTTAGAAGAGATGATTATGGGAAACGTATCATTGAGACCAAGAAAAACGTATTTAAGTTGCCAGGGCAGAGGTTTAAGATCTAAAACAGGTGATTGGTCAATGGAAGGCTTTTGAATCACATGTTCATTCGAGGTATAATTCAAAGGCTCGAAGAACTTACCTGGACGTGTGCCTATCCATTTTATCTCCTCATGACCTTCAGTTTCAGATGCTTCATTGGCTGAGGAGTTGCTGTCGTCAACGCTGTCGTGGTAGTCTTCTAAGTGACTGCGGTGGCAGTGACCAAATTGTCTATCGTGACAGATTGATCTGATGCAGGGTTGGTCTATGATTGCTTCTGATATTACCTTACATTCTTCCTCTGCATCAGCTTGTTTAATGGCTTAGATAACATTGAGCTTAATTTTCTGGTCAATGACTCTCATAGTCAGTTCTCCTTTCTCTACATCGATCATTGTTCTTCTTGTGGCTAGGAAGGGTCGCCCTAGGTTGATCGGTGCGTTTTCATCTGCTTCACAGTCTAAAACAAGAAAGTCATCAGGAAATATAAACTTATCCACTCTTACCAAAATATCTTCAATCCTTCCTTCCGGTTGTACGTAAGAGCGGTGTGCCAGTTACAGCATGACTGTTGTGGGTCTTGCATGCATCCTTCTGTCATTATCACAGTTTCAAACTCCCCAAGTCTGGATCTCCTAGACATTGCATCTTTAAAGAACTTTGCATAACCAAACATCTGCTTAATGGCTTCTAACAGCGTAATGTTGATGTGTACTTGCTTAAAAACATCATAGATTTTCTTAAGCTGGTACTCTTGTTTCTGTTTCTTCAACCGCTGCAGAAAAGGGGGTGGAGGACGACAGTCTTTGAGGTGTCCTTCACATGGGAATTGGATTTGAGGAGGCTCACAATATGTACTTTCTTCTGTCTGCTCCTCTATTTCTTTTGCTATCGTGGCAGGGGTGACGACAACAGGCTGTTTTACTTCTGTCGGGGAAGTGTTCTCGGCAGGTGTCTGTGGGGTCGATTCTTTATCAAATATTTCTTTATCAGGTGTCTGTGGGTTTTCTAGTGACCTCAGTATCACTAGGGAATCCTCCATTCTGCCTTGAGTTGATGAACTGTGAAACCTGACTCATTTGTGTCTCTAGGGATTTTAGGGTAGCCTCATGGTTTGTAATTCTCATCTCTGTCTTATCCATGAAGGATTCAGTTTTCTTGACAAATTGATCCATGTTTGCCAGATATGCTCCTGTTTGAGACATGAAGGTTGCCAGGGTCTGTTCTAGTATGCTCGTTGTGGCTGCCGGCTGCTGTGGTTGCTATCGTGACAGGATTCTGGGATCCCCTTGGTTCTGGTTATTTTGGAATGGAGGGTTCAATTCATTGCTTGGGTTACTCTAGGAAAATTTGGGGTCTTCCTCCAATTTGGATTGTAGTTGTTGGAATCATAGCTTCTGTTCTTGTTATAATTTCCAACATACATCCCTTCTTCCAGCTGTAAGGGACACTCATATGTACTGTGGTTTCCGCTTCAAGTTTCACACACCTCTTTGGAAGAAAATACAACCTTAGATTCCTTCCGCTGCAGGTTTTCAACTATGTTGGTGAGGTATGCAATTTGAGTTTTGACCAAGTTTTCAGATTCGTATTCCTTGACAGATACTTCTCGTCTACCTCCTCTTCGAGCTGTGGGGAACTGCTCATTGTTTTTAGCTAACTTTTTCAACCCCAGCATTGCATCCTCTGGTTCCTTGTCCAATAACAAGTCGTTTGCTGCTGAATCTATCCTATTCGAGTGTGTGCATTGGCAGCATTATAGAATTTGACAACCTGATTCCACACAGGGAATCCATGCATCGGGCAATTTCGTAAGAGAGTTATAAATCGGTCCCATGCATCGTGCATTGGTTCATCATCTTCCTGTTGAAAAGTAGCAATCACGTTATGTAATCGTTCAGATAAGAGGGGAGGATTAAAACGAGAGAGAAATTCACGACAAAGGTTTGCCCAAGTTCTTATTGAACCCGACGTTAACTTGTTCCACCAAGTTTTTGCTCTATCCCTGTTGAGTTGATCGAACACTTGCAAATGGCCAAGAGGGGGGTGAATTGGCAATTAAAATTTTGTTGAAGAGAAAGATTGAAAATAAAAATGACACAAGGGGTTATAGTGGTTCAAGTTCTCCAAATGAACTCTACATCCACTACCTTAGCTCCCACTAAGGATTTTCAAACAATTCACTAATTGAATTCGTCCCCTTTTCTTGGATGAGGAGGAAACCTTACAATTTCGATTAAGCTTTCTACCCAAAGTTTAATCCACTCAAATACAAAGAAGAATTTGGGAAACTCAAATGTTTCCCCTCAAAGGATATTTGTCTACCCAATGACAATTTGAACAACCCCAAACTCACAATACAATTTGACAAATTGAAAGACAAAGAGTTGGGTACAAGAATATGACTTTGAATAGCTCAAGGGTTTGGAATTTTTGCTTTGATGATGCTTGAATGTTCAATAGTTGTTGCTTGGTCAAATGAAGCTTGTTCTTATACCCTTGCATTGATTTCTAGCCGTTTGGGTAGTTGGGATCATCAATAGAGCCGTTGTGGACATTTTTCCCGCATTAAATGCAGCTCTGCAGCCTACCGTATCGGTACTCAGGAAGGGCGTATCGATACCTGCATCAAAGAGGAAAAAGCCGTTGTGCCTGAAAACAGGGCGTATCGATACGCATAGAAGGCGTACCGGTACGGTTTTAAGGGGCGTAACGATACGGAGGTCAGTATCGATACGGTCCAAAGTTACTGGAATCCCAAGCTATGTTTGTATAAAAAGTGTATCGATACACATACCAAGCGTATCGGTACGGTATAACTACCTTTTGAAAATTGGGAAACCAACCAACTGACAAGTAACAGTCAAATAATTAAATGCCCGGATTTTTCAAAGATATGCTTAGCGTATCGATACGGTTGCTAGGCGTATCGGTACGGTTTCATGAAAAACATTTTCCCAGATGAACATCGTATCGATACGTCTGTATGGCGTATCGGTACGGTTTCATGAAAATAGTTGCCCAGATGCATATCGTATTGATACAGTTTCAGGGCGTATCGGTACAGTATGTTCAATAAAATTCCAGTGACAGAATAGTGTATCGATACACTGAGGGTATCGATACGCCTGGGCGTTTTTGCATACTTAGGCTTGAAAATCATAGAAAAAGACTTAGGGAATTATATATATTTGAGAGCCAGTCTTTAAATATAATTTTGTTGAAAAATACTTGTCAATTGTGAGACTTTAAAGAGTACTTAAAAATTTATTGTTTTGCAAATTGGTCCTTAAGTTTATGTGTTATATCAAAATCAATTTCGGTTTTACAATCTCCCCCTTTTTGATATAAGAAAACCATAAATAAATTTTTAAGTTTTTGAAACTTTGAAAGGCTTTCTCCCCCTTACTTTAAGATAGATTTTCAAAACAAAAATATTTTGACTCTATGATCCTTCTCCCCCTTTTTGTTAGATCAAAATAGAATACAAGGATAATAGCAATATAAAGCAACAATAATTCATTAAATTAAAAGCAAGCAAAGAGTTCAAATTTATAAACTTCAAAATAAACATAAAGGTTCAAATGCATAAATGTCAAAGCAACCATCATAATCAAACTCTTAAAATCCTAAAAACATAGATAATAGGCATAAACTTCAAGTTCTAAAAACGAAAATGCAATAACAATAATAAAAGACTAAATGGCCTAAGATGAGATAAATGATCTACTCTTCCCCTTCGTCATCATGATCTTCCTCGTCATCTTCTTCTTCATCTTCTTGAGAGGGTTGATTCCTTCGGGTTTGATTGATCCAAGCACCATGGAAGGTGGTAAGAGAGATGTCCATGGAGTTTTGGCGAGCGACCATGGTATCTATCTTCTTGTCCATGCCTTGGACGTGATCCTCTAAGGATGTGAAACGAGTATCCATCGCGGTGAACTTCTCATTTAGGAAAGTCATGAGAGTATCCATGGAGGAGGAATCAAGAGGGGCACGGTGAGAACTCGAAGAAGCACGAGAGGTATCGACCAGAGCAACGGGCGGAGGATCTTGAGGATTGCGAACCCACTCATTATCAACATAAGTGAAACCGGAGCGAGCTAGGGAACGCTCATCAATAGGTAGGCCAAGGGTTTCAGGAAAATCATGTGAACAATCAATGCCAAGGGAATGAAATAGACAACTCAAAGCCGTGGAGTAGTAAAAGGATGAGACTAGTTTGGTGTGACGGTTTTGAACTAAGAAGACAAGGTCGGCAAACATGATTTGACACAAATTTGGACGTTTACCTTCTCTAAAACACTTAAGCCAAAAATCATCCGTTTGACGAACAGTTGAATATTTCCCACCCGATGGACGAAGAAACCAAAAAACAAGAAGGTGAAGGATACGGTCATGAGCATTTAAAACTTTTGTGGGACCTAAATAACCCGTCCCCAAAGAATGTTCATCATCAATACCAACATCTTCAAAACCAAAGACATTGCATAAAACTTTTTGATCAATTTGAAAACGTTTGCCCATAATGGAAGATTCAATGGCAATGACATGCTCCCTAGGTTCATCATGTATACATACGACATTAGAAAAGAACACAATGACTAGGTTCCTATATAGGATAGGAGGAATATTTAAAAAGGTTAAGAATTTCCATTGCTTAATCAAAGGTAGGTATTGAAACTTGAAACGGGCAGAATTTAAAAAAGGGATAGACACAACTCGCTCTTCCCTAAGGTTCATTCCTTGAAAAAGTTTATATTGTTCCCTATCAAGAGGTTCAGGAAAACTTAATTGGATGATATAAGGAAGGTTAGGTGTAGGATTACCCTCGACATCCTCGTTAGGATTGGAAGAAGAACGATGACGCTTAGTGCCCTTTTTCGGTGCCATAATCCTGAAAATTCATCAAAAAAGATTTGAATATGTATGCAATTAACATCCTATTTGATCCAATAAATTCTAATAATTCAAGGTAATTTGTTAAAAAGAATTTTAAAATTAAAGAGATATTCACAAAACAAAACAAAAAAATTAAAAAAATATCGAACATAAAATATATTCGAATAAAAAAATTTAATTTTTGAAAATTTTTTGTAAAAAAGGTGAAACCCATAACAATCAAACAAGATTGGTACAAAAATTCAGTTGAAACATCAATTAAAAACAAACGAAAATTAAAAAAAAAGAGAAATTTTATACCTTGAATCTTAGAATGGATGAAAGAGGGGATGTGAATGCACAAGATTTGATGCCTAAGGTTTGCCTTGATGTGTAGAGCAAAAACCCTCAAGAAATTTTGAAGATTGATGGTAAAATTTGAAGTATTGAGGGGGTTTAAATAGGGTTTCGCGGCTAGGGTTTGTGGGGAGAAAAAGGGTTTTTTTGTTTTAAAGTGTTTTAACATATACAGCCCTAAATAGCCTCTCCGTCGAGGCCGTATCGATACGCTATACATGCGTATCGATACCCATTAACCCTAATTTTATATTCGTCTTTACTACCGTATCGATACGTGGGTCCGTATTGGTACACTCGACTTTGACTATTTCCCTTGACTTGTACCGTATCGATACGAGGGGTCGTATCGATACTTGTTCATCTGCAAAAATTCCTAGAAATCAACCCGTATCGATACGCCTAAGCCGTATCGATACACCATTACCAGTTTCTGCAGTTTTGACAGATTTAAGTGCAAAAACCCAATTTGAAACGTCCCTAAATGCATGTACATGTCATATGAACAAGTTTTAATGGCTAAACTTAGTATATGCTCCCCCTAGCAACATGCATAAAAGCAAAAAGGACAAAATTAACACAAGCATGAATCACAAACAATTTCAAGCAAATTTTGACATTTTGGGACCAAAAAAAAATGTCAAGAAAGGCTAGTTAAACCTAACTCTCTCCTAAGGGTCCAAAAGCGCTCTTTATCTAAAGGTTTTGTAAATATGTCCGCTAATTGGTTCAAGGTGTCAACAAACTCTATAACAACATCATTTTTCAAAACATGATCTCTAATGAAATGATGTCTAATTTCTATGTGTTTAGTTCTAGAGTGTTGGATGGGATTCTTAGTGAGACAAATGGCACTAGTGTTGTCACACCTAAGGGGTATGGTTTCTATTTTAACACCATAATCTAAGAGTTGTTGCTTCATCCAAAGGACTTGAGCACAACAACTCCCTAAGGATATGTACTCCGCTTCGGTGGTAGATAAGGCTACACTATTTTGTTTCTTAGAGAACCAAGATACGAGCATACTACCTAAGAATTGGCATGTCCCGGAAGTACTTTTCCTATCTATCTTACATCCCCCATAATCCGCATCCGAAAAAGCATGAAGGCTAAAGGAAGAATCCTTAGGATACCAAAGGCCTAAAGTAGGTGTGTCTCTAAGGTATCTAAAAATTCTCTTAATGGCAACTAAGTGTGATTCTCTAGGGCTAGCTTGAAACCTAGCGCACAAGCAAACACTAAACATAATATCTAGTCTACTTGCGGTAAAGTAAAGCAAAGAACCTATCATGGATCTATAAAGCTTAGAATCAACACACTTACCTCCTTCATCTTTGTCAAGCTTTATGGAAGAACTTATAGGAGTGGCTTGAGGATTTGCATTCTCCAAGCCAAACTTTTTGAGCATATCATTCACGTGCTTAGCTTGATTTATGAAGGTGCCATCCTTCCTTTGCTTGATTTGGATTCCCAAAAAGAATGAGAGCTCTCCCATCATGCTCATCTCGAACTTATCTTGCATTAGCTTAGAAAACTCCTTACAATAACACTCATTAGTAGAACCGAAAATAATATCATCAACATAAATTTGAACTACTAAGATGTCATTGTTATATCTTTTTATGAAGAGTGTTGTATCCACCTTTCCTTTTTCAAAACCCTTTTCAATTAAGAAATTTGAGAGTCTCTCATACCAAGCTCTAGGAGCTTGTTTTAAACCATAGAGAGCTTTTGTAAGTTTAAACACGTGGTTTGGAAATTTTGAATCCTCAAAACCCGGTGATTGTTCAACATACACCTCTTCATTTATAAAACCATTTAAAAAGGCACTTTTCACATCCATTTGAAAACGCTTGAAATCACGATAACATGCAAATGCAAGTAACATCCTAATAGCTTCCATCCTAGCTAAGGGAGTATAAGTCTCATCAAAATCAATTCCCTCTTCTTGTGTATACGCTTGAGCAACAAGCCTAGCCTTGTTTCTCACTATATTACAACTTTCATCTAATTTATTCCTAAAAACCCATTTTGTTCCTATAGTAGATTGATCATTAGGCCTTTCAACTAATGTCCAAACTTTACTCCTCTCAAATTGATTTAATTCCTATTGCATGGCCAAAATCCAAAAGTCATCTTTTAAAGCTTCTTTAATATTTTTAGGCTCAATGCATGAAATAAATGCAACATGATTCATTAATTTGAGAGAGGATCTAGTAGTTACCCCCTTGGATGGATCACCCAAGATTTCACAACCTTTAACATAGTTTAACTCCCTTGGGTAAGACACATCCTTTTCCTCAAGAGCCAAGTCCTTCAAGGCTTCAAGAGGTGGATCTTGTGAGTCCTCTTCTTTGGTTGGAATCTCATCCACCTTTGACGTTTGTCCTCCATCAATGGCATCAATGATTCCTACATCATCATCATCACAAGATTCCTTCCTCGGAAGGAGGTTATCATCGAAAACAACATGTATTGACTCTTCAACAACTAGAGTTCTTTTATTAAATACACGATAGGCTTTAGAGTTTAAAGAGTACGCTAAGAAAATAGCTTCATCACTTTTAGCATCAAATTTGCCTAAGTTTTCTTTACCATTATTCAAAACAAAACACTTGCAACCAAAAGGGTGAAAATAGCTAATGTTAGGCTTCTTAGATTTTAAAATCTCATAAGGTGTTTTCTTCAAAATTGGCCTAATCATTACTCGATTTATAATATAGCAAGCGGTATTTGTGGCTTCCGCCCAAAAATATTTAGGTAAATTATTTTCGCAAAGCATGGTTCTAGCCATTTCTTCTAAAGTTCGATTTTTCCTCTCAACTACCCCATTTTGTTGAGGAGTGCGAGGTGCTGAAAAATTGTGGCTAATCCCATTTTCATTTAAAAACTCATCGAAACCTAGATTTTGAAATTCGGTTCCATGATCACTTCTAATGTGAGAAATTTTAAGTTCAAGATCATTTTGAGTTATTTTTGAAAATGTGATGAATTTTTCTAAAGCCTCATCCTTTGTACTTAAGAATAGAACCCAAGTATACCTAGAGTAGTCATCTACAAGTACAAAAGCATATGATTTTCCACCCAAGCTCATTGTTCTAATTGGCCCAAAGAGATCCATATGAATCAATTGTAAACATCTACTAGTAGAGACATCATTTATGGATTTAAAAGAACTTCTATGTTGTTTACCCTTTGAACATGCATCACAAATTTTATCATTTGAAAATTTAAGTTTGGGTAAACCTCTAACTAGATTAAGGGAATTTAATTTCTCTAAGACACTCATATTAGCATGTCCTAATTTTCTATGCCAAAGCCATGAGTCATGTTCATCATGTGCAACTAAGCATGTATGGGATGAATGGATGTCATCTAAATGCACCATGTAAATATTGCTTATTCTATGTCCTATGAGCATTATTTGATTTGTTTTAATGTTTACAATTTTGCAACCACTTTTATCAAATAAAACATTAAAACCCCTATCACATAATTGAGTAATGCTCAACAAATTATGTTTAAGACCGTTGACATACAAAACATTTTCAATGAAAATAGAAGAGTGATTACCAATGGAGCCTATTCCTTCAATGTGGCCTTTGGAGTTGTCACCGAAAGTTACTACTCCACCACTCTTAGGCTTTAGTTCCACAAATCTACTCTTGTCACCGGTCATGTGTCTTGAGCATCCACTATCAAGGTACCAAAAATTTTTGCTTGAAGCTTTAGCCTTGTAGCAATGCTCCCCCTACAAACAAAGAAATTAGGCTTTAGTTTTTGGTACCCAAATCATTTTGGGTCCATGAGTGTTAGCCTTCAACAATTTGATTCCCTTAGGAATCCAAGAAGCAATAGCATTCAAATCATTAGAAATAATGAGTTCTTTAGGAACCCAAACACTCCTAACTCTATGACTTCTAGCTTGCTTATAAAAATTTCTTTGTTTAGGTACAAAATGTTTTCTTTTTACATATTGAGATTTAGAATGATTTCCTTTTTCAAAATTATTTTTCGCAATAGCAATAGATGTTTTAAGATTATCCACTTCCTTTGTGTGATAATCTTGAAAATCGGAAAAAAGTTTTTCAAGTTCAAGATTTTTAGTTTTAAGATCATTTGAAAGATTAACTAAAAACAAAACTTTCTTTTCCAATTCGGAGTTAGTTTTTGAAAATGTCTCATTTTGAATTTTTAAATCGGAAATTGTTTTCTTGTTTTTCAAAATGGACTCTTTGTATTTTCCTACTAACTCATCATACACTTCTTGTAATTCATCATAAGCATCTTGAAGTTCCTCAATAGAAAAATCGACATTGGATGAGTTAGAGTTTACCTTAGGTTCATCATCGATGGCCATGAGACATAGGTTGGCCACTTCCTCCTCTTCCTCGGAAGACTCATCGTCACTCCAAGTAGCAATTTGTGCTTTGAGCTTGTTCTTCTTCCCAAAGCTTTTCTTTTTCACTTGAGGACACTCGGAACGAATGTGACCCGGTTTCTTGCATTCATAGCAAGTAATTTGGTCCTTCTCCTCTTCCTTGCTTTTACTCTTGAAGTCTCCCTTTCTAATGAATTTTCTTCCACGATTTGACTTCATAAACCGAGTAAAGCGTTTGGCCAACATAGCTATATCCTCATCTTCATCCTCACTAGAATCGCTTTCTTGTTGTGAGGCCTTTAGTGCGATTCCAACTTTCTTCTCAAATTCCTTCTTCTCCACTATCTTCTTCTCTTGTTCTCTTCCCTTCCTCATAATCTCATGTGTGAGTAGAGATCCAACAAGAGCATCTAGCTTGAGAGTCTTCAAATCTCTAGCTTCAATAATGGTTGTTCTCTTGCCATCCCATGATTCCGGAAGAGAATACAAAAACTTTCTCACTAGCTTGTCTTTGGGAATGATTTCACCGAAACCTTTCAAATCGTTGACAATGACCGAGAACCGATCAAACATCTTGGAGACACTTTCTTCGGGATCCATCTTGAAGTTCTCATAGATTAGATTGAGTAGCCCAATCTTTGTCTCCTTGACATCACTAGTTCCCTCGTATGTTGTCTCGAGGGTGTCCCAAACCTCCTTGGCATTTTCGATTGAAGACACCTTGGAGTAGATATCCGGACCAAGTGCACAAAATATTACATGAAGAGCTTTGTCATTCACTTGCATCCTTCTTCTTTCATCATCGGTTATTTCGGCTTTGATCTTTGGGATGAGCCTTTCTCCATCACTCCTCATGAGAATGTATGGACCTTCTTCAACTACATCCCGCACCATATAGTCGGTAGACTTGATGAAGAGCCTCATCCTATTCTTCCAATAAGGATAGTTATCCCCATTGAAGAATGGTGGCTTGGTGGTGGATTGGGACTCATAGTTGGAGGTGGATGCCATTGCTTGACTTGTTGTTGATCAAACTCTCCAAGAATCGACTCAAGAGGGTTGTAATCCTTCCAATGAGTGTAGCTCTGATACCAATTGTTGAGTTGATCGAACACTTGCAAATGGCCAAGAGGGGGTGAATTGGCAATTAAAATTTTGTTGAAGAGAAAGATTGAAAACAAAAATGACACAAGGGGTTATAGTGGTTCAAGTTCTCCAAATGAACTCTACATCCACTACCTTAGCTCCCACTAAGGATTTTCAAACAATTCACTAATTGAATTCGTCCCCTTTTCTTGGATGAGGAGGAAACCTTACAATTTCGATTAAGCTTTCTACCCAAAGCTTAATCCACTCAAATACAAAGAAGAATTTGGTAAACTCAAATGTTTCCTCTCAAAGGATATTTGTCTACCTAATTACAATTTGAACAACCCCAAACTCACAATACAATTTGACAAATTAAAAGACAAAGAGTTGGGTACAAGAATATGACTTTGAATAGCTCAAGGGTTTGGAATTTTTGCTTTGATGATGCTTGAATGTTCAATAGTTGTTGCTTGGTCAAATGAAGTTTGTTTTTATACCCTTGCATTGATTTCTAGCCGTTTGGGTAGTTGGGATCATCAATAGAGCCGTTGTGGACATTTTTCTTACATTAAATGCAACTCTGCAGCCTACCGTATCGGTACTCGGGAAGGGCGTATCGATACCTGCATCAAAGAGGAAAGAGCCGTTCTGCCTGAAAACAGGGCGTATCGATACGCATAGAAGGCGTTCCGGTACGGTTTTAGGGGGCGTATCGATACGGAGGTCAGTATCGATACGGTCCAAAGTTACTAGAATCCCAAGCTATGTTTGTATAAAAAGTGTATCGTACGCATACCAAGCGTATCAGTACGGTATAAATACCTTTTGAAAATTGGGAAACCATCCAACTGACAAGTAACGGTCAAATAATTAAATGCCCGGATTTTTCAAAGATATGCTTAGCGTATCGATACGGTAGCTAGGCGTATCGGTACGGTTTCATGAAAAACATTTTCCCAGATGAACATCGTATCGATACGTCTGTATGGCGTATCGGTACGGTTTCATGAAAACAGTTGCCCAGATGCATATCATATCGATACGATTTCAGGGCGTATCGGTACGATATGTTCAATAAAATTCCAGTGACAAAATAGGGTATCGATACACTGAGGGTATCGATACGCCTGGGCGTTTTTGCATACTTAGGCTTGAAAATCATAGAAAAAGACTTAGGGAATTATATATATTTGAGAGCCAGTCTTTAAATATAATTTTGTTCAAAAATACTTGTCAATTGTGAGACTTTAAAGAGTACTTAAAAATTTATTGTTTTGCAAATTGGTTCTTAAGTTTATGTGTTATATCAAAATCAATTTCGGTTTTACAATCTCTCAATGAATGAGGAAATAGCCGGAGTCTCAGTACTTTTGGGCTTATTCTTGGTTGTCTGAATGATCCACAGATCTCCTGGAAGGTTTTCAGATGTTCACGCGCATCCTCTGTAGCAGAGCCGCCAAATTGTCCGGCGGAGTTTATCATGCTGAACATCACATGTTTTAGTTCAAAGTGTTCAGCTTCCACATCTGGGAACGTAGTTTCCAGTTCAACAAGGGCATTATCCATGTACTCCCGGCAAGTCTGTCATGCTGCTGGGGCAGCAAGAGGTTGCCAACTGTTTTGGGCATCAATAGGAGGATCATCATCAACCTTGGGGTTGTTGTTGTTGTTATCTGCCCCATTACGTTGTCTCTCATTCACCATTGCTTCGAGTGTTTCCTCGAGATAGTTGTTTCTTTCTATTAAGATTCGGACTTGATTCCTGAGATGGTACGTCCGATCGATTTCTGTGTCTAATTCGTACTGAGGTTCTTTTCCACATCTTGATCTACGCATAATCAATGGAAAACCCTTGTGAAACATACAGGAAAAATAAAATAACTAAAAAACAAAAAAACAAAAAAAAAATGCAGTAATAAAAGGTAAAGGTATGTTGCCAGTCCCTGGCAACGGCGCCAAAAACTTGTTGTGTGCAAAATAGTTTATCGCAAATAGGTGCAAGTGTACACGTCGCAAGTAATAAAGTGATACTAAGTATCGGATATCGTCTCCCTAGGGACTGGAAATACTTTTATCCACGAATTTCTACACAAGAAAAGAAATGAGTTTAATAAAATGTTTTTAGAAATATTGGGAAATAAGTAAGATAAAAGAGGAAATCAGTTTGATAAAATAGGCAGGTATTGACTTTCTCAGTAGTGCAAGTGTTGCACTGCTCAGAGGCTTTCTATTGCGGCTGTCGTCGAGCCTATCATGGCAGCACCGGTCGCGGCAGAGGTCTGTTGTTGTCACGGCAGCGATCAACAACTCTGTACTTCAAGTTTAGCAAGAATCTCTATTGTGACTTGTCCTATCCCTAGGCCCAAGTTCTGTCGATGAACACATCTTTGATGATACCTCCCGGCGTGAATCGAAGGATGAACACCGAAAGTTTGTGAATTCTTCCTTAGCTACTTAACCTTGTACCTATCCATAGGCTAAGATGGTTTAACCATAAAATAGAAAACTCATACTTACTCCCGTCGTATACTTAACTCTCCCGATGTTAAGTAAATGGATAACTTCACAATGCTCTCCCGAAACTCTTATGAGATGATTAACCAAAGTAAATAAACTTGAATCTTTTATTGAATTGAACAGAAAAATCCTAAAAACAGTACAATCCTTACAACTACTTTACAAGATCAACCCGTAGCCCTAGGGAAGTTTAGAATATGATGGAGAGAGAGAAACGACTAGGGTTTTGGGGGAAGACGTCTAGAAGCTAGATATCCTTTGCCCTGTCGAATTACAAGCATATATAGGCATTGGTCTTGAGTTTTCTTAATGACCAAGAATACAATTTTGAATTAAAGTACAACTCTATTGAAGACTAAATCTCTGAGTAGATGTCTTTTAATTCGCCCTATCTTCTTGCTTTGACTTTTTCCTCAAACTTAGGACTAGGCCTTCAATGTGCTTCTAGGCTCCGACAGTTATGCAAGTGGTCAACGAAAACCAGGCTTTAAGTGCTCTATCGATCGAACTCCACTTTGCATTTTTCCTTCACCATGGTCTTCACTGTCGCCTCTTCTGCCACGGCAGATGTGACAATAGTATTGTAATTGATCGTCTCCTTCACTCCTTTTCTACAGCTCTGCAGCTAACTTCTACTCCTTTGCTGCCCTGGATACTGCCACGACAGGCACCTACGAAAATAAACCAAAACCAGCAGCATTTGTGCAATATTTTCCATTTGTGATGTTTATGTAAAATCTATCCTAAAATGCAACTAAACATGCTTGAGCGCATCAATAATATGGGAGAATGAGGGCTAAAATAGAGAACATTTATGCAGTCAACAGTGTGGTTTAAGTGCCATAAATGACTTGTTAAAGTTTACTTAAAATTGGCCTAATATGAATATTTGGCTTAAAAAGGTGAAAACATAGTAAACATATTTATATGACCGTGAATTTTGGCATGTTATTAGTTTATACTATTGAAATATTGCATGTAAAGTTTCATTGCATTTGAACATCGTTTGGTAGGTCAAATCGATTAAATACTAGCAAAAATTTGTTATCACTTGTCAGGCCGTATCGATACGGGGTCATGGCGTATCGATACGATGAAGCATAATTGGACTTAAGAAGCAGGGTGTATCGAAACGGTCTAGAGCCGTACCAAAACATTTTGCTACTGGAATCCTCTATTTCGATACAGGTCTAACGTGTATCGAAATGAGTCAAAGTTAAGGTCAAAGAGAGTCAACCCCTACCGATACAATGCTTTTCCGTATCGATACGGTATAAGGGGAAAAGTCAACTCATGTTGACCATCGTTCACCCGTATCGAAACAACATCAAGGTGTTCCGATACAAGATTAGTTAAGTTGGTTAAAAGGCATCATCTGAAAGTGTATATTGTTTACAAAATGATCAGTTAATTTAGGATGGTTAAATTGAATGGGTAAATGAATACCTAATTGCATGAAAATTTACTGACTTATTAGTATTGCATTGAATTTCATTTTTGTATGGTCAATTGCATCGAAGGACCTCTAATTTATCAGACTTACAGTTTAGTCCCTGAAAACTTGTAATAGTCAATAATATGTCCAATGTGATTTGTTAATGTTTCATAATGGACTAAGTTGACTAAGATGCATATCCAGTAATATTTTGTTGTATAATATTGATCATATGATGCTCATCGATTGAAATTTTATTGCATCGGTCACCGTATCGTTCACCGGTAGCACCTTCCGACTCAGTTCTCGACCAGGTCGGGAAGGGGTGTTACACCGTGCTTTTAGCACCTCAAAAATAATTGTGCTTCTTGTTCTCTCATTTAACTGAACCTCATGCCTCTATAACATGGTAAAACTAAATCATAATGCAATATAACAGTAAGTTTCACTCTCATGCATTTATCAAATCTCAATCCAAAACATTTATTTGCAAATCAATGCCAAAAGGAAGATTATCCAAGTAAAAATCATTTCAACTGACTCTTGGAATTAGGAAGGATTTTCACACTTTCCATAACTCTCCAAAACAGAGTCATCAAGCTTTGATGCCCTCATAAATCCGTTTTCACTCACCGTTACGCAAGCGCTACACTTGTCGATACGTCGCGAGCTCCCGAAAAGATCCAATGTCGACTAGACAACCCTTCTTTAGTCTTTCTCTTTTTCTACAAAATAAAACCAAGGTATAATGCATTAAAATACATTTCAATTCTAGCAAACAACAATCCCATACATCCTTATCAAAACTCTATAAAAAATCAACCGAAAAGCCAAAAACACTCCCAAATTTGGCTCAATCTTTACCCAGCCACAAGCCTTTGATTCTAACCTCTAATCACCATCTAATATAATCCAAAAACATGCTCAAATCATCATTATATCTCCAGAAAACACAAAACACCCAAAACAATCACTAAACTAACAAAATACCCACTTAAAACATGCTCAAAATACCCACGTTATAATTATACAATCAAAATATGAATAAACCCAATAAAATATCCAACAATCATCAACCTAATCAAGAATTTAGGCAAAATACCCAAAATCATCATTTAACAAGAATTTCTTTAATTCAATTGCAAAACAATGCTATAATCAACAAAATCAATGACAAATACTAGGGAATATCAATAAAGAACCTTTGTTTTAATTATAGAAGAAGAATTACCTTCAAAAGGGATTTCTACCAAAATTGACGAAACTTTTCCTTTGTGAAGAAAATGGAAGAATGAAGAATTCTTGTAAAAATCTTTGCAAGGTTTTGTTAGAAATCAAATGGAGAATCAAATGATATCATCTCCAATAAAAATCATCAAGAAATGAGTTGGGTAAATTACAAGATAATGAGTGAAAATTTTGGGAGAAAATGGTGGGAAAATTTGACGTAATGAGAAAAAAATAGATTTTTGAAACAAAATAACCTTCAAAAGTATTTTTCAATTAAGGTGTGTTGGGATGATCAATCAATGGAATAAGGCTAAGAGGGCGTTAATTGGAAATTTAAAATTTTGGTGGAAGCAAATAAAAATTGACGCAAGCAATTTAGAGTGGTTCAACATTCTAAACAATGTTTACATCCACTACCGTAGCTATCCACACTAAGGATTTCTAAAATCCACTAAATTTGCTTTCCTTTTGAGGCTAAAGGAGATAACCTTACAAACTCCCTTAAGACTTATACCCCAAAGTCTTAAGAATCCTCACAAAGAGAATACAAATAAAGCAAACTGAAAATCCCTCACAAGGTTAATTGTTTGCACAAGGATTGGTCAAAAGTTTAATTGCTTGCTCGTTTTTCTTGTCCAAAGGAAGTATGTTTGTTTTAAAGTTGGTTTTGAAAGTAAGTTGAAAAGAATGAAATAAAAGACAACAATGTTGGCAAGAAGAGTTTTAAAATGTATAATTAGTGTTGGCAAACGATGCCTAGTTGTTATGCTATTCATGTCATGCCAGCTTTTAAGAAATCCTTTCTTGGCACTGTTTGCCGAGCATATTCAAAAGTAGCATTGCCTCTCTCGATGGAAATGCCTTGAATTAACTATGCAAAAACTTTTATATCTATATAAAACATTTTTTCATAAATTAATTTGATTAAGTCCCAATCTTTTGCTTCTAAGGGGTAGATTTCACTCCCGAAGTGAGTTCATCTACTTGAACATCATCTCTCGAAGCATCTCGCCTTAGTATCTAGCATTTCTTCGTTGTTCCCTAAGTCGGTTAAGATATTAAGGTTCAATAAACCAACAAAGTCAGCTCTCGCTTGACATCGTAGTTGTGAAAAAAATTAAGGTCATGCCAGATAGGAGAAACAATGTCATCGCATTTTCAATTATTAAAAGCTAAATATAGAAAATAGCGTTCAACGCAACCATTCATCACCAACTATTAAATTAGTTCATGGTGAGGGTTTCCAACCAAAAACCATAATCATATCTCAACATCACCATCTTAAATAAAAATAACTTAAACGGAGAGAATGAGTGAGAAGGGTATCTCTTGATGCAGCCCTTCAAAATTCAAGCTCTCGTTCATGGTTGATTTAACATCTCTTGGTGCAGTCTCCTAAATTTGATTCTCGACCACCCTCAAGTGTTTGCTAGAGTTCCTTAAATAGATGCGCGAGAATGACCTGGGATAAGATTTGAATTTGAATTTGAACGCTCGAGGATAAGGGATGTGCTCATCTTATCCCTCCTTTGAATCCTAGGGCCGATGTCATCAACAGTTCACCGTCCCTTCGACCTGGCATCAAACATCTCTTCTCTTCCAACCGGTGCTTCAACAATTTTTGGTCCTTTGCTGCCAATAGTTACCGGCATTCTCATCATTCTATTCCTGCACTAATCTGCTCTATTGTGCCTGCAATCATGCCAACAAACCACCTTTCACACTGGCATAGCCAGATTCTAACTCTTTATGCAAATGCAAGCAATTAACAACTAAATGCATCTAAATGTGCTCAAAGACAAGCAAATATACTATAAAATAGGCATAAAAATCTGTACTTTTGAGGCGGTAACACTTCCCCAAACCTGAATCATTTCTTGTCCTCAAGTAATGCAAATAAACTAAGAAAAAAATGTGAAAATAGTGCGTCGGCAAAATTTTGGTTGGAATGCCAACAAGTGTTGGCAAGAAGAAGTTGGCTCTATTTCTGTCCTTGGGTATCACAGTGCAATAATGCTAAACTGGTAGTAGTTCAAGTGCAGCCATATAACTGTAGTCTAAGAACATGAAGAGTGCATGATGTGTAGGCAATATGCATCAAGTATCCTTTTACTCACTTAGTTTTATTTTCTTCCTAAACTCAGAATTTCATTTCATTTTTTTCTTTGTCGAGGGTTTCTGCTGGCATTAATTTAAGCTTGCTTCGTGACATTGTTTGGAGTGAGAAATAAGAGGGAGCATACCACGAACCCCATGTTAATCCAAATATCACTAGGCTTTTCTCTTCAACTCATACCCTAAAGTTTTGGACATAAGAAATAAGAGGGAGAAAATCACGAAGCCCCAAGCAACTTATTATCCTTAAGGTAGAAGAGAGTTCTATTTTTTCTTGGCTTGGCAAAACATTGTTGCCTTGTTTGTTTCTTTTACCCTGGCATCAAACTTTTTTCTTTTTTTTTTTCTGAACTTAGTGTCAATAGTTCTAAACTTATTTGGGAAATATAAGAATACTATGTGTTGAGTGATAGTTCAATTCCATAAATTAGAGATCAATTTCCAAGCGACTTGGCAATACTATTCTGCTAGCATAGGTGACTAAAGATTAATTTCTTCACCGGATAGACAAATAGATCAAATTAAGCTTGCCAAACAAAGTGTTAACATTCTTCAAAAGTAAACTGAGGCAAAATTTTCTTTTTCTTTTTTAAGGTTCAACATGAAAACCTAATATATATGGCATGCATGGCATGGTAATAGAAATGATAACATGAATGCATGGCTGCATGACATAAATGTGAGTCAACGCACACCCCCAAACCAAAGATGTGCATTGTCCTCAATGCATGAAAACAACACATGTATACAATTATAAAATAGAAAAATAAAATGCAAGAACATGAAGATGCAATAGAATGGAATGCAAAAGAATTTTAAGAAGAAGAAGACTCCCCTTCAAAGGTTTCCTCTCATGTGGCTTCCTCACGTGTGACGCGTGTCTTCCTCTTAACAAAGCTTCCACGATCAGGGGCTTTGCGTTTCACTCTCGTCATGGCTGGCTTTGTAACACCCTCAACCCAGTTTAGAAGAAAAATCGGAAATGAAGATGTCATTGCAACATATTTCATAGAACATGTGACCAAAGACTAAAACTTTCTAAACAATTCAAGGCAAGGTTCATGTAGAGCGTTTGTGTGTTCTCCAATTATGAGCGCAAGTGCACACTCTTTTCGAGTGATAGTATAAAAGATATCGTCTCCCACGAGGATTTGACAGCCAAATTCGAAAGTAAATCCCTGCACAACGAATATTTAAATGCACAATTAAATTTCAGTTTGTTTAAAAGAAAAGTAAACAAACACAAGTAATTTAAGGAAGAGATCAGGCTGATAGAATGGGCCAGGTTATGCTACTTCATAGTGTGAAACTGCGTTGAATAGGTTAAGATGTATTGCGCTGCCAGACTGTGCTGCCTCGACGGATGATGGCTGATTGGGGCTTCTACAACTTTCGCTACCTCGGCAGGTGGAATGGATGAATGGCTCGACGGTGAGTTCGGTAGTCCTTCAAGGCTCGACAGAATGCTTCTTAAGTGATTCTGCTTATGTCTAAGTCAGAATACTTTTGATGCCCGCAATAGATAATACATGTCGGCGTGAATCGTGTAATGAACAACAACCTTTGGTTGTCCTATAACACCCCAAAAATCGGTCTAGTCGGAATTGGATTCCAATGATCAGAATATTGATATTAAATATTGAAATATTGAATCCTTGCTATAGATTATATTGTTATAGGACCTTAATTGAACCAAGTCTTTAGTTAAGATTGCCTTTAAAATGCCTTAAGATGATGTTTTGAGCTAGTTGTTTCGATACAGTCAGACCCGAACCGAAACGGCCTAGGTAAGATGTTTCGAAACGTTTATAGGCATTCTGATACGATCCCAAAGGTATTAACTAACTTTTTGACTTTTTCTCCACCATTTCGATACGGTTTCACTCGTTTCGAAACGGGTACCCTGTTTCGAATATATTTAAAGAAAAATATGGAGAAGAAAGGATAAGGTGATGACTCACTTGCTTATTGCTTCCGTTCACATGTGTTTATCATCAGAAAAGTTATTTACATGACTAGTTTTTAAGAGGATAAAGAAAAGATAGAAATTATATTATTTTATAGTTTACCTTTAGATGAAGGAAACCTTCCCATTGGCTAAATAGGAGGTGGGTAATGATTAAGGTCATAATTCTCTTAAAATGAATTGGAGAAAAGAGAGAGCTCTCATCTTTGTATTGTTTTAACCGAGACTCGTTCTTCATTTCCTTGTTTGAGAAAACAAGTAAGCACCACCATTGTCATCTTCAACCTTGAGCACGCAAGCATACACCTCCCTAGTTGAACTTCATGAGCTTAAGCTTTTCTTGACTTAAGAACATCGATTCTAGCCATCGATCGGGTAAATGAAAGCCCTAAGTTAACCATTGATTCACTTGGCTATTGCATGACAAATTTCATGCTTTATGTTAAGCTTTGTCTAATAGCTAATGGCTATTCAAGTATCGATATTGTCATATTGATTCTAATAACTCCCTATTGTTCTTCCTAATGCAAGAAGTGGAAAAGATTAATCCATCGTCTCCATCGAAATCTAGGAATAAAGGAATTGCCATCCGAGAGCCTTAGGAGCTTCAGATATCGAGGTGAGTGTAGTCTGAGTCTCGGAATTGGGCGAGGAGCCTTTCCAAATTTACTGTTATTGATTTTATATGGTTTACTAACTATTGAATTAAAGGGGCTTTGTATAAAGCATCATTGAAAACCATATTGGTAAGTTTGGTAAGTATGGCATCGATTCATTGTTTATTGCATTGCAATTATTGTCATGGAAATCATTGAAACATTGACCTATAGAATCATTGACATGAGTATATTGATATTGCCTATTGTTATGGCTACATGATTATTGAGATATTGACATTGAATCATTGATATTGAACTATTGTCATTGAATCATTGATATTGAGTTATTGTTATTGAACCTTGGGATCGAAGTATTGGATACTGTTGGCATGCCATAAAATTGATGAGCTCAGAAGTACGAAGTTTATACGGTGTAGGGGAGGGATGTGATTTGTGTTGGTAAAAAATGATGTAGTGGAGGATATTGGACCATATTGTTCATTGTTGGTGTAGTGGTGGATTTCGTGTATCCAAATACGGTTGAAATCGATCCAAGGAAGAATATTGATTATTGATATTGCCATTGGTGAAATGATTATTTATATTGCATTGTCATGAGATTAAGATATTTTTATTGGTGAATTGATTGTTGATGCTATGATTCAACATAATAAAAGAATATGCTATGATAATTGTATATTTAGTGATATGATTGTTATCAAAGCATGAAAGTACAACTAGTGCATTTATTGTTATTGACTACCTCACTTAGACTATGTAAGTCTAATGCATTCATTGTCCATACATTTCAGGATAAGAAAGCATCGGATCAAGATCGGGATTCGCTGGAAGTTTGACAAGTTACCATGGGATTAATGTAAAGTACTTTTGTCCCTTTGAACTCCTAAAATTGTGCCAAAGTAGTTAAGGTAGTTGATGATGATGTTTTGGTTATATGTATAAAGAATTTGATTAAGCTTTCTACCCAAAGCTTAATCCACTCAATTTATAAAGAGAAGGTTTTGGTAAACTCAAATAATTCCTCACAAAGGATAAATGTTTACCCAAATATAATTTCAATCACCCCAAACTCACAATACAAGATAACAATGAAAACACTAGACTTGGGTACAAGAATTTGACTTTGAAGAGCACTAGGGTTTGGATTTTTCCTTTCATGATGCTTGTGGGTTGAATGGTTGTTGCCGACCTTCAAAGAGCTTCAATTTATACCTCATCTATTCATTCTAGCCATTTGGGTGGTTGGGGAATTGAATAGAGCCGTTGGAACCCTCTCTTACCACCATAAATGCACTTCTGCAGCTATCTGTATCGGTACACGGGGAGCCGTATCGATACTTGTCTCAAAAAAGAAAGAGCCGTTGTGCACAATAAATAGGGGTATCGAAACGCACGTAGGCGTATCGATACGGGGTATCGAAACGGCTAAGATCGTATCGATACCTTTTTCTCGACTTAGCTCACTGGAAGTTTCCGTTTCGATACGAGGGTTTACCGTATCTTTACGGGTCAACTGCCAATTTGAAATTTGGTTACCTAACAATTGACACCAACGGTCGAAACATTTAAAACGATCTGAATTAAAAATTTGTTAAAAACGGTATCGATACGGGTGAAGCCGTATCAGTACACCATTCAAACTCTTTCAGATTTTACAAAGGAGCGTATCGATACAGATTGAATCTGTTTCGATACGGTTTTTCGATACGGTTAAGGGCGTATCGAAACGAGTTCCTCCAGTGGCCAACTTTGTAAAAAAGGTATCGATACGGCTGGAAGCGTAACGATACACCTGGACGGTTTTCAATAGTTTGGCCTTGGAACACTTAGAAAATATTTTGAGTTTGAGTTTTTCAAATCTGTTTTAAAGAGTTGGTGATTTAAAACTTATTAAGGGACTTATAAAACAATTTTAAGTTTTTCAATTTGATCCTTAAAGATTTAATTACATCAAAATCAAACATAGGTTTCACAATCTCCCCTTTTTTGATATAACAAAACTAAAACTTAAAATTTTTGACACTTTGAAAAACTTTTCAAAATTAACTCCCCCTTAATATAAGCTAGGTAACTTTTAAGTTGAAATCAAAATTTTTAAGTGTTGTGAGCTAGCTTCTCTCCCCATTTTTGTTAGATCAAAAATATTAAGACAAAGTAAAATGCATAACATAGGCAAAGGTATAAATAGGCAACATAAATATCATTAAGATCAAAATAAAACATAACATCAACTTAAAAATCCAACAAAACATAAAATCAAAGCATAGGTTTAAAATAAAGAAAACTTAGTCCTAAGAACATGAAACAAAGGTGCATAAATAGAAATATCCTAGATGATATGCATGAGATGCAAGGAGAAGCTACTAGGCATCATCATCGCCTTCTTCATCATCTTCCTCTTCATCTTCAATTCAAGTATCATTCCTCATGCTATTACGCCACTCATCATGGAAGGCGTAGAGGGAAATATTCAAGGAGTGATGACCGCCTTCAAGAGAGGTTAGACGATTCTCCATGTTCGTCATCCTTGGGTCAAAGCTTATTTCAAGAGCGGTAAGACGATTCCCCATATCCGTGCGCAACCTCGTGAATTTCTCATTAGGGAAGGTCATAAGAGCATCCATGGAAGGTTGTGGAGGAGGTGGAGGAGGTTGAGGAGCTTGATCACCTTGAGGATTGTCCAATTCTGCCATGGCCTCGGGTGGTAGCTCGGAAAGACGTAACCAATTACCATTAAAAAAATGGAACTTACCCCGTGCAAGAGAGCGTTCATCAATAGGATCAGTGAGGGGAGTTGGGAAGTCAAACAAGCAATCAATATCCTTTTTTAAAAAGAAATAGCTTAGGGTCGTACCATAGGTGAAGGAGGTGACGAGAGAGGTGTGGCGATGTTGCACAAGATAAACAATCTCCGCAAACATGATACGAGCAAGGTTTGGACGTTTTCTCTCACGGAAGCAACGAATCCAAAAGTCATCCACTTGACGGATTGTAGAGTACTTTCCTCCGGAAGGCCTAAACCACAAAGAGACCATCAAATGGAGGATCCGATCTTGAGCATTGAGGGCGGTGACAGAACCACTAAGAACATGGCCTAAAACATTCTCATCATCAAGGCCTTCATCCTCCAACTTAAAAACTTCACATATAGATTTTACATCAAGGAGGAATTTCTTGCCCATGAGATAAGAACTAACTCCGGTAACAACCTCATTGCGATTAGCACAACATTTGGCATTAGTATAAAAGATCAAAACCAAAAGACGGAAATAAAACCCAGGAATGGAGAGAAAATCCATAAAATTCCAAAGTTGGAGCAATGGAAGATATTCAAATTTGAATCGCTCCGAGTTAAGAAAAGGAATAGATATTACCCTTTCCGGACGAATCTTGTAGTTTTCGAATTGACGAAAATATGTGAGAGCTCCGGGGGTTTCAAAAGAGTGTTCATAGATTTGGGTGTAATTTGGACGAGCAACCTCTCCGGGGTTAGATGATTCACCAGTTTGAGTAACACGAGATCTCTTCCTAGATTCCTTGGGTGCCATGAACTAGAAAAACAAGTGTATGCATTTAGATTTCTTCATTCAAGTCATTGAGAAATCAAAGATCAAGGTAAAAAAAATTGGTAAATAAAATTTGAAGAAGAAATTTTGAAAAACAAAATTTTGTTAAGAAGACAAATAGAAAAACAAAAAAAAATTGAAAAAGAAAAAGAAAAAGAAAGTGCTTTACCTTGATAGTGATTATAGAGGAATGAAGAAAAGCCTAGCACCAAAATTGATGAGAAAAACCCTTAGAGCTTTGCTTGATTTGAAACCCTCTTTAAGTTTTTGAGTTGTGGTGTGAAAATATGAGGGAGGAAGAGCCTATTTATAGGCTAAAAACGGCTAGGGTTTTTAGGGTTTTGAGAATTTTAGTTTTGGTAAAAGTTGAAGACTTTAAATGCCAAATTGAAAGCTGTCTGCGCAATCGCGTATCGATACGCCTAAGGGTGTATCGATACGGGGGTAAAAGAGTAATTTCCATAAAAATGCCCGTCCAAGAATCGTATCGAAACGGATGAGATCCGTATCGAAACGATTGAAGCTCGTATCAAAACGGGTTTAACCGTATTGATACCCGTTTAAGGCAAAATGAATTCTGGGAAACTAATAAAGTACTCGTACCGATACGCGTAGGTCCGTATCGATACCCTATGCCCAGAAATACATTTTAGGCCTAAAGAACAATCATAGGCTCGATTTTAACACCTTCTAAAGGAATGCAAATGATGAATGAACAGTTCTAAGCATATTTGAATAGAATCATACTCCCCCTAGCTATAGGCATGGATATTTTCAAGAGTTACAACACACAAACAAGCAATTTCACAAGATCAAGCAATTTTAAGCACAAAGAGGTCCTAAAAAGTCAAGATAGGCTAGCTAGACCTAACTCTCTCCTAAGGGACCAAAAGCGCTCTTTATCTAAAGGTTTTGTAAATATATCCGCTAATTGGTTTAATGTGTCAACAAATTCTATAACAACATCATTTTTCAAAACATGATCTCTAATGAAATGATGTCTAATTTCTATGTGTTTAGTTCTTAGTGAGACAAATTGCACTAGTGTTGTCACACCTAAGGGTATGGTTTCTATTTCAACACCATAATCTAAGAGTTGTTGCTTCATCTAAAGGACTTGAGCATAACAACTCCCTAAGGATATGTACTCCGCTTCGGTGGTAGATAAGGCTACGATATTTTGTTTCTTAGAGAACCAAGATACGAGCATACTACCTAAGAATTGGCATGTCCCGGAAGTACTTTTCCTATCTATCTCACATCCCCCATAATCCACATCCGAATAAGCATGAAGGCTAAAGGAAGAATCTTTGGGATACCAAAGGCCTAAGGTAGGTGTGTCTCTAAGGTATCTAAAAATTCTCTTAATGGCAACTAAGTGTGATTCTCTAGGACTAACCTTGAAACCTAGCACACAAGCAAACACTAAACATAATATCCGGTCTACTTGTGGTAAGATAAAGCAAAGAACCTATCATGGATCTATAAAGCTTAGAATTAACACACTTACCTTCTTCATCTTTGTCAAGCTTTATGGAAGAACTCATAGGTGTGGCTTTAGGTTTTGCATTCTCCAAGTCGAACTTTTTGAGCATATCATTCACGTACTTAGCTTGATTTATGAAGGTGCCATCTTTCCTTTGTTTGATTTGGAGTATCAAAAAGAATGAGAGCTCCCCCATCATGCTCATCTCGAACTCACCTTGCATTAGCTTAGAAAATTCTTTACAATAACACTCATTAGTAGAACCAAAAATGATATATTCAAAATAGATTTGTACTACTAAGATGTCATTGTTATACCTTTTTATGAATAGTGTAGTATCCACCTTTCCTTTTTCAAAACCCTTTTCAATTAAGAAATTTGAAAGTCTTTCATACCAAGCTCTAGGAGCTTGTTTTAAACCATAAAGACCTTTTGTTAGTTTAAACACATGGTTTGGAAATTTTGAATCCTCAAAACCCGGTGGTTGTTCAACATACACTTCTTCATTTATAAAACCATTTAAAAATGCAAGCAACATCCTAATGGCTTCTATTCTAGCTACGGGTGCATATGTCTCATCAAAATCAATTCCCTCTTCTTGGGTATAGCCTTGAGCAACAAGCCTTGTAACCCCCTTAACCCGGCCCAGACGGTTGACCCGAATTAAGAAAGTCACACGGGGAAAACCAAAGTCAACCCGAAAGTCAACCTTGATTAACGACCCTTTTTTTTTAATCTTGTCTAGATGCACATTAACCTTAGATGTGATCATGCAAACAGCATACTCAAAGATCACAAACATCAGAGATCAAACAGGGACCCAATTGAACAATTTACAACTTTAGGGACCAAATTGTAAATTCTGAAAACTTTAAGGACTTAACCAGATTTTAAGTTACCAACTTAAAATTAATCAGGTTTCATGCTTCTCTGCCAAATTTCAGCTCAAACAGACATCCCAAACTCATACAATTGCACAAACAAGTTTCAGGACCAAAATGCAAACATTCTGAAACATTTTACCGCCCATGTCAGCCCCCAACGGTCACCCGTTCCGAAACAGGCAGAGCCCGTTTCGAAACACGGGGCCGTTCCGCAACGCGTACCGCAACGGGGGACTGGCAATAGCCAAACCGCTTCGGAATGGTGGCACCCGTTTCGGACGCCTGGGTTTATGCAGGGCACCCGTTCCGAAACGGTGTCAACTGTTCCGAAACGCCCTGCCCAGATTGCAGCATTTTGCTCACTCAAACACACAATTGACCATCCAATCATGCTCCAAAAGCCACCAAACTTTACCAACATGCAATTCAACATAAATGAGACATACTTGCATCAACAATTCATCAAAATATCATCATATATGAAAAGCCCCAAATCTAAAGGCATGTTTCCTACACAAGCAACCATTTAAGCACAAACTTTCCAAATCAATCTCATTAAAGCCAATACATGTTCCAACAACATCATCAACATAAAAACATCCTTGTCCAAACATATACGAACACATACACATTAACCCGAGAGATTCTACCCCCATTGCCTTTATTAACTATAGCTATTCATCGAGACATACATCTCAATTGGAGTCCACCTTGAATCCCTTGCTCTCTCTGTCCAAACTTCAAGAATCTGCATTGATGGACAAAAAGGAGCGTAAGCACATAATGCTTAGTGAGGAATGCTCAAAACCAAAACACCATCAATGCAGCGGGTCATTAAATCACTTTTAAAACAAACCCTATTTGACAAACCAAAGCCATGTTTGAAAACCCTTTTCAACAACATGCTTAAACCATGCATTGCACATACATGAAAACCAACCCTTAGCTTAGCAAGCTAAGAAAACCTTTTCAAAGCACAACTTACAAAATCATCCATTTAACCATTCCATGCGTAAACACCATATGCAAAGTTAAATCAAAACCTTGGAAAACACTCCCATTTCACAACATACCTTTCTTAAACTTGAAAGCCATTTCAAGCAAGAGACCTTTTAAAACCATTACTCAAACAAACCAACATATGCATTAAACCAAAGGCAACTTATGAATCACAACATCATCATCACATGCCTTTTAAAACAAGTCTTAGCAAGACTCCAATGCATTAAAGAGATTTCATGTACACATGCATCATTTACCAAATGATAATCAACACTTGTTCAACTTAACAAGTAAACATGCATTCACAAGCATTAAACACTTTTCGTGCAACCATGCATCTTTTCAAGCATCTCATGCTTCACATGCAATTATGCATCATTTCAAGCATCTCATGCTTCTTTAATAATCAAGAACATTACATTGGCTTCCAAGTGATCAACCACATCCACTTTTCAACTCAACACCCGATCGGATACGCGGATCACAAGCGTTGTCCCCACGCTCCATACACCCTACCAATCCAAGGTCTCCCAAATGGACTTTTAAACACCATTTGACCTTACAAGCCTAAGGTTCCCATGTATGGACTTTTAAACACCATACAACCTTAGCTTTTCCCGAGGTTCCCATGCATGGACTTTTAAACACCATACAACCTCAACATGCACAAGGTTCCCATGTATGGACTTTTAAACACCATACAACCTTTGCATCACCGATTGGTAGTTGTATAACATCACTAACGAGATCCGGGACACCCCACACAAGATCCACACATGGACTTACACCGCCATTGTGATCTTAACAAGCACAAGGTTCCCATATATGGACTTTTAAATACCATATAACCTTTGCTCAACCAAGGTCCTCGAATGGGCATTCAACCTCCATTATGACCTTAACCATCTCGTTAGGATACTTGAAGGGAGTTTACCGGTCCACTCTTGACCACTCCACCTCCAAGGCGACTTAATTCACGGTGCACCCAATCCTATAGCTGGCTAACTATATCCGATCAACGAACCAAGAACCACTTTCATCACTTGCCAATATAACCATCTTACCATGATAATCCAATGATTCACATGCATAATCATAATGCAAAAACCATCATTTATCATAACCAATAACCAACCATGGACTTACAAACACCATGTTGTTCTTAAATAAACAAGGCTTACACAAGGACTTTCAACCACCTTTGTAACCTTAAGCATCACTTACCAATGAACATCATTAACAACAATAATCCATTGTTTTTAAGCATCACACAAAAGCCATTAAACAACATGCAACACTATGCATCAAAACCACAATTTCCATGTACAAAACCAAGGATCTCTTACCTTGAGCATCCTTCTCAAATGGCTTTCAAAACCAGCATTAAACCATGCTAAAATATGCTTTCAAAACAGATTTAAACCATGCAAAACACATGCATTTCAATCATCAACCACAATTGCTTTTAAAACCAAATCACAACACAATTCAAGAGCGAAAATCCATTCACTTACTCTTGAGCTTAGCAAAGTTGTTTAGACTTAAACTAAGCTCCCAAAACCTTCAAACCTTGGTTTAAAAGCTGAAAACCCAACTTCACTCACCGATACACAAAACAAGGCTAACCAACATGCCTTCCAAGCATCCGAAGCCTTCCGCACCACCTCTAAAGCTCACGGATCAAACTCCCCTGTTTCAAGCACACAACAACAGAGGATTAATGCATCATTATGCATTAAAAACACCAGCAACATAACCAAACTCGCTGCTCATCACAAATCCAACAATTTGGCTACCAAACACAACCGAAATCACCTCCAAACACTTCCAAAACTTAACCCAGCCAAGATCCATCACTTCTAACCATTTTTAAACATCAATTAACATCCAAAATTATCACAAACACGTCCTTATACCTCCAGGTATAACAGATCACCAAAAACACTCCAAAAACAACCAAAAACTCAAGCCAAACTTAGGAAATTCAACCTATCCGGGATTGCATTAATTAAACCTCAACTTCTAATCAATTTAGCATTCATTTAACATCATTTTGACACTTCAAAACACTGCCCAAACAGATCACACGAAAATTCCACCAAAATCACCAAATCTTGCATTTTAAGCCAAAATCAAGATTTCAATTGAAAAGCCATTAACAAAACACAAATCAAGGATTGAGAACTTAGGAATTTCAGTAAAGAACTGATAGTTTAGAGGAGAAGGACGTTCTTACCTCCAAACTTGAGTTTCTCCTTTTTAGAGCCAAAAAGCTTGATGAAACAACTTGCAAATTGAGAGGTTTTGTTGATGAGATGATTAGGAATCAAAAGAGAGTTGAAATGAGTGATTTAGATGACAAAATCAGAGAAGAAAATCTGGAGAAATGTGTTTGGGTTGAGAGAAAATGAGAGAAAAGGAAAATTGAGAGAAAATAGAAAAGTTAGTTATGAAATGGTAAAATGATTTCCCTCCACATTTCATAAACTTTAAAATCAGAATAAAGCCTTAAAATATCTTAGAAAAATCTGGAGAAACTCTTTTTGGAATAATAGCTCCTTAAAGATTCAAAGTTTCAATCCTTTATAAAACTATCACGCAACTTTCAAAAATTACATTTTGGTCACTAGCCAAAATGTCAACCTTCCGAACCTCATTTTCCAAAATTGATTTCACAGTTCACTTAAATATATTAAAAGATGATTTTAGAACATTTTTCCATATTTTTAATGCAACCCGAACTAGGCTTTCCTAAATTCACCCTTATATATTCGATCAGCACTTTGACCGAACCGATCAACGCCCAAAACTTCTGAGCCCAAAACCGGGGCGTTATAAGCCTAGCCTTGTTTCTCACTATATTACCACTCTCATCTAATTTATTCCTAAATACCCATTTTGTTCCTATAGTAGATTGATTATTAGGCCTTTCAACTAATGTCCAAACTTTACTTCTCTCAAATTGATTTAATTCCTCTTGCATGGCCAAAATCCAAAAATCATCTTTTAAAGATTCTTTAATATTTTTAGGCTCAATGCATGAAAGAAAAGCAACATGGTTCATTAATTTGAGAGATGAACTAGTAGTTACCCCCTTGGATGGATCACCCAAGATTTCACTACCTTTGACATAGTTGAACTCCCTTGGGTAAGACACCTCCTTTTCCTCAAGAGCCAAGTCCTTCAAGGCTTCAAGAGGTGGATCTTGTGTATCCTCATCTTTGGTTGGAACCTCATCCACCTTTGACGTTTGTCCTCCATCAAAGGCATCAAGGATTCCTACATCACTATCATCACAAGATTCCTTCCTCGGAAGGAGGTTATCATCGAAAACAACATGTATAGACTCTTCAACTACTAGAGTTTTTTATTAAATACACGATAGGCTTTAGAGTTTAAAGAGTACCCTAAGAAAATAGCTTCATCACTTTTAGCATAAAATTTACCTAAGTTTTCTTTACCATTATTCAAAACAAAACACTTGCAACCAAAAGGATGAAAATAGCTAATGTTACGCTTCTTAGATTTTAAAATCTCATAAGGTGTTTTCTTCAAAATCGGCCTAATCATTACTCGATTTATAATATAGCAAGCGGTATTTGTGGCTTCCGCCCAAAAATATTTAGGTAAATTATTTTCGCAAAGCATGGTTCTAGCCATTTCTTCTAAAGTTCGATTTTTCCTCTCAACTACCCCATTTTGTTGAGGAGTGCGAGGTGCGGAAAAATTGTGGCTAATCCCATTTTCATTTCAAAACTCATCGAAACCTAGATTCTGAAATTCGGTTCCATGATCACTTCTAATGTGAGAAATTTTAAGTTCAAGATCATTTTGAGTTATTTTAGAAAATGTGATGAATTTTTCTAAAGCCTCATCTTTTGTACTTAAGAATAGAACCCAAGTAAACCTAGAATAGTCATCTACAAGCACAAAAGCATATGATTTTCCACCCAAGCTCATTGTTCTAATAGGCCCAAAAAGATCCGTATGAATCAATTGTAAACATCTACTAGTAGAGACATCATTAATGGATTTAAATGAAGTTCTATGTTGTTTACCCTTTGAACATGCATCACAAATTTTATCATTACAAAATTTAAGTTTAGGTAAACCTCTAACTAGATTAAAGGAATTTAATTTCTCTAAGACACTCATGCTAGCATGTCCTAATTTTCTATGCCAAAGCCATGAGTCATGTTCATCATGTTCAACTAAGCATGTATGAGATGAATGAATGTTATCTAGATGCACCATGTATATGTTCCCTATGCGATGACCAATGAGCATTAGTTGATTTGTTTTAATGTTTACAATTTTGCAACCACTTTTATCAAATAAAAAATTAAAACCTTTATCACATAATTGACTAATGCTCAATAAATTATGTTTAAGACCGTTGACATACAAGACATTTTCAATGAAAATAGAAGAGTGATTACCAATGGAGCCTATTCCTTCAATGTGGCCTTTGGAGTTGTCACCGAAAGTTACCACTCCACCACTCTTTGGCTTTAGTTCCACAAATCTACTCTTGTCACTGGTCATATGTCTTGAGCATCCACTATCAAGGTACCAAGAATTTTAGCTTGAAGCTTTAGCCTTGTAGCAATGTTCCCCCTACAAACAAAGAAATTAGGCCTTGATTTTTGGTACCCAAATCATTTTGGGTCCATGTGTGTTAGCCTTCAAAATTTCGGTTCCCTTGGGAATCCAAGAAGCAATAGCACTCATATTATTAGAAATAATGAGTTCCTTAGGAACCCAAACACTCCTAACTCTTTGACCTCTAGACTGCTTATTAAAATTTCTTTGTTTAGGAATAAAGGGTTTTCTTTTTACATATTGGGATTTAGAATGATTTCCTTTTTCAAAATTGTTTTTCCCAATAGCAATAAATGTTCTAAGATTATCCACTTCCTTTGTGTGATAATCTTGAAAATCGAAAAGAAGTTTTTCAAGTTCAAGATTTTTCGTTTTAAGATCATTTGAAAGATTTGCTAAAAACAAAACTTTCTTTTCCAATTCGGAGTTAGCTTTTGAAAATGTCTCCTTTTGATTTTTCAAATCGGAAATGGTTTTCTTGTTTTTCAAAATGGATTCTTTATATTTTCCTACTAACTCATCGTAAACCTCATGCAATTCATCATAAGCATCTTAAAGTTCATCAAAAGTAAAATCAAAATTGGATAAGTTAGAATTTACCTTTGGTTCATCATCAATGGCCATGAGACATAGATTGGCCACTTCCTCCTCTTCCTCGGATGACTCATCGTCACTCCAAGTTGCTATTTGAGCTTTGAGCTTGTTCTTCTTCCCAAAGCTCTTCCTCTTCAATTGAGGACATTCGGAACGGATGTGACCTGGCTTCTTGCATTCATAGCAAGTGATTTGGTCCTTCTCCTCTTCCTTACTCTTACTCTTGAAGTCTCCCTTTCTAATAAACTTTCTTCCACGATTGGACTTCATGAAACGAGTAAACCGTTTGGCCAACATGGCCATCTCCTCATATTCATCTTCACTTGAATCGCTTTCTTGACATGAAGCTTTAAGAGCGATTCCAACCTTCTTCTTCTCAACATCCTTCTTCTCAACCATTTTCTTCTCTATTTCTCTTTCCTTCCTCAAGATCTCATGGGTGAGTAGAGATCCAACAAGAGCATCAAGCTTGAGAGTCTTCAAATCTCTATCTTCAATAATAGCCATTCTCTTGCCATCCCATGACTCCGAAAGAGAGTACAACAACTTTCTCACTAGTTTTTCTTCGGGGATGATCTCACCGAACCCCTTCAATCCGTTGAAAATGACTGAGAATCGATCAAACATCTTGGAGACACTTTCATCGGGATGCATCTTGAAATTTTCATAGCTTAGATTGAGTAGCCCAATCTTTGTCTCCTTGACATCACTAGTTCCCTCATATGTTGTCTCGAGGGTATCCCAAACCTCCTTGGCATTTTCGATTGAAGACATCTAGGAGTAGATATCCGGACCAAGTGCACAAAATATCACATGGAGTGCTTTGTCATTCACTTGCATCCTTCTTCTTTCATCATCCATCTTCTCGGCTTTTACTTTTGGGACAAGTCTTTCTCCATCTCTCTTCATAGGAATATATGGACCTTCTTCAACCACATCCCACACCATGTAGTCGGTAGACTTGATGAAGAGCCTCATCCTATTCTTCCAATATGGGTAGTTATCCCCATTGAAGAATGGTGGCTTGGTGGTAGATTGGGACTCATAGTTGGAGGTGGATGCCATTGCTTGACTAGTTGTTGATCAAACTCTCCTATGGTTGACTCAATAGGGTTGTAATCCTTCCAATGAGTGTAGCTCTGATATCAATTGTTGAGTTGATCACACAATTGCAAATGGCCAAGAGGGGGTGAATTGGAAATAAAAATTTTGGTGGGAGGAATGAGTGAAAATTAAAAGATGACACAAGTAGTTAGAGTGGTTCAAGTTCTCCAAATGAACTCTACATCCACTACCTTAGTTCCCACTAAGGATTTTCAACCAATTCACTACTTGAATTCTTCCCATTTTCTTGGATGAGGAGGTAACCTTACAAATTTGATTAAGCTTTCTACCCAAAGCTTAATCCACTCAATTTACAAAGAGAAGGTTTTGGTAAACTCAAATAATTCATCACAAAGGATAAATGTTTACCCAAATACAATTTCAATCACCCCAAACTCACAATACAAGATAACAATGAAAACACTAGAGTTGGGTACAAGAATTTGACATTGAAGAGCACTAGGGTTTGAATTTTTTCTTTGATGATGCTTGTGGGTTGAATGGTTGTTGCTAACCTTCAAAGGGCTTCAATTTATACCTCCTCTATTAATTCTAGCTGTTTGGGTGGTTAGGGAATTGAATAGAGCCGTTGGAACCCTCTCTTACCACCATAAATGCACTTCTGCAGCTATCTGTATCGATACACGGGGAGCCGTATCGATACTTGTCTAAAAAAAAAGAGCCGTTATGCACAATAAATAGGGGTATCGAAACGCACGTAGGCGTATCGATACGGGGTATCGAAATGGCTAAGATCGTATCGATACCTTTTTCTCGACTTAGCTCACTGGAAGTTTTCGTTTCGATACGAGGGTTTATCGTATCTTTACGGGTCAACTACCAATTTGAAATTTGGTTACCTAACAATTGACACCAACGGTCGAAACATTTAAAACGATCTGAATTAAAAATTCGTTAAAAACGGTATCGATACGGGTAAAGCCGTATCGGTACACCATTCAAACTCTTTCAGATTTTACAAAGGAGTGTATCGATACAGATTGAATCTGTTTCGATACGGTGTTTCGATACGGTTAAGGGCGTATCGAAACGAGTTCCTCAAGTGGCCAACTTTGTAAAAAATGTATCGATACGGCTGGAAGCGTATCGATACACCTGGACGGTTTTCAATAGTTTGGCCTTGGAACACTTGGAAAATATTTTGAGTTTGAGTTTTTCAAATCAGTTTTAAAGAGTTGGTGATTTAAAACTTATTAAGGGACTTATAAAACAATTTTAAGTTTTTCAATTTGATCCTTAAAGATTTAATTATATCAAAATCAAACATAGGTTTCACAGAGAGCTACGTACACGTGAGAGGAAATTTGAAATATCCTTGTTTTAATTCAGCTTTATTTCAATTGTTTGTTATAGCATTTCTTGCCCTGCTCCCACTTGCTACTTCATTTACTTTCAAGTCTTTGTTTTGTGTGCCTGAACTTGACTTAATTTACCTCCAATCCCTGTGGAGACGATACTCACTCATGACTTTACTACTTGTTCGATGTGTTTACTTACATTATTTGCATATCATTTCTAGTACACCTTTACATGCAACAGTGCACAGTTAGTTGTACCGGTACTCATAAGCACAATTGGTTCCCAGGTTGAATGGCGTACCGGTACGACTACATGTGTATTGGTTACATATAGCCATAAAGTATAAAACAAAATTCCAGTAGCTAAAAACCGTATCGATACGTCCTAAGGCTTATCGATACTCCTAGACCAACTTAGCTATTTTAAGTTTGAAACCTTGTCAATTTGTGAGTCTTTTTGAGTACTTAAAAATTTGTCCAATCTTTTATCTATCAAATTTACAATTTTTAAATTTTTATTTTCTCAAAACAAGTTAACCGACATGTTAGATTCGACCGATTCAAAATGAACCCAATCGAACCCCCAACTCTTCTAACCCTATTTTTGGGATGTTACAATGAGCAAGAAGTGGTACACTATTTAGCTTTAATCGAAGAGGCATAACAGTATAACAAGGCTAACTAATTAGCAGGTTTTGTGAAACAAAAAGCAAATATGAAGATTCTATCTTGGAATATTAGGGGATTGGGTTCAAACGAGAAGATGTCAACAATAAGGAAATTAGAAAGAAATCAAAGAGTAGAAATGGTTTTTTTAAGGAGCCAAAAATGCTCTTGATGGATGAGGATGTGGTGAAAAAAATCTTGATACGATGATGAATTTGACTTTAGAGTTTCAAATGTTGTGGGGCGATCGGGAGGGCTAGTAACAATGTGGGATAAAAACAAATTCAAAGTGGAAAAAGCAACATCCATACTAGCTTCATTCCAATAGCAGAGAAGAGTATTGATGACAATACTTAATATGTCCAGCTAAACATCTACGCTCTATGTGGAATCAAGGAACAAGTACAACTATTGGAGAAATGGAAAATTTGAAAAGAAATTGGACTCAAATCTGGAATACTTGGTATTTCAATGTTGTTAGATCAAGGAGTGATAGAAGTGGGTGTTCAAAATATGTGGCAGATGCGGTTGAATTTAACTCTTTCATAAAGAACTTCAAATTCTTCGATGTCCCCCCACTGGGGAAAAATTTACTTGGATTGGTTTAAATAATACTCGGAACAGAGTAGACAAGTTCTTGGTGGAGGAAAGTTGGTTTCAAAAGTACTTAGACATTTTAGTTTGTGGCATGCAATGAAAAGTTTCAGATCATATACCAAGCTTATTGTCCAGTTCAAAAGAGGATTGAGGACCAAGACCATTCAAAAATATTAATGTTTAGCTGAGTAAAGAGGGCTGAGGACCAAGTTCTGCAAGGATGAGACAAGAGCGTAAGAAATGCATGCTTAGTGAGGAATGCTCGAAATATACTCATCAATGCAACATAATAACTTTTGCAAAACATACTTTCTATTCATTTTTTCCTTTAGGCATAATCAAACCATGCTTCTCTTTCAAATGCTCTTTTTCATTGCACAATCAACATGCTTGTTTTAACTAATGCATCATACTTCATACATATTTTCCATCCCATATTCTTATATTGACATTTATAGTGACCAAGTATAAACTATCATTTTGCTCAAAATACATCGGATAAACGGATCACGATGGTAATAATCTTTCAATCACCTTTTTAATGGTAGAGATAATCTCTCAACCCCTCTTTGCCCTCAACGACCTAAAAAAGTGCCTTTAAACTACCCTCAAAGCCGAAGACCTCAACGACTCGGAAGAGTGCCTTTAAACTACCCTCATAGTCGGAGCACATCAACTCGAAATAGTGCCTTTAAACTATCGTCAAATTCGAAATAAGTATCGGTAGGCTTATGCCCTTTTCTTTTCTCAATCTTTATAGTGCAGTTTAATCATATGGCTAGCCATCTATACCTAATTCACCATTTATTTGTCACTTAACCAATATAGAACATACATGCATGGGAACTTACTATTTTCCAATGCAATAACATAATAACTCATCATTTATACTCAAGTTGTGCTTTTAGCACCTCAAAAATAATTGTGCATCTTGTGCACTCGTTTAACTGAACCTCATGTCTCTATAACATGGTAAAACTCAATCATAATGCAATAGAACAGTAAGTTTCATCCTCATGTATTTATGAAATCTCAATTCAAAACATTTATTTGCAAATCAATTACAAAAGAAAGATTTTCCAAGTAAAATTCATTTTAGCTTACTCTTGGACTTAAGAAAGCTTTTCACACTTCCCTCAAGTCCCCAAAATAGAGTCATCAAGCTTTGATGCCCTCATAAATCCGGTTTCACTCATCGTTACGCAACTACTTCACTTGTCGATACGTTCTGAGCTCCTGAAAAGATCCAATATCGACTAGACAACCCTTTCGTGCTCTTTCTCTTTTTCTACAACATACAACCAAGGTATAATGCATTAAAATGCATTTCAATTCCAGAAAACAACAATCCCTCACATCTTTATCAAAACTCTAACAAAAATCAACCAAAAATGCCAAAAACACTCTCAAATTTCTCTCAATCTTTACCCAGCCACAAACCATTGATTCTAACATCTAATCACCATCTAATATCATCCAAAAACATCCTCAAACCATCCTTATACCTCTAGCAAACACAGAACATCCAAAACGGCCCCTAAACCAACAAAATGCCCACCTAAAACTCAAGCGATTACCTAATTTCGGAATTACTATCAATAATATCATTCCACGTTATAATTATAAAATCAAAATATGATTCAACCCAATCAAAATATCCAGTAATCATCAACTTAACCAAGAATTTTTGCAAAATACCCAAAATCATCACTTAACAAGAATTTCATGAATTCAATTGCAAAACAATGTTATAATCAACAAAATCAAAGCCAAATACTAGGGAATATCAATAAAGAACTTTTGTTTTAAAGAGAGAAGAATAATTACATTCAAAAGGGATTTCTACTAAAATTGACGGAACTTTTCATTTGTGAAGAAAATGGAAGAATGAAGAATTCTTGTAACGCCCCGATTTTGGGCTTAGATGTTTTGGCGAGTCGGGTTGGACTGGTGGAACTGGTGACAGTTGTTCGAACCGTTTAAAAGGTGGTTTAGGGACATCAGTGTTTGGGATAGGATAAAAATGTGATAAAAATTTCTAAAATCCTCTAAAATGGTGTTTAAGAGGTTGGTCAAATCAATTTTACAAAACAAGTTTTCGAAAGTATACATTTTGGGTAGTGACCAAAATGTAAAGATTTAAAAGTTGAAAAAATGGTTTTTCAAAAAGAGACAAAATCTTAGAATCTTTAGGGAGCTACTTGGTAATTATGCCTTTTACCTAATTTGGCATGTGATTTAAATGCTATTAAAAATTAAAAGGCTTTTTAAGTTGGGTAGTTAAAGAAAGTAGTTAAACGGTTAAGGAAAAGTTTCCACGAGCTTTCATTTTCTCACTTTTGTTTCAGCAAAACACCCTTCTTTTCTCTCAATTTTCCAAAAATCTTTTGCTCTCAAATCCTCTTTTGATTCCTATAATTTCTCCATCGATTTCTCCCATTTTCCTTCAAGTTTCTTCAAGCAAAACTTGCCAAATTAGAGCAGAAGCAAGGATTGGAGGTAATTTTCATGCTATCCCTCTAATCTAAGTTCTTTAATGAAATTCCAAAGATATTTGACTCTTTAATACTAATTTTGATTGAGATTTTGTTGTTAGAATATTAAACTCTTGAAATCTTGATGAAAAATTGGTTTAAAATGTGATTTTCGGACATTAATTGATTTAGCTGTTTTGAAGTTGTTTCTAGATGAGTTTTGAAAGGTTTTTGGTGTTGAAGTGGAGTCTTAATCATGTAGGTCCCGAAATCCTTGAGATCCTTGGTTTTTGAAGTGTTTTTGGGTGAGTTTTTGAGGTGTTCTTGGGGAATTCGAGTTGCTGGAGGTATAAGGTTGGTTTTAGGTTGTTTTTGGATGTTGATTAATGCTTAGAATGTGTTGGATGAGTTGGATAATGGCTGGGCTGAGGTTTGAGGTCAATCGATTGAGTTTTCAGTTGTTTCGGATGGGTGTTTTGTTGCTTTAGAGAAGGGCTGCGGGATTTCTTGTGTGTGCTGGAGTTTTGGATGCATTTTTTATGCATTGAACCTCTATTTTGATGTGTTGAAAACAGGAGATAGTGATCCAGAAGCAAATGTAGTGTTTTAGGAGGTTTCGAAAGATCGATAGGTGCATCGACAAGCGTGATATCGCGAGTCGGTGAGTGGAATTTGGTTTTCCAGTGTGGAAACATTTTAGAAAAGGTTTTGGGAACTTAATAAGAGCTTGAAACGCTTTATTAAGTTCGGAAGTAAGTAAATCAAAATTTCTCCCTCGGTTGTGCTAGTTATGAGCCTTTAGTTGCACTTGATTTTAAATACATTTACCTACTGTTTTAAGGCATGTTTTGAGAATATAAATTGTGTATGATGATGCCATGTGGTTTAAGGATGAACTAGGTAAGTGGTCCTTGTATGCATGTGTTGATGCATGAGGTTTTAAGCGTGGTTTAATGCTTGTTGATGGATTATCACGAATGCTTTGTAAAAACAATGAGTTATGCATGTGTTATGGACTATATTGGCAAGTGATGTGGTTTAAAGTGTTTTATAAATGAAATCAGATATAGTTAGCTGGCTATAGGATTGAGTGCACTATAAAAAAGTCGCCTTGGATGTTGAGGGATTGTGATTGTACCGAACACTCCATCCAAGTGCCCTAACGGTTGAGGATTGTTTAAGGTTGCAACGGTTGAGGGTAGCTCCCGGGTGTGAACCTTGGGTTTTGTCCCGTCTCTGGTTAGTGGATTATACATCTACCGATGAGTGGTGTTGAGGAGCTGTGATTGTACCGAATACTCCACCACGGGTGTCACAACGATGGAGGGTTGCTCTCGTGTGTGAACCTTGAGATGTCATTAGAGGGTATGAAGGGTGTGGGACAACCCTTGGTAATATGTGTATCCGATGCTTTGTTTTTTAGATTGTTGTTATCACTTGTGAGACAATATAATGGAATTGTATAATGTGGAAAATGTTGCTAATGCATGTTTTGAAAGATGCATGCTTTGTTTTAAGCTTAGCATAATGGTGTTTATGCTTGGAAAGCTTGGAAAATGAGTAGCAATGGTTTAATTACTAGTTTTGATTTGGATCATCTTGCATGATGTTTAAATCAGTGGTTTGATGAAAAAGTGCATGGTTTATCAAGAAAGGCATGTTGGTTTGAGAAGAGTGAAAAACGGTTTTGTGCATTGATGATGTTTGTGATTTTGATCAGCCCTCACTAAGCTTGTATGTTTATGCTCTCTTTGTTTCATCAATGCAGATAATTAGACTTTTGGAGGCAGCCTCTTCGAGGAATCACACCAAGACATTTTGTTAAAAGTATGTTGAGCTTGTGAACTAGCGTAATAAGGGCAATAGGGTGTTCGATGTATGGAACGTTATTGATTTGTTGATTTCTGGTTTTGAGCAAGTTTATGATGCATATTTGGAATTGTAAATGGCCATTGAGTATTAGTTTATGCTTGCAATTGGTTTTTAGCCTTTTGTGCTTTTGACATCTATGGAGCATGCCTTTAGTATCATAGTTTGTGGGAATGATGCTTTGATGTTGCTTGTGCTTCGTATATGTGATCTTTGATGTGTATACAAGTTGTATGTATGTTGAGGCATGTGTCGGGATGGTTCTGTAGGTTAAAAACCGATTAAAACTAGATTTTTGGGAAGTTGCAGGTCCAGACGTTTCGGAATGTCCTTACCTGTTTCGGAATAGTGGCCTGTAATGGCCTTGGTGTTTCGAAACGGTGAGGCACGTTCCGAAACATTTTGCCTATGTGAACCTTTATACCGGAACCTCTTTAGAGGGATTCCAGAATGGTCCCGCGTTTCAGAACGGGCATTTATGTTTCGAAACAGCTGTATCGAAACTGGGCTTCCTGTTCTGAAACACCATACCGTTGGATGAAGATTTTGAATTGTTCCGAGTTTATGCTTCTTACACTTTGGTCCTTGTTTGTCTTGTATGCAATTGGATGAGTTCTAAATGTCATTTTGAGCTGAGCTTTCACTAATAAGCATGTCACGAACTTAATTGAAGGTTGGTAACTTGCATTTGACAAAAGTTCATAAAATTTTCCAAATTTACAAAATGGTTCCTAAACCATAATCAGCTTTAATTAATTGGCGAACATGTTGATGTTTTATCCGCTGCATGTGTACGTACACATAGGAACCCAAGTTGCATCTATACAAGATAAAAGAAAAAAAGGTCATTTATTGAGGTAAATTTCTCGGTTTACTTCAATAATCCCCGTGTGATCCGTTCAGTTCGGTATATCGGCCAGGCCGGGTCGATGGGGTTACAATTCTTGTAAAAAACATTGCAAGGTTTTGTTAGAAACCAAATGGAGAATCAAATGATGCCATCTCCATCAAAAATCAACAAGAAATGAGTTGAGAAAATGTTAAGAAAATGAGAGAAAATGGTGGGTAAATTTGACGTAATGAGAAAATAGATTTTAGAAAACAATTAACCGTCAAAAGTATTTTTCAATTAAGGTGTGTTTGGGATGATCAATCAATGGAATAAGGCCAAGAAGGGGTGAATTGTCAATTTAAAATTTTAGTGGAAGCAAATAAAAATTAACACAAGCAATTTAGAGTGGTTCAACCTTCTAAACAATTTTTACATCCACTACCTTAGCTATCCACACTAAGGATTTCTCAAATCCACTAGATTTGCTTTCCTTTTGGGGCTAAATGAGATAACCTTACAAACTCCCTTAAGACTTATACCCCAAAGTCTTAAGAACCCTCATAAAGAGAATAAAAATAAATCAAACTGAAAATCTATCACAAGGTTAATTGTTTGCACAATTTTAGGCTCACTCAAATCTCAACACTTGAATAAAATGAATACAATAAGAACTCTCAAGTGGGTTTACAAGATTTTACAATAAAGGCTCAAGGATTTTTGGATGAGTGCTTGAATGCTTTAGACTTGATCAATAGTTGTTGAAGAAGCTTTTTAGACTTAATTTTATACCCCCCTCATTGATTTCTAACCGTTTGGGTGGCTGAGATATTAACACTAGCTGTTGGGCTACATTTTTCTCGCAATAAATGTTGTCTACCAGCACTGGGTATCGATACACAAGCACTCATATCAATACCTTCCATGAGAAGAAGTAGTCGTTGCAAACAAAAAGGTATCGGTACGCGAAAGGGCGTATCAGTACGAAGTGAAGTTTCACAAAGGGTATCGATGCGGGTCGTACCGTATTGATACCTATTATGCTCTTTGGAATCCTCGAAAGTTTTGCACAAAAACTCGTATCGATACGCCTATATGTGTATCGGTACGTGATAGCAGAATTTCAAAGTTATGATTCCAATAAAGCTGACAAGCAACGGTACTCATAAGCACAATTGATTCACAAGTTGAATGGTGTACTTGTATGACTACACGTGTATCGGTAACCTATAGGCATCAAGTATAAAACGAAATTCCAGTAGCTAAAAATCGTATCGATACGGCCTGAGGCGTATCGATACTCCTGGACCAATTTGGCTATTATTTTAGTACCAAACACTTAGAAAAAGTTTGGGGTTTAAGGTTTTGACTTAGAAATTATTTTATGTTCGAAATCTTGTCAATTTGTGAGTCTTTTTTAGTACATAAAAATTTATCCATTTTACAAAATAGTCCTTGTTTTTCATTGTTACAAGGTGGTAATCCTAAATAAGATTTTTAGAAAATATAGCTCTCTAAGGATTCTTAGTATTGGCCCTTTTCAATTTAGTCACTTTAAAAACAATTTTGTAAATCTTACGTTTTAGTCACTAACATAAAAATGTCGACCAATCCAATTGAATTAACCCCCGATTGAATTACTAAAACATTTAATAAAATAATCAAACATTTTAGAAACCTAAATTCAAGTTTTATGTATCAAAATTCCAAATTTTAAATATTTATTTTCCTGAAACTAGTTAACTGTGTAACACCCCTCGCCCGTGTTAGGAGCGAGGAGCGTTACCGGAACAGAACAGATTAACAAACAGAAATCAAAACAAGAATGGTTTCTTATTAGCAAACCGTATCAAAACGCATGCAGGAAGTGGGGTAACAAAAATTTTCTAACACAACATAGATCAAGCAATCATATTACCACACTAAACCTTATTATTATCTTACATACAACTTAAAATTTTCGTACTAATGTGATTAAGAATCAATTCGGTTACTAACAATTTGCCAATTTAAATGTCTCATTTCTTTTTTTTCAATCGAAGCATCCTAAGCAATTCATGTTGTCTAATTTCATAATTTCATCCTTAAACTACATTCTAAATAAAATTCAGATGTTAATTTTACAAAGCAAATTCTCATTATTTCTAATTGCTTCAAATTTTAGAGATCTATTCCAAGCTTAGCCGAACAACCTAGTACCTTTAATTTACAAAGCCATTCGAAAATACCTACTCAATTATTCAAGGTTTTATTTGAATCATACGACCACATTAAATTTATCATTAATTATTAAATTCGCAAACACAATATGAACCAAACATGTAATCTCACTTACTAACATAATTTCCTTCCATTAAGCATACTTTAGTTACAAAATATCATCATATCATGATATACCCTAAGCCATGTCAAGCTACTTTTCTAATATTTACAACAAAATAAAACCATTACAAAAACTACCAAGCTTGACTACGTATGTACAAACAAAATGAGGCTTACTTACTAATTACATAACATGCTTACTAGACTCCATACTAGCATTCAAGGGGCATATAACAAATTCAAGCACCAACGGAAATTAAGGCTAAAGTCAAACAAAATGAAATGGATATCTAAACAAATTTCCAAGCCACCATATAGAAGCCTAAATACGAGACTTAGGTTATACATATTGATGTCTTGTGATTTGCTTCCGATCAAGATTTTCTAGCTTTATGCCCAAGATACCCTATTATTTGGGAAGAAGAAAACAAAGAGCATTAAGTACAAATTTGTACTTAGCGAGGTAATTTCTAAAACTAATTCATTCTTTTAAACATCTTATGGTCATCTTTAAGGTTACTTAGCTAGGGTTATTAGCACATAAAGCATCTTCTAACTAAGCTCATCATGCTCAAGTCTCAATTAACTTCATACATTACATGTACTATCATCCATAATACGAGGCCATACAAAATTTCATCTAACATCATGCTTATCAGCATGCATCACATTCGAATAAAGCAAGAATTATTCAAGCATATCATTGAACCAACCATCATTCATAAGCGAAACATAGATCATATTATGGCAGGTTATTCGAATAGGACCATTTTCCACATTGAACATGAATCAAGCATTCCAAGCATACCACATTTCCTCATGTCATTCGAAAAGGATTATTATCCAAACAAATAACATAACAAGCATAGATCATATCATATCATGTTATTTATCTTTTCATTTATCCACTTCATAAGCTTATTACAAACATATATATATTTGTTTGTTTGCCTTGGTGGAATAGAAGGACTAGGTAAACAAGTCAACAGAGGGTACCAGGTACCAAACAATGGTTGCAATAAGCAACAAATCAGAGGATGCTCAACAACATCAATGTGAATTGTACACCATCCAAGATATCATGTAATCAACAAGAAATGCACTAAGCATTTTAGGTGTCAAATACCATTTCAGAGAGTACACTAGGTACTAAACAGAGGAGTTCAGACTCTAGGCATGCCCTTATACCTAAGACCTCTAATCAACCAAGGGCTTTATAAGTCTTTCAATTTATCAAACACTTCATTTATATCATTTATCATTTGGTTTACCAAAATCATATCGCATACTCCAAGATACAAGCTTATCATGTCATATAATTGCACAACTTCATGCAAGCAATACCAAATGATCTCATATCACATTGAAGGTGTTGGAAAAATAGACAGCTGTAAAACGAGGCGTTAGCACTGACTGAAAAATGATAAAATAATTAAACGAAACCAAACCGTGTCGTGGTATTAACCACTGGCTTAGAAGCGAATTCGCCCCGATGTGTGTAATCGCTACAATGGACGAACGGCCCCCTGAGGTTAGCACGGCTCTCCAAATTTCATACACCCGAAAGATGGAGCGGACTCTGATGGTACTACTCTTCTCTCAACTTAAAATCAACACTCGTGATAGGTTTATAAAAACCAAAGAGAATGTTTCTAAAGCAAAATCTATTCCTTAGGTATATCTCAAATGAGTGAAATAGCCCACTATTTATAGACTAAATAGTGAGGGCAGAATCGTCATTTCCACACCACAACTTAATTCTATTAATAATAGAATTAAATATCATTATTATATGAGTTATATTTTAAGTATTAACAACAATCCCCCACCAATGCGAAAAAATATCCTTCGTAGATATGAGAGCATTGAAGTTAAAACATGAGAAGAGCAATAGCGAGATTAGTTGCTTAAGCACTAGTGAACGTATCTTGAACTAGTACATATTGATAATGAGCAATCCCTCTCTTAGACAAGTGAAACTAGTCTTGAACTTTCTAAGATTAGGGTAACCTCATAACACACAACTAACCCTTGCATCCACCGAAGTCCTCGATGTGTCTACAAAGTATATATACAAATGTATATATATAGCCTATTTCCTCAGGATTCTAGTAAGTGTTCTAGAAAAACGGCCCTACATTTTTTATAGAAGGTGGCTAGTCCTTCTCACTTACATTGGTTATTTCATCAACTTTATCTCAATATAAACCACCAAAATAAGAGCTATAAAATAATTAAGAGTTTTTTCCTTAAGCTCATCCTCTCAAATAAATAGGTGAATTCTTCAAGTTCAATTATAAAATGAACCACCCAAACTCTGGGATAAGAACTCATTAAGAATAAAAACTCAACCTCTTTAATCGGTGAATTCAATAAGTTCTTCTCAATGGAACAACCCAAACTCTTGGGATTGAATTCTTTAAGAGTTTTAAGAAAATTCATCCTTTCTAGTGGCAAGTTCATTCAGTCCCTCGCGATATGACTTCCCACTCAACACGAGGCAGTCCTTCGTGATAGGACTACCCACTCAATACTGGAAAATGAACTTATTAAGAGTAGTTTATTCAACCAAAGTCGGTAAATTCATCAAGTCTTTCTCACTAAGACCACCCAAAACCTAGGCTATGAATTTATTAAGAGCAACAATGCTCAACATGTGCATGTACATTATTCTTCATAGGGATAGGTAATAAGAAATGTACACTATGAGTCTTTCCATGGTTTCGTTTGACTACATTGAACTTAGATAACTAAGTTGGGTATCCACCATGAATTCCCCAACCAATGGGCTTTAAACCCATCCCCCTCGACGGATTTAGGACCAATTTACGACTTAACCCTTTGGTAAGCGGATTTGCTAGGTTCCTTTCTAACTTCACATACTCTAAAGAGAATACTCTGTTAAGTGTCTCACTGATTCATGTCTTATGTGAATGTGTCTCTTCTTACCATTGTAAGCTTGGATTTAGCCACGCATATCGACGCTTGTGAATTACAACAAGGACACCGGAGGAGTAGGCTTTCCCCATAATGGAATTTCTGCTAACAAATTTCTAAGCCATTCGGCTTCTTGCCTAGCTAGGTCAAGAGCAATAAACTCTGACTCCATAGTAGAGCAAGCGATACAAGTTTGCTTAGCAGACTTCCATGAAATGGCTACACCACCTAAGGTAAAGACATATCCACTCGTGGAGCTTACTTCATCATTATCGGTAACCTAGTTGACTTCACAATATCTCCCTAAGACTGAAGGAAAGCCAACAAAATCAAGTTTCCGGTCAATAGTACCTTTAAGATACTTAAGTAAGCGTCTGAGTGCAATCCAGTGCTCTCCACTAGGATTATGAGTATATATGCTTAACCTACTCACTACATAGGCAATATCAGGCCGAATATAGTTCATTAAGAACATAAGGCTTCAAATAATTTTAGCATACTCTTCTTGGGAAACACTGCTTCCTTTATTCTTAAAAAAATGGATACTAGAGTCATAAGGAGTTCGAACAGGGATGACATCAAAACTGTCAAATTTCTTTAACACCTTCTCAATATAGTGTGTTTGATTTAAAGAAAATCATTTTTCAGTTTTGGTAATTTTTACTCCTAAGATCACATCAACCTCTCCCAAATCAGTCATCTCAAATTTAGTAGACAATAAATTTTTCGTTTTGTTAATAGATTCAATGTTAGTACTGAATATCAACATGCCATCCACATATAAGCTTATGATGACACAATTAGTCCCAAACATTTTCGAATACATGCATGCATTTGCTTCATTAACAATAAAACCAAAACTCAAAATGGTTTTATGAAATTTCCCGTACCACTGCTTTGGAGCTTGATTAAGGCCATAGAGAGACTTTTTAAGTCTACACAATTTGCCTTCCATACCAGGTATCTTAAAATCTGATGGTTGCTCCATATAGATCTCCACATCTAGATCTCCATTCAAAAATGTAGTTTTTATATCCATTTGATGTACATGCAACTTATGAATGGATGCGATTGCAAACAAGGCACGAATTGTTGAGATTTTTTGTCACGGGAGAGTACGTATCAAAGAAGTTAAAACCAAACTTCTGAGTGAACCCTTTGACTACTTGTCTTGCCTTATACTTCTGGATTGACCCATCTGGTCTAAGTTTCTTTCTAAAAACTCATTTATTACTAATAGGTTTAAATCCTCTAGGCAAGTCAACCAACTCCCAAGTGTGATTAGACATTATTGATTATAGTTCATCATCAATAGCATTTCTCCAAAAGCTAGCATCAATTGAACTTATAGCTTCATTATATGTTTTGGATCCTCATCTAAAAGGAAAGGTTGAGCTATAGGTTCGATTATAGAGTCTAAAACACTAATTTCTGTACTAAAGGAAGTTATAAAATCTGGTCCATAAGGTAGTTGCTACCCTTTGTCTTTTACTTCTTCTATGCTCTAATTCAAACTCTAGAGTTTCCTTGGCAAGAATACTAGAAGAAGCAGATGTATGACTTTCTCGTTATGTTTCAACATTTAATCTAGGTTTCTTAAGAGGAAAGGAGTCCTCAAAGAACACATCATCCCTAGATTCACAAATTGAGAAGTCATGTAAAGACATAAACCTGCATGCGGCACTATTTGTAGCATACCCTATAAATACTGCATCAACGGTTTTAGAACCGATAGTGGTTTTCTTAAAGTCAAGCAAATCGACTTTTGCTAGACACCCCCACATTTCTAACATTTTAAGATAGAAAAAATACATAAGTGTATTGAACAACGTGTAAACAAATACTCAATCATACTAGAGTAAAGTTTTTTTATGAGTTTTAACCATAAACGATATTTTAACAAACTCAAATCTTGTTTACACATGATTATATTCTCAAGGTTTTGAGACATATTAATCATTAAGATTAGTATACATAATCTCAAACGATTATGAAATTCCTTTTATCTCATCCAAAGCGAATTTCAACTTTCTCCTAATTCGAGAAATTAAGAATATTGTGCAAATATTTATGAAGAGTTTACAAATTTTCCTAGCAACATGAAAAATTATCTCAAGTTTATTACAAGAGATTTCAACACAACTTTTAAGATAGATCATGTCTTTCCTTTCATCTACTTAGGAAAAGAACTCAAAGAGATTTAATTGCTACAACATACTTTTAGTAGCACTAATGTCTATCATATTCACATTCATATTATTCAACATATTAGCCCTAAAGAGACCACCATCACATATTTTATTTACTATGACTAAATTTGGTATTCTGCTCAACCAAATTAATCTTACCTCTTTTAACTTCTACACTAAGTTTGAAGAGATCTTATTTGTCATAGTATTTTTTAAAAAAAGTTAGCACATTAAAGAACAATGCACCATGTAGGTTACCATGAAAGAGAGGTGGTGTACTAGGCACGCTTAAATACCAGGTCTTTGGTAGAACCAATCCTAGACATGCATTTTCATAATGTTTTCCAATAAGCTATTTATGAATTTTTCTCTTTCTTTAATTAAGGTCTCTTAAAGAATTATGCTTGATACTTTTACTCACAATAGTATCTTATTAATCATACTTAATATAAGGCTCACTACTTAGAATAGTCATTCATTCTAGCCTTAATATTTACACTAGTTTAAAACATGCTTATAAGCTTACAAACTAGCTTAAAGGCTCAATATAAAGTCATGTATTATAAGTATGAATTCATAAGTAACAAGTCTAAATAGTCTGATCTGATTAGTAGAACCATAATATCATAGTAGATTTGCTTATTCTCACCATGCATATGATCTTCACTCTTCTCATCATTATCTTTTAATCAAAATGATCTCGGAATCTACCAAGATGATCCAATAAACTCAAATGAAGATTGTACATGGTTAGCCTCAAAAATAATTTACTAACAGTAAAATTTAAGATAATTAACTAATAGTAATAGAGTTCTTATCTTTAGTAGCTTTCAGTAATTAAAACAGCCATTGGATAAGAACACTTGATATGGAGAAATTTTTATTTCAACGTCTATCAGATCTGTTCATCTTCTCCAATGAATCAAACTTGGTCATCAGCATATTTGTTTTAATAGACGAACATCCATTCCTCCTGTTGACCTATAAATTTCTCAAAAGAAATTATTAAAACGATAAAAATAATTTACAATTATTTTTACCTTAATTTTCAGAAATTGAATAATCTTACCCACATGAGAACAATGGTTTCATATCTCCACATGAACCAACTATCATAATCCGAGGTAATATATTAATTTGGTACTAACACACCAAATCACATGGTTAATATACCATAATACCATCAGATATTAAGAGTTGTACATTTACATACACACAAATATTACTCAATTAGATAAAATGGTGTATGAAGATGCAAGATCAGTTTACTATCCTCTTGACACCTCTTATAAATAATGGCAATTAAAAATGGATACACATAAATCCAAAACCACAAATGTTATCTTGTAATGTAACCCCCTAGACCCGCCTATGCGTTACAACGGATCCTAGGAAGTTACATTAGGGTCACAAGAGCGACCCACTGTAAAAATACACATAAAACATTTTTCTTTCTCAAAACACGTATTAAACTGTAAAATCAACTTCTGTTTAAAAATATTATTTCAGAAAATCATTTTAACACATAACAAAAATCTGAGAAAGTACTTTACATACTCTATCATAAAACAATATGTGACATGCAAGCCCACTAACTATGTCGGTACCGTACTCCAAAAGCAACGCCGAGAGAACTCCGAACACTGATGTCAAACGTTATACCATGATATATTCCTTTAACCTGCGATGGTAAAAACAACATGAGCTTGGGAAAGCTCAGTAATACAGAACTACCAAAAGATGCTATAAGCTCATGCAGACATATGGTAAGCATAACAATTTCATAATGATTCAAGAAGTGACAGTTCTCTTTTCCCTTTTCGTAATTTTAGGGTAACGTTGTTCTACTATTTCGGGGTTTCAACATACTCAAGAATAATGGTATTTGTTCTTTAATCAGACATTGAGAATTAAACGGAAATTATATAGACTGGTAACATACGAGGTAGGAATCAGAGAGTTTGACGTCTAGTGTGTTCCAATAAGTGCTGATCAACATACATAAGTACTTAACATCATATCATATGAGCACATAACAGATTAAATGCAAATGTTCAATGTTCATACAGAAGTTTACAAGAACTACCCTCCAACCATACACCAATATGCAGTCCCCCAGAACTGCATCCATAAGGACTTACCCTAGGCCCGATGGGCATAGGTGCCACCTAAGGGGCTGCCTTAGGTCCATAAGGACTTACCCTAGGCCCGATGGGCATAGGTGCCACTCAATGGGAGACCTTGAGTCCATAAGGACTTACCCTAGGCCCGATGGGCGTAGGTGCCACTCAAGGGGAGACCTTGAGTCCATAAGGATTTACCAGCTTGATCAGGGCTATACCAACAGAGACTTCATAACATAACCCAACAGTATACCCCAGATAGTAATCAGTGTTCAGATTCCACACATGGGTAACAGAATACATGTGACAGATATATTTTATTCAGAACATCAGAAACGAAAGAATTCATGCTTTTGACAGATAAATGGGTATACTATTGAACAGAGCAAACATTTTCAGCATTCATCATTCACACAGATCGTACCAACATAGGTCAAACTAACAGATCATACTAACAAATTCATCAAACAGTCAGACAATACTATCACCGATCAAATGATCACATACCAAGTATACATATTGAGCAGACATATATCAGGTAGGCAGAGAATGTCATCACATATCAAGTTTATCAAACATAATATTATTCACGATTAAATAATTATACAATCCATTAAACAGAATATATCACACACGGAACACACTAGATGGAATATTTTATTTCCTGAAGATACTTGGCATTTACAGAAAGGGGACACATTAAACTTTTGACAATTTGAACAGATTTCTGAAACGAGGTCCCTATTACCAAGGGGTTCGTAAAACGATTCATATCATGTATTCAACAATTGATGCATCAAGATCTTAGAAGGTTCAGATATATTATGAGTACTTTAGTCATTTAAGCATACAAGGGCATTATGGTCATTTCAACATTCTTGGACAGTCTGGTAATTATACCAACATTGAATAAGGAATGGTTCATAGAACTCGGGTATCCTATTTGCTCATTAGATTTCTAATCGGACATTCAAGAATTTCTAAATTAAAGTCTTTTTAGTTATCAGATATTTTCAGTGATGTTCCGATTATTTAGGCTATCATGGCCCTTTTAGTTATTTAACTGTCATGACAAATTTTATATTATGGCACAATCATATCAGAACGGAAATTATAATTCTTAGGGGCTCTAACAATTTATTATATCTCCAGAATTTGTTTAATGCGGCGTAATCCAACTTGACAATACTTACCAACGTTCAGATATGAGCAATTAGCGTGCATCAGAACTTAACACTGACTGTATTATATGTCTGAATAGTCGCCCTCATACTTTACTATACGGTTTAAATTTTGAGTAATCGAACATGCAATCTAAGCGGATCTTCTTACCTTACATTGATATGGTGAGCGATGGGCATACACGTGTCGTATTTCTCAACACTTAAGGGAGCCTTAGCTATTTAAGTCTTATTAACAAATCCAGAATTTCGTCAAATACATAGCTACCGATTAACTCATGAGGGTATTTCGGTTATTTTAGACTGAGATAAATCTACCATTTCTTTCTGAATTACCATTTGGTACCCCTATCATTCATGTACTCAAACGAGATTAAGGCGTCCTAACTCTCCGCCCCTTTACAGACGATTCATTCATTACAGAACTTGAGGGTATATCGTCATTCAAATTAATCAGACATTTCGGTGCTCGAGGGCATTACCGTCTTTTTGGTCATTACGATCATTCTCATTTAATTCACGCATTACTGTCATAAGGATCGACTTAGGATTTCAACAATATTTTCAGAAAATTTTCATTCATGTGTTATACAGAGTTTGAGGGATTATCCAAGTTTGTATCGCACGTATTGCATAATGATGCCGAAGTCTTTCCATTAAAACATACATCTTGGGTAGTGTAAATTGCATAATCAGGACGAATGCAGATTTTAGGTCATTTCCTTTATCAGAGGGGTAGTTTAGTCATACTAATGCTCTAAGGGTATTTTCGAAATTTCATATCCAACATCTCATAGTCCGCATTCTGAACATTGGTTCTTAGACACCATTGATAGAGATTCAGAATTAACTGTATTATTATTATTATTAGCACTTTCGACACTCCTGATCTATTAATATTCTTATCCGAGTATTTTACTCTTACTGACTCTCATACTTATTTTCCATATCGAATTCAACTTAAGCAGAGTTCGCAAAACACTCATCATAAGCATGCATGCTTTAACCATATATCAACATGTACATAAAGCATACAAGGGGTAGTAATGTATTACCTTAACTCCGAGCTATATCTGTCGATTCATGAAACCCCATTCAATTGCAATCGAACTCGAATTTGATGTCCAACAACCATTCGTATTCAAGAAGTTGAGAGTACCTTCAATCACACAGTAATCCATTTTAGTCCTTATTCAGAGAGCTCTTAGCCAAAATTAAATACGTATAAGAAAGCTCAGATTCAGGGTCAGATTCGGAGGCTTTTGGGTTGGAATTTTGCAAAACGGGCTTCAAAAACGGACTCAGGACGTCGAAAAACATAAAATAAGAGTTTTCGGAAAATTTGACTTTTTGGTCAACGGTCAAAGTCAATGCTGACGTCAGCAGGTCAACGCTGACGTCAGCAGGTCAACGGTCAACAGGGTAAGAGTCAACTGGTCAAGGTCAATGCTGACATCAGCATGACGTCAACAGTCAACTGAGTTGACTCAGGCTGACTCGGACGAGTTGACTCGGTTGACGGGACGGGTCGGACGGGTCGGGTCGGGTCGGACGGGTCGGGTCGGACAGATGGACAGGTCGGACGGGTCGGGTCGAACAGACGGATCAAGATGGTTCGGGTCAGGGTCATGGGCCGACCGGTTTAACCGGTCTAGCAGGTTCACTCACCCAATTATTTCGGTCTCCGGACGGCGACCGGAATCTCGTCGGAAACATCAAAATTTGCCCGATTCACCTGAAAATAAAGAGTCTCAGTTAAATCAACTCGAATCTAACTCATTATCCGCAAAACTTTCCGGTAAATAGGCCGGATCTAACCTTAAAGGTTCAACCTTGCCGAAAAAAACGAAGTTTTCCGATGATGCCCCTCTCGATGTCCGAACTAAGATTGGCCGGTAGGGTTTTGTTTGTCATCACGTCGGGAGCCCGGATCTGGCGGTGGTGCGACCCAGGGAGGCCGGAGGTAACCGGAAAACGCATAAAACAGATGGTGCTTAGCTTTTCCGGCGAAGCTGCTACCGGTGTCGAATGGACGATCCACCGGTTGGGTTTTGGTCTCCACATCACGCCGAGCATGCTGGCGAGATCGGCGCAACGATCGGACACCAGGAGCGGCCAGAATCGAAGCTGGAAACTTAAGGTTTCCGATAAAGCTTCGAACAAGCTTCCGTCGTCGGTGATGGCTCAGCTACTCGCGTGGCTGTCGGGATCGAGCTCAGGTCACAACAACGATCCCGCCGTCGGCGGCGGTGACGGTCATGGTGGAGCAGTGACGCTGATCAGAGAGTGAGACGAACGGTGGGGGGAAAATGAGAAGCTTGAGAGTCGAGAGTTTTGGGTACCTCTCTCCTGGTTATCAGTTACATTAAATATCCAAAAGGGGTAGTTGAACGGTTAATAAATTTTAGTTAATACTAGTAGGTATGGATTAAAATTAATTTAGGTTAGCTAAGAACCAATACCAGACTTAGCTTAAATGGTTAGAGCTTAAGAGTACAAGGCCAAGGCCACGAGTTCGACTCCTCGTGGAAGCAAATCCACTTTCCTTACTCTCTTTTTTTCCACCATGATTATCAGGGTGTTACAACTCTCTCCCCCTTAAAAGAAATTTCGTCCTCGAAATTTACTAGAGTCGGGAAAAAAGCAAAAACTATTCTTTCGTCCATTCTTGTACTGAAACTTATCTATCAGTGTATCATTGTTTCTCAAGACGCTCAAATGGTCACAGATCAATTGGTTTCGTTTCGATCACTCAGACTGACATTAGACCTGAAACTATTTCATGATGTATCGCAACTCAATTGATTAGAATGCAATACATGAATCTATATAGAACTTCATACGGAGCCACACGAACACTTGTCTCGTAACTGCTATTATTAAGGCATACTCAGTCAAGGCTACAAAACATTCTCGTCGTCGCAGAAGTCAATCACACAGTCTAAAAGTATATCTTTCAAAATCTGAATTACTCCACTAGGTTGACCATCAATTTACGGACGAACGACTGTGCGTGAAATTCATACGAGTACTCAAAGTCTCAACCAGGGTCCTCCAGAACCAGGATGTAAACATCAGATTTAGTAAGTAGGATACATATGACGGTACATTGTGTCATTTTCCCCCAAGATGTCTTTCTTCATATCGGTCAAGCATAACAAAGGTTTTAAACGGATATCACTTACCTTCAGCGTAATACTCTGATAATTGTTTCTTTCGTGCATAATAGAGTCATCATATAATCTATACCTTCACCAATCTCACGGACACCTTTCATTTAAATTCGTAACACTTTTATCAAATTTCCATCAGAATATTTTCAAACACAATCATCATCACCGAGCTACCTTACATATAATCTTATATCAGTTACCTCATATGATCAAACTTTCATTCTTAATCTGATTCACAAGTATAAACCATCTCAAGTTCTTTATCCAGATTCAAATTCAACCATTTAATTAAAAACACAGACGAACGTTATAGACATTTTCTGTAAGCATATGTTGAACTATGGAAGGCAGAATACTCAGATTGGGTTATTTCAGGAGAAAGGATTCGACATCAGAGTTTCGGCTTGGTCGAGTACGGTCAGGACCTAGGGGCATGCACATACCAGACACCCTATGACAGACGATCGGCCGATCTACCCGGAATGACGCAACTCTAAGCTCTGATACCACTAAATGTAACCCCCTAGACCCGCCTATGCATTACAACGGATCCTAGGAAGTTACATTAGGGTCACAAGAGCGACCCACTGTAAAAATACACATAAAACATTTTTCTTTCTCAAAACACATATTAAACTGTAAAATCAACTTCTGTTTAAAAATATTATTTCAGAAAATCATTTTAACACATAACAAAAATCTCAGAAAGTACTTTACAGACTCTATCATAAAACAATACGTGACATGCATGCCCACTAACTATGTCGGTACCGTACTCCAAAAGCAACGCCGAGAGAACTCCGAACACTGATGTCAAACGTTATACCATGATATATTCCTTTAACCTGCGATGGTAAAAACAACATGAGCTTGGGAAAGCTCAGTAATACAGAACTACCAAAAGATGCTATAAGCTCATGTAGACATATGGTAAGCATAGCAATTTCATAATGATTCAAGAAGTGACAGTTCTCTTTTCCCTTTCCGTAATTTCAGGGTAACGTTGTTCTACTATTTCGGGGTTTCAACATACTCAAGAATAATGGTATTTGTTCTTTAATCAGACAGTGAGAATTAAACGGAAATTATATAGGCTGGTAACATACGAGGTAGGAATCAGAGAGTTTGACGTCTAGTGTGTTCCAATAAGTGCTGATCAACATACATAAGTACTTAACATCATATCATATGAGCACATAACAGATTAAATGCAAATATTCAATGTTCATACAGAAGTTTACAAGAACTACCCTCCAACCTTACACCAATATGCAGTCCCCCAGAACTGCATCCATAAGGACTTACCCTAGGCCCGATGGGCATAGGTGCCACCTAAGGGGCTGCCTTAGGTCCATAAGGACTTACCCTAGGCCCGATGGGCATAGGTGCCACTCAAGGGGAGACCTTGAGTCCATAAGGACATACCCTAGGCCCGATGGGCGTAGGTGCCACTCAAGGGGAGACCTTGAGTCCATAAGGATTTACCAGCTTGATCATGGCTGTACCAACAGAGACTTCATAACATAACCCAACAGTATACCCCTGATAGTAATCAGTGTTCAGATTCCAGACATGGGTAACAGAATACATGTGACAGATATATTTTATTCAGAACATCAGAAACGGAAGAATTCATGCTTTTGACAGATAAATGGGCATACTATTGAACAGAGCAAACATTTTCAGCATTCATCATGCACACAGATCGTACCAACATAGGTCAAACTAACAGATCATACTAACAAATTCATCAAACAGTCAGACAATACTATCACAGATCAAACGATCACATACCAAGTATACATATTGAGCAGACATATATCAGGTAGGCAGAGAATGTCATCACATATCAAGTTTATCAAACATAATATTATTCACGATTAAATAATTATACAATCCATTAAACAGAATATATCACACACGGAACACACTAGATGGAATATTTTATTTCCTGAAGATACTTGGCATTTACAGAAAGGGGACACATTAAACTTTTGACAATTTGAACAGATTTCTGAAACGAGGTCCCTATTACCAAGGGGTTCGTAAAACGATTCATATCATGTATTCAACAATTGATGCATCAAGATCTTAGAAGGTTCAGATATATTATGAGTACTTTAGTCATTTAAGCATACAAGGGCATTATGGTCATTTCAACATTCCTGGACAGTCTGGTAATTATACCAACATTGAATAAGGAATGGTTCACAGAACTCGGATATCCTATTTGCTCATTAGATTTCTAATCGGACATTCAAGAATTTCTAAATTAAAGTCTTTTTAGTTATCAGATATTTTCAGTGATGTTCCGATTATTTAGGCTATCATGGCCCTTTTAGTTATTTGACTGTCATGACAAATTTTATATTATGGCACAATCATATCAGAACGGAAATTATAATTCTTAGGGGCTCTAACAGTTTATTATATCTCCAGAATTTGTTTAATGCGGCGTAATCCAACTTGACAATACTTACCAACGTTCAGATATGAGTAATTAGCGTGCATCAGAACTTAACACTGATTGTATTATATGTCTGAATAGTCGCCCTCATACTTTACTATACGGTTTAAATTTTGAGTAATCGAACATGCAATCTAAGCGGATCTTCTTACCTTACATTGATATGGTGAGCGATGGGCATACACGTGTCGTATTTCTCAACACTTAAGGGAGCCTTAGCTATTTAAGTCTTATTAACAAATCCAGAATTTCGTCAAATACATAGCTACTGATTAACTCATGAGGGTATTTCGGTTATTTTAGACTGAGATAAATCTACCATTTCTTTTTGAATTACCATTTGGTACCCCTATCATTCATGTACTCAAACGAGATTAAGGCGTCCTAACTCTCCGCCCCTTTACAGATGATTCATTCATTACAGAACTTGAGGGTATATCGTCATTCAAATTAATTAGACATTTCGGTGCTCGAGCGCATTACCGTCTTTTTGGTCATTACGATCATTCTCATTTAATTCACGCATTATTGTCATAAGGATCGACTTAGGATTTCAACAATATTTTCAGAAAATTTTCATTCATGTGTTATACAGAGTTTGAGGGATGATCCAAGTTTGTATCGCACGTATTGCATAATGATGCCGAAGTCTTTCCATTAAAACATACATCTTGGGTAGTGTAAATTGCATAATCAGGACGAATGCAGATTTTAGGTCATTTCCTTTATCAGAGAGGTAGTTTAGTCATACTAATGCTCTAAGGGTATTTTCGAAATTTCATATCCAACATCTCATACTCCGCATTCTGAACATTGGTTCTTAGACACCATTGATAGAGATTCAGAATTAACTGTATTATTATTATTATTAGCACTTTCGACACTCCTGATCTATTAATATTCTTATCCGAGTATTTTACTCTTACTGACTCTCATACTTATTTTCCATATCGAATTCAACTTAAGCAGAGTTCACAAAACACTCATCATAAGCATGCATGCTTTAACCAGATATCAACATGTACATAAAGCATACAAGGGGTAGTAATGTATTACCTTAACTCCGAGCTATATCTGTCGATTCATGAAACACCATTCAATTGCAATCGAACTCGAATTTGATGTCCAACAACCATTCGTATTCAAGAAGTTGAGAGTACCTTCAATCACACAATAATCCATTTTAGTCCTTATTCAGAGAGCTCTTAACCAAAATTAAATACGTATAAGAAAGCTCGGATTCAGGGTCAGATTCGGATGCTTTCGGGTTGGAATTTTGCAAAACGGGCTTCAAAAAGGGACTCAGGACGTCGAAAAACATAAAATAAGAGTTTTCAGAAAATTTGACTTTTTGGTCAACGGTCAAAGTCAATGCTGACGTCAGCAGGTCAACGCTGACGTCAGCAGGTCAACGGTCAACAGGGTCAGAGTCAACTGGTCAAGGTCAATGCTGACATCAGCATGATGTCAATAGTCAACTGAGTTGACTCAGGCTGACTCGGACGAGTTGACTCGGTTGACGGGACGGGTCGGACGGGTCGGGTCGGGTCGGACGGGTCGGGTCGGACAGATGGACAGGTCGGACGGGTCGGGTCGAACAGACGGATCAGGATGGTTCGGGTCAGGGTCATGGGCCGACCAGTTTAACCGGTCTAGCAGGTTCACTCACCCAATTATTTCGGTCTCCGGACGGCGACCGGAATCTCACCGGAAACATCAAAATTTGCCCGATTCACCTGAAAATAAAGAGTCTCAGTTAAATCAACTCGAATCTAACTCATTATCCGCAAAACTTGCCGGAAAATAGGTCGGATCTAACCTTAAAGGTTCAACCTTGCCGAAAAAACGAAGTTTTCCGATGATGCCCCTCTCGATGTCCGAACTAAGATTTGCCGGTAGGGTTTTGTTTGTCATCACGTCGGGAGCCCGGATCTGGCGGTGGTGCGACCCAGGGAGGCCGGAGGTAACCGGAAAACGCATAAAACAGATGGTGCTTAGCTTTTCCGGCGAAGCTGCTACCGGTGTCGAATGGACGATCCACCGGTTGGGTTTTGGTCTCCACATCACGCCGAGCATGCTGGCGAGATCGGCGCAACGATCGGACACCAGGAGCGGCCGGAATCGAAGCTGGAAACTTAAGGTTTCCGATAAAGCTTCGAACAAGCTTCCGTCGTCGGTGATGGCTCAGCTACGCGCGTGGCTGTCAGGATCGAGCTCAGGTCACAACAACGATCCCGCCGTCGGCGGCGGTGATGGTCACGGTGGAGCGGTGACGCTGATCAGAGAGTGAGACGAACGGTGGGGGAAAATGAGAAGCTTGAGAGTCGAGAGTTTTGGGTACCTCTCTCCTGGTTATCAGTTACATTAAATGTCCAAAAGGGGTAGTTGAACGGTTAATAAATTTTAGTTAATACTAGTAGGTATGGATTAAAATTAATTTAGGTTAGCTAAGAACCAATACCAGACTTAGCTTAAATGGTTAGAGCTTAAGAGTACAAGGCTAAGGCCATGAGTTCGACTCCTCGTGGAAGCAAATCCACTTTCCTTACTCTCTTTTTTTTCCACCATGATTATCAGGGTGTTACATGTAACTTCTATGAAGAAAACGTTGCATACTCAAGAACCAATCCATGATAAGCAAAGCTTTGAATAATAAACGTGTAGTACTATTAAATACTTAACTTTATAAAACGTGTAACATATAAATGCTCCACCATTTAACATAAATGTTTTAGTCATTATTATTATCAAAGCCAAAAAAATCAAAAGCACAATTTAAAATTTCTTCCAAAACATGAACGTTTCAAAACGTTTAATCATTATGGAATAAAAACATTAAACCAACATAATTACAAAACCATTAGACGTTGGTAACCACTTAATATTAATATCATAATTAAGTAACCAAAATTATAAGACATTAAACCATTAAACTTTGGTTTAAACGTTTGTATAATAAAACGGTATTCATCAAAAAGACGAGTTAAAAACTGGCCATACACTCATGTACTGTCGTTTTTCAAAGAAATGGCCATTTTTTCTAAGCATTGAATTAGATCAAGCATTCATAGTTGTGAAAACAAACCAATTTTCCATAGCATCATGTACGATCATAGGAATGATAATCTATATCACACCATTACGAACCATTTTGATACAAGATTAGACCAACAATCAAATTCAACAATGCTTCATACTATCGAACTTGAACTTTGAACAACAGTATTCGAATTCACTTCTAAATTGTTGTAAAAATAGACTGCTGTAAAACGAGGCGTTAGCACTGACTGGAAAATAATAAAATAATTAAACGAAACCAAACCGTGTCGTGGTATTAACCACTGCCTTAGAAGCGAATTCGCCTCGATGTGTGTAATCGCTACAATGGACGAACGACCCCCTGATGTTAGCATGGCTCTCCAAATTTCGTACACCCGAAAGATGGAGCGGACTCTGATGGTACTGCTCTTCTCTCAACTCAAAATCAACACTCGTGATAGGTTTATAAAAACCAAAGAGAATGTTTCTAAAGCAAACTCTATTGCTTAGGTATATCTCAAATGAGTGAAATATCCCACTATTTATAGACTAAATAGTGAGGGCAGAATCGTCATTTCCACATCACAAATTAATTCTATTAATAATAGAATTAAATATCATTATTATATGAGTTATATTTTGAGTATTAACAACACAACCATCTTCAATACATTAGAAAACGGTAGCATCTCTATCATTTCCAAGCTCATATCAAACATTGCAAGTAAGCTTCACAAGGGCAGTCCACAAATACACAATAACAAGGTATTAACAATGATTCATTTCATGCTTCATTTTCTATTTTAGCCTCCTTCCCTTACTAAACAAATTGCCAGCTTTGAGTTAGTTCCAATTCATGCATAACATATAAATTAAATTACATAAAAGAAATAGGTTGGTTAGGACATTAGTCCTAACCCTAAAGCAATTACACTCACAATACTCCAGTAAGCTTGTTCCTTGATTACAATGCCCTTATTCCTTCCACTTGGTTGTCCAACCCTTGCTTCCTCCAAAATCTCTTCACACACTTGATTTAACACTCAAAAACAAGCATATACAAATCATTTTAGAGATCAATTCGGTCATATTAACTCATTGACACAGGTACAAACATTAACATTCAAAACAATTTTTCATTTAAATAGTTTGAGGACCAGTTACCATTTTGACCATAACTTTTTACTCACTAATTCAAATTTCAACTATCATACGCCCTTAAAGAGTTAATTCACTCAGTTTTCTAAAAATATAAACCCCATATTTTTATCTCTTATGAGTTAATACAGTTTAATACTTAAACACAAGTCATTTTAACAATTCTGGACAGTTTGCTCTGTTTAACTACTTTAATTTATAACTCCTAACTCACATTCTGAAATGCAATTCCGTTTTTCTCCCTATGAAAATAGACATTCTCAAGTTTCATCCATTAAGTTTTCAGCTCAGAATACATTATACTCTATTTTTGGTGAATTTTCAAAGTGACTGTTCAGAACTTAGATTTTCTGGGCAGTTTAGTAAGGTTTCACTTCAAGCTTTTGAATTCTTCATCTAAATTTCAAATCAATATCTTAAACAAACTTTCTACTAATCCTTAATGTTTATAAGTCCCAAATAAGAATTAATTAAGCAATTTAGTCCTTTTATCAGAACCATTTACTCCCCTAAAGTTTACGATTTCACCATTCAGTCCAATTTGTCCTATTTCACTGAATGCTTCACTTAACAACTAAATTAAGCCTTATATGGTCAACTCAAGTTAAGAACCAATATTATTTCACTTTCCCTTGATTTTAACTTATCTCTGAAAGCTAAATTCAATACGTTTAAAGCCCTTAAACTTTTCAAATTCTGTCAAAACAGTCCCTATTTTCTGTTTTGTTTCATTACACGACCAGCTTGTTCTAAAGTGAAATTATCCTATTCAAAATCATTTTTCATGCAACTCTACACTTCTACAAAATATTTACTTCGATTATCTACAATTTTCACCTACAGAATATTTTCCAATTCGAACCAAAACACATCCAAATTTCCAGATTTCAGCCGCATACTAGTCAAGTTGAGTTTAAGCATAAAATTGCCTATGTAAACCAATTTCTTTCATACTTTTAATTACATCTTGGTTCTAACTTAAATCTAACAAGTTATTTAATCCAACATGCAAGCATTATCAAATTTTCCAGAACTGAAATCTTTAATTAACACTTGAAGTAACAATGATTTCATGAAGAGAAATAAGAAGTACTTCTATCACTTACTTGAATTTACACATGCATGTAAGCTATCATCCCCGTTAAACCTCTTCTTAAAAACTCCATTTTTTTCCTCCTGATTTATGCTTAAATTTTCAGATTTTCTCTCAAGCCTTCCTCTCTCTTTTTCTCTCCAAATACACGGCACACACACAAGGAAATGAGAGAAGGTAGACAAAACCCCTAAATTAGGGACTATGGTTGGAATAGTTTTTACTCAATTGCCCTCCCTTATCCTTTTAGATTTATTTTTGACTAAGGGCAACCCAAAGAAATGTAAATTTTAGCATGCAACTTATTTATTTTGCTTTAACTTTAATTTAGTCATTATGCATGGATATATATAATTTTAATCTTTTATAATTTGTCCCGATTTCTTAAATTTGTTCATATTTATTCTAATTGTTTTAACTTACTAAATCACTTACTTTGATTATTTTAAAATTAAATTAGGGCCCAACTAATTTATCTTCTTGACTTATTCAGTGCAACCCTTCTAATTTAAACACTCGATTTCTCTTTAAATTCGATTTAATTTAATAAGTACTAATGGAAGGAATTCAGGGACCAAATTGAAAAAATTGATTAATTGCGAACTTATCTCCTGTTAAAGAAATAATAAATACTCTAATTTAATAAGTTAAATTCTAGAACGGAAAGGAGGATGTTACAAACCGACCTATTCGATTCGACCGATTCGAAATGAACCCAATCGAACCCCAACTCTTATAACCCCATTTTTGGGATGTTACAATGAGCAAGAAGTTGTACACTATTTAGCTTTAGTCGAAGAGGCATAACAGTGTAACAAGGCTAACTAATTGGCATGTTTTGCAAAACAAAAAGAAAATATGAAGATTCTATCTTGGAATATCAGGGGATTGGGTTCAAACGAGAAGATGTCAACAGTAAGGAAAATAGTCATAAATCAAAGAGTATAAATGTTGTTTTTTATAGGAGACAAAGATGGTCTCGATGGATGAGGATGTGGTGAAAAAATTTTGGTATGGTGATGAATTTGACTTTAGAGTTTCGAATGTTGCGGGGCGATCAGGAGGGCTAGTAACAATGTGGGATAAAAACAAATTCAAAGTGGAAAAAGCACCATCCATACTAGCTTCATTCTAGTAGCAGGGAAGGGGATTGATGACAATACTTAGTATGTCCAGCTAAACATCTACGCTCCATGTGGAATCAAGGAACAAGAACAACTATCGGAGAAGTGGCAAATTTTAAAAGAAATTGGACTCAAAATTAGATTACTTGGTGATTTCAATGTTGTTAGGTCAAGGAGTGAAAGAAGCGGGTGATCAAATTATGTGGCAGGTATGGTTGAATTTAACTCTTTCATAGAGAATTGCAAATTCCTTGATGTCCCCTTAGTGGGGGAAGATTTTACTTGAATTGGTTCAAATAGTAGTCGGAGTAGACTAGACAGGTTCTTGGTGGAGGAAAGTTGGTTTCAAAAGTACTCAGATATTTCAATTTGTCGCATGCAATGAACAATTTCAGATCATATACCAATCTTATTGTCCAGTTCAAAAGAGGCCTAAGGACCAAGACCATTAGAAAATAATTAATGCTTGGCTGAGTAAAGAAGAATGTATCAATGTAATATAGGGAGTCCTGACAGATCCGAATGAATATGATAGGATTTTAACATCAAAACTCAAAAGAGTAAAGGGTGCCTTGAAAAAGTGGAATGTTAATTCTTGTGAAAACTTCAACAATAGAGCACAAGAAATGGAAAGACGCGTCAATGAACTGGAAGATCTTGGTGATGTTAGCAAACTAGATTCGGTCGAATTGGAGGGATTGAAGCATCGAAAGATACACCTATGGGATACTCGTAAAGCTCAAGAGGATTTGCAGAGGCAGAAAGCTAGGCTGAACTGGCTGATGCAGGGATATGAATACATTTGTTTCGTAGATGGGTCAAGATAAAGGCAAAAAGGAGTGTAATTTGAGGGCCAAACATTGGTGAAGAATGGAATTCTAATTGCAAGTGTAGAGCGTTTGGGTGTTCTCTAAATATGAGCGCAAGTGTACACTCTTGTCAAGTTATAGTATAAAAGATATCGTCTCCCACGAGGATTGGACAACTTATTCAAACGTCAATTCCAACACAAAAAATAAATGCACAAGTTAATTCTCGTTGTTTTAAGATAAAAATAAATAAACACAAGTAAATAGTAGAAGATATCAGAGTAATAGAATGGGTCAGATTATGCTGCTCCGTAGTGTGAAACTGCGTTGAATAGGTTAAGTTGTATTGCGCTGCCATACTTTGCTACCTCCGTGGAAGATGGTAGATTGATGCTTCGACGCTTTCACTGCCTCGGCAGGTGGAACGAACGATTGGCTCGGCGGCAAACTCGGCAGAGCTTCAAGGCTTAGCAGAACGCTTCGAGAATGATTCAGCTTATGTCTAAGTCTGAATGTTGTTGATGCTCATTGCAGATAATACATGTCGGCGTGAATCTGGCAATGAACAACAAGCTTTGGTTCGTCCTCTTTTAGCCGCCTTAAACCCTAACCTATGTCTAGGCTGGATTGATCAACACCTAGAATTGATGAGATCGTGCTTACTTCTTTCATGAGTTTGACTCTCTCGATGTCAAACAAATGGATTGCTCACAATCGATCTCTCAACTCAATTGATAAAAATGATGAACCTGAAATAAGCAAACCTTGAATTTATTTCAAAAACAAACTTAAACCTAAAACAATCGTTCTCACAACTACTTTACAACATAACCCAAACCCTAGAGAATTTATAACATAGTGGCAGTAAGAAAACACAAGAGAAACCTAAGTTATGTCGACTATGTGTTCTCTTAAAATACAAGGTATGATCGGATATATATAGGGCATGGCCTAGGGCAAGTCCTCCTTGGAGTAGAAGTCTTCTTTATGATAAATTAGCTTTTGCATTGAATGCATCCTTTAAATCTGACTTCTTTAACTTGAAGTTGGACTCCTTGTGCCACACGTAAGCTTAGGCCGCCTTAGACAATTTCTCCTTGGGCGGCTCTATTTGTTGTTTTAGACATCAATAAATTGCGCAGATGGGCGCATTGGACTCAGAAAATTATGCTCTTCCAATCGCATTCCAATTTACCAATTCCTTAAGTTGCTGCCCTGTGCGGTAGATATGGCGAAAGCAGCTACTCGGCAGTATCTCTTTCTGTGTTGAGCTGCATCAGTACAGCTCCTTGATCTGCTACCTCAGCATCAGCTCCTCAGCTCCTTTCTCCATCTAACAAATTCTAGCACCTGAAACTAAAATTAAACTAAAACAATATCTTTTCTCACCAAATCAAAGATATTCAACAAGAACAATGCAAAGCAAAGAATATTGTAAATAATGCATGCATGCACCTAATTATGCCTAAAATGTACTTGATAATAGCAATAATATGAGTTGAAATGTGCATAAAATATAGGACTTATGAGCACTTTACACACCCGCAAAACTCGAACTATTGCTTGTCCTCAAGAAATGCAATCCTAAACATACTTGCCCTTGCACTAATCAGAAAGAAAAAACCTATTTTAAACTTGATTTAGCACCTCAAGGTTGTGGCACCTATCATTAGATTAGTGAAAGGAGAATAGCATGAATTACCTCAAAATTAAACTACAATGCCAGTGCAGTGTGTGCAGAAACTGTGTACAAGTTGAATTTGAAGAATATTCTAAGTAAACAAAGATACTGTCATGGTAATATAAGGTTACTACCGAGGCAACATAATTAAGCACATTTTATAATCATGGCAGTAAGGGCTTCTGCTTATCACAACTACTCTTTAGGTATGAAATTAAGATAGGAGCAAACTACAAAACTCCAAACCCATTGAGTAGAGCTATCCCGTGAAGACTTTCATTCACTCATGCTAATTTGTCTGTCACTTCAAATATTTTTAGATTCATGGACTTTGATAGCAGCGGAGTGTCCTGCAAATGATTTTTCCTAGAGCCGGTTTAGGGAACCTCTAGGGAAAAACTACTTTTCTTTCCTACCGTGGCAGTGCTTTTCTTTTTTTGTTTGTTGTCTGCCGCGACAACTTCCTGCAACCATGTTAGAATTTTACAAATAATTCAACCAGGCAATGTTTATTAGAAATTCAATCAAATACAACAAGTAACAATAGTGTTTTTAATTTTTGGCATTTATCGAAAAATTCTAAGTTTACTTCATACTTTCCCCAAATTTAAGTTCCTTTAATTGGTGCGAAAAATTTAAAATCGGCTATCCTATCATAGGCACAAGTTCTAACAAAATTCTTTTGATTAATTTTTTTAAGGCAAGTACAAATGCAACCTATGTGCTCTAAGTATGCCTAAACAATGATGAGTGCTAATCCCCCCCCAAACTCGAGATGGGCATTGCCCTCAATGCACAAAATAAAAGAAAAACAACAGAAAAAATACAAGAACTATAATTAAACAGAAAAAACAAGTAATAAACAGAAAGAAAAGAAACAACGCTAGAAGTTGTCGGATGGTTTAGATGATGCTGGAGTCTTTGCTACAGAGGAAGAGGATGATGATTGGATGACCAGGCGGCAGGAGAGGTCCGGGTAGTAGACTTGGCAGGTGAAATCTTTGTTGTCCGTGGCGGTTGGACTCTCTTGGTCGTGGGGCGAGGAGCTTCACTGTGGTCCAGTTCATATTCTAATTCCTCATCTACCGGCTCCGATTCGGTCGAGATTATATGACGCTTCCTCTTTTTTCTTGGATCTGATGTTGGTGCTGCCGCTGGCTCTGTTGTTGTCGTTGGTGCCCTTGTTTCTACCGTCTGGTGCTCAACATTGTTGGACGGGGAGGTGTCTGCCACTGTTTCTGCTATGAAAGCTTGAGAGAGTTGTTGTTGATGCCTCTCTGGAGTGTCGGCTACCGTGAGGGAGGGAAAGTAGAGCCTGCCTTTGGATTTCCGGTAGCAGTTGTGGGTCTCCTAGCAAATTATGTCGCCCACGTTGATTGGCCGATTGTTCATGATGGAGTGGATCAGGGCTAGACGGGGCCGGTCGACTGTTGTGTTGTGGGAAATGGGCAGCAAGCGTCACTTGATGAACGTATTCCACAGCATTGCCTCCGGCAACAAACGGTAGCGCTGGACAGATCCATTGTGCTTTCTCGCCAGCCACGGGGTGTTTGGTTCACACAGCCTATCCTTCTTCATGTCGTAGTCAGCTGTTGTCAGTGTTTGCCGCCATTTCTCATGTAGGTTTTCGTCCATCTCCAGCGCATAAAATCTGTTGATGGTGGCGGCTTGGAGTTTCATTGCCTCCCCTCTGACAAAGACGAACGACACTTCTGGGCGAGGTTGATGGGCGTAAAACTCTTGAACGAGGGTGACGTTGGCTACCTTCCAGCTGCTTTGCGAAAATCTCCCACCCTTGGCTGTGAATTTTCTCGAAGAAGGCGGGCTCGAGACCTAGGTCTCATGTTTGCTGCGAGTAGTGGAACCCTTGTTCCTCCCAAACTGTCGTGTTGGCAAATTGAGTTCTATTCCATTTCTGGTCTAGTTCGGAGAAGAATCTCTGGAAGGTGGGTTGTAATTGTGATGCAGCCATAGTTGTGAGACGGTTGTGATCTGAGAGTAATTGAAAATAGAAAAAAATTTGAGAAAGCAAGTGGACGTAGAAGTGGTTAAACAAGGAGATGAAGTGAAGAAAATGAATGAAATAGTGAGGTATATATAGGGTTGTCGAGAGATGTCGTGCCGGCATTAAATTCCAACGGGTAGATTTTCGCGGTGCGTGTTGGGAATTAAATGCCCGTTGTGATGTAGTCGTTGGCAACTAGCCATTCGCAGTATTCTAGTTGTTACGCGTTTTTGCAGTGGGCTGCCTTCAGCTGTCTCGACGGCATGGTGAGCGGGCTCCTTGTTGGGCCTTCTTCTTGGTCCGGCTTTATTTATTCCTAATCCTGAAAATAAAAATAACTAACTAAGTAAAGAAAATTTGAAATAAAAATAATTAAATCTGAAAAATAAAGATGTGGGAAATAAATTGCAAAAAATTAAAATATAATCCTAAAACATAAAAGAAAAGAAAGATATTAAAAATAAATTAAGTTATGTTGGAGTGCATTGAGGTGCATCTCCCAAACATAACCACTTCCTGAGCTGGTTGTGTTTTGCTTTTTGTCCAGATGGGTCATCTTGCTCCTTAGGATTTTTGTTGCTACCCTGGCGGCGGCTGCCTTGCTCTGCTTCTTGGATGACCTTAGAGGCATGTGTTTCTGGTCATACTTCTTTTTCTTTGGCTGGCTTCATGGGCTGTAGAACGTGTATCTTTATGTTTTGATTGTCAACCCTCATTATGAGCTCCCCATTCTCTACATATATCAATGTTCTGCTCGTGGTTAAGAATGGTCGCCCAAGAATGATGGGGGCATTTTCGTCTGCCTCACAGTCCATGATGAGGAAGTCAACTAGGAAAAAGAAGTTGCCCACTCGTACAAGGATATCTTCAACTTTTCCCTCTGGTTGCACAAAGGAATGGTCAGCAAGTTAGAGCATGATGGAGGTTGGCTTTGCTTGTCCAATTCCTAATTTGTTAAAGACATCCATGGGCATCAGGTTAATACTTGCTCCTAGATCACATAGAGCTCTCATGTCATGGTTGTTGCCTATCTTGCAAGGACTGATGAAGCTGCTTGGATCTGTCCTTTTGGGCGGCACCTTGTTATGCATCATTGACATGCATTCTTCAGTGACAGCTACCGTCTCGAATTCCCTAATTCTTTTTCTCTTGGAAACCATATCCTTCAAATACTTTGTGCAATTTGGCATGTTTTGTATGGCTTCCACGAGTAGGATGTTGATATGCACTTGCTTTAGAATATCCAAAAATTTCTTGAACTGGTGCTCTTGCTTTTGCTGTTTAAGCCTTTGGGGGAAGGGCGGCGGCAGACGGATGTCCTGGATGCGTTCCTTGCAAGGAAATCTGATCTGTGGGGGTTAAGGATCATCTGTCTCAGGGTTGTCGTCATCTGCTTGGGCATCGGGTTGTTTTGTTGCCGCAATAGTTTGTTCATGTGTTGTTGCGGCGGGCGGGTATGGCTGCTTTTCCTTAGGCTGCTTAGCTCTGGAATCATCCAATTGTTTCCCACTTCGTGTAGTTTTTGCTTTACATTGCTCATAAAGTGGGTTTTGCTCTAACCTCTGTATTATTGGATGATGCACCCATTGCCCTGTTGCTTATGATCTCAACGAACTGTCCAAACTGGGTCTCCAGGTTCTTTATTGCTGCCTCTTGGTTGTTCATCCGCATCTCAGTCCTGTCCATAAAAGACTCAGTCTTGTCAATAAATTTGTTAGTACAAACAATAAAATCACTAGTGCGAGACATAAAAGTATGTAAAGTAGATTCTAGTGAATTGTTGTTCGCATTTTGTTGTTGCTGAGGTTGCTGTTGTGACAGGATCTGTTGATATCCTCCTGGTTGCTGGGTTGGATTTGCAGCTGTGTTTGGGTTACTCCAGGAGAAATTCGAATGCTTTTTCCAGCCTGGGTTGTATGTGTTGGTGTTGGGTTTGTTGTTCCTCTCATAAGCTCCCATGAAGTTGGCGGATTCACTACATTTAGAGGAATCGTGGTTGCCCCCACACTCATCACAAAAATGGCTCCAAAACCTTGGTCTCATATGTTTTCCCTTTGGCCATATTCATCACCAACTCTATCAATTTATCCATGCGTGCATTGACATATTCAGTGGCTTCTACTTCATTCACAACAGCTGGTCACCTTATGCTGTCGCGACGGGCTATAGGGAACTTGTAGTCATTCTTCGCAATCCTGTTCAGAATTTGTAGTGCCTCCTCGAGTGGTCTATCTAGGATGATTACATTGGCTGAGGCGTCGAGCATCATTCGTTTCGGTTAATTCATCCCATTATAAAACATCGACACTTGAGTCCAGGATGGGAAACCGTGAAATGGGCAGTTGTTTAACATCTGTTGTTATCTCTCTCAAGCTTCATACATTGGTTCGTCATCCCCTTGCCGGAAATCTGTGATCTCGTTTCTTAATCTGTCGGTCATGTTTGAAGGACTGAAACGATCTAGGAAGTCCTTGCACAACTCCGTCCAAGTATTGAATGATCTCGCGGGTTGGTTGCTCAGCCACTGCTTTGCCTTATCCCTTAGTGAATAGGGAAATAATCTCAGCTTAAGCACATCTTGGTGGACTCCATGTATCTTGAAGGCTCTGCAAATGTCTAGGAATCCCTTCAAGTGTTGTCAAGCATCTTCCATGGTAGTTCCTCCAAATTGCCCCATTGTGTTTATCATATTGAACATCACGGGGTTCAGCTCGAAGTGATCTGCTTCGATTTAAGGCTCTACAAAAGTTGGGTCAAATCCTCTAAAGTCATGCTCCAAATAATCTTGGTGGTGCGCACATAGTGTTGATGTCTGGGCGGAATTGGAGACTGCTGCCTAGGTGGCAGATCTTGCTACCCATCCCTTCCATTTCGAGCATTGTTGGCAATGTTGTCGTCTTGGCCGTTATGCATGGTTGCCTCTAATTTTCCTTCTTCTTTAGCTTTGTCGAGGGATTCTCTTGCTTCTTTCTTAAGTTCTCTTGCTCTACATTCGATCTCGTTTATGAAAACAATTTCGACTGATGGGTTGGCTCTGGTCATGCACTAGACAAGAAAACTGTAAAAAAATTATTTTTTTCGAATAAAAGAAAAAATAAAAACTAAAATTAAATGCAATAACAATGCAGAAAAATAAAGACGAATTTATTATTGCCAATCCCTGGAAACGGCGCCAAAATCTTGTAGAGCGTTTGGGTGTTCTCTAAATATGAGCGCAAGTGCACACTCTTGTCAAGTTATAGTATAAAAGATATTGTCTCCCACGAGGATTGGACAGCTTATATGAATGTCAATTCCTGCACATAAAATAAATGTACAAGTTAATTCTAGTTGTTTTAAGAGAAAAATAAATAAACACAAGTAAATAGTAGAAGAGATAAGAGTGAAAGAATGGGTCAGGTTATGTCGCTCCGTAGTGTGAAACTGCGTTGAATAGGTTAAGTTTTATTGCGCTGCCAGACTTTGCTGCCTCGGCGGAAGATGGCAGATTGATGCTTCGACGCTTTCACTGCCTCGGCAGGTGGAACAGACGATTGGCTCGGTGGCAAACTCGGTAGACCTTTAAGGCTCGGTAGAACACTTCGAGAATGATTCAGCTTATGTCTAAGTTTAAATGTTGTTGATGCCAGCTGTAGATAATACTCGTCGGCGTAAATCTTGCAATGAACAACAACCTTTGGTTCGTCCTATTTTACCTGCCTTAAACCCTAACCTATGTCTAGGCTGGATTGATCAACATCTGGTATTGATGAGATCGAGCTTACTTCTTTCGTGAGTTTGACTCTCTCGAAGCCAAACAAATGGATTGCTCACAATCGATCTCCCGACTCAATTGAAAACAATGAAGAACATGAAATAAGCAAACCTTGAATTTATTGCAAAAACAAACTTAAACCTAAAACAATCATTCTCACAACTACTTTACAACATAACCCAAACCCTAGAGAATTTAGAACATAGTGGCAGCAAGAAAACACAAGAGAAACCTAAGCTATGTCGACTATGTGTTCTCTTAAAATACAAGGTATGATCGAATATATATAGGGCATGGCCTAGGGCAAGTTCTCCTTGGAGTATAACTCTTCTTTATGATAAAGTAACTTTTGCATTGAATGCATCCTTTAAATCTGACTTCTTTGACTTGAAGTTGGACTCCTTGTGCCACAAGTAAGCTTAGGCCGCCTTAGACAATTTCTCCTTGGGTGGCTTTGTCTGCTGTTTCCGGCATCAATAAATTGCGCGGATGGGCTCATTGGACTCAGAAAATTATGCTCTTCCTATTGCACTCCAATTCACCAATTCCTTAAGTTGCTGCCTTGGGCGGTAGATATGGCGGGGGCAGCTACTCGACAACATCTCTTTCTGTGTTGAGCTGCATTAGTACAACTCCTTGATCTGCTGCCTCAACATCAACTCATCAACTCCTTTCTCCATCTGACAGCTTCTAGCACCTGAAACTAAAACTAAACTAAAACAGTATCTTTTCTCACCAAATCAAAGATATTCAACAAGGACAAGACAAAGCAAAGAATACTATAAATAATCCATGCATGCACCTAATTATGCCTAAAATGTACTTGAGAATAGCAATAATATGAGTTGAAATGTGCATAAAATATAGGACTTGTGAGCACTTTACAGCTAGAAGCTGAAGCAAAAAGTCTATAACCTTTTTGTAAAGCAATTTATATGCAAGCCGAGGAGATGGGATGCTTGGTTCGATTTTGAATTAAACAGAGTGAAGCTATGGAGCTGGAGAAACCTTTCTATATAGAGGAAATCAAAGATGTAGTATGGAATTGCAATGATTCAAAAGCTCCTAGACCGGATGGATTCAATGCTTGCTTTTACAAGAAGTGTTGGGAACTATTGAAAGATAATCTGTTCAAGCTATTCGAAAGTTTCTATTCAAAGGGTAAATTACCAGAAAAATGTAAAATCCTCTTTTATAGATCTCATTCCTAAGAAGGAATGTCATGCTAATATTTCAGAATATAGGCCAATTAGTTTGGTAAGTTCAATTTATAAAATCCTAGCAAAGGTACTCTCAAAGAAGGTTATGTATGGTGATGGATCGATTAGTAAGTGAGGCTTAATGCGTTTTTCTAAAGGACAGACAAATATTTGATGGAATTTTGATAGCGAACAAAATCATTCATTCACTGCAATAAGAGGTCAATGGGGAACAAGGGGTTGTACTCAAACTAGATTTCGCAAAGGCCTATAATAGTGTACAATGGGACTTTTCGATTATGGTGCTAGGAAGAATGGGTTTTGGGAAATTATAGAGGAAATGGATAATGGAATGTGTCTCCACGGTAAAGGTCTCAATCGTACTTAATGGATCTCCAACTAAAGAATTTAAGATGTATAAGGGATTGAGACAGAGGATCAATTATCCTCGTTTATGTTCATTCTAATAGTAGAAGCCTTACATCTACTTTTTGAGAAAGTTGTCAAGAAGGGGTCAATTTTAGGTATCCAGAATATCTTGTTGATGGAGCTTTTAAGGGAAATGTTGTTGGGTGTGAGGGAGTGCTAAGAATAAGTACATGGGTATCCGAATTTAATATATTTTACTCCTGGCCCTAGATAATAAAGGCATAATTTGATCCTTTCCGACCCCAAAATTTTCACAAAAAATCCGACTAAACCCACCCATCTTGAAAAAAAATAAAAATATTAAATATAATATATAATAAATATATATATATAGTTATAAATAAATTAGGTCGAGTGAGTGAATTTTCACCCTAAACACAAACAGAACTCAAACTTTTTCAGAATCCGACCAAACTCGACCTGAACCTATTTTTTTATTAAAAAAAATACCCACCTCCATCGGGTCTGGTTAATTTTGTCATCCATAGGTAATTTTGTTCATGTAGTAATCTCAAATGAGTAACTTTGTTCCTCATTTTTAATTTCATCAATTTAGCCCTCGTAGTCTTCAAAAATCAACAATATTGCCCCTCATTTATAATTTCATCAATTTAGCCCTGGAACTATTGAATTGCATCTTTGATCGTCGTTGATTAACGAAGTCGTTAAATTCTAGGCATGTGATTTCTACATGGTTTCACATCAGCGGTCATCGTCAGTTGTCTTGCCATGTCGACGATGACAAGGTAGGTCGGACGGAGGGTTATAGAATTAATTGTTTATTTTAAAATTAGAAATTCACGTCATCAAAACTGGCATGCAGAGAATATTAATTTATTAAAGAAAATGACAGGTGGACATGCTATTTCAAACGTTTTTAATTATCTAATGACGCGTGGCAAAGGGCAACCGTTGATAATGACTCTGTTATTCAAAGGGTGAGATGGATGCAATTCGGGGATTTTCATAACAACATTGTTGATTTTGAATAACTACAAGGATGACAAAATTACCAATGAAAATAAATTTATTTAATATAAATGTATCCGGAATCCACAAGTGCTGCATCTGTGGCTCATGAAGCACCGAACCAATCTCCTTGGGCTTCACCTCCTGTAATTAAACACAAGTATTGGTTTGAAAGAAGTATTCGACATTCGATATAATTCTTCTAGTTAATAAAATAAATTTTAATTAAAGTGGTTGAAATTTATTTAAACTAAAAATCCTTGTCTATATATAACTTTGAAATCGTTGGAGCCTTCATCCCTCACAATTTCTGCTCTGCTTCAGCTTTCAACATGGGACTTGCTCACACTATCGTCGGGATTGTCGGTAATTAGTTATTCGTTACCAGGTTTAAGTTTTTACGTCATTTGATTCAACAATGTAGTTATATATGTATTCCTTTTGCAGGGAATGTCATCTCTTTCGGTCTCTTCCTCTCACCAATGTAATCGCAATCTCTCACTCTCTCTCTCTTGAATTTTAGGTTACCTACTAATTATGAATGGTTTTGGTTTTTGTGAATAAATGAACTAGGCCAACGTTTTTTCAAATCTATAAAAAGAAGGCAGTGGAGGAGTTTCAACCATATCCGTACCTGGGCACAGTTATGAACTGTATTATCTGGATCTTCTATGGTCTCCCTTTTATTACAAAAGACAATGTTTTAGTGTTGACCATCAATGGCGTCGGTCTTGGCATTGAGATTCTGTACTTGACCGTATATTTTGTTTACGCTAATGATCGGAAAAAAAGGGTACGTATGAATCATTAATCTCTACCAAGCTCCCTTGTTTAATTATATGAATCATTAATCTCTACCAAGCTCCCTTGTTTAATTATATGAATCATTAATCTCTACCAAGCTCCCTTGTTTAATTATATGAATCATTAATCTCTACCAAGCTCCCTTGTTTAATTATATGAATCATTAATCTCTACCAAGCTCCCTTGTTTAATTATATGAATCATTAATCTCTACCAAGCTCCCTTGTTTAATTATATGAATCTGAGACTTGAATGTGTACAAATTTCAGCTTCGTGTTGCGCAAATCATAGGTCTTGAAGCACTATTGACAGTAGGCATCGTTCTGTTGGCTATCTTCGTTTTCCATAGCCGTAGAACTCTTATGGTTGGAATAATAGCTGATGTTTTCAACATCATCATGTATTTGTCACCTCTGGCCATAGCTAGAAAAGTGATCAAAACAAGGAGTGTGGAGTACATGCCTTTCTGGCTCTCACTTGCTGGCTTTTGTAATGGAATCTGTTGGACAATTTATGGCCTCCTCCAATTTGATATATTCATTCTGGTAAGTAAATTAAAATGCATAATATATGGATGGAGACATGGAGTAATATAATTGTTATTGTTGCTTTGCAGGTTTCCAATGGACTAGGATCCATCTCTGGCTTTCTTCAGTTGTGCTTATATGCCTACTTTTACTTCAACGGAGACCACAAAACTAAAGACCAAGTGAAGAAGCCGTCAGCAGAGGTTCAGCTCTCCAATCTTCCTATTGGAGCTGCCTAACTTCTTTGTTTTTACTTCCAAACCGGACCATAACTTTCTTAGGTTTAGGGCTTATTATGAGTTGGGTTGTGTTTATATGCCATAGTTTTTTTTCTTAGGTTTAGGGTTTATGATGACTTGGGTTAAATTCCTTATCATGCTTTTAAGATATTTTTTCTTCTGTAAATTTAGGCCATTTCAATTTTATTTTTGCCCATTCTCGTATATTATTTCTTTTACATTTTGCGCTTATTTCTTTTGATATATTAATATGTGTAATATGTCCCACTTAAATCAATTTTGCAAACTACCATACTCAAATTTCTTTAACAAATCGACTTTGAAACCCAACAATAACTCGAGTAGAAATCGTCCGCCCCTTATTAAAAAAATAGTTTTAGAGTTTAAGGATATGTATTAGGGTTAGGGTTTAAAATATTTGGTGTAAGGTATATTTTTAGGGTTTAATACTTAAAAGTTATGACATAAAATTTGATTTTAAAATATATTTTTCAATCATTATTTTAAAATATGAACGTCGACTTCGCATTCGGCTGCATGTCGTTCTGCATTTTTGGCGACGCCATGTTGGGAAAATGAACGCCTTGGTCCAGCAACCAAAGGTTTGTGATCAGGGGCAACGATCGATGGTGGAAGCGGTGGCGATTTGGGGGTTGAGTTTGAGAAATTTTAGGGGATTTGGGGACTGTTTTGTAAACTTTGCAAAATTTTAGGATTTTATGAAAATTCTGATTTTTTCCTTTAATTTTTTTTAAAAAATAAAATTAGTGTCACGTTTTAAGTATTGATTGGTTGATAACTTTTTTAACACTTCTTTAACGGTCAGACACCTATAATTGTAACATTATATATTTTAGGCACCTAAAATTATAACGGTTGAATCTTTGAGCACCTATTTTTTTAAGATTTAATACTTATAATTTAGGATTATGACTTAAGATTTAATTTTTTAGTATTTAGAAGAAAAAAACAACACCGAAAAAAGACCGGATTTTTCTCCCAATAACTATAACAAACCCAAGATTAAAATTTGTTCCATCTCTTCTTAAGAAATAAAATTCCAACTAAAACGTAATTTATGTTTATTGTAATTTTATTTTTATCATGCACTGAATCAAATGTTTGATTCTTCAAAGGATAATTGAAGAGATTTTGTTTTTAGTTTTCGTTTTAAGAAATTGTTATAAATATATGTTAATTATGAATATAGGAGAAAACTTTCTATATCTACCGAATAATCTACCAAGCTGAGGTGAAAGTGAGACATATTTATAGAAATTTTAAAAAAATATAATATTCATTGCTTCTATTGCATTGTCTTTAACACATGTTCAATACCTTCTTGTAGAGATTTTCACTGCTCATATTTTCTTTTATTATTTAATATATCTTAATATATCTTAAAAATAAAAATCATAATTTAAAATAAAAACTAGTAAAATTAAATCGATTTGAATATTAGAATTATATTTCGGATTAATCCAACTCAAGTTTAATTTAATTAAATAGAAGAGTAACATTACAGTGAACAAACTAGTTTTTTGTATAATATCAATTAAGAGTTACAAGGATAAATCTATCGGAGGAATGAACGCCGCCGGCAACAAGGTGCAGCGCAAGGAGGCCAATGAGAATGAACGCCGACAGCACTGGACTGTTTACGTGGGGAGGATATCGGAGACGCTGCATTGAAAAGGGTTATGGCAAGTTTTTGATAGACACGGCGAAGTTATCGACGCATTCATCCCTCGGAAACGGGCAAAAGATGGAGGACGATTTGGATTTGTTAGGATGGCCAGCAAAGATGATGCGGATCGAGCGATTGAACGCCTCAACAACAAATGGATCTATGGATCTCGATTGAGGGTTATAACAAATCGACTACCATATAACTACAAATGGATCTATGGATCTATGGATCTATGGATCTCGATTGAACTACCATACTCAAATTTCTTTAACAAATCGACTTTGAAATCCAACAATAACTGGAGTAGAAATCGTCCGCCCCTTATTAAAAAAATAGTTTTAGATTTTACTTGTGAATATACCAATATAACTACATATTACAATTAGCTCTAGAAACACTGCTACGTTGGAGGCTTAAAATTGTATTATATAATCTTTAACTAATCAATAAAATTAATTTTAAATTAACTAATATGAAAAATTATTGTAAGATATTTTTCCATTTATATATAATTTATATACATTTTAAAATATATTTTTCAATCATTATTTTAAAATATGAACATCGACTTCGCATTCGGCTGCATGTCGTTCTGCATTTTTAGCGACGCCGTGTTGGAGAAAATGACCGCCTTGGTCCAGCAACCAAAGGTTTGTGATCAGGGGCAACGATCGGTAGTGGAAGCGGTGGCGATTTGGGGGTTGAGTTTGAGAAATTTTAGGGGATTTGGGGACTGTTTTCTAAACTTTGCAAAATTTTAGAATTTTTTGAAAATTCTGATTTTTTTCCTTTAATTTTTTTAAAAAAATAAAATTAGTGTCACGTTTTAAGTATTGATTGGTTGATAACTTTTTTAACGCTTCTTTAATGGTCAGGCACCTATAATTGTAACATTATATATTTTAGGCACCTAAAATTATAACGGTTGAAACTTTGGGCACCTATTTGATACTTAGAGTTTAAGGTTATGGATTAGGGTTAGGATTTAGAATATTGGGTGTAAGATATATTTTGTATGGTTTAATACTTATAATGTAGGATTATAACTTAAGATTTAATTTTTTAGTGTTGGAAAAAAACAACACTGAAAAAGTTACAAAGGATTTTTTCTCCCAATAACTATAACAAACCCCAAGATTAAAATTTGTTCCATCTCTTCTTAAGAAATAAAATTCCAACTAAAACTTAATTTATGTTTTCTTTTAATTTTATTTTTATCATGTACTGAATTAAATGTTTGATTGTTCAATGGATAATTGAATTTTTTTTTTAGTTTTTGTTTTTAGAAATTGTGGGGCATAAATAGAGGTACCAAAAAGGTTGGAGATTTCTATTCATAACTTTTGTGAAGTTAGGCTACAGCTTTTGGAAAAAAAATTATTTGCCGCTTTTTGGTGCCCCTTTCTATGTTCTAACACTAAAAAAATTAAAAATTAAATTTTAAACCATAATCTTAAATCATAAACCTTAAAATACACTATACCCCCAATTCCTTATAACCCTAACTTTAAACCTTAATCCTAAATCTTATTTTTAGTGTGGAGCATAAATAGGGGCACTAAAAAACACAGAGGATTTCTATTCAAATATTTTTTTCTTTAGGTTTAGCTTTATTATGAATTGGGTTAAATTCCTTCTTCTTCTTTTTCTATCATGCTTTGTTAGGTTATTTCCCCTCCTTTTTTATTAATTTTGTTTTGCCCATTCTCGTGTTTTATTTGTTTTTTAATATGCCCAATATGTTCCACTTAAATCATTCTTACAAACTGCAATCACCAAATTTCTTTAATAAATCAACTTTGAAACCCAATAATAATTATACCAAATCCAAGGTAAAAATTTGTTCCATTAAAATTCCAACTAATCTTTAATTTATGTGGAGTTTATTTTATTTTTTAACTGCACATATATATTATAGGATTGATTATTCAAAGTTAAAGAAATTTTAATGTATTTTATTATTAAGACTTTGATATAAATCATTTTATAATAAAACAAATTAAATAGAAAGGAAATTGCATCCATAGCATCAAAGTGTCTCCCGAAATATATTTACTAGAACTCAATTATTTAATTGCATGAATATTTATACTACAATGTTTATAATATTTTATAAGCCATGGCAGGCATACAAGTGACATTGATGATAAAAGATTTATTTGGTACACTTGTAACATGTTCCAGGAAAACGAGGTGCTAAGAAAATATACTTTGTCCTATAGTCTCTAAACTCTAACGTTAAGCTCTAAACTTTTATGAAACGAGGTGCTAAGAAAATGTTTGATTATTCAAAAGACAATTGAAGAGATACTTTGTTTAGTTTTCGTTTTAAGAAATTGTTCTAAAATGTGACCTCTTATAAATTTAGACACTTTTGTGTTAAAATACAACTAAAAGAAAATAGAGGTGACCCTGTTTGTGTTCATTAAATTTTTTTTAATATTATAATATGTGCAATGCGTCCCACTTAAATCATTGTTCAATCTTTTATTGTTTTTGGTCAGTGTTGCATGTTAGAATTAAATCATAATAGATATGAAATTTAAACCCCAGGATCTATCATGTCAAATCATCAAGAATAATAAACTGAACAAACTGAATGCGGAAGCGTACCTGAATTCATTGATAGATTGAAAATCTTGAATCTTGATGTGGAAATTCCAAAACTTTGATAATGATCTTCCAAGAAGATAGGTTATCTCTTAAAGTAAAACTCTCTAACGGGGAAGGAGAGAAAAACAAGTTAACCTATTTCTTGGGGACCACTACCTCTTTATATAGTTGATTATTAAATCAAACTATTAAATATTTATAACTCTGCCCCTCATTGAATTATAAATATATCTTATAGTATCTACACTTTTATTTCCATGACATTTTAATACCTATGACACGCTTAACTTAATTGGTCACTTTATTTTGTGTCATACTTTATAATAGCAACATACATTCTTACATATGTGCCCACAATTGAGGATTTTAATCCAACAATCTCCCAATTGGGCAACATATGTTTCATGATAAATGTACAACCTTATGAGCTCAAAATTTTTGCTATTATATAATAGGTATTCTATAACAATCTCGTCCATCAATTATATCCATATAGGATCAAAGCGGTCTTCGCCATATCAATCATGACTGGACCCATCAATGATCACGTATACAAACATAATCAAATGACATAGATCAATCATGGATGTGTAGCATGGAAAATTACATGAAATGTGAACCGAACATGTCTATTTCCAACTGGTCCTCCTAAACCTTAGTGAGATCAACTTTACTGAATTCAGAGTGTACATAAACCAAAAGAACTTTATTTCTGTAGAAAATAATCTTAAATAACTTTAAACTGAAGTAACTGAAATTGTGTCTAAACCGAATTAGCATTATTTCAAAATTACAAACTCCCACTAAAACCGAATATCCTTAAATAACATTACACCCACATGAGTAGTGTGCTCATGAAAGACCTAGGGTGACAATTTCTTAATATGCGCGCAATTATGGAGTTTGTACCAACATGCTCTATAGACACACAGCCACTCTGAATTTTCTTTAACAACTAGGAACTTAATATTTATGTGCTTTAAATTTGAAGTGTTCCTATTGTTTATAGAATAAATGAATGCATATTTATTGTCACAAAATAACTGAAGTGGTCTTTCTATTCAATCTATAAGTAGCAGTTCATGTGACATAATTCTTTTGCATTAATATTCAAATAGAATCGAAGTCTGTAAACTTGATGATCTCTAACTTACCAGAACTCCGACATGTGAGCATGTAATTTTTGTTCTCTGAAGATATCTCATAACCCCATTGGCTTCTATCCAATGGTTCATAAGATGATTCCTCAAATATCTGTCTAACATTCCAACAATGTACACAATTTCCAAATGCATACATACTTAAAGCATAAATTAGATTCTCAATAGCTTATGTATAGAGAATCTTTGAGATTTTTTAAATTTCAAGGTTACTTTTAGGGCATTGAGTAAGATAATACTTATCTTCTTTAGCAATATGAGTGTCACTTGGTTTACTCCCACTGAACTTGTAGTATATACAAGTGTCAACTAAATTTATCTCAAAACCGAATAAGATAATCAACATGAAATCTATAATTTTATTAATAAGAGTCTTACATAAGCTCATAGATAGATTTCTTTAATTTACATATCATTGATATTGTATCATAAGACACAACTCTATGATTGTACCATATAAATAGTTTCTTCAATGTCGTCATTAAAAAAACAAGCTTAACATCTATCTAATGTAGCTTAAGACTAAAACAAGCAACAAGTGTAATAATTATCTTGAAAGAGTTTTTCAATAAAACTCAAGAGAAAGTCTCTAAAAATCAATGTCTTCTTTTAGAGTATATCCTCTAGATACAAGATGTGCTTTATACTTATCAACATTATCATTTCCATCCCTATTGATTTTAAATATTAATTTACAACCAATTGGTTTGCACCTTAAGGTAATGAGACAAGTTTTTAAACTTTATTGTCTTGCATAAAATTATACTCTTCTTGAATGACATCAATCCACTTTTGAGAGTTAGAACTTTTATGGTCTGATAAAAAATGATTAAACATTTTCTATCATTCCATTGTTACCTTATTTTCTTGAAGAAATACAATATAATAATCTGGAATAGTATTTCATCTTCCTCTCGTGAACCTCTTTAATGACACTTGTTTTTTTTAAGGTTGTTGAGTTTGTTCTTCTGAAACAATTACCTTATCTTGAATGGGAGTTGTTCAACATTGTTTTGTTGAGGTACTTGATTCACTTCTTGATTAATGATAGGTTGAAAACCTGAACATTGTCAAAAGTGATAGTAGGAATTAAATTATAATTCAATTCCTCCTGAATAACAATGTATCTAACCTTATTTCTCCCTCCAAGCTCAACATCCTAAAAAAAATTATAAATCTCTCCTTAAAATAATCTTAATTGTAGGATCATAAAATTTACAGTCCATGGATCACTCAAAATAACCGAAGTAGTTGCTCGCTTTTAAAGTTTAATTTCTTTACATGTGTCCTAACTTATACAAAAGAATCAACACTGAAAAATTTATTGTCGTTTCTTTTGGCTAGAACCCTTAGCAACTTTATTTAAATATTTTCTTTATTGCCCTTATTCTTAAAGACGCTAACTAAATGAGCACTAACAAAATAATTATTTTTACACTTATAATGCTTCAACCTTTCTTCCTCTTGAACACGATGAGAAATGAACTCAAATAGATTATATTTCTCCCTTTGATAGTTGTAACTTGAATTGGTTAAATTGTATAGGAAGCGATATTAAAACCATAAGAACAAACAATTGTTAGAAAGTTCGATCTTATGTGCCTTAAATTTTGAAGCAATATAAAGAATTTTTATAATCTACTCTCTCACATTTTCTTGACCCTTATACTTCATAGACATCAAAGAAGGCATAAGTGATGTCATCTTAACTTAATGTTTTGGGTAAAACATTTCTTAATTTCGTCAAGAAAACCCTTAGTATGAATAATCTCTTTAGATTTGTGCTCCTAAAGACATCTAGAATGTTGTGTTTTATAATCATTAGACTCATGCGATTCGAACGATCTCACCTCTCAAAATACCTTTTATGGGTGCTTACCGCAGTGAGGGGTGCAAGTTGTTCATTCTTTAGTGCAAAGTCTATGTTCATACATCAAAATACTATATGTAAGTGTCTTTTCTATTCCTTGAAATTAGTTTCACTAAACATGAGTGTAAAATGTATTTAACAGATATTGTGATAACAAAGATAAATTACCTAAATATAGAACAAAAATAAAATAAAATAAAATAAAACAAGCTCACATAAATATTCATAAGCAAACAAATAAATTCAAAATAATGGCTAGTTCCCCTCAAGATACCAAGCACAACATTAATATCAAGTCTTTGGACAGTAATATTAACTGTAAGCGGTACTCTTGTTGTAGCAATCAAACATTGACAATAAACTATGTCAAACAATAGGCTAATCTTTGGACTAACGTATTGTTCACATAAAATACCTTATAATTGTCACACATTTATCGCCACAGTTGTCGTTGTAATTCTGCCAAATATTAACTTTCCTTTGGGCCAATTAATAAACGCATGAATTACAAAAACCCATAATCATCTTAATATTTTAAATAAACTAATATACACAAAAGCGGTCACTTTGGTGACATTATGTTTCAACTAATCTATTAAAATATTAGACATCCGAAGCCAAAATATGAATTTAATTGTTTCAAAATGTTTGTCTTAATTTTATCTTTCAATCAAATTAAAAGATAACCAAAATAATAATAAATTTGAATAAAGGTAAACATCATATCAAGATATCGAACACTCCATTAATGTTTCATCTTTGGACAAAACATTAACTTGCAAGTGATATCTTGGTACAGTAATCAAACATTGATAATAAGAACATGTCAAACAGAAATCTTCCTTTGGGACGATTTATTGCTCACATATAAAACTGAATAATTATCACATGTTTACTACCACAGTTGCACATGTAATAATGTTAATTATTAACCTTCCTTTGGGCCGATTAATACTAACATAATCCGACTTACATGCACAAAACCTTCTATATTTTAAAATAAAATAATTCTCACAATAGATGTCACTTTGGTGACTTAATGCTTCAATTAATTTATCTCAAAATATATACAATAAATATACCGATACCCAAATTTAAAATTTTGTAACAGTCAAAACTGAAATTTCTAATAACACTTAAGTTTCCGAAATAACCCAAAATAAGGTTGTCTAAATGGGGTTATCAGAAGTTGAATACCGAAATTTTTGATTGTTTCTCAAAAAATTCCTTAAGCACGCATTTGCCAAAATTAAAGTAGAATTTCAAACAATCAAACTTTAACTAAAAGTCAAAATCAGAAGTATTATACACATGAGTAATTCATATAATGATCACATAAGACCTTAAAATATATTTGTAATAACTTAACTATCAAAATTAAAAATTTTGATCAAACTAAATCAAATATGTATCAATTCCGAATATATGTTCTAAAATTCATAGCATTAACAACATATAATTGAACTAGTAGCAAGCTGTAATTAAAGAACTTTAACATGAAACTGCAAGAATAATATGTCGTACAAAATAATATAGGACATAATAAAAAACTGAATTTCCAAAAGCCAAATAACTTACTGTTACTTTAATTCAACTTGCTCTTCATACTAAACAAATTTTAACATATTGTTCAACCTAATTAATTGAATACCAAATTCACATAAATAATTTGTGATGAACGTGCATTCAAAGTATAACATGTCAGTTGATTAATTGCCTTTGAAATTGAATTGTAGAAACCATAAACTAATTCAGTCAAAACATAATTAATTAAAAAAAACTAATCTGAATGAAACTGAAACATGGAATTCAAGACAAATAGAAATAAAAGCAGAACCAATCCCAGATTATTTAAACCTTCTTATTTATTTAGTTGATAGAAAGTAAAATAATAAGAGAAAATATAGGATTCCAAGCTAAGTATAATCTAAAATACGAAAAAACAGATCTGCCCATCAAACTATACGACAACAATCATGAAATCCCTAAAAAATTAACATAATTTCATAACCGAAACACTATGTATAAAGATTTTAAACCGTAATGCCGAATGATTTAAAATCGCTAAACTTTAGGGTTTTTATTTGAAAGATTGAATAACAAATAAATCAATTGATCTTTAATGATTCAACATGACGAGGTTCTGATGCCACTTGTTAGAATTAAATCATAATAGATATGAAATCTAAATCCCAGGATCTATCAATACAAATCATCAAGAATAATAAACTGAACAAACTGAATGCGGAAGCGTACCTGAATTCATTGATAGATTGAAAATCTTGAATCTTGATGTGGAAATTCCAAAACTTTGATAATGATCTTCCAAGAAGATAGGTTATCTCTTAAAGTAAAACTCTCTGAGGGCGACGGAGAGAAAAATAAGTTAACTTATTTCTTGGGGACCACTACCTCTTTATATAGTTGATTATTAAATCAAACTATTAAATATTTATAACTCTGTCCTCATTGAATTATAAATATATCTTATGGTATCTACACTTTTATTTCCATGACATTTTAATATTTATGACACGCTTAACTTAATTGGTCACTTTATTTTGTGTCATACTTTATAATAGCAACATACATTTTTACATATGTGCCCACAATTGAGGATTTTAAACCAACATTGCCTTCTCTCTGTTTCCATTCTAGGATTTGTCTTTCGGTCGTTGTTTCTCTACTTTGGGCCTCTGGTGTCCACCTTTGTCTCGGGCTATTGTTAAGCTCGTCCTTTATGTGTATGTCAAATTCACAAATATAATTATACAAGATTAAGGGAAATAATGATAAATGTCAAATTCACAAATATAATTATATAAGATTAAGGAAAATAATGATAAATGTCAAATTCAAAAATATATTACAAGTAGTTTTTCAAGATTCAATTACAATGAACTATGAAAAAAAATATAATCGCAATTAGTTCAATCAATACAATGCGCAAACGCAATTATTACAATCATTACACTATTCTAGTTTCGTTCCGATTTAAAATTTCATTATCATTACATTTAAAAATAAAATATAATCATTTAGTTAAGTTTTAAACTTAATTATACTTTTAAAGTTTTTATTTTTCATATAAATATATTTATATGTGTGCAATTGAGATATATTTGTATTATAAATAATACATATGAAAAATATATAACTTTTAATGACAAACATGAAACAATACAGTAGAACACATCAATATCAATATAAAAATTATAGAAAAAATATGTTTAAACATAAGTGATAGTCCAATAAAAAAGAAAGCATTGTTTCTTTTAAGTGATTCAGGTTCGAGTGACTATGTTCGTAACATTTACGTAATTTTAGCAATAAAACATTGAACCATACCTCAATAATATAAAGTAAAAGACAAAAGCGCATATACCCTACCGGTACCACAGCTCCAAACCTTAATTTTAGTAATAAATTGCTAAAACGAGACTTTTCCCGAAAGAAAATGATGATAAGGCACATTCGGCTCTTTACCAGCGGGTAAATTTCGAAAAATTACGTGAATTTATAAAAATATATTTAAATCAGTCATACAAGCACAAAATTATGATCATTATTTTTTTCCCATTATTTTGTTAAACTAAGCTAAACTAAAGTCGACGACTTTGAACCACCAAAAAAATTTTAAACACAACACAGGACGACTTTAATAATTACTATAGAATTCACCTCAAATACCTAAATAATTTCCCACCATCGGTATTTCCCTATTTCTTTCCGAACCCAATATTCTCCTAATTTTTCCCATTATTTTATATTATTATAAGTTAAAGGCAAAGGTTAAAACTATCAAAAAATGTATATTTTTACTCAGTAATTAGCACTTAAAAGTTGGGATGTCATGTTTTATCAACAAAAAAAATTGCGATGTAATGTGAATCTATTAAGTGGTTGCAGCAGTAAAAGATGACGTTGTTCCTCCTAAATGATTTGGGTTCAAGTAGTGTAGTCTGCAGATGTGTATAAGTTTATCCAAATTTGAGATCATGCTAAGATAGTACATTGTAATTGAATTAAAATGTTCAAAAAAAAAAACTTGAAGTGTCAGGCTTTTGACTTCGACCTCTTTTAATTAAAAAAATAAAAAGTTGGGGGTGTCAATGCTCCTCTCAATTCTCACATAGTTCCGTAATTGAACATTTGAGTTCACTACACCAGACTTGTTCTATGGCGGCGCTATTCGCGCCGTTTGTGAAAAACGCCACAAAACGACAACATTGGCGGCGTTTTTACCACAAACGCCGCCATAGAGTGACATATAGTGGCGTTTTCTTCAGTAAACGCCGCCAATTGTTTCAAATTAGTGGCGTTTTCCACCGTAAACGCCGGTATAGGTTTCATGTTAGTGGCGTTTATCGGTAAAACGCCGCCAATGTTGGCGTTTTGTGGCGTTTGTTACTTAAAACGCCGCCATAGGTGTAGCGTTAGTGGCATTTACTGCGAAAAACGCCGCCATAGATTTCTTGAACCTCAATTAGAAAACCGATAAACAATTAATGAGATTAAAGGTTCAATATAAGGATTTGTATTTTCGGTCGCATAACGGATGTAACCACGTATAAACAATTAATAAGACTAAAGGTTCAATATAGAGTTTTGTATTTTCGGTCACATAATGAATGTAATCACGACCGTTGTAAGTATTGCCATCGAGAATTTTTCAAAAAATAAAAGTATCATAATGTTGGAGTGGCAAAATCACTATATAATATTGGTAATACTTAAAGTGAGAACCAAAGGCATAAGCCTATATCCCACATGGGTTAGGAAAAAGGTGTGTAAAGGGTATTTATACACAAGTTCCCCCCTCCCTTGTTGAGTGGGAAAGAACAAGGAACATCCTCGCGCGCCGCCGCCGCCGACCGACCGGCCGGGTTCGGGTAAGGGTAAGGGTAAGGGTAAGGGTAAGGGTAACACGTGTCTTTGACACGTCCACCCACCCGTGAATATAATCTTTTTGGAGAAAAATAGTGAGTTAGTGGCGTTTTTTTAAAGAAAACGCCGCAAAAAATTTGAGTTAGTGGCGTTTGTAAAGAAAACACCTGTCGCTCCTCGCCGTCGCCCCTCGGCCTCTGTCGCTCCTCAACGTCGACCGCCGCTCCTCCCGCTCAGGTTAGGAATAAAACCTGTGCCCTAGCCGATCCTGCTCTCCTCGTCGTCGCCCCTCGGCCCCTGTCGCTCCTCGCCGTCGACCTGTAACCCCCTTAACCCGGCCCGGACGGTTGACCCGAATTAAGAAAGTCACACGGGGAAAACCAAAGTCAACCCGAAAGTCAACCTTGATTAACGACCCTTTTTTTTCTTTTTAATCTTGTCTAGATGCACATTAACCTTAGATGTGATCATGCAAACAGCATACTCAAAGATCACAACATCAGAGATCAAACAGGGACCCAATTGAACAATTTACAACTTTAGGGACCAAATTGCAAATTCTGAAAACTTTAAGGACTTAACCAGATTATAAGTTACCAACTTAAAATTAATCAGGTTTCATGCTTCTCTGCCAAATTTCAGCTCAAACGGACATCCCAAACTCATACAATTGCACAAACAAGTTTCAGGACCAAAATGCAAACATTCTGAAACATTTAACCGCCCATGTCAGCCCCCAACGGTCACCCGTTCCGAAACAGGCAGAGCCCGTTTCGAAACACGGGGCCGTTCCGCAACGCGTACCGCAACGGGGACTGGCAGTAGCCAAACCGTTCCGGAACGGTGGCACCCGTTTCGGACGCCTGGGTTTATGCAGGGCACCCGTTCCGAAACGATGTCAACTGTTCCGAAACGCCCTGCCCAGATTGCAGCATTTTGCTCACTCAAACACACAAATGACCATCCAATCATGCTCCAAAAGCCACCAAACTTTACCAACATGCAATTCAACATAAATGAGACATACTTGCATCAACAATTCATCAAAATAACATCATATATGAAAAGCCCCAAATCTAAAGGCATGCTTCCTACACAAGCAACCATTTAAGCACAAACCTTCCAAATCAATCTCATTAAAGCCAATACATGTTCCAACAACATCATCAACATAAAAACATCCTTGTCCAAACATATACGAACACATACACATTAACCCGAGAGATTCTACCCCCATTGCCTTTATTAACTATAGCTATTCATCGAGACATACATCTCAATTGGAGTCCACCTTGAATCCCTTGCTCCTTGCTGTCCAAACTTCAAGAATTTGCATTGATGGACAAAAAGGAGCGTAAGCACATAATGCTTAGTGAGGAATGCTCAAAACCAAAACACCATCAATGCAGCGGGTCATTAAATCACTTTTAAAACAAACCCGATTTGACAAACCAAAGCCAAGTTTGAAAACCCTTTTCAACAACATGCTTAAACCATGCATTGCACATACATGAAAACCAACCCTTAGCTTAGCAAGATAAGAAAACCTTTTCAAAGCACAACTTACAAAATCATCCATTTAACCATTCCATGCGTAAACACCATATGCAAAGTTAAATCAAAACCATGGAAAACACTCCCAAATCACAACATACCTTTCTTAAACTTGAAAGCCATTTCAAGCAAGAAACCTTTTAAAACCATTACTCAAACAAACCAACACATGCATTAAACCAAAGGCAACTTTTATGAACCACAACATCATCATCACATGCCTTTAAAAACAAGTCTTAACAAGACTCCAATGCATTAAAGAGATTTCATGCTCACATGCATCATTTACCAAATGATAATCAACACTTGTTCAACTTAACAAGTAAACATGCATTCACAAGCATTATACACTTTTCATGCAACCATGCATCTTTTCAAGCATCTCATGCTTCTTTAATAATCAAGAACATTACATTGGCTTCCAAGTGATCAACCACATCCACTTTTCAACTCAACACCCGATCGGATACGCGGATCACAAGCGTTGTCCCCACGCTCCATACACCCTACCAATCCAAGGTCTCCCAAATGGACTTTTAAACACCATTTGACCTTACAAGCCTAAGGTTCCCATGTATGGACTTTTAAAAACCATACAACCTTAGCTTTTCCCGAGGTTCCCATGCATGGACTTTTAAACACCATACAACCTCAACATGCACAAGGTTCCCATGTATGGACTTTTAAACACCATACAACCTTTGCATCACCGATTGGTAGTTGTATAACATCACTAACGAGATCCGGGACACCCCACACAAGATCCACACATGGACTTACACCGCCATTGTGATCTTAACAAGCACAAGGTTCCCATATATGGACTTTTAAACACCATATAACCTTTGCTCAACCAAGGTCCTCGAATGGGCATTCAACCTCCATTATGACCTTAACCATCTCGTTAGGATACTTGAAGGGAGTTTACCGGTCCACTCTTGACCACTCCACCTCCAAGGCGACTTAATTCACGGTGCACCCAATCCTATAGCCGGCTAACTATATCCGATCAACAAACCAAGAACCACTTTCATCACTTGCCAATATAACCATCTTACCATGATAATCCAATGATTCACATGCATAATCATAATGCAAAAACCATCATTTATCTTAACCAATAACCAACCATGGACTTACAAACACCATGTTGTTCTTAAATAAACAAGGCTTACACAAGGACTTTCAACCACCTTTGTAACCTTAAGCATCACTTACCAATGTACATCATTAACAACAATAATCCACTATTTTTAAGCATCACACAAAAGCCATTAAACAACATGCAACACTATGCATCAAAACCACAATTTCCATGTACAAAACCAAGGATCTCTTACCTTGAGCATCCTTCTCAAATGGCTTTCAAAACCAGCATTAAACCATGCTAAAATATGCTTTCAAAACAGATTTAAACCATGCAAAACACATGCATTTCAATCATCAACCACAATTGCTTTTAAAACCAAATCACAACACAATTCAAGAGCGAAAATCCATTCACTTACTCTTGAGCTTAGCAAAGTTGTTTAGACTTAAACTAAGCTCCCAAAACCTTCAAACCTTGGTTTAAAAGCTGAAAACCAAACTTCACTCACCGATACACAAAACAAGGCTAACCAACATGCCTTCCAAGCATCCGAAACCTTCCGCAACGCCTCTAAAGCTCACGGATCAAACTCCCCTGTTTCAAGCACACAACAACAGAGGATTAATGCATCATTATGCATTAAAAACACCAGCAACATAACCAAACTCGCTGGTCATCACAAATCCAACAATTCGGCTACCAAACACAACCGAAATCACCTCCAAACACTTCCAAAACTTAACCCAGCCAAGATCCATCACTTCTAACCATTTTTAAACATCAATTAACATCCATAATGATCACAACCTCGTCCTTATACCTCCAGGTATAACAGATCATCAAAACACTCCAAAAACAACCAAAAACTCAAGCAAAACTTAGGAAATTCAACCTATCCGGGATTGCATTAATTAAACCTCAACTTCTAATCAATTTAGCATTCATTTAACATCATTTTGACACTTCAAAACACTGCCCAAACAGATCACACGAAAATTTCACCAAAAATCACCAAATCTTGCATTTTAAGCCAAAATCAAGATTTCAATTGAAAAGCCATTAACAAAACACAAATCAAGGATTGAGAACTTAGGAATTTCAGTAAAGAACTGATAGTTTAGAGGAGGACGTTCTTACCTCCAAACTTGAGTTTCTCCTTTTTAGAGCCAAAAAGCTTGATGAAACAACTTGCAAATTGAGAGGTTTTGTTGATGAGATGATTAGGAATCAAAAGAGAGTTGAAATGAGTGATTTAGATGACAAAATCAGAGAAGAAAATCTGGAGAAATGTGTTTGGGTTGAGAGAAAATGAGAGAAAAGGAAAATTGAGAGAAAATAGAAAAGTTAGTTATGAAATGGTAAAATGATTTCCCTCCACATTTCATAAACTTTAAAATCAGAATAAAGCCTTAAAATATCTTAGAAAAATCTGGAGAAACTCTTTTTGGAATAATAGCTCCTTAAAGATTCAAAGTTTCAATCCTTTATAAAACTGTCACCGAACTTTCAAAAATTACATTTTGGTCACTAGCCAAAATGTCACCCTTCCGAACCTCAGTTTCCAAAATTGATTTCACAGTTCACTTATATATATTAAAAGATGATTTTAGAACATTTTTCCATATTTTTAATGCAACCCGAACTAGGCTTTCCAAAATTCACTCTTATATATTCGATCAGCACTTTGACCGAACCGGTCAACGCCCAAAACTTCTGAGCCCAAAACCGGGGCGTTACAACTCTCCCCCCCTTAGGAAATTTCGTCCTCGAAATTTCAACCGGCGAAAAGAGAACCACAACCTTCTCAAATCACACACAAGGCAACACAAAAGCCTCAACCAACACTGAACACTTTCCACACAAAACTCCACCGAACCCAACACCACCGCATGCTGTTCACAAAATTCCAGCACACACAAAGATAACCACAACTTGCCCTTTCACATAACCGGAATGTACACAGCCCCAACATCAACCTGAAGAACCTCAACTTTTACAGCACACCACACTGTAACACACAACTTCCAAGACTTGTTTACACAGTGACAACAACCAATCCAAAACAGCCACTGTGCAAACCTTTCTGCTTCTAAAACTCTTGCAAACTCCCAAACCTCTTCCAAGGATTTCCCAACAAGCAAAAATCCTTAAGCAACAACTGCTTACCCAAACTCCTCAACAAATGCTGATAATCCCTCACAACTGTTGCTAACATTACCACAACAACTCACCAGGATTACTCACCCAGATTCCAAGAATTACATTACAACCCCAACTTGACTCCGCCAGCCATTCCACACACCACCAGCTGACTTCAAACGGAACTTTCTTAACCACAACCAGCCAACCACTTCTCACAAGAACCCAAACAACCAACAAAAGCCTTCGATCTTTCATAATCCTTCCACTTCAAACTTCAACCATAACACTTGTCTTACTGGGACATCGCCCAACCTGCCATACATACCAACTCCTCAACTCCTCAAAGGTTACTAAGAACCAGCACTTACAAACACAATCCTTCCACAACAACTTAAATGCTAAGCTACCTCAGCACCTGGAAACACAACCGTTAAACTGCAACATCACTTAGCATCAAGGAGCTACCCCTTCCGCTTAGCTATTCAAACCACTTGACCGATACTAACCTCAACCAGTACTCCTCACCACCAAGCCACTAAACTCCTTAAGCAACAAACACTATCCTTCCACCAACATGCTATACCACACTCACCACTACTAGCAACTAGCTTAATATCACTTCTAACTCTCACCCAGCACCAAAACAACCTCTAAAAACCCATCATCCAAACCAACCACCACACTAACAGATTCGATTAGTTATTAGCGAGTGTGAACATCGTATGCATGATCACATACATGCCCTATCAATGCCTGATGTACATGTATGCAAAACCTCTAATGTCATGTCACATGTATGCATGGACCAACACATATATAATATAGCATATAACAGTGATTTTAACTGTGCATGAATGCCAGTTCACACCCTCCAATAACATCCTCAGAATCCGTCTAAGAACAACCTCCTACCTCACTTCTAACTTATCTAACTCCATCATACCAACAACCATTAACCACAAGATACTCACCTAAGCCTTCTTCACACCAAAGATGTTACCAAACCACAACTATTACCCCAACATGCTAGCAACAAGACTAACTTACCACGCAAGGAAAACCAACAGAAACCAAACTAAGGTAACTAGAGCAAAGATTACTTAACAAGGTTACCTGAAAACACAACACCACCCTGAAGCTTCATCAGACGAGCTCTCTTCCTTGCGGAACCATCATCCTTCTGCCGCACCACTGCAGCACCAGCTAACACACTGAGATCACCACCAACTCCTTGCAGTAAGGAACCTTGGCTGTTCCGATCCAACCTCAAACAATCACGTCTCATGTGTCCAGCAGACCCACATTCCCAGCAATTCTCTTTTCCCAAATTCTTCACAACCTTCTGCTCTTTGTGCCACCTCTGAACCTTGCCTCGGCCGTGCCCACGACCTTTCAGAGACCCTTTGGCTAACACCAAAGCTGACTTCACTCCATGAGGACAATCACGCTTAACATGCACTTTAGAACCACAATTCCAACAAGCACCCGCGCCCCAACAACCTCCAACATGGCGCCTTTCATAACGGTCACACACCAATGGCTGAGCTTCTACTCCTTGCTCAAGCAACACTTGCTCCAAAACAGCACTACCTTCACATTGCTTAACCATTGGAAACTTCTCTCCAAGATACCTCTCATAAAAGGCAGATACAAAGAAATCCCAATCAATATCATGGATACGTGACGCCACCGCCACAGATGTCCACCAGGCACATGCATCCTCCAGCATCAAAGAAACAACACTCCCCAGCTTACAGGCATAATCACAGCCTTCCTGATCCAAGATCAGAATCACACTGGCCAACCAGGCCCCAAACATCTCCGGTGAAGAACCATGATACTCCACAGCACCCAAATCCAACAAACGTTGTTTCGGCAAACCCACACATCCCACAGCCAGCACATCCACTGACCTTACCTTTACCACAGCCTGAGATGTTCCCAACACCTCCTGCTCAACATGTGATGAACTCTTCATCACAGAACCAACTTCTTTCCCCTGCCTTACCACCTCAACTCCAGGCACAGAAGACTGAGACAAAACACCTCTACAAAAGGGTGAATTCCATGCCCTAACAACCTGCCCCAAGGCAGCAACCATCTCACTCAACTGCCATTCATTCATCGACTTTGCCATACTACTAACAACAACAAAAATCACAACAAAACAAACAAACCAGTTAGACCAGCTTTAAGCAAGGATTCAAACTCCAACTCCAAAATAACACAATAGCTATATTAATAAGGCAATGGGTATCCCGAATCCTCCCCTTTACATGACATAACAGTCAACACAACATGGATATCACAACATCAAGCATATCAAACAACATACTTTGATCATACTTACATCAAACAGCATCCACTTGCAACAGCATATTATCAACATAACATACTCATTACACTTTCATCATGCATAACATCAGTTCACATCATCAGCACATATCCACATAAGCTAAACCAAGATTCATAACCATAAAGCATGCTTGCAAACATCATTAACTTGCTCAGAAACATCAACAATTTGCTCAGAAACACGTGTTTCAACCAACTTTCAACCACACATCAAGGTAAACAACAAGCACACATTACAACAACTTACCGTTTTCCCCAAGCATTCGCAACTCAGCTCTGATACCACCAAATGTAACCCCCTTAACCCGGCCCGGACGGTTGACCCGAATTAAGAAAGTCACACGGGGAAAACCAAAGTCAACCCGAAAGTCAACCTTGATTAACGACCCTTTTTTTTTCTTTTTAATCTTGTCTAGATGCACATTAACCTTAGATGTGATCATGCAAACAGCATACTCAAAGATCACAACATCAGAGATCAAATAGGGACCCAATTGAACAATTTACAACTTTAGGGACCAAATTGCAAATTCTGAAAACTTTAAGGACTTAACCAGATTATAAGTTACCAACTTAAAATTAATCAGGTTTCATGCTTCTCTGCCAAATTTCAGCTCAAACGGACATCCCAAACTCATACAATTGCACAAACAAGTTTCAGGACCAAAATGCAAACATTCTGAAACATTTAACCGCCCATGTCAGCCCCCAACGGTCACCCGTTCCGAAACACGCAGAGCCCGTTTCGAAACACGGGGACGTTCCGCAACGCGTACCGCAACGGGGGACTGGCAGTAGCCAAACCGTTCCGGAACGGTGGCACCCGTTTCGGACGCCTGGGTTTATGCAGGGCACCCGTTCCGAAACGGTGTCAACTGTTCCGAAACGCCCTGCCCAGATTGCAGCATTTTGCTCACTCAAACACACAAATGACCATCCAATCATGCTCCAAAAGCCACCAAACTTTACCAACATGCAATTCAACATAAATGAGACATACTTGCATCAACAATTCATCAAAATAACATCATATATGAAAAGCCCCAAATCTAAAGGCATGCTTCCTACACAAGCAACCATTTAAGCACAAACCTTCCAAATCAGTCTCATTAAAGCGAATACATGTTCCAACAACATCATCAACATAAAAACATCCTTGTCCAAACATATACGAACACATACACATTAACCCGAGAGATTCTACCCCCATTGCCTTTATTAACTATAGCTATTCATCGAGACATACATCTCAATTGGAGTCCACCTTGAATCCCTTGCTCCTTGCTGTCCAAACTTCAAGAATCTGCATTGATGGACAAAAAGGAGCGTAAGCACATAATGCTTAGTGAGGAATGCTCAAAACCAAAACACCATCAATGCAGCGGGTCATTAAATCACTTTTAAAACAAACCCGATTTGACAAACCAAAGCCAAGTTTGAAAACCCTTTTCAACAACATGCTTAAACCATGCATTGCACATACATGAAAACCAACCCTTAGCTTAGCAAGCTAAGAAAACCTTTTCAAAGCACAACTTACAAAATCATCCATTTAACCATTCCATGCGTAAACACCATATGCAAAGTTAAATCAAAACCATGGAAAACACTCCCAAATCACAACATACCTTTCTTAAACTTGAAAGCCATTTCAAGCAAGAAACCTTTTAAAACCATTACTCAAACAAACCAACACATGCATTAAACCAAAGGCAACTTTTATGAACCACAACATCATCATCACATGCCTTTAAAAACAAGTCTTAACAAGACTCCAATGCATTAAAGAGATTTCATGCTCACATGCATCATTTACCAAATGATAATCAACACTTGTTCAACTTAACAAGTAAACATGCATTCACAAGCATTATACACTTTTCATGCAACCATGCATCTTTTCAAGCATCTCATGCTTCTTTAATAATCAAGAACATTACATTGGCTTCCAAGTGATCAACCACATCCACTTTTCAACTCAACACCCGATCGGATACGCGGATCACAAGCGTTGTCCCCACGCTCCATACACCCTACCAATCCAAGGTCTCCCAAATGGACTTTTAAACACCATTTGACCTTACAAGCCTAAGGTTCCCATGTATGGACTTTTAAACACCATACAACCTTAGCTTTTCCCGAGGTTCCCATGCATGGACTTTTAAACACCATACAACCTAAACATGCACAAGGTTCCCATGTATGGACTTTTAAACACCATACAACCTTTGCATCACCGATTGGTAGTTGTATAACATCACTAACGAGATTCGGGACACCCCACACAAGATCCACACATGGACTTACACCGCCATTGTGATCTTAACAAGCACAAGGTTCCCATATATGGACTTTTAAACACCATATAACCTTTGCTCAACCAAGGTCCTCGAATGGGCATTCAACCTCCATTATGACCTTAACCATCTTGTTAGGATACTTGAAGGGAGTTTACCGGTCCACTCTTGACCACTCCACCTCCAAGGCGACTTAATTCACGGTGCACCCAATCCTATAGCCGGCTAACTATATCCGATCAACAAACCAAGAACCACTTTCATCACTTGCCAATATAACCATCTTACCATGATAATCCAATGATTCACATGCATAATCACAATGCAAAAACCATCATTTATCTTAACCAATAACCAACCATGGACTTACAAACACCATGTTGTTCTTAAATAAACAAGGCTTACACAAGGACTTTCAACCACCTTTGTAACCTTAAGCATCACTTACCAATGTACATCATTAACAACAATAATCCACTGTTTTTAAGCATCACACAAAAGCCATTAAACAACATGCAACACTATGCATCAAAACCACAATTTCCATGTACAAAACCAAGGATCTCTTACCTTGAGCATCCTTCTCAAATGGCTTTCAAAACCAGCATTAAACCATGCTAAAATATGCTTTCAAAACAGATTTAAACCATGCAAAACACATGCATTTCAATCATCAACCACAATTGCTTTTAAAACCAAATCACAACACAATTCAAGAGCGAAAATCCATTCACTTACTCTTGAGCTTAGCAAAGTTGTTTAGACTTAAACTAAGCTCCCAAAACCTTCAAACCTTGGTTTAAAAGCTGAAAACCCAACTTCACTAACCGATACACAAAACAATGCTAACCAACATGCCTTCCAAGCATCTGAAACCTTCCGCAACACCTCTAAAGCTCACGGATCAAACTCCCCTGTTTCAAGCACACAACAACAGAGGATTAATGCATCATTATGCATTAAAAACACCAGCAACATAACCAAACTCGCTGCTCATCACAAATCCAACAATTCGGCTACCAAACACAACCGAAATCACCTCCAAACACTTCCAAAACTTAACCCAGCCAAGATCCATCACTTCTAACCATTTTTAAACATTAATTAACATCCATAATGATCACAACCACGTCCTTATACCTCCAGGTATAACAGATCATCAAAACACTCCAAAAACAACCAAAAACTCAAGCAAAACTTAGGAAATTCAACCTATCCGGGATTTCATTAATTAAACCTCAACTTCTAATCAATTTAGCATTCATTTAACATCATTTTGACACTTCAAAACACTGCCCAAACAGATCACACGAAAATTTCACCAAAAATCACCAAATCTTGCATTTTAAGCCAAAATCAAGATTTCAATTGAAAAGCCATTAACAAAACACAAATCAAGGATTGAGAACTTAGGAATTTCAGTAAAGAACTGATAGTTTAGAGGAGAAGGACGTTCTTACCTCCAAACTTGAGTTTCTCCTTTTTAGAGCCAAAAAGCTTGATGAAACAACTTGCAAATTGAGAGGTTTTGTTGATGAGATGATTAGGAATCAAAAGAGAGTTGAAACGAGTGATTTAGATGACAAAATCAGAGAAGAAAATCTGGAGAAATGTGTTTGGGTTGAGAGAAAATGAGAGAAAAGGAAAATTGAGAGAAAATAGAAAAGTTAGTTATGAAATGGTAAAATGATTTCCCTCCACATTTCATAAACTTTAAAATCAGAATAAAGCCTTAAAATATCTTAGAAAAATCTGGAGAAACTCTTTTTGGAATAATAGCTCCTTAAAGATTCAAAGTTTCAATCCTTTATAAAACTGTCACCGAACTTTCAAAAATTACATTTTGGTCACTAGCCAAAATGTCACCCTTCCGAACCTCATTTTCCAAAATTGATTTCACAATTCACTTATATATATTAAAAGATGATTTTAGAACATTTTTCCATATTTTTAATGCAACCCGAACTAGGCTTTCCTAAATTCACTCTTATATATTCGATCAGCACTTTGACCGAACCGGTCAACGCCCAAAACTTCTGAGTCCAAAACCGGGGCGTTACACGACCGCCCCTCCTCCCGCTCAGGTTAGGATTAAAACCACCCTTGCTATTCTTTCACAGATCGACAGAAAAGACTTCAATAAACAAATGAAATTGATATGAAATAAATGAAATATTAGATTCAATACCGAAATCGATTAGGTTAGGGAAATAAATATGAAATAAATGAAATTGATTTGTTGAAGCTAAGTTAGGTAAACCTTCAATACCGAAATTGATTTGTTGAATTAGGGAAATGTTAGATTCACCACCCTTCTGATATAATTTGATACTCGGGGAGCAGACAGCATAAACAAATGAAACTGATATGAAATAAATGAAATATTAGATTCAATATCGAAATTGATTAGGTTAGGGAAACAAATATGAAATAAATGAAATTGATTTGTTGGAAACCTTCAATACCGAAATTGATTTGTTGAATTAGGGAAATGTTAGATTCATTAGTCTGCTAGTTAGGGAAACCTTCAATACCGAAATTGATTTGTTGAATTAGGAAATTGCTTAGCATAATAAATCACAGTTTAGTTTAGTTTAGCATAATATTGAATTAGGAAATTGCTTAGCATAATAAATCACAGTTTTGTTTAGTTTAGCCTATAATCATTGGATTTATATTGTTGATTGACATGGCAAAAATATCGTATTATTTTAGAATTTTGTATACATACACACACATATATATGTATGTATGTTTTGCCGACTTTCTTGAAGCGATGCCTTAATTTCCCAATAGTCTACAACTAAATGTGTAATTTTGTTAGATTGTTAATGTTAATTAGCAAATCAAGCTTTCCTAAAACAAAACCCAAATACATGCAAATTGCAACAAAGTTGATAGCGAAACCTCTAATTAAGCACATTAAACTATATGTAGTTAGACTAATAATGCCACTGTGTTAGTTTTAGGCTTCCCTTTTAAAACAAAATGGAATCAATAAGTAATAAAATAATATTATTAAAAACTTTTTCTAATATTAAAATTTAACATTATCTTTTTGTTGCCATTTTAGTAATGCTTATCATTATCTTTTAGTAATGCTTATCATTATTTATGTATTTGACTTATCTTTGACTTAATTGATAATATAATAGTTATATCTCTTTTCATCCTTCAAGTATGACTGATAGGTAGTTTATATCTTTTTAATTTGGATATGACAGAAATTGAAAATGGATAGGAGTTGGATGAATTTGCCAAGGGTAAACGCCCACTATCAAAATGGGGTAGAATATTTTCTGAATTTAGCTTTTGCAAATGCAAGGCAAGAAAATATGATTCTTTGCCCCTGTAAGAAGTGTGTTAACATGAATTGGCACGTTCGTGAAGTTGTGCACGAACATCTAGTCATTTTTGGCTTTGTTCCGGGTTATAGAAAATGGGTATTCCATGGAGAGTTGACATCTCGTACAGCTTCTTCCACGAGTAACCCACCTTCTCATCATAATTCTCATCGTGGATCTCTTAGAGAAGATGACATGGAGGGTATGTTGCAAGATGCATTTAATATGCATGATTATCATCAGCCTATTAGAGAAGATTGTGATATTGGTGTTACTGATTTCACCGAGATAGGAAGAAGTGGATGTGATGAAGAGCCAAATGGAGAAGCGTCAAAGTTTTACAATTTGCTTAATGAAATGAATGAACCACTTTATGAGGGATCAAAATATTCAAAGCTCTCCTTTTGCATTCGCCTTTTCCATTTAAAATGATTGGGAGGGTGGACCGGTAACTCTTTTACACAATTATTAGAGTTTTTGAGTGAAATTTTTCCTTTTGCAAAAATTCCTCAATCCGGCAAAGATATGAAGAAAATGATAAACGATTTGGGGCTTGGTTATGAGAAAATTCATAGTTGTCCGAATGATTGCATGTTGTATTGGGGTGATAGAAAAAATCAAGAATCCTGTCATGTATGCGGTAAATCTCGGTGGACGAATGGGGACACAGAAAATGTGAGTGAAGACGAAGTTGCAACACGAGCAAGAAAGAAGCCAATAAAGATTCTACGATATTTTCCTCTAATACCCAGACTTTAAACACTTTTCATGTCTTCAAAGACTGCTGAGTCTATGAGGTGGCATCACGATGGACGAACAGATGATGGATTATTAAGGCATCCTGTAGATTCTTTAGCTTGGAAGACATTTGACCAAAAATTTCCAAGTTTTGCAGGAGATCCTCGCAATGTTAGGCTCAGTCTTGCATCTGATGGGTTTAATCCCTTTAAAATCATGAGTACTTCATACAGTACTTGGCCTGTTATACTTGTTCCTTACAATTTGCCTCTATGGATTTGCATGAAACAATCATCATTTATTTTATCCATGATAATCCCAGGTGAGAAAGGTCCAGGGAATGATATTGACATCTACATACAACCTCTTATTGAGGAGTTGAAACAATTATGGGTTGGTGTCGAAACATATGATGTGTTGAAGAAGGAGAACTTTAATTTGCGTGCAGCTTTATTGTGGACTATTAATGATTTTCCCGCTTATGCAAATTTATCTGGGTGGAGTACCAAAGGTCGTTATGCTTGTCCTTGTTGCGCTGCACAGACATGCTCGAAGTGGTTGTATAATGGAAAGAATTCTCTTACATGGGACACCGTCGGTGGTTAGATGAAAATCATAGATTTAGATATGAAAAGAATATGTTTGATGGTACTGAAGAGTTTAGAAAAGCTCCTGAGCAAACAATCGGGTCTGATATCTTGTCGATGTTGAAACATATCAAGTTCACTTATGGAAAAACGAACCAACCACCAAACCCACGATCAAAGAAGAAGACAAAAGAGGTGTATGACCGTGAGTTTGAGCAGCTTAGTGATGATGACTCTGATGAAGAGGATGATCCAAATGAGGCGGAGTTGTGGAAAAAGAGAAGTATTTTCTTCAAGTTGCCTTACTGGAAGCATAACATTTTGAGACATAATCTTGATGTAATGCACATTGAGAAAAATGTTTGTGAGAACATTATTGGGACCATTCTCAATGTCGATGGAAAATCTAAAGACAATCTAAAGAGTCGACTTGACTTAGTTGACATGGGAATTCGACATGATCTTCATCCTCAAGAACTTCGTAATGGAAAATTTTCGTTACCGCCTTCTATTTTTACGATGTCGAAGAAAGAAAAAGAAGTATTTTGCACGGTGTTGAAAGATATAAAAGTCCCAGATGGGTATGCATCAAATATATCTAGATGTGTCAGTGTTAAAGATCGAAGACTTTATTCTCTAAAGTCACATGATTATCACATATTGATGCAAGATTTAATGCCAGTTGCATTATGTGGTTGAATGTCAACTGAGGTGACATCATGTATTATTGAACTTTCTAATGTAATGAAAGCTATTTGTGGGAAAGTTTTGATGGTTGAAGAACTTGACAAATTACAAGATCGAGTCGCATTGACTTTATGCAACATGGAGAAGATATTCCCACCTTCATTTTTTACAATTATGGTGCATTTGTTGATTCATTTTTTACAAGATCGAGTCGCATTGACTTTATGCAACATTGACTTTTTACGGCGTTTGTATATGAAAACGCCGCGATAGAACAAAACCTATAGCGGCGTTTATACGAAAAAAACGCCGCTACCTATTGCGACGCTGCTTCTTGCGGCGCTTTTGGCGGCGTTTTTCTTAACGCCGGGAGAGTTTTTAGCGGCGCTAAAAAACGCCGCTATAGGGTTAAAAAAACGCCGCAAAAGGCCTGTTTTGCTGTAGTGGTTATATCTTCGTAAACATTTAATTTATAGTTATCGACTTGTTTTCTCCCAATGTAAGATTGAATGGAGTAAGCTTGAGCAAAATTCGATTAGACTCGAAAAATCTTTTTTTTTCAATTTTGAGTTACTTGAGTCAAGTCATTTGAGTTATTCGAGTCAAATTGAAAAAAAATTGAGTTTGAGCCGAGTTGGAATTTTCCAAACTAAAAAAATCAAATAACCAAATTTTACCGTTTTGCGATTTAGTCCATAATTTTATTTTTCTTCAATTTCTCCTTCATTTTAAGTCCATTTTGACCAAATCTGAACCACATATTCCTAAACCAATGTAGAATACATGTTTAGCTTCAACTCATATTTTTGGAAATAAATTTCATCCTTTTGCAATTGAGCTCCTCAACTGTAACCCCTTAGACCCGCCTACACGTTACGTCGAATACTAGGAGGTCACATTAGGGTCACAAGAGCGACCCACGGTAAAAACCCAAATAAGAAAATGGTTTTCTCTACATACATCAAAACTGTAAAATCAAATTTCTATTTAAAATACCATTTCAGATAATAATGTAAACATATAACAGAAGTTCATAAAGTTTATTGCAGACACTAGCATAAAACAATACGTGGCATACATGCCCACTAACTGTACCAGTACCGTACTCCAAAGCAACACCGAGAGAACTCTAGACACAAATGTCGATCACTATACCATGATAGATTTCTTCTAACCCACGATGGTAAAAATAACATGAGCATGAAAAAGCTCAGTAATACAGAACTACCAAAAGATGTTGTAAGCACATGCAGGTATAAGGTAGAGCATAAATCGAACATAAATATCATGTCATCAACATGTTCTCGTTATGGTATTGAATATCGTATACGCCATACTTAAAGGCAATGTGGTTGTTCAATACTTAAACTTCTGAATATTAGACGAGCATTTTATAATCCAGAAGAATCGGGAAGGAAATATATTTCACAAGAATTAAGCTATGAGGTATGGTGTGTGTGTCCCAACAAACGCAGATCAAGAAGGATCAACAGAAAGTGTCAGGCAACAGAAGAATTTTGATAGGGGCAAAGGAGGAAACATGAAAATTTTGGTATTAGCCTAACTACCTTTCAACTGTACTCTAGTATATAGTTCCCTAGAACTGCATCTATACAGGCGTTAACCCAAGCCTAAAGGGCATAGGTACCGACCTAAGGGAATACCTTAGGTTTCAGACGGAATTACCCTAGCCGAAGTATAGGAACCAAATACATGCATTAACCTAGGCCCAATGGGCGTAGGTACCGACCTAAGGGGTTACCTTAGATCCCAAGCATAATTACCCTAACTGAAGCTAGGAACCTAGTATGGGCGGAATTACCCTAGCCGAAACTAGGAACCTAATATGAGCGTTAACCTAGGCCCAATAGGAGTAGGTAACCACCTAAGAGGTTACCTTAGATCCCGGGCAGAATTACCCTAGTTGAAGCTAGAAACCTAGTACGAGCAGAATTACCCTAGCTGAAGCTAGGAACCTAATACGGGTGAAATTACCAGCCTAATCGGGGTTGAACCTACAGTCTTCAATCAGTATCCTAGTACCTAGTAAAACAGTTTTGAATGGTAACAGTCAATTCAGTATTTAGTAACAGTATGTCAAGAATTTAGGATACAGACAAATGTTAAATCAATAGAATCGAAGTATCAGGAATCATGAATCGTGTATACTTGTATAAGAAATCAGGAACCATAAGTCATGTTTTTGCTTCAGATAACATGATCACTTAGGATGAGAATGGATAGACTAGTCTCCAATCAGGAAGATTAATCATGTAATCATAGGACACACTAATTAGTCCAATTTATTACTAAAAATCATTGCTAATTACAGAAAAGAGACACTAAATTATAGTTCATTCTAGACTAACTTTAGAATCATGAACCATATTTAAAGGATTTCGGTAGGTATCAACTTCATCCAGGTATTCAGGAAATTATACCTCAAGTTCATTCAGTATTTTCGGTATATCATGATTATACGGGAATTCAGATATATCAGGACAAATTTTAAGAATTCAAGTAGATCATGATCAAACAAGATTTCGAATATATCAGAAGAGTTCTTGTCAACTTTGCTCAAAAAGGCATTTTGGTTATTTTAATTGTCAGGGGCAATTTTGTGATTTAACCTTAATAGGGTAAGTCGGTGATTTACTGAGCTGAAGATTGTTGTCGGCTTGCTAGGCTTCCAAGTCTATTCAATTAAACATGTCTCATCAATGCGTTACTTTCCAAGTATTTGAATAGGTACACCTCGTTATCATAAATTATTCTAGAATGAGCCTCAAATGGTTGAACACACACACACACGCACACACACACACACACACACACACACACATATAGTAGGCAAGCCGTATTCTTCCATTATTGTAATAATATTAAGAATGACTGATTTACATAAGTCAAGCTTCAAACCACATGGGCATTACAGTCATTTGCGATTCATCGGTAATCTTAGGATTTTCCAAGTTTTCACTTATCTCAAGTCACGTAGGTATTTCAATCATTTAAGTATTGGATGGTGTTTCAGTCATTTAGGTGTTCGAGGGTATTTCAGGCACTTCGATGCCCGCAAGTATTTCAGTTATTCTGATTCTTTCGGTCCTTCCAACTATTCATTCATTTCAAATCTCTAGGGTATATCCATCATTTTAGTTATTTTAGAAGTTTGGTGCCCAAGGATATTTCTGTCTTTCTTTCTTCTTTTTGTCATTACGATCATTATGATCAATTCAACCCTCTTAGTATTTCCAAACCTTTTAGTCATTTCATTCAATTCAGTATTTCACGCCATTTTGATTAATTCAGGCATACGAATAATTCTCTGTAATTTATCTTTGGAGATTTATTCAGAATCCAAGAGAATCCAAGTACTTTACAATCTCAAAGATTTAAATCTTGTTGCCATAACTTTCCAAGTAATTCAAGGTTTATCAAATGAATTAGTTGTTTTACCAGATCAAATGTAGATTCTCATATCGCTTTTATTTTTAGGGGTATTCTGGTCATTTTAGCACCTTAAGGGCATTTCCGTCATTTCTTAACGTAGTATTTCAGAAATTAAATCCTTTAACAATATTAATCGGATTGGAAGATTAATTGTCTTATTAATCACTTACTGAACTCAGGATCTTTTCAGTCTATTAAACTTCACTTTCGAATAGTTCGTTCCTATCTAGGTCACCATTCTTTTATTTCGTAATCGAATTGACTCAAACAAAGTTGAAAAATACACTTAATTATAATCATGCATACTTTAACCGAATACTAACATTTTTCATAAAGTGTACAAGAGGTAGTAATGTATTACCTCAACTCCGAGCTACACTGGTTGATCCATGGTGCTCCATTCGATAACTTTCGAACCCGAATTCGACGTCCCTCAACATCTCGTATACAAGGAACTGTGACTACCTTCAATTACACTGTAATCACTAGTTTTGTCCGGGGTAGACCCATTTTTATTTTTATCTTTATAAGTAATGGACTTATATGTATAATGGGCTTTGCCTGGGCTATATTTAAAACAAAAAATTATACATGTTGCTATCATATGTGGTTATTAATGTTATGTCACTAACCAATTGGAAAAACCCCTAAATATTATATAATTATATACGTGTTTTGTATACCCCATAATATTTTAGGTTATATTAATTTTATTAGTTCGGTTTCCTACTATATCATTATATCATTAGTATTATTATTATCATGTTTATCATTATTATTACTATATATTGATGGATGTCATTATTATTATTATATTATTATTATACTAATTAAATTGAATATATGTAAAAACATGCATCCTTTAATTAAATAAAGCCCACATTTTTACAGCCCCTTATCATTTATTAAAAGCCCCAAAAAATATTTTACATATTACATATTTGGCCCGTTTTGCCCAAAGTCTAAAAAACCCTAGTCCTAATCTGATGTCCCTCTCTTTTGTTTGTGCGCAACCGTGTCTGGACCGTCAGATCAAGGGTTGCTGATCGAACGGTCCAGATGGTCCCTGATGGAAGAAGCCCTAGTTAGCTTTCTTTTGCCCTGGCGCCGCATGATCCCAACCGTCGGTTCTGGTTCGTGATCGGATGACCCAGATTGAAGAAACACCCTTCCAAATTCCCCACGCGCGCGTGCAACTCACGCGCTTGACTCCTCAACTCTCCAGACCATTCAGATCGCCACGTCGGTCAGAAGGATCATCAACTGCTGCGATTTTTTTGTTCATTTGTTCTGCCACGTCGACATATGCAACAAAATCAAAATGTTAAATAAGATATGCTAACCGAAATGTCAGAAAGGACAAAGCAATGCGCCAAGAATTTTAGGATACACAACAAAATCGGAAGCGGGCCAATGAGATGTTTTTCATTTTCATTTTCCTTTTCTAAATTTATGTAATATTCGGCTATAAAGCCGAAACAAAATAATGTAACTGAAAATGGCATCAATAGGGAATATCAGAGATCAATAGAAAGCAAAATACCAACCTTTCAGAGGTATCGTCTTCTTTATTTTTTAGCATCCATCGGCATCCTCATTTAGGTTTCAAAATACACCAAAATAGACTAGGGTTTTCGTGTTTTTTCCTTCGTCTTTTCTTTCTCCCTTTGTACCATCGTGTCTCCTCGTCGGCGACAAGCCGCCCGATCTTTCATAGATCATGTGTGGTGAGCCGTTGGGGCAGAGATGGTAGAAATCTTTTTTTTAGTTTCGGCTTACACAAAACGAAAAAGGATTTTCATCGCTTTCGAAGGGTTTGAGTTTAGATCTGGGTTTTAAAAGTGAAAATGAATCGTTTTCCGGTGTTAGAGGGTTCACCGTCCGCCAACTAGAGACGACCGGCGTGGTGAGTTCCGGCATCGAGAGAACGAGAGAGGGGAAGGTTTTTAGGATTAGTAAAAGGGGGTCTGAAATGTTTAAAACACGTTTTTATAATGTTTAAAAGATTTAAAATTGGCGAAATCATGTTTTTGGTCCTTCCGCGTCGCGTTATTTACGTGCATATAGGTTTCCGCGTTTTGCAATCACGTTTCTGGTCCATGTGGTTTTCGAAATGTCGCATTTTTGTTCATTCTCGAGCCTAACCTCATCTCAAACGGTTTAATCCCCTTTTGGTCCCTAAAGCTCTTGATTTTGTTTAATTTGGTCCTTTCCGGTATTTAAACCCCCTCTTTTATCGTGCATGTTTTTAATTCTTGTTATGTATTACATGTCTTAAATTCCAGTCCCACATTTGTGACGTTATGCCTTATATACATTTGTGACGATATGTATATTCTGCATGTTACCTATAGTATATTATATATTCATTATGTAGTACGTTCTATATTTATATATCATAGTTCCATATATATATATAGTTGATTTTATTTCATGTTTGTCCTTTAATTATGTTAGTTTTCTCAGTTTGTACATAATGTTTTAAATGTATAATATATAGTTTTTATATAACGTGTAGTTTTAATATATAATATATAAATTTATAAAAAACGGTTTTAATATAACATATAGTATCATGTATATAATGTATTGTTATTATAAAATATGTAATATGTATCCGTTTACAAGCTTGGGCCTTGGGCTTTCGGGGCTTAGATCGTTAGGGTTAAGTTTGGGGCTTTGTTTAGTTTAGGTGGGCTTGGGCTAGGTAAATTAGGCCTTTAGGCATTTTTAAATAAGATCGTCTTAATTGTTTCGAATCGTGTGCCCATTTCATAGGGGCATGGTTCGTACAATTAAGTCAGTTTAGGTCTAGAGCCTTAGTCGAATTTAGGACTTTAACTAGTTTAATTCACTTAAACTTGTCCTTGCCTTATTGGGACGAATATTAAGTTCATTAAACCGGTTAAACTTTTCTTAATTATTTCTTTAAGGTAAAATTAATATTAAATTTAGATGGATGCAACACAAGATAATTCATAATTTATTAGGGCTTTCTAGTTTTTAGGGCATAAACAATTTAGGGTTAATATTAGAATCACCTAATTAATAATTAGATCACTAATCGGACTCCTATAATTTGGGCCTTTTAGGATAGGACCTTGGGTGGGCTTTTCTGTGTTCATCTTTAAGCCTTTTTGTGACATGCATCTTAATTGCCATTCATGTGACCCTTTGTCCCAATTACATGTTAATTAATTTAAATCATACAAAAGGGAGGCTATTAATCTCAATATTTGTGTCGTGACAGTCCGAACTTAATGGATGTTGACCAAATATTTGGGTTAATCCTTACTGTCTCAAGGTAAACGATAGTTAAAATAGAGACAATGTCATAACACCATTCCTAAATGCTTGCATCATGCATAAAGGTGACGTACGAGAGTCGAACCATAAATTAACACATTAGTCAGACTTATATGATGTCGGTTTAATCTATGGTTCGATGTATCGTCGTCCTTATTAATTAAATGCCTAATTAATTCTAAAGCTTTGATTTGATTAAACCCGTACAATTAGAGTCAGATTTTCAATTAAGAACATCTAATTAAATCCATTTTAAACTTTAAATAATTTAAATCTATTAAAGGCAACAAATATTTTGGTACCGATTTCCGGGTGTGATGGGGGTGCTAATCCTTCCCCACACGTAACCAACTCCCGAACCCTTTTTAAAACGAATCTCTAGTTTTTATGGTATTCGACCTACCTTAGTGGCCGATGGCGACTCCAAATTGTTACTGTTTTCTGAAACTCGAATTTTCCAAAAGAAACTCCCCTTTTAATCAGTTTTTTCTAAAAATGTGGGATATTTAAAAGTACTTTTCAAGAAAAAAGTTATTACAGCATGGCGAATCCGCTGGGGACCGAATTTTGTTTTACAAAACAAAAAGAGAGTTAAGCCAATAAAATATTTGTTGCTTTTAATCGATGGAAAATTTTGAAGTTTAATTTGACTTTAATGAGGTCGTTTTTCCTTGAAAATGTGACTTAGATTGTACGAGCTTTGATAATTGGCGGCATTCGAATTAATTCTTCATTTAATTTCTAAGGAGTCACCGACATGTGTTGCATCATGATCATCAAGCTTTATACCCGAGCTTTGTCCCTTTAAGTGGGAGTGAAACGCCCATACCCACATGAGTATCCCTCCACGGGTCGGTAATTCACTTTCGAAATCCATGCCTTTGACACGTGAGCAGCCCTCCACGTTATTAGGCAGTGCTTTCCCTCGAACCGAAACCAATTCACAAGCTTGTAATGGCCAGAATTGGGGTTCTTGTTGCCTTAGTAGGTAATAAGATAGGTTCGGGTACCCTTGTGTAGAACCGAACCCATGTATGAGAATATAGGAAACCCACCCCATTAGAGCCATGCAGATAACCGTAGAACTAGGATTCATGTTGTAGGTTTTTTCTTTATCTGTCTTGTTTTGGTCAATTGCTTTCCTCCTTGTGACTAATTTTGTTCATTTAATTTTTTATGTCCATTACTAACACATTTCTTTCTTGGTTTTATTTTTCTTATTATGTTTATTTGCTTGTTCTGCATATTCATAGCATCTTTGTATGAAGTGTTAATTCGAGAAAAGTCCAAAAATTAAAAGTTTTCGTAATAGGAGAAAGAGATCATCATCATGAGTCAAAGAATCCCAAAGATCAAGAGTGATTAGGGGTTGAACCAAGACAAGGAATACAATGTTTCATGTGACTATGTGTCAGATCTAACCAATTTAGTGAGCATTGGCGAAGTTGACATGCTACCAATGATCGAAGAATCAAGTCGACCGAATTTATCTCAAGCCCCTAGAAGTCAAGTCATTCGATTGTCAAAGCAAAGTGTACCTCAATGTATCCAAGCCTTAGCACAAATAGCCATGGATTTTCTGGAATGCGTTGATTCAGAAGAAGAGGATGAGCAAAACCTGTTGAAGATTGTACCCTATGTGTAGTTATATTCTTTCCTCGATGTAATGAGACTTGATCTCCGTTATGGAAAATTGTTTAATGAGGATGTTCTTCGATCAACACTTCTTTGCATTCATGTTCTCATAGTAGCATTATTTCATGACGTATTATTCATTGATACATTTTTGTACATTCATTTCATCATATGCATCACTAATTGGGGAAAATATTCGCCTCAAAAAATAGAAGAGAATAACTTCAAGCCAGTACAGTTTCAAAAGCATGAATGACCTAATGGCTAGGGTCAAAAAGCTCGAACAGCTCCAAGAGCATTTGGTTTGGAACCAAAGAGAGACAATACTGTATGTGAGTAAATTTCAAGAAGAAACTAGCGGCAAATCGACGAATTGATGGGTAGTGTGGCCAACGTGACCAAAGGAGAGGGTGTGAAGGAAGACTTATTTGTACAAAAGGAGAGTGAGAGTTGGGATTGCAACTTCATAGCGAAAAATGGTTTTGTCTGACGAAGACCAAGCTATCATCAACTAATATGAGGTAGCGTGCATCATTCAGAGTGCCCCACTGAATTGATATTGAATAAGACCGAAAACTCTCTCTTGAAGTCTCTATCATCTCCAGTGAACAAAGGCCCGAATAAAGTAGATTTGGAAATCAAAGAAAACATAAAATGCAACAAGGGAATGAAGGTGTCGACTGCATCGGGGTCTGAAGAGTCATATTCCCTAATACAAGGTCAACCTCTAGCATCAACTTTTCATCAACAATTGTCACACGATAAAGCCTCCGTGTCCCAAGAAAAAAAGAGGAAGTCGAGGGACTTTCGATTTATTCCTAGTTCATTCGCCTACCAAGAACTGTTTTCCAAATTGTTGAGCGCTCGATTGATTGCACCGTGCTTCGTTAATCCTCAGTCATCCCCGTATCTGAGTTGGTTTAAAGATGAGGAACATTGTGAATTCCACGCTGGAATTCAAGGCCATTTCATCGAGAAATGCATAAACTTGAAGCGTAAAGTTCAACACCTCACAGATGTCGGGGTATTAGAGTTTGAACCAACAGTTCCAGGTCTGAAGATCAATCATCAATCTATGAAATTATATCAAGACAAAGAGGACAAAGGGAAGATACGTTCGGTTAGGAGGGTATTACAACAAGCGAAATCGTTTGAGGAATCAGGGATGGCTATGAAAGATTCCATGAAAACGGCAGTAATCGGAAACGAAGAGGTTTCCAAGGATAGTCAATTCCAATCAAAGAAAGGAGAAGTGGAGAACGAAGAAACGCATGTTGAGGACACCGAGAGGAGTAACGAGGAGACAAAGATGGCAATCTCGATGACGTATTCTGAATTGTTACCCTTGCTGGTTCAAAACAAGCTTTTGGAGTTACCCCTATCGAGACGCTACTCTTACCTTCACACTAATGTGTATGGTACCAAGATGGCATGTGGTTTCCATTATCGTGATTGTGGTCACACAACAGAAGATTGTGCATTTTTGAAACGTAGGGTTTATAGCCTTATCAAAAGGGGTTTGCTTAACTTTAAGGATGGAAAGCCCAGGTTCCACCAAGGATTAGGGCATGCTAGAAAGTTGACAAGGGACTGAAATCAATGTCGTAAGCTTCAAGTAAGGACACCTCTCAGGGTTCTCAATACGTCAATTGCGTTCTTGCTTCCCCATTTAATTCAAGGGAGATATCTCGCCCCTAGGCCGATGGAGGAGATCCCAGGCCCATCTATTAAACCCGATCCGAACAATGTTTGCAATTTCCATATAGGGGCATCAAGACACCCTACTAGGAGGTGTTGGGTTTTGAAAGAAGAAATAAAGAAGCTACTCGGTAATGGGACATTGACACTTGAAATTGTTAAGTAGTGGAAAGCAAAAAGGATAGGGGAAACTACCGCTTCAGTTGAGGAACTGAAGAAGCAAAATGAATGAGAAATCAGTTCCAAACATGTCTAGAGTGTTGATGCATATCACCCATGTATATGCTAGGAGTTGGTGTTTGAATTTCCTTGCATTGTGTTTTTTCTTTTGAAGTAATGTGTGGAATCAACTTTGCTAATATTTGCCCGAGAGTAGGAAAGATCTTTTTGGAACAGCCTATGATTGCGGATTTAATTTTCAATGAAAGGATGCTTTATCTTTCGTGTCTCAATTACCTCTTCATTTTGTGTATATGTTTGTCTATTGGGTCCCTCTATATCAATTGCACAAGGGACATTGGCTTTGACCCAAAGGTTAGTTTCGAGCAGCCTGTGTCTAATTGAAATCCTAAGATGTTGAGATTATGAAGGTGTTACCCACATCAAATAAACAATAAATCGATGCAATTTAATGTTTGAAGCCTGGTAATAGGCATTTTCAAAACAAAATAAATAGATGTAACTTTCAAAGCCTGGTAATAGGCATTTTTCAAGAAAAAGCACTCGAAGCCTGGTAATAGGCAGTTTCCTTCAAACAAAAACAAAAAAAATTAATCAAAAAGCACTCAAATGCTCGTAACCTGGTAATAGGCATTTTTGGATACGAGTGTGGAGTATTTTGGGCACTCTGCTGAAGTTCGTTCTAATCGAAACTCCTTGCTTCATGAGTGATGGTAATATTTTCAAATCATGACAATGCTTTGTAGCTCGGGATTTTGTTGTTCACTCCATCATTTATTTCGAGTTAAAGGAATGTGATGAGTTGACTTCCCCAAAACAAGAAAGAAATGAGACAAAGCAATAATGATAAAGGCGAAACTTACAAAAGGTAAATCAAAATTGGTTAATAATAATAATAATAATAAATTGAAGTAACTTGGAGGGTACTTCACATCTCCAGACATCAACTCGGTTTTCGAGGTCTCTTAGACACATGATGCTTGAGGCAATCCTTGGTGAGCCATTTTAGTGTTGCTCGTGCACTTGATATTCGGGGTATTTAATCTAGCTTGATATATTCATGATCTGAAGAGAAAAACCTATTTTTCCTAAAACCACCCCTTTTGAAATTAGCATGTGTAAATAAAAAAGATTTCTTTGCATTACTTCAGAGGTAAATTCAAAACGCAAGGGTATGGATACAAATGATTGACCTAATAAGGAGGAATAATCCACAGATGGTTATGGTGGAGATAGTGGCAAGATTTTATATGCTAGTCAATTCAAGGACTTAAGAACACGTGCTCACCCCAATGTTGAGGGAGAAAGACCTATAGTGGGCGAAATACTGAATTGACCTGGACATTTAGGATTCTGGGGAGAAGGTCTCAAGCACCAAATTGTGAGACAACACCACCTTTTCATGGGAGCATACCTCATCAACCAGATGAGGTTATGGAGATGGGTCTGTTTGCTTTGGGGATTTACGGCTTGATCATTTTCTCTGGAGTCTTTGAATACAGTGACACCATCGTCTGGGACTTGTTCGGGCACTTGAAGGTCGGCAAGGTTGGCCTAGCACAATCAAACATTTAGAACAATAACAGGATCTCATGCGCCAGATTGTTCAGAGAGTCGATTAAAGTTTTTGCCATCTTGTTCCGAATAGTTTAGAATAACGAATATTTGAATAAGAAGAATTCAGAAATCGGAGGGGCATGAGTTTCCCCTTTAAACGAGGCAATTGTAGAAATTCTTTACGGAAAGACCATGAAGAGGCAATGAATAAGCCCGAGTCAAGAAAGGATAGCATAAGTCAGCGTCCTCTTTCAAGAAGAAAAAGGAAAGAAGATTCGGTAAATAGAAAATGAAGATCAAACTTTGTAAGAAAGGCTCAGAAGATTTAGGGGCACGTGTCCACCCTAATATGGAGACTAAAGAGGGCTTATCATGAAGAGTCAATAAATAGACAACAACTAAGCCCTAGTTGAAGTGGGGGAGTGATTCGAAGGTGGATTTCAAGAGGTGACAGATTTTAGTCAAGCCAGTATAAGTTGGCCATATCCTTTCAAGATAAGATAAGAACGAAGACTCAGTGTAGACTGAAAACCCTTGGAAGTTAAGGATGATCGACCTGATAGCGAGGCTTTTTCCCCAGCAACTCTAAAAGTGACTCATGTTGTCACTAAATTTTCACCTCATTTATTTATTTATCCATTTAATTAATTTTAAAAAGGGGGAAAATAAAACATTTTGTTATATATAATAAGGTCCATCTTATTTTAATAAGGGTCCATTTTAAACCCATTTTCTTTAAAATTAAAAGAACTCATTTTAATTAATTAGAAGCCCAAAAATTAACTAAATGATCCCAACTAACCCATTTGTTTTATTTTTTCATAGGTTTATTGAGGGCCATCCGATCTAGGGCAAGGGGATCCGAGGGACTAAAGTAGATCAAGCAAAAAAAGAGGAGCGTGGGGAAGACCCCGCGCTGCCACGAGCCTAGCGCGTGCGCCGCACGCGCGCGGGGTTTCTTCTTCAAGTTTCCCGATCGAACCAGGGCAGCCGTGCCCAGCCACCTCGACAGCAATGGTCGTTGTTCTGAAGCCACCAAGAAAAAATACCAAGAAAAAATACGAAAAAGCATTGAAAAAATCATTAGAAAGCTTTAAAAATTTTCATTAGGCATCTAGAAGAAAAAGCTCGAGTTTTCCGGTGAAGTTGTAATCAAGATTGTTGGAATCAAAGAAGCAAGTTCATTTTTTGGGTATTGTGTTCTTCCTTTTAATTCTTTTACTTTGATGTTTGTTGTTAAATTCGTGTTTGATTGTTGAAGTTCGATGTTTAAAATTTAAGTTTGTTTTGGTTCGAATTAAAACCAATTTTGGTCTTTTTTTTGTTAATTTTTGGATAAAATTAGAGATGGGTGTTCTTCATTTTTTGAAGAACACCAAGAACAATGTTAAAAGTTTTTATTTGTTTGATCCATTTGGAATCAAGGAAAAAATTAAAAAGGTGTTTGTGGGCCTTGAACCCAATCCATTTGAAAAAATTAAAATTTGGGCTTAAAGAGAATTGATTCTTTGGACCTTTTTTATCAAGCTTAGTTTTATTTTTTTATATCAAGTTTATCTTTTAAATAAAGATTTTTTTAGAAATTAAATATTCGTTTTAAAAAAAATTATAATCAAATATTCATTTTACTTTTAAAACTTATAAAATATTTTGCTTAAAAAAATAAAAAAATCCAATTTCATTTTGACATGACTTTAAGGAAAAAAAATTAACTTTTTTTAAAAATGTATGAATCAAAATTGAAAATAAAAATAATTTGTCTTGCCTTTTCTTTTTAGTTATATTCTTGTAATTATTTAATTTTGCGGTTTAATCTTTGCTTTCATATTTTATCTTTGTTTGCTTGTTTAATAATAAATGTGGTGTCTTATCAAACGGGAATGACAGGTTATGTAACACTCAGGTTTGAGGGTCGGATGAAAATAATAATAAAATAATATTTTGAGTCTCGGTTTTATAATTAAAATAATAAAATATTATCTGGACTTCATATTTCCAAAGAAAGCATTATATGTTGGACTCAAATTGTTTTGGAAATCAAATTCCATGGATTTTAATTGTTAATGAGATTGTCATCTCATTAATGGCAAAGGAGTAAATAGATGGACTTTCAATTAAAAATCCCCTTTATGTTAAAACAAGCCTTGTTATCTTCTTCTTCACTTCCCCATTTCATTTTTACACGACATTGAAGAGCTCTCAACACCAAGTTACTATTTCATCCCCTTCCACCTTCATCTTTAGAGCTTTTTGAAAGGTAAATATATTTTTTACTTGGCCCTGTCTTCCTCTACATTTTGGTACCATTAGTTTCCAATAAAGCTATGTTTTTTTTTATATTTTTGGGTTTTCAAAGTTTTTATCAAAGGTTGAATATTTATGATTCTTTATCAATGCTTATGATTTATTATGGTTAGATAAGTTGTTTATGAACCATAATGTCCAACATATGTGAATTTTAAAGTGTTTTTCCATGATTTCCAGATTTGGGTTTTAATGGGATTTTTGAAGGGTTTTAAGATGAGTTTTGGGTGTGTTTAATGTTGGAAATTGAGGATTGAGGTTAGTATGATAGTTGGGGGTTGTTTTGGAATCATTTAAGGGTATTAAAGAGGTTGAAATCATGAGTTTTGGATTGAGTTTGAGGGCTGCTCGGGTTTGGAGTTTTTGGGGTTGTTCTTGGCTTGAGAATCATGTGTTTCATGCTTGAGTAGTGTTCTGGGTTTGCTACATTGATGAATGAACTGATTCGAGGTTGTTTTGTATGTGTTGAGTTGATTAGAAGCAAGAGTTTGTGTCGGTGAAGCATCGGGAGTGAATCCAGAAGCTTGAAGGTCTTGGTTGCTTGGTTGTTGAGCTTGGAAGCGAAGGTGAGTGCTTAAATGTTTTTAAATGGTTTTCGAGTATTTAGTTCAAGCATGTGGACTAGGCTGGGCTTGGTAGACCCACCTAGAGTTGGGATTAGATTGGTAGTCTAATCCCAAGCTTTAGCTAGAGACTATGGTTGATCTTTAAATGTTGTGTATGTCTCGTGTTAATTGCGATTATGTTGGCTATGTATATGGTGTTATACATGTATGTTGAGGCATGGATTAATGCATTGTTATATGCATGTGGATTGTGCATGATGTTAATCATGGTAAGTACGTGCTAAGCACGGAAGTGGATATGAAATGATGTTGTGGATTGTGTTTAATATTGGCACTAGTATGCTTGGGTACAAATGATCGATCATTAGGATGTTTAGTGTGCACACGTGAGTCAAATGCGCACGTGGTCTTGGTGATGGTAGTCATCAAGATGGAGTACGGGTTCGCTCGGAAAACCTTCTTATATATATATGATAGTCGGTGATGAGTGTAATCCCATCGACGGGGCGTGAGGATGTGTGGAATCCCCTCCGCGTGAACGGTGATGAGTGTAATCCCACCGTAAGGTAATGGTTGTTGTTGGATGTGAGTTCCAACGTGTTATCCGTGTATTCGAGTCATAGCTAGGTGCCAATACGAGTTGATATGTGTATCAATAAGATTTGAGATGTGTTGCCGAATTGGATTATTATATGTTTTTACATATGATGTGGTTATGGCTTGTTGAGCATGGCATAATATTGAATATATGTTCATGCATCATGTGTATTTTGGCTCTCGTGGATCGAAGGTAAGATCATGCATTCTACCTTGGTTGTGCTCGTGCTTGGACCCTGCATTGTCGAGGTTTGTTTTATGAGCTTACCTTCACTAAGCTTTATGCTTACGCTCTCTTTTGTTCGACAATGCAGAAACGTAGTTCGTGGGTTGCTAGTGCAAGAAGGGGGCCTCCAAGTGTGCCTTGTGGTGCTATCTTAGCTATCAAGTATGGACATTTTAGTTAAAGGATGTAATAGTCAAGCAATGGGATATGTATTGGTTGCTTTGATGCTTTTGAAGTATGTTGGTGTTGGTTGTTTAGGAGCATGTTAGACTCCTTTAAATGTCTATGTTGTTTTGGCTTTTGGATGCCATGTATGGATTGTAAACCATGTTTGAATTGCCTACCTTGAATGCCTAAGTGTATACCTTGTTGAAGCTTGTTATCTTAATTGCCATGTATGAACCTTATGATTAGTTTTTGGTGCTTGAGTGTATGGTTCTTATATGTTTAATGTGTTATGCATGTTGTACATGCTTGGTTGCCTTTTAGTTGTTGCTTGTGTGATGTGGGAGGTTGTAGTGGTGTTTTTGGGACAGCCTTGCACCAAAAAACAACTACAACCAATCTGCAGACAGATGGCATTTCAAAACGGTTGACCCCGTTTCGATACAGTCCCTTTGTTACGGGCCAGGCGTTTCGGTACGCTAGGGGGCCGTTTCGATACATTTTTGCTACTGGAAATCTGAGAATTTGACGAGAAATTAACATATCAAAACGGGCCTTAGCGTTTCGGAATGACCTTCGTATCGTTGACCACGAGAAGTTGATCATTGAGGTCGTTTCGATACGAGCTACCCCTGTTTCGAAACGGTCTCATCGGGTTGACTTTGGCCAGTTGACCTAGTTAAGGCGTATCGAAACACCCTATGGGCGTTTCGATACGGCCTGCTGTATAAGAATAAAATGGGTTGTTTTTAAGTGGGCTGTTGTCTGTTCACCTCAATGTTTCTTCCGCTGTTGATTTTCTCACATAGGGTATAATGTCTCATCTAGAAAAGATAATCTAATTGAAAAAGTTTTCCTTGGGTCGGTAACCAAAATGGAGCCTTAACGGGTTTCGCCTCGGTTATCCCCGTGTAGCCCACTCGGATCGGTCAAGCGTCTGGACCGGGACGAGGGGGTTACACTTGTTGGTATCAGAGCCTAAGGTTTTCGAGACCTTGGGCAGGTTTTCGAGACCTTGTTGTATGCTTGTTTGAGCATGTATGTGTGTTGTTTTGTTTCAAGCATGTTGTGTGGAGTCCCATTGCTACTATTACATCGGAAAAAGGATTTTTTTTAAGTGAGGGAACTTACTTGAGCCACTTGGAACCCTTGCCTTCCTAACCCTATCTTTTTTGCTTTGTTGTTGATTGTTGTAGTTGTTGTTTGTGAGCGCGATGTCGAGGCCTAGGGGTAGACCGAGGGTGGTTCGTCAAGAACCTCGGGTTGCGGCTCCTATTAATGACCCGGTGGTTGGGGTTGAGGCTCATGTAGGAGAGCCTGCTGTTGGAGTTGGAGCTCCTCCACCACCTCCACCACCACCACCTCCTCAGCCTGGAGTTGGAGGCGAGGATGGAGCTGAGGGAGAGGGACCTCAGGTTGGCCAAGGTGGTCAAGGTCCTGTTGGAATAGATATGGCCCCACTAGTTCAAGCTATAGCGGGAGCGTTTCAGGCCGCAGTTGCCGGAGCTCAGGCTGCAGCTCAGCCTAGAGGTGATGATACTAGTTTACCGTTGGAGAGGCTCCGTAGCCTAGGAGCAGAGGAGTTTAGAGAAACTACACCGGAGAGGTCTGAGTTGTGGTTAGAGAAGACAGTCCGCATCTTAGCTCAGATGGGTTGTGTGGGTGCTCGCAAATTGGGCTGTGTGATTTCTTTCCTTCAGGGTGATGCCTACACCTGGTGGGTCACCATTACTACTGGGGTTCTTGAGGCTGAGATTGGATGGGATTTCTTTGAGTCTGCTTTCCGGAAGAGGTACTTGGGTCCAAGATATCTTGATGAGAAGAAGCGAGAGTTTATGGCTCTTGTGCAGGGAGATGCTTCAGTGACTGACTAAGAGATCTGTTTTGTCCGTTTGAGTCAGTACGCTCCAGAGTTGGTTCCTACTGAGAGGGACCATTGTAACTGTTTCATATATGGGCTTCATGAGGAAGTTAAGAGGTATACCTTAGCTTCAGATTATTCAGATTTCGATGTCTTGGTTGCTAGAGCCAAGGACATTGAGCATAGCTTGGGGCTGACCAAGCGTTCAGGAGGATCTAGTTCTGGTAAGAGACATAATAACTTTGACCGTGGAGATGCCAAGAGGCATCGGGGTGGCGGACAGCAGTTTGACCATAGGCGTGGCGGTGGCCACCATGGTAGAGGCCACCAGGGCCATAGAGCTGGAGGGCGTTTGCGCGAGTGTACTCGTTGTGGGAGACAGCATTCTGGTGAGTGTTGGGGTAATTTCTATGCTTATTGGAATTGTGGTTCGAGGGACCACTTTAGGAGGGAGTGCCCGCATCAGGCGGCACAGGCACCGAACATAGAACAGGCTCCTGCGAGAGCGATAGATTATCAGAGAGGTCGTGGGCGCGGTCATGGCTACTTCTAGCCTAGGGCTGATGCACCTAGGGTAGATTCTTAGAGGAACCTTGATCATGTTGTGGCCGTACAGCCAGAGGCAGGTGGACCAGCGAGAGTATATGCTCAGAGAGAGGTCGGGAACGACACGGATGTGATAGCAGGTAATTTTGAGTTATAGTATATGTCTTTGCTTTCTTTGGTTGATTCGGGTTCTACGCATTCTTACATTGTGAGTGAGCATGCACAGAAGTTAGATATACTTGTTGAGATCTTAGATGTAGGTATGCATGTGACTAGTTCCTTTGGTGAGACGGTTGTGGTTAGACGAATGTATAGGAGGTGTCCGCTGAAGATTCAGGGTCATATGTTTCCCATTGATATGATGGAGCTTCCATTCTATGGGTTTGATATTATTCTTTGTATGGACTGGTTAGTTGAGCACAAAGCTAGTGTAGACTTTGAGACGAAGAGAATTTCTTTGAAACTTTTTGATGACTACGAGGTAGTAGTAGTAGGCGAGAACATTAAGTTCTTGTCTAATGTTGTATCAGCATTGGAGGCTCATAGGTTGATGGATTCCGGATGTGGGGCTTACTTAGCATATGTTATGAATCCTAATATGAGTTAGGTCATACCGAAGGATATTAGAACAGTTTGTGACTTTCTGGATGTGTATTCTGATGAGTTACCAGGTTTGCCTCCTGACAGAGATGTAGAGTTTGTAATTGAGACTGTTTCAGGGTCTGCTCCCGTTTCTATTGCTCTGTATCGTATGGCTTCGAAAGAGTTGAAAGAATTGAAGAGTCAGCTTCAAGAGTTGTTAGACCGTGGTTTTATTAGGCCTAGTAGTTCTCCTTGGGGTGCTCCTGTGTTGTTTGTAAAGAAGAAAGATGGTAGTATGAGAATGTGTATTTGACTACAGGCAGTTGAATCAGTTGACTGTAAAGAACAAGTATTCGTTGCCTCGAATAGATGATTTGTTTGATCAGTTGAGGGGTGCTTCAGTGTTCTCGAAGATAGACTTGAGATCAGGGTACTATCAATTGAAAGTAAAAGAGTGTGATGTTCCAAAAACAGCTTTTAGGACTAGATATGGTCACTATGAGTTCCTTGTGATGTCGTTTAGGCTCACGAATGCACCTACAACATTCATGGATATGATGAACAAAATTTTCAGAGACTATCTAGACCGATTTGTAGTTGTTTTCATAGATGATATTCTTGTGTACTCGAGATCAGAAGAAGAGCATGATGAGCACTTGAGATTTGTTTTACAGAGATTGATGAGTAACCAATTGTATGCGAAGATGAGCAAATGTGAGTTCTGGATTTGAGAAGTTGTGTTTCTTGGCCATGTAGTTTCAGCTAAAGGTATCCGTGTTGATCCGGCGAAGATTGAGGCTATTGTTGAGTGGAAACAACCTAAGTCAGTGACTGAGATTAGGAGTTTCCTAGGATTAGTCGGTTATTATAGGAGATTTGTTGATGGCTTCTCTAGAGTAGCTACTTCTTTGACTAAATTGTTGCAAAAAGGAGTTAAGTTTGAGTGGTCAGATGCAAGACAGAAGGCCTTCGAGAAATTGAAAGAAGCTTTGACAAATGCCCCAGTGTTAGTGCAACCAGTTTCAGGTAAAGAATTTGTGATCTATAGTGATGCTTCCTACATAGGTTTAGGGTGTGTTCTGAAGCAATAAAGAAGAGTTGTTACCTATGCTTCGAGACAGTTGAAGGTACATGAGAAGAACTATCCTACTCACGATATAGAGTTAGCCGCGATTGTGTTTGCATTGAAGATTTAGCGCCATTACTTGTATGGTGAGAAGTGTATAGTTTACACCGATCATAAGAGCTTGAAGTACTTGATGACACAAAGAGAGTTGAACTTGAGACAAAGAAGATGGCTTGAACTGTTGAAAGTTTATGATTTGACCATAGAGTACCATCCGGGTAAGGCAAATGTAGTAGCCGATGCTTTGAGTAGAAATGTTGCAGTTGAGTTGCGAGCTATGTTTGCTAGATTGAGTGTATCCGGTGATGGTGGTTTGATCACAGAGTTGCAAGTGAAGCCTTCTTTGATTCAGTTGACTAGAGAGAGGCGGTTGCAAGATGTGTCTTTAGTTCCGCATGTTCAAGATATAGCCAAACGTAGACCGACCAAGTATAGTTTCAGTAGTGAGAATGTGTTATGCTTCAGAGAAAGAGTTGTTGTGCAAGAAGATGTTGAGTTGAGACGTCTGATTCTGAGTGAAGCACATTCGAGTCCTTTTTCTATGCATCCGGGTAGTACTAAGATGTACCGTGATTTGAAAAATGATTACTTCTGGGTTGGTTTGAAGAAGGATGTAGCCGAGTATGTGAGCCGTTGTATGGTTTGTCAGAGAGTGAAGGCAGAACATCAGGTTCCTTCAGGTTTGTTGCAGCCTTTGAAGATTCCGGAATGGAAGTGGGAGAGGATCACTATGGACTTTGTGTTGGGGTTACCGTTGTCTCATTCGAAGAAGAATTCTGTTTGGGTGATAGTGGATAGATTCACTAAGTGTGCTCACTTCTTAGCAGTGAACACTGCAGATTCTTTAGACAAGTTGGCGAATTTGTACATTCGCGAGATTGTGAGACTTCATGGAGTTCCGAAGTCTATTGTTTCGGACAGGGATCCGAGATTCACTTTGAGGTTCTGGAGTTGTTTGCATAGTGCTCTAGGTAGCCGGTTGCATTTCAATACTTCTTATCACCCGCAGTCCGATGGACAGTCAGAGCGAGTGATACAGATTTTAGAGGATATGCTTCGTTGTTGTGTGATTGACTTCCAGGGTTCTTGGGAGAAGCACTTGCCTTTAGTTGAGTTTGCCTACAACAACAGTTACCAGGCTAGTATACAAATGGCTCCTTATGAGGCTTTGTATGGTAGACGATGTAAGACTCCGATCTGTTTAGCTGAAACGGGTTAGAGATTGTTACCTATGTTGGATTTGCTCAAGGGAACTACAGATAAAGTGAAGTTGATTTGTGACCGTTTGAAAGCAGCTTCCGATCGTCAGAAGTCTTATGCAGATTTGAAGAGAAAATAGATTGAGTTCTCTGTGGGTGAGAAAGTATTTCTGAAAGTATCTCCATGGAAGAAGGTAATGAGATTTGGCCGGAAGGGCAAGTTGAGTCCGAGGTTTATTGGTTCGTATGAGATAGTTGAGCGGATTGGGCCTGTAGCTTACCGTTTGAGATTGCCTTCTGAGTTAGAGAAGATCCATGATGTGTTTCATGTGTCGATGCATAGGAGATATAGATCAGATCCATCGCATGTTATGCATGTTGAGGAGATAGAACTGAATCCGGATTTGTATTATAATGAAGAACCAGTCGAGATACTTGCTTCTGATAGCAAGGTGCTGCGTGGAAGACCATAGAGTTGGTCAAGGTGTTGTGGAGACATAGAGGTGTGGAAGAGGCCACGTGGGAGAGGAAAGCTGATATGCTTGAGCAGTTTTTGTACTTGTTTCCGTCAGGTAATTTCATTGACGAAATTCCTTAAGTGGGGGAGAGTTGTAACACCCAGGTTTGGGGGTCGGGTGAAAATAATAATAAAATAATATTTTGAGTCTCGATTTTATAATTAAAATAATAAAATATTATTTGGACTTCATATTTCTAAAGAAAGCATTATATGTTGGAATCAAATTGTTCTGGAAATCAAATTCCATGGATTTTAATTGTTAATGAGAATGCCATCTCATTAATGGCAAAAGAGTAAATAGATGGATTTTCAATTAAAAATCCCCTTTATGTTAAAACAAGCCTTGTCATCTTCTTCTTCACTTCCCCATTTCATTTTTACACGACATTGAAGAGCTCTCTACACCAAGTTACTATTACATCCCCTTCCACCTTCATCTTTAGTGCTTTATGAAAGGTAAATATATTTTTTACTTGGCATTGCCTTCCTCAACATTTTGGTACCATTAGTTTCCAATAAAGCTATGTATTTTATATTTTTGGGTTTTCAAAGTTTTTATCAAAGGTTGAAGCTTTATGATTCTTTATCAAAGCTTTTGATTTATTGCGGTTAGATAAATTGTTTATGAACCATAATGTCCAACATATGTGAATTTTAAAGTGTTTTACCATTATTTTCGGATTTGGGTTTTAATGGGGTTTTTGAAGGATTTTAAGATGAGTTTTGGGTGTGTTTAATGTTGGAAATTGAGGGATGAGGTTAGTATGATATTTGGGGGTTGTTTTGGAATCATTTAAGGGTGTTAAAGAGGTTGAAATCATGAGTTTTTGATTGAGTTTGAGGGCTGCTCGGGTTTGGAGTTTTTAGGGTTGTTCTTGGCTTGAGAATCATGTGTTTCATGCTTGAGTAGTGTTCCGGGTTTGCTACATTGATGAATGAACTAATTCGGGGTTGTTTTGTATGTGTTGAGTTGATTAGAAGCAAGAGTTTGTGTCGGTGAAGCATCGGGAGTGAATCCGGAAGCTTGAAGGTCTTGGTTGCTTGGTTGTTGAGCTTGGAAGCTAAGGTGAGTGATTAAATGTTTTTAAATGGTTTTCGAGTATTTGGTTCAAGCATGTGGACTAGGTTGGGTTTGGTAGACCCACCTAGAGTGTGGATTAGATTGGTAGTCTAATCCCAAGCTTTAGCTAGAGACTATGGTTGATCTTTAAATGTTGTGTATGCCTCGTGTTAATTGCGATTATGTTGGCTATGTATATGGTGTTATACATGTATGTTGAGGCATGGATTGATGCATTGTTATATGCATGTGGATTGTGCATGATGTTAATCATGGTAAGTACGTGCTAAGCACGGAAGTGGATATGAAATGATGTTGTGGATTGTGTTTAATATTGGCACTAGTATCCTTGGGTACAAATGATCGATCATTAGAATGTTTAGTGTGCACACGTGAGTCAAATGCGTGTGTGGTCTTGGTGATGGTAGTCATCAAGATGGAGTACGGGTTTGCCCGGAAAACCTTCTTATATATATATATGATAGTCGGTTATGAGTGTAATCCCATCGACGGGGCGTGAGAATGAGTGGAATCCCCTCCGCGTGAACGATGATGAGTGTAATCCCACCGTAAGGTAATGGTTGTTGTTGGATGTGAGTTCCAACGTGTTATCCGTGTATTCGAGTCATAGCTAGGTGCCAATATGAGTTGATATGTGTATCAATATGATTTGAGATGTGTTTCCAAATTGGATTATTATATGTGTTTACATATGATGTGGTTATGGCTTGTTGAGCATGGCGTAATGTTGAATATATGTTCGTGCATCATGTGTATTTTGGCTCTCGTGGATCGAAGGTAAGATCATGCATTCTACCTTGGTTGTGCTCGTGCTTGGACCCTGCATTGTCGAGTTTTGTTTTATGATCTTACCCTCACTAAGCTTTATGTTTACGCTCTCTTTTGTTCGACAATGCAGAAACGTAGTTCGTGGGTTGCTAGTGCAAGAAGGGGGCCTCCAAGTGTGCCTTGTGGTGCTATCTTACCTATCAAGTATGGACATTTTAGTTAAAGGATGTAATAGTCAAGCAATGGGATATGTATTGGTTGCTTTGACGCTTTTGAAGTATGTTGGTGTTGGTTGTTTAGGAGCATGTTAGACTCCTTTAAATGTCTATGTTGTTTTGGCTTTTGGATGCCATGTATGGATTGTAAACCATGTTTGAATTTCCTCCCTTGAATGCCTAAGTGTATACCTTGTTGAAGCTTGTTATCTTAATTGCCATGTATGAACCTTATGATTGGTTGTTGGTGCTTGAGTGTATGGTTCTTATATGTTTGATGTGTTATGCATGATGTAGATGCTTGGTTGCCTTTTAGTTTTTGCTTGTGTGATGTGGGAGGTTGTAGTGGTGTTTTTGGGACAACCTTGCACCAAAAACCAGCTACAACCAATCTGCAGACAGAGGGCGTTTCGAAACGGTTGACCCCGTTTCGATACGGTCCCTTTGTTACGGGCCAGGCATTTCGGTACGCTAGTAGGCCGTTTCGATACATTTTTACTACTGGAAATCTGAGAATTTGACGAGAAATTAACATATCGAAACGGGCCTTAGCGTTTCGGAACGGCCTTCGTATCGTTGACTACTAGAAGTTGACCGTTGAGGTCGTTTCGATACGGGCTACCCCTGTTTCGAAACGGTCTCATTCGGGTTGACTTTGGCCAGTTGACCTAGTCAAGGCGAATCGAAACACCTTATGGGCGTTCCGATACGGCCTACTGTATAAGAATAAAATGGGTTGTTTTTAAGTGGGCTGTTGTCTGTTTACCTTAATGTTTCTTCTGCTGTTGATTTTCTCACATATGGTTTAATGTCTCATATAGAAAAGATAATCTAAATGAAAAAGTTTTCCTTGGGTCGGTAACCGAAGTGGAGCTTTAACGGGTTTCGCCTCGGTTATCCTCGTGTAGCCCACTCGGATCGGTCAAGCGTCCGGACCGGGACGAGGCGGTTACAAGTTAGCGCTAGAAATGTTGGCGATGATTAAAGTTCATCTCCCGGACGATAAGGCCGTTAAAATAGTTTGATATTCATTGAACGGACAAATAAAATCGGACCTTTAAACTTGCAAATTCCAGTTTTAAAACCAATTAGGTACCAATTTTGGGCGTCGTACGGGTGCTAACCCTTCCCCAGGCGTAACCGACCACCGAACCTGTTTTCTGATTTTCGCAGACCAAAACCGTTGTTTTATTAAAAACGTTTTATTGAAATAACCATGTTTTAAAGTTATCCAATCACACTTTTTTTTCAAAAAGATTGGTGGCGACTCCGTTGGTTTTTAAAAGTGTTTTCAAAAATAGTCGAAGCTCGAAAAGAGTTGCGACAGTTTGGCGACTCCGCTGGGGACATGTTTTTGTTTTTTTAAAAATAAAAACAAAAGAGGGTCAGACCACAAATTGGTTTTAAATGATTTTTAAAAAATGTTTTTTTCAAAAACATGGAATTTGCAATTTCAAAATAGGTTCAATTTATTTGTCCATTTAAATGAATATAATTCTATTTTACGCATTTAAGACTTAATTCCAAGCTCTATTCCCGAGCTTTGTCCCGTTCGTTTAAGTGGGGGGAAATACGCTTTGCTCATGTAAGAATTTTGATTCTTCATGTGAGCCTAGCAAGTACCTTAGGGACACATTCCCTTGTCTTCGTAAGAATATTGATTCTTCGAGAAGGCATCGGTGGTGAGTCCTCCTGAGTTGAACTCGATTCGTTTGAAGCCCATAATGGGTGATAATCGAGGGCTTTGCTACCCTTAGTAGGGGACAGCAAGGACAGCTCGAGTACCCTTTTAGAACAAAGCCAAGTTTGAGACTCTAGAGCCTATCCCTAATAGAGCCATGCGGAAAGCCTAGGGTGTTGAGTCGCATGAATAATTCGTGGAGACATGTCCTGAAATGTTGGAATGTCGGCCCAGAATTATTATGCATCTTTTAGGTTTGTTTTTATTTTTATATATATTACTAACCTTTCTGTGCGTGAGTTTTGTTTATTTATTACTGACATTTTTGTGTGTGAGTCTTGTTTTGTTTTTGTAGCATATTTATTACTAACCTTTTGTGTGTGAGTTTCGTTTTGTTTTATTTATTGCATGCATCCCATATCTAGAGGGGATCGATTTAAAAGCATGTTGCTCCATCAGAGAAAGCTTCTGCCATGGATGGAAGGTGCCTAAAGAAGAAAGACAACGCACAAAAAATGAGAATTTGTCGAATGGTCACGTGGAGGAAACATTGGAGTATGCTCGCATCAACACCAAGCAGAATACCAAAAGTCGCAGTAGCAATAGGACCACTTTGACGGTCCAACCAAGCAGAATTTGAAAAATGATCATTGGTCTACTCGGCTTAGGGGCAACATCAAAAGGACCCAGGAGTGAGACAAGTTTGATAAGAGCATCACATTATAAATTGAAGATGTAGCTAAGCATGTGACGTCAAGAAGCTACATCTTTTCCCCCCGCGTCAGATCGACAAGGTGGGACTGAGGCTTCAAAGGTTGATTGAATAAATGAGTGCTTAGACCGAGACATATTGGTAGGACCTTCGTCATCCAATGGAAGCTTCATCTAGATGGAATTGATGGCCCCTTGCATGCATTCATACATTTGCATTCATGCTTTTTTATACATACATTTACTTTCATGCATTTTTTGTATTAAATAATGTTTTGATCATTGCATTCATTCATGTATAATAAAAAAAATTAATTTTGGAATATTCCATTTAAATAGTAAAGATCCCACACAAACACGACTCGAGTCATGAGCACTAAGGAAAGATTGACAACTTTGGAAGCAAATTAGAAGAGCATCCATGACAAGCTTGAGAAGATGGTAAATAATCTGAAGAAAGAGATTGAGATATCACACCAGAAAACAGTTAGCCAATCGCAGCCATGCTTGGGTTCAAAGACCCAGAAGCGAGAGAAGACACCAACACTTTTCCAAGGATGGCTTTCGTACAAAAGGAAGTGGCTTTACCTAAAGTTAAGATCTCAGAATCTTCTATCCGTACTGAAGACAACACCGATGAGGTTCGCAGCCCCGAGATGCCTGACCTCAATAAAGAAACTAACATGGCAAAGGTCGAGAAGAAATGGGAAGACTGCTACAAGAAGCTGGTGGGAATGATTAAATCCTATCAAGAAGGAAGCATTTATGGTGGCAAGGATGCTAGAAACTTGAGTCTAATTACGGACTTGGTGGCACCTCCAAAGTTTAACGCCCCTGACTTCGAGAAGTATAAAGGAACTACATGCCCATTGGCACACTTGACTATTTACTGTCGAAAAATGTCTCCACATTTAGAAAACGAAAAGTTGATGATCCATTGTTTCCAAGACAGTTTATTTGGGTCTGCTATCCGATGGTATGCTCAACTAAGTCGGGTCAACATACGCACTTGGAAAGATTTGTCGAAAGCTTTCCTCAAACAATACGAGTACGTGACGGATAAGGTCCCAAGTAGGATCGTACTACAGAATATGGAACAAAAGCCCAACGAGAGCTTCCGCCAATATGCCCAGAGATGGCGAGATGTGGCAGCCCAAGTTCAACCTCCACTGTCAGAAAATGAGGTTATCTAATGTTTGAAGAGACCCTGAATGGTCCCTCCTATGACTACATGTTAAATCACGCCACCGAAGGTTTTGCAGACATAGTCATGAACTGAGAGTTAATATTGGCAGCCATCAGAAGTGGAAGACTCGAGAGAAAAGAAGATGACGAGGACGGGCGCGTTTAGAGTTTCTTCACGAAATCGTTGGAGGCAAGATTGGCAGGGATTCATGCTTTTATGGAATAATGATTAATTTTCTCTAGACAATTGGGATCATGCTTAGAATCAACCCTTTTCCTTTTGCCCGCGAGCATTATGGATCTTTTGTAAGGGCTTCTATGTCAATTTACTTGTTTAAAGATGCATTTTTTTCTTCAAGTGGAAAACGTTTCTCGTTTTTGTTTCGTCCTTTTCCCTTATTTGCTTTTTTTCATCCATTTTTTCAAGCATACGTTTCCTTTGCAGAGTCCCTATTATTTAATGTATGAATGATTCTTGAATCTAATCTCGAGATAGAGGGGGGAAATGTGTGTTCAGGATTAATGGGAAATCCCATATACAGATTATGAGTGTATTTTCCTCTCAGATATTGTTGTTAGGGTCGTTGAATGAAGTGATAACTCTAAAACATCTACCAACTGAAGACTGCTTTTCTTTGACGGTATTTGTGTGTGAAATGAAATTTGACATTCCTTCATTTCTCTTCACGAATAAGAAAAATCCATTTGTTTTCCCCCTTTGAGCCTGATATTATTTTTCTTGTGATTTAAGCCTAACTAAGGATCACTCCCCACACTGGGGGAAAAGAAAATGAAAAACTATTTGAAAGAAACATGTTAGATTAAGTTGAATGTCCTAAACTGTAAAAATGAAAAGGACGCAAAAAAGGAAAAACAAGAAATAGAAAAGAGAAGAAAAATAAAGAAAAGAGAAAAAAGAAACAAAAGAGAAAAAAAGAAGAAGAAAAAGATAGAATAAAAAAGAACAGAAGAAATGCGAAGGAAAATTTGAAATCCTTCAAACGAGATGTGTACCAAAAAAGGTAATGAACCTAGGGTGAAAACCCAAAATAGGCAGTCTAGAGTGATCCAAAGAATAAAAGAAGAAAAACAAAGATTTCATCAGGAAAGTCGATCCTTGGTTTAATCACCCTTAAAAGATGAATTTGAGCCTTTATATCCTTTCTTTGGAACCTCGAGCCTAGCCTACATTACAAGCCTTAAAAGACCATTTGGATCACACATGAATATTTGAGAAAAGGAGTTCATCTTCAGAACACATTCCGCCTAACTGAGTTAACCTTTCTTCAGGGACCTTGAGCTTCTAATGTTTTATTGAGATTAGAAAAGTGGGAAAATTTAAATTTGGGGAGTGTGTGAGTAAAAGAGAGCCACCAAAAGTGGGGCGCTATCCGGTTGATGGATTCTTGAATCATTCATGCTTTGAATTTTGGGGCATCTGACTTTGCCCTATTCTTATGTTTTCCATGACTATTTTCTTATGACCCCCACTTTTTAGCCTTTTCTTGCTTTTGTTATGACCTTTTCCTTTGAACTATCATTTCTAGCCTTTCCTTTCATCTTACAAGTAGGCTGACATAGATTCATGAAAAGCAAAAGATTTCTTGGTATTGATCTCAATTGTAGGAGACCATGAACGAATTTTTTCATCACTTCAGAAGACAATTGAAGCTCAGTTTGAATGGGGGCATCTCCTTGCATGAGAAGGTAAAAAAGTAAAAAGAAGCACAAGCGTTGAAGAGTTTGAAGTAAGTCGTGTTGTCCACATATAAGATGCAGAAGTTCAAAAGCATGAAAAGAAGTAGAATTACGCTTAAGAAGCAAACCATGCCATCAGACTGGAGGCAGTTCATGTTGGCCAATGATTTAAGGTCGTCAGTATTAATAGGCGTGAGAAGAAGAGGTTAAAGCGCTAACATCATTTGAAGATATTCAAGGTGGAAACAAGCTTTCACATGCAAGCAATTCAAGATGTCATGCAGGGGCAAGAATTTGAGAATTCGCAAGAAGCGTTGAAGATGCTTGATAAGGGGCATATAAAGACTTGAAGCTTTCAAAACCACAAAAGGAAGCCTTTCACTCAACATTGACATATCAACCACATTGGCAGAAGATCTTGAGACATTTGCCTACAAAGGTCGAATGTTTTCGATGAAGCAAAGAAATATGAAGAATGAGAATGATGGAGCATGAATATCGCAAAAGAAATACAAAGAAAAAGTGAGCAAAGATCAGATGTTTTTCATGAGTCAAAAAATACAGAGAAAAAGTACAAATACTTAGCTGGATTTAAGCGAGTAAACATGTAGAAAAATCAATTTTGAGAAAAAGAATTCAAAAAGCAAAAGAAATGAGACATGCATTCATGTTTTAGGCATCCATAAGGGCATGCACATCATAATTGCATTGAATATCGCATTTTTTAGGTACACGAAGGACTTTTCAGCAAAAGAACTCGCTTATTCATCCAAACGTAAGGTGGGTGAAACACTTTTTGGAACCCGCTTATTCATCCGAGCATGAGGAGGATGGAACCCCTTTTTAGAGCCCGCTTATTCATTCAAACGTAAGGTTGATGAAACACTTTTTGGAACCTGCTTATTCATCCGAACATAAGGAGGATGGAACCCCTTTTTAGAGTCCGCTTATTCATCCAAGCGTAAGGTGGATGAAACCCTTTTTGGAATCTGCTTATCTATTTGAGCACAAGGAGAATAGAATCCGCTTATTCATTCAAGCATAAGGAGGATGATTTTTTTAGAAGATTCGCTTATCCGTTCATGCGTAAGGATAATGGAGTTTGCTTATTCATCCAAGCATAAGGAGGATGAAATTTTTTAGAAGATTCGCTTATCCGTTCAGGCGTAAGGAGAATGGAGTTTGCTTATTCATCCAAGCATAAGAAGGATGAAATTTTTTAGAAATTTGCTTATTCATCACAGTGTAAGGAGGATGAAACCTTTTGAAGCATGTTTGCTTATTCATCCAAGCATAAGGAGGATTAAATTTTTCAGAAGAATCTGCCTACTTGTTTGAGCATGGAACCCATCTCAGCTATTCAGGCATTTGGGAGAATAAAACCCAGCTCATCTATTCGAGCATAAGGAGAATAGAACCAGCCTATCCGTTCATGCGTTTGGAGAATGGAATCCGCTCATCTATTCGAGCGTCTAGTGAATAGAACATGCCTATTCGTTCGGGCATAATGAGAATGGAACCAATCCGAAGATCGGTGAAAATTAGTGCGTTTTGGTCTTTGCTTAATCCCTGTTGCACAGAAATAAGCAAAGAGGGGCAGCTATTGTCACTAAATTTTTACCTCATTTATTTATTTATTTATTTATTTATTTATTTATTTATTTATTTATTTATTTATTTATTTTATCCATTTATTTTATTTTAAAAAAGGGGAAAATAAAAAATTTTGTCATATATAATAAGGTCCATCTTATTTAATAAGGGTCCATTTTAAACTCATTTTCTTTAAAATTAAAAGGACTCATTTTAATTAATTAGAAGCCTAAAAATTAACTAAATGCGCCCAACTAACCCATTTGTTTTATTTTTTTCGTATGTTTATTGAGAGCCGTCAGATCTAGGGCAAGGGGATCCAAGGGAGTAAAATAGATCAACCAAAAAAAAGAGGAGAGTGGGGAAGACCCCGAGCCGCCACGCGCCTAGCGCGTGCACCGCACGCGCGTAGGGTTTCATCCCCAAGTTTCCCGATCGAACTAGGGCAGCCGTGCCCAGCCACCTCGACAACAGTGGTCGTTGTTCTGAAGCCACCAAGGAGCACCGCCGGTCGCCGTCCAACCCTCGGCCGTGTTGTCACCGTCACCTCTTCGTCGCCTGATTCCTGCAAAACACAAAAAGAAAAAGGGAAATTAAGGTTAAATTTGGATATGAAATTCAATGGGAAATCATCCAAAGAAATCTCAGTAAAAAGTCTCTAGATTGAAGCCTTATCCAACATCAGCTTGAATTCAGAACCAAGACAAAAGCGATTTGGTTGAGTTTTAGGGATTTATGCTTGAGATTCAAGCCATTTTGTACCTATAAAAACCCACTTCTTTTTTTTAATTAGATACCAAGAAAAAATACGAAAAAGCATTGAAAAAATCATTAGAAAGCTTTAAAAAATTCATTAGGCTTGTAGAAGAAAAAGCTCAAGTTTTCCGGTGAAGTTGTAATCAAGATTGTTGGAATCAAAGAAGCAAGTTCATTTTTTGGGAATTATGTTCTTCCCTTTAATTCTTTTACTTTGATGTTTGTTGTTAAATTCGTGTTTGATTGTTGAAGTTCGATGTTTAAAATTTAAGTTTGTTTTGGTTCGAATTAAAACTAATTTTGGTCTTTTTTGTTAATTTTCGGATAAAAAGAGAGATGGGTGTTCTTATTTTTTTGAAGAACACGAAGAACAATGTTAAAAGTTTTTATTTGTTGTTGTTTGATCCATTTTGAATCAAGGGGAAAAAAATTGGTTTGTGGGCCTTGAACCCATTCCATTTGAAAAAATAAAATTTTGGCTTAAAGAGAATTGATTCTTTGGATTTTTTTATCAAGCTTAGTTTTATTTTTTTATATCAAGTTTATCTTTTAAATAAAGATTTTTTTAGAAATTAAATATTCATTTTTAAAAAAATTAATAATCAAATATTCATTTTCCTTTTAAAACTTATAAAATATTTTCCTTAAAAAATAAAAAAATCCAATTTCATTTTGACATGACTTTAAGGGAAAAAATTGAACTTTTTTTAAAATGTGTGAATCAAAATTGAAAATAAAAATAATTTGTCTTGCCTTTTCTTTTTAGTTATATTCTTGTAATTATTTAATTTTGCGATTTAATCTTTGCTTTCATATTTTATCTTTGTTTGCTTGTTTAATAATAAATGTGGTGTCTTATCAAACGGGAATGACGGGTTAGCGCCAGAAATATTGGCAGTCATTAAAGTTCATCTCTCGGGCGATAAGACCGTTAAAATAGCTTGATATTCATTGAAAGGACAAATAAAATCGAACCTTTTTTGAACTTGCAAATTCCAGTTTTGAAAACAGTTTTAAAACCAATTAGGTACCAATTTTGGGCATCGTGTGGGTGCTAACCCTTCCCCACGCGTAACCGACCTCCAAACATGTTTTCTAATTTTCGCAGACTAAAACTGTTGTTTTATTAAAACAAAACGTTTTATTAAAATAACCTTGTTTTAATGTGATTCAATCACACTTTTTTTCAAAAAAATTGGTGGTGACTCTGTTGTTTTTTATTGATTTGACAACTCCATTCATGCATCATATTTAGTTAGACACCCCTAGGTTGGGAGCATGCTAACTCATATCATCAAAGCTTTTTTATTGATTTGACAGATTTTGTAGACGACAAAGGATTTTGACGTGAAACTCCTTGACGATGAGTCCCTAACAAGAAGAACTCAGCTAATGAAGATTCGAAGAAGTTTCCAAGGAGAGGGACTCGCTTAGCTGAGGAGAAGGAAAAGTTTTCCAGAAAGAAAGAAAGAGAAAAGATGGAGCCAAAGAAAAAGGAAGAAAAAGAGAAAAAATGAGGAGAAGAAAAGAGAGGAAATGAAAAAAAAAAAGAATAAAAAAGAGAGAAAGAAAATAAAAAAAAAAAGAAAGGAAAGAAAGAAAGAAAGAAAGAAAGAAAGAAAAAGAAAGAAGGAAAAAGGAAAAAGGAAAAAGAGAGGAAGAAAAAAAGGAAAGAAAAAGGAGGAGAAGAAGACGAAGAAGAAGAAGGAAGAAAAAGAGAAAAGAAGAAGAAGAAGAGAAAAGAAAGGAAGAAGAAAGAAAGAAAGAAGGAAGGAAATGGGAAAAAGAAGAAGAAAGAAAAGAAAAAGAAGAATCTCTAAAGTGAAAACTTGTAAAGACGCTTTAGAGTAAGAGGTTAAGGAACTCGAGAAAAAAGAAGCATAATGGGTGGACCCGAGGTCAGAGAGGAGGCACCGCCATTGCAAAGAAAAATATGAAGAGGAAAGCAAGAAAGGATCAAGATCAAGAGACCAAAAGGAGAAACTATATCTTAAAGATAGATTGAGCCCTTCCTAAGAGGAGAAGTAAACGACAAAGCGAAAACCTAGAGAGGATTTCAGAGCGAAGGAGGCAGATACTCAAAGTTCAAGGATTTCAGGCGAAGGATTTCAAACTTGCCACGTCATGATTTCAGAGCAAAGGAGGTAGATACTCAAAGCTCAAAGATTTCAGGCGAAGGATTTCAGACTCGCCACATCAAGATTTCAGAGCAAAGGAGGTATATACTCAAAGCTCAAAGATTTCAGGCGAAGGATTTTAGACTAGCCACGTCAGGATTTCGGAGCGAATGAGGCAGATACTCATAGCTCACGGTTTTTAGAGCGAAGGAGGCAAATACTCAAAGCTCAAGGATTTCAGGCGAAGGGTGTAGAACTAATGTTTTGATATAATAATTGAAAAATATTTTGGACAGATTTAAAAAGTATTTAAAACATTTCCAAAGTCCAAACAACTTGAAATTATGTTTAAGGAAGTTTTTAAAAGGGTTTTTCATGTTTTTCAAAGCCAAACTTCACAAAATTGTCCAGGTGTTTCGAAACACCTTAAGGCGTTTCGAAACAGGGGATTCCAATAGCAAAAACGTTTCGAAACTTGTTTCGAAACGGACTTTCTCTGGATAGGATTTTTGCCCAGCGTTTCGAAACGGGCTATGCCATTTCGATACGCCTATGTGGCATTGACCACAACGGTTATAAACCCCAACGACTATTTTCCCAACTAACTTTTAAATGCAGGCGTTTCGATACGGGTCTATAGCGTTTCGAAACGGCAAGGGGGTGTTTCGATACGGATGCCCTGACAGATTGTAACGGCTCTTTGTACTTAAAGAGCGTTTCAAAACGGGTTCAAGCGTTTTGAAACGGGGAGCTGCAGAACTGCATTTATGTTGGGAATTAAAGTCCTCAACGGCTCCAATATGATCCCAACGGCTAGTAACGGCTACAAACTCATTTGGGAGTATAAAATGGGCCTCCAAGCATCAAGTAAAGGCTAATGCTCATATTGTCAAACATCAAATGATCAAAGATTGTCTTAGAGCTTAAATTGTCATTTATTGTATAGACAAACACTAGTGAGCCAAAATTGTCAAATTTGCTCAAGTGTTTTAGGTTTTGGGTGAGTGCTTAATTGTGCAAACAAACACCTATTAGAGGGTTTTAAATTTGCTTATATTGTCTCTTTGTAAAGAGGGTTTCAATCAAGGCTTTGGGTAGAAAGCTTGATTGGTTGTAAAGGTTTCCTCCTAAGCCTAGAAAAGGGGACGAATCAATAGTGGATTGATTGAGAAATCCTTAGTGGGGAGCTAAGGTAGTGGATGTAGACCTTGGTTAGAAGGTTGAACCACTATAATTCATTGTGTCATTTCCTTTTTAGCTTCCTTAACCCTTCCACCCAAAAATCCACCTCTCCACCACTTGGTGAGCTAAATTGGTTGATCGAATCGAGCCCCTAAAATCTCAACAATTGGTAATAGAGCTTGGCTCAATCGAAAAGGATTCACATCCTATTGAGAAGATCTGGCAAGCTCGATCACTTTTTCATCAACCGGCTCAATGGCACATTCAATCGACAAACTGCCTTTCTTTGACGGAACTCACTATGCCCATTCGAAGACAAAGATGAAGTTCTTCATCAAATCAAGAGATTACAAGCTATGGGATGTAGTTGAAGATGGTTCGTTCGTGCCTCAAAGAAGTAAAGCGGAGTGGAGTGCCGATGATCGCAAGAAGATGGAGCTAAATTGCAAAGCCTTGCACACTCTATTTTGTGCATTTGGTCCATCCATCTATGAGAAGATGTCTTCTTGTGAGAGTGCCAAGGAGGTATGGGACAAGCTTGAAGTCATATACGAGGGAACCGATGAAGTCAAGGAGACCAAGATTGGGCTCCTAACCTTAGAGTCTGAGAACTTCAAAATGGATCCGGAAGAGAACATCGAGAAGATGTTTGATAGGTTCTCCACTATCACCAATGGTCTCAAAGGCTATGGAGAAGCCATCCCGGAGGAAAAGCTTGTTCGAAAGCTCATCTACTCACTTCCCGAGTCTTGGGACTCAAAGAGGACCGCCATCATCGAAGCCAAAAATTGGAAGACTTTGAAGCTTGATGAACTCATGGGGTCACTCCTTACTCATCAAATCATGAAGAAGAACAAAGAGGATGAGAAGAAGATGGAACAAATTATAGCTATGGGAGAGAATAAAATCAAAGGCTTGGCATCAATGCAAGTGCCATGGCTCTCAAATCCTCCACTTGCCATCATGTCTATTCAAGGGAAGAGGAGGATGAAGATGAAGAGATAGTTCATCTCTTCAAGAAGTGTGCCCCGTTCATGAAGAAAGCCTTGAGAGAGCTTGAACGAGAACCCAAGAGAAAGGAGAGGGCAAGAACTTCAAGCCATAAGAAGAAGGCACATGTGGCTACTTGGAGTGATGAGGACTCCATCGACGATGAACAAGCCAACCTTTGCCTTATGTCCATCGAAGAAGATTCAAGGGTAACTTCTAATTCATCTACTTCATGTTCTTACTCTTTTGATGAATTACATGATGCCTGTGACGATTTGGTTTTAGATTTTAAAAGCCACATTTTGAAAAACAATAAATTGATTTCAAAGTTAAAAATTCAAAATGATTTGCTTTCTAAAACCAAACTTGAACTTGAAGCAAAACTTGAAGAGTTTGAATTAAAATGTTTTGATTTACAAAAATTGCTTCAAAAAGTTCAAGAAGAAAAAGATTTGATTTCCAAAGAGCTTGAAAAGAAAAACAATTTTGGAAAATCAAATTTTTATGTTAGACAATCTAGTGCCCCTAGATTTATAAAAGGTAAATGTTTTAGAAGTGTTTGGGTCCCAAAAGGACTAACCACTTCAATTAAAAAGGATGACATTGAAAAATGGATTCCTAAGGGGACTAAAATTTGTGCTATTAATGTTCATGGATCCAAAGCAATTTGGATACCAAAAATTACTTGATTGTCTATTGCTAGGTGTGATGGAGATGTTCAACATGTCAAACATTGAGGGGGAGCTCCATGCACACAAGGAAGAACACTTAAAGAAGGAAGGCTTCACATCCTACCTTGAGTTCAAGTGTTGGTTAAAATCTAGTTGTTTTAGCATTTATTTGTTTTATTTTTTAGTTTATTCAACTAGATGATCATAAATGTTGGACTAACATTTTTAATGATGCTTTGAGTAAGGGGGAGCCATTTTAAAACCAAATTCTTATTTTTGTCAATTTTTACCTCTATTGTTACTTTTGAACTTAATGTTTTAAATTCTTTTTTATATAACAAAAAGGGGGAGAAATGGTTTGAAAAATTGAATTTTCAATTGAATAAGGGGGAGCTTTATTTGTTTTCATATCGTCAATCTCTTATTCATATTTCTAAAGTTAAAGGGGGAGAATCCCAAACAATTTTTCAAGTGAGTTTTATTATATCAAAAAGGGGGAGATTGTAAAACTAATGTTTTGATATAATAATTGAAAAATGTTTTGGACTGATTTAAAAAGTATTTAAAAAATTTCCAAAGTCCAAACATCTTGAAATTATGTTTAGGGAAGTTTTTAAAAGGGGTTTTCATGTTTTTCAAAGCCAAACTTCACAAAATTGTCCAGGTGTTTCGAAACACCTTAGGGCGTTTTGAAACAAGGGATTCCAGTAGCAAAAACGTTTCGAAACAAGTTTCGAAACGGGCTTTCCCTAGATAGGATTTTTGCCCAGCGTTTCGAAACGGGCTATGCCGTTTCGATACGCCTACATGGCATTGACCACAACGGTCATAAACCCCAACGGCTATTTTCCCAACTAACTTTTTAATGCAGGAGTTTCGATACGGGTCTATAGCGTTTCGATACGGGTTTCGAAACGGCAGGGGGGTGTTTCGATACGGATGCCCTGACAAACTGTAACGGCTCTTTCTACTTAAAGAGCGTTTCGAAACGGGTTCGAACGTTTCAAAACGGGGAGCTGCAAAACTACATTTATGGTGGGAATTAAAGTCCTCAGCGGCTCCAATATGATCCCAACGGCTAGTAACGGCTACAAACTCATTTGGGAGTATACAAGGGACCTCCAAGCATCAAGTAAAGGCTAATGCTCATATTGTCAAACATCAAATGATCAAAGATTGTCTTAGAGCTTAAATTGTCATTTATTGTATAGACAAACACTAGTGAGCCAAAATTGTCAAATTTGCTCAAGTGTTTTAGGTTTTGGGTGAGTGCTTAATTGTGCAAACAAACACCTATTAGAGGGTTTTATGTTTGCTTATATTGTCTCTTTGTAAAGAGGGTTTCAATCAAGGCTTTGGGTAGAAAGCTTGATTGGTTGTAAGGGTTTCCTCCTAAGCCTAGAAAAGGGGACGAATCAATAGTGGATTGATTGAGAAATCCTTAGTGGGGAGCTAAGGTAGTGGATGTAGACCTTGGTTAGAAGGTTGAACTACTATAATTCATTGTGTCATTTCCTTTTTAGCTTCTTTAACCCTTCCACCCAAAAATCCACCTCTCCACCACTTGGTGAGCTAAATTGGTTGATCGAATCGAGCCCCTAAAATCTAAACAAAGGGTTTCAAATTCACCATGTCAAGGTTTTCAGAGTGAATGAGGCAGATACTCATAGCTCTAAGACTTCGGGGTACAAGAGGCAGATACTCATAGCTCTAGCTTTCGAGGAAGAGGAAGGGTGAATAGTTCTACATATGAGGAACTCGTAACTCAAAATCTTCAAACAGAGAGTGGGACAAAATTAGTGCTTATGGTCTTTGCTTTATTCTTGTTACACAAGGATAAGCAAAGAGGGGCAACTGTAATCACTAATTTTGTTTGGGGTAGACTCATTTTTATTTTTATCTTTATAAGTAATGGACTTATATGTATAATGGGCTTTGCCTGGGCTATGTTTAAAAAAAATATATATGTTGCTATCGTATGTGGTTATTAATGTTATGTCACTAACCAATTGGAAAAAACCCCTAAATATTATTACTAGTATTATATAATTATATATGTGTTTTGTATACCTCATAATATATTAGGTTATATTAATTTTATTAGTTCAGTTTCCTATTATATAATTATATCATTAGTATTATTATTATCATGTTTATCATTATTATTACTATATATTAATGGATGTCATTATTATTATTATTATTATTATTATTATTATTATTATTATTATTATTATTATATTAAACTAATTAAATTGAATATATGCATCCTTTAATTAAATAAAGCCCACATTTTTACAGCCCCTTATCATATATTAAAAGCCCAAAAAAATATTTTGCTTGTGCGCAGCCGCATTTAGACCGTCGGATCAAGGGTTGCGGATCGAACGGTCCAGACGGTCCCTAATGGAAGAAGCCCTAGTTGGCTCTCTTTTCCCTGGCACCGCAAGATCCCGACTGTCGGTTCTGGTTCGTGATCGAATGGCCCAGATTGAAGAAACGCCCTTCCAAATTCCCCACGCACGCGTGCAACTCACGCGCTTGACTCCTCAACTCTCCAAACCATTCAGATCGCCACGTCGGCCGGAAGGATCATCAACTGCTGTGATTTTTTTGTTCCCCTTCTCTTCGTCGTTCCGCCATGTCGGCGTATGCAACAAAATCAAAATATGTTAAACAAAATATGCTAACTAAAATGTCATAAAGGACAAAGCAATGCGCCAAGAATTTCAGGATAGACAACGAAATCGGCAGCGAGCCAATGAGATGTTTTTCATTTTCATTTTCCTTTTCCTTTGTCTAAATTTATGTAATATTCGGCTATAAAGCCAAAACAAAACAATGTAACCGAAAAGGGCATCAATGGGGAATTTCAGAGATCAATAGAAAGCAAAATACCAAAGTTTCAAAGGTATCGTCTTCTTAATTTAATTAGTATCCATCGGCAACCTCATTTCGGTTTCAAAATACACCAAAATAGAGTAGGGTTTTCGTGTTTTTACCTTCATCTTTCTGTTCTCCCTTTGTACCATCGTGTCTCCTCTTCGGCGACAAGCCTCCCAATCATTCATAGATCGTGCGTGGTGAGCCGTTGGCATAGAGATGGTAGAAATCATTTTTTTTGGGTTTCGGCTTTCACAAAACGAAAGGGATTTTCATCGCTTTTGAAGGGTTTGAGTTTAGATCTAGGTTCTAAAAGTGAAAATGAATCGCTTCCGGTGTTAGGGGGTTCGCCGGCCGCCAACTAGAGACGGTCGATGTGGTGAGTTCCAGCATCGAGAGGACGAGAGAGAGGGAGGTTTTTAGGATTAGTAAAAGGGGTCTAAAATGTTTAAAACGCATTTTATAATGATTAAAATTGGCGAAATTCTGTTTTTGGTCCTTCCGCGTCGCGTTATTTACGCGCATATGGGTTTTCGCGTTTTGCAATCACGTTTCTGGTCCCTGTGATTTTTGAAATGTTGCAGTTTCGTTCACTCTCGAGCCTAACCTCATCTAAAATGGTTTAATCCCCTTTTGGTCCTGAAGCTCTTGATTTTGTTTAATTTGGTCCTTTCCGATATTTAAACCCCTCTTTTATCGTGCATGTCTTTAATTCCTGTTTTGTATTACATGTCTTAAATTCCAGTCCCACATTTGTGACGTTATGCCTTATATACATTGTTATTATTTTTTGAGCATTTAATATAGTTTATGTGTTCTTATTTTGTTATATGCGTGTATATATACGATATGTATATTCTGCATGTTACCTATAGTATATTATATATTCATTATGTAGTATGTTATATATTTATATATCATAGTTCCATATATATATATATATATATATATATATATATATATATATATATATATATATATATATATATATGTATATAGTTGATTTTATTTCATGTTTGTCCTTTAATTATGTTAGTTTTCTCAGTTTATACATAATGTTTTAAATGTATAATATATATTTTTTATATAACGTGTAGTTTTAATATATGATATATAATTTTATAAAAACGGTTTTAATATAACATATAGTATCATGTATATAATGTATTGTTATTATAAAATATGTAATGTGTATCCGTTTACAGGCTTTGGGCTTTGGGGGCTTAGATTATTAGGGTTAAGTTATGGGCTTTGTTTATTTTAAGTGGGCTTGCGCTAGGTAAATTAGGCCTTTAGGCATTTTTAAATAAGATCGTCTTAATTGTTTCCAATCGTGTGCCCATTTCATAGGGGCACGGTTCGTACAATTAAGTCAGTTTAGGTCCAGAGCCTTAGTCGAATTTAGGACTTTAACTAGTTTAATTCGCTTAAACTTGTCCTTGCCTTATTGGGACGAATATTAGGTTCATTAAATCGGTTAAACTTTTCTTAATTATTTCTTTAAGGTAAAATTAATATTAAATTTAGATGGATGTAACACAAGATAATTCATAATTTATTAGGGCCTTATAGTTTTTAGGGCATAAACAATTTAGGGTTAATAATAGAATCACCTAATTAACAATTAGATCACTAATTGGACTCCTATAATTTGGGCCTTTTAGGATGGGACCTTGGGTGGGCTTTTGTGTGTTCATCTTTAAGTCTTTTTGTGACATGCATCTTAATTGTCATTCATGTAACCCTTTGTCCCAATTACATGTTAATTAATTTAAATCATACAAAAGGGAGGTATCTATTAATCTCGATATTTGTATCGTAATAGTCCGAACTCAATGGATGTTGACCAAATATTTGAGTTAATCCTTACTGTCTCAAGGTAAACGATAGTTAAAAAAGAGACAATGTCATAACATCATTCCTAAATGCTTGCATCATGCATAAAGGTGACGTACGAGAGTCGAACCATAAATTAACACGGCAGTCAGACTTATATGATGTCGGTTTAATCTATGGTCTGATGTATCATCATCTTTATTAATTAAATGTCTAATTAATTCTAAAGCTCTGATTTGATTAAACTCGTACAATTAGAGTCAGATTTTCAATTAAGAATGTTGCGTGTAAAATAGTCTATCGCAATTGAGTGCAAGTGTACACGTCGCAAGTAATAAAGTGATACTAGAGTATCGGATATCGTCTCCACAGGGACTGGGCTAACCCTTTCCTTTGCTATCTGCACAAGGGGAAAAGAATAGATTAAGATATTGTCACGAAAATAATAAAGAATACTGGAAAATAAAAGTAGAGAAATCAAGATAAAGAGAATGGGCTGGTATTGAATTGCTCAGTAGTGCAGGTATTGCAGATTTTAGGAAATCCAGTTCTGTCGTCGCGCCCGTCGCCGACAGCACCTGTCGCGGCGGTTGTCCGTTGGCTGTCGCGGCAGCGAACACACCAACTTCGTACTTCAAGTTTGGCAAGAATCCCAGATCTGCCTTGGCCTATCCCTAGGTCCAAGTCTGTCGATGATCACGTCTTGATGATACCTCCCGGCGTGAATCGAAGGATGAACACCGATGTGTATGAATTCTTCTTTAGCCACTTAACCTCACCCTATCCCTAGGCACGAGATAGTTCAACTATAAACTAGAGAACTCGATCTTATTTCTTTCGTATACTTAACTCTCCCGATGCTAAGTAAATGGATAACCTCACAATGCTCTCCCGATGCTCTTGCAAGATGTTAATAACCAAAATAAGAGAACTTGAAGTCTATTTTATTGAACTTTGAAAATCCTAAAACAAAACAACCCTTGCAACTACTTTACAAAACAACCTGTGGCCCTAGGGGGAATTTAGAACATGTCGGTGACGGGTAAACGGCGGAGGGGTTTAGGTTATCGGTTATGGGGTAAGATGAGGGGGTTATCTCCTAGGTTAAAATACATGCCCTTATATAAGCTTTGGGCTCAAGTTATCTAAGGTAACAAGGATTACAACTTTAATTAAAAGTATGATTCTAATAAAGACTTAATCTTCAAAGATCCTACTTTTCAGCCGTCCTCCTTGTTTCTTGGGATTTTCTCTCCTTGAACTTTGGCTTGACATATCTTTTGATCCGGGGCTTGGAAAAATATATGGTTTTCACACGACAGACGAGCAGAATTTTCTCTATCTATCGAGGTCCACTTTGCTTTTTCTCTCCACAAAACTGCTGTCACCATGTTGTCACGACAGCACCATGGTAGCAACGTCTTCCTTGACTGCTCATTCCAGATTTTCTACATCGCTGCCTAGCGCCCGCCACGATTGCTGCCCTGGGTGATGTCATGGCTGCTGCCCTGAGTGCTGTCACGACTGCTGCCCTGGATGATGTCACCATGCTGTCACGGCAGCTCTATGGCAGCATGTCCTCTTCGTCTGCTTGTCTAGTTCAGCTCTTTTGCTTCTCTGCCCCGCGCCTGCCTTCACCGTCTACGACGGCAGCAACCTGCCAAAAACAGCCATTTTTAGTAGAATCTGTGCCTTTTATATATTTGTGATGTTTTGCTGTAAACTGACCTAAATGCAATGAAATGGTGTTTGAATGTAGCAGAAATATGGGTTAAAAGGGTGTAAATAATAGAACTTTTATACACTCAACACACCCCCAAACTCAAGTTTTTTCTTGCCCTCAAGCAACTAAGAACTAAAAGAAAAGAATTTTTTGTTTTGGCTTTCAAACAGTGAGCTTTCCCTTACCCGTTGTTTGTTCCCTGTGGCGGCAGCAACCTGTCGGATAATTTAGGATCTGTCTGGAATCTCTCTATAGTCCTCGTGTAGTGTGTGCATGCTTGTGAACAGTTATATGCCAAGACACTCTTAGTTTCACTAGAATATTCAACTCTTAACTCGAATTTTTATGCCAAATTTTATCTTTTTTTTAAGGCACATTTTCATGCTTCTTTGATTTCTTTGTTTTGACTCGATTTCTAAAGTTTTACTAGAGCCAGTTTTAGGCACCTCTAGTTTGCTTCCTAGAGCCGGTTTCGGGCACCTCTAGGTTTTTGAGTCTCTTTTGCTAAACTTCTTTCCTAGAGCTAGTGTTAGGCACCTCTAGGGGCTATTCAAGTGCTAAGCTTCCTATTCTAGTTTGGCTAAAAGAAATCTTAAGCAGTATAACAGTCACAATGGTGTTTAAGTTTTCAGAACTATAGAAAGGCTCTAAACTTCTCCTTAAACTATCCTAAAGATGCTGCCACGACAGGCAAGTTCAGTTCACAATTTTCAGCCAAAAAATTTTAATTTTCGTTTTTTTTGTTGAGAAAAGTACTAAGTAAAAGACACAAAATTTAACTAAGATGTACTCCATGAATATGGAGGGTTGCCACCCCCGAACTCGAGGGTTGCATTGCCCTCAATGCAAATGACAAAATAAAAATGAAAACATATGAAGGCAGTACATCACAAAATATATATGGCAGGCAGCAATAAGAAGATAAGAAACTTAAATTTTAATCACTGTCTTCACTGCTGCTACTGAGGCGGATCTGGAGGCGGGTTCTGGTTCGCGGGGCGGGCTGCGGTGGTTGCTGTACAACCTGAATATCAGAGCTGTTGCCGCTGCTGTCACTGCTGCTGCTGGCCCTCGGCAGAGTATTCTTATCTGCCATTCTTTTCTGCCTCTTTACCGGTGTAAATTCCTTCGACAAGTTCCTCTGAATCGAGGGTTCAATACCACTGTCTGCCCAGACGGAGGAGGAAGAGAACCCAGCAACAAGGGCAACAAGGTCATCCGAGGGCACTGGTCGCTTTGTTCCTCGAGCAGATGTTTCGGCATGGGTGCTGCCGGCTGCCGGCGGGGCAGGTGATGGTATGGAGGCGGCAGGTGAGGAAAGGCTTGAGGCCCAGATTCTTTGCCTTTGGAGTATAAATGAGGCCTCGTTCTTCCCACAGATCTCTGGTTGCAAAGGACTGTGGGGGAGTTGCTGCCGGCGAAGAAGTAGAGGCAGCATTGCGGCGGGTTTTTTCTGGAAGACATGTTAGTGCAAGGGTTGTGAAAAGTAATTGAAAGCAAACGAAAACTAAATATGGAGAGCAAGTAAGAAAAGCAGAAGTGAGTGAAAATGAAACGAGGTTTTATAGAAAAGGAATTGCTGCCCGTTGAAGCTATAATGACAGGCGCGAATAACGAGGCGGTTGTCGAGCTTTAGCGTGTCTGATGCGTCTGACAAACGTTTTCGCGTCTGTCACGCGTCTGTCGTGACAGCATGGTGATAGCCTGCCTTTTCTGCGTCTGTCATGGCAGTCGTAACGACAGGCTTCAATATTGGGCTTTGTTGGGCTGATGGATGGGTGGTGAGCTGGGTTCACTTCTCCTGTTCTTCTTGGCTCATTTATTTCCCAAAAGCATTATTCGAATAAAATAAACCTTATTTCCTAATAAATAATAAATGATAAAAATAAAATTTAGGTTAAATTGGGGATGCCAGGTGGGGCATCTTCTAAGGTAACCACTTCCTGCATTCATGGGGCTTCAGTCCCCTGATAGTGCTTGAGGCGTCGTTTCCGGTACTTCTTCAAGTCCATCCGTACCCTCCATCTGGTGATTATTCTCATGTTGGGGGCTCCTTTCTTTCTCTTCCCTTTGTAGTCCATGAAGCCCTCCCTTCTTGGTAATGTTTCTGAGGGCATGAATATATGATTAGAAATAATCAAATTGACATTCGGCCACAAACTTACCTTGTTTTCGTTGAATGTTGTTGTGGTTGAATGTATCCCTTGCTGCCGTGCTTGCTGCTGCGGCAGGCAGTTATTTTGACAGTCCGTTGTCAGGTTACTTTGCAGGTCAATGGGACATTGGTAAGTGCCGTCACTCTCTATACCAAATTCTGTTGACCACTCGTAGATCTCCATCAGTAGAGACTTTGATGATTCTGTGTCCACCGGCTTTGGTTCCTCAAATGACTGCAATGGAATTGGTGAGTTTTCATATAATTTAAAAGGTTCGTTTATTACCTGCTCATATTCCATCGGCGAGGCATTGTCATTGGGTAGCTCTTCTAGGTGGTTGTTCGAGTGCCATGACAGGGATAGATGTGTGCAATCTTGGTCAGGCATAATCGAGGTAGTGGGTTGAAAATTTGCCTCTGATGTAGTTGCTGCTTCAGCATCAGTTGCTGTCGAGGCGGCAGTTGCTGTCGAGGCGGCAGTTGCTGTCGAGGCGGCAGTTTCTGTCGAGGCGGCAGTTGCTGTCGAGGCGGCAGTTTTTGCCGAGGCGGCAATGTCCGCTTTGACTGGAGTTTCTGCCTCAGAAGTGGTTGCTGTCGTGACATTCTCTTAAATTTTACTCAGCGTTATCGCGGTGTTGCTCCATTCCGGCTCCTCGATCATTGTCATGGCAAGTTGTTGCTCAGACTCATCATATGTTGGGTATTCCTTCATATGGGCATCCTCGTCATCTTGCCTCAGGATTTCAGGTTCATCTATAGCATGAATGAGGACTGGTCTGCTCAAGAGTTCATCCATCTTGGCGATACTTGGGTCCATAGAAACCGACACTTCTTGAGTGAGTGCCATGAAGGCTTGCAGTGTGTCTTCTAAGGATTTTGACTGCTCTTGAGGATGATGACATTGCCAGGGCAGGTCGGGTTCTGTAGCAAAATTGTTATGATATAAAAAATTTTGGGGGTTTTGATCGTACCATAAAAAAATTTGCTGCTGCGGCATCAGCATTTGCTGCCCCTGTTGCTGTCGTGGCAGCATATCTTTACGGTAATTGCAAGAACTTTCCCACATCAACTCTCGAATGGTTTTTCCTGGCATGTTGATGCCCTGTAACCTGTATTTTCACCTGAGTTTTTTTGTTAAAAAAATAATAAAATAATAAAAGAAAAATAAAAGAAAAGTGCAGAAGCTAGGGTAAGAGTGTGTTCCCGTTCCCGGCAACGGCACCAAAAACTTGTTGCGTGTAAAATAGTCTATCGCAATTGAGTGCAAGTGTACACGTCGCAAGTAATAAAGTGATACTAGAGTATCGAATATCGTCTCCACAGGGACTAGGCTAACCCTTTCCTTTGCTATCTGCACAAGGGGAAAAGAATAGATTAAGATATTGTCACGAAAATAATAAAGAATACTGGAAAATAAAAGTAGAGAAATCAAGATAAAGAGAATGGGCTGGTATTGAATTGCTCAGTAGTGCAGGTATTGCAGATTTTAGGAAATCCAGTTCTGTCGTCGCGCCCGTCGCCGACAGCACCTGTCGTGGCGGCTGTCCGTTGGCTGTCGCGGCAGCGAACACACCAACTCCGTACTTCAAGTTTGGCAAGAATCCCAGATCTGCCTTGGCCTATCCCTAGGTCCAAGTCTGTCGATGATCACGTCTTGATGATACCTCCCGGCGTGAATCGAAGGATGAACACCGATGTGTATGAATTCTTCTTTAGCCACTTAACCTCACCCTATCCCTAGGCACGAGATAGTTCAACTATAAACTAGAGAACTCGCTCTTATTTCTTTCGTATACTTAACTCTCCCGATGCTAAGTAAATGGATAACCTCACAATGCTCTCCCGATGCTCTTGCAAGATGTTAATAACCAAAATAAGAGAACTTGAAGTCTATTTTATTGAACTTGGAAAATCCTAAAACAAAACAACCCTTGCAACTACTTTACAAAACAACCCGTGGCCCTAGGGGGAATTTAGAACATGTCGGTGACGGGTAAACGGCAGAGGGGTTTAGGTTATCGGTTATGGGGTAAGATGAGGGGGTTATCTCCTAGGTTAAAATACATGCCCTTATATAAGCTTTGGGCTCAAGTTATCTAAGGTAACAAGGATTACAACTTTAATTAAAAGTATGATTCTAATAAAGACTTAATCTTCAAAGATCCTACTTTTCAGCCGTCCTCCTTGTTTCTTGGGATTTTCTCTCCTTGAACTTTGGCTTGACATATCTTTTGATCCGGGGCTTGGAAAAATATATGGTTTTCACACGACAGACGAGCAGAATTTTCTCTATCTATCGAGGTCCACTTTGCTTTTTCTCTCCACAAAACTGCTGTCACCATGCTGTCACGGCAGCACCATGGTAGCAACGTCTTCCTTGACTGCTCATTCCAGATTTTCTACATCGCTGCCTAGCGCCTGCCACGATTGCTGCCCTGGGTGATGTCATGGCTGCTGCCCTGAGTGCTGTCACGACTGCTGCCCTGGATGCTGTCACCATGCTGTCACGGCAGCTCCATGGCAGCATCGTCCTCTTCGTCTGCTTGTCCAGTTCAGCTCTTTTGCTTCTCTGCCCCGCGCCTGCCTTCACCGTCTACGACGGCGGCAACCTGCCAAAAACAGCCATTTTTAGTAGAATCTGTGCCTTTTATATATTTGTGATGTTTTGCTGTAAACTGACCTAAATGCAATGAAATGGTGCTTGAATGTAGCAGAAATATGGGTTAAAAGGGTGTAAATAATAGAACTTTTATACACTCAACAAAGAACATCTAATGAAATCCATTTTAAACTTTAAATAATTTCCATCTATTAAAGGCAACAAATATTTTGGTATCGATTTCCTGGTGTGATGGGGGTAATAATCCTTCCACACACGTAACCAACTCCCGAACCCTTTTTAAAACGAAACTATGGTTTTTTTGGTGTCCGACCTACCTTAATGGTCGGTGGCAACTCCAAATTGTTATTGTTTTTCGAAACTCAAATTTTTCAAAAGAAACTCCCTTTTTAATCAGTTTTTCTAAAAATGTGGGATTTTTAAAAGTAGTTTTCAAGAAAAAAATTTATTACATACACAAATTCCAAATTTAGTCCTTATTCACATTGCTCTTAATTGAATAATTAAATACATATGCAAGCCCAGGTTCAATGTCAGATTCGGAGGCTATCATATTAGAATTTCACGAAACAAACTTAAAAACGGACTTAGAACGTCGAAAAACATAAAATAAGACTTTTTGGGAAAAAAAAGTTGACTTTTTGGTTAAGTCAACACTTACGCGAGTGGTCAACGCTGACATCATGCTAACGTCATTGGTCAACGCTGACGTCACTTGTCAACTAGGTTAACTCAGGCAAGTTGACTCATTGAGTTGACTCAGACGAGTTGACTCATTGCATTAACTCGGACGGGTTGACTCATTGAGTTGGGTCAAACGAGTTCGGGTACAGTTCGGTCGGACGGGTCGGATACGGTTCGGTAGGTTATGGGTTTAATACCCAAAACCATTGGGCCTTAAAACAACTCGGCCCACTCAAAAACAACATACGGATTATTGAACCGGTTGGGGGTATAGGCCTGTTTGATGACTCGGTTCAAGGCCATACTGGATCAGGACTGAACCAACTTGGTTCAATGAAGAACCAACCACAGTGGATGGAATTCTCCCCTAGACGGCGCGTGATCGCCACGCGCGACCCTAAACGGCTTGAAACGCCACTGAAATACGGCTAACGAGTGGAGGAAACTTAATAGCTTAAGTTTCCATGGCTTACCGAGGCTGAGAACAGCTACGATACGGCGGCCATAGGGAAAACTAAATGGTTTCCACACTTTCTTACGACCTTCAAACCGAAAGAGCGAAGACGATTGAACGGTCGGGATTTGCTCACTATGACATGCTGAGCACGGCTACGCTGGCATGTGCACACCTATGACTGAGGTGGCTAAAAATGGTGAAAAATAGAGAGATGATGCTTGGGTTCACGTCGAGCCTTCAACACGGCCTCCAGGACGAACGACGGTCCATCTCTGCGAGTGGAGGTAAAGGTTGAGGTTGGGACATCACGGCGCTTCCGATGATGCCGACGGTGATGGCCATGACGATGCGGAGGCTGGGACCGGGGACGATGAACGGTGGAGGTTAGGGAGAATGTTTAGAACCTTCTGGGTTCTCAAAACCCGAACAAACATATATAATGGGGGTAGTTGGGGAGTAAGATCAGACTTATTAATTTTTGGTATAATCACCAAATATACCTTACATAAAACAATTGTAAATTAATACCAAAAGATGTCTTAGCTTAAATGGTTAAAGCACTTTTTAAACCCCATGTCAAGGTTTCAATTTTGCATGGCAGCACATCCATTTTTTTATCTCCCGTTTCCATGACTTCTTCTCTATTTTTAATACCTTTTTATTAGGGTGTTACATCAACTTTGTATGATTTTCTTATTTCTATATTCCATCTTTCTTTTTAACTTCATTTTTGAACAAATTTAAACCACGTGCTTCTAAACCACTCCACAATACCTATTTAGCTTCAATTCATATATATTTTTTTAAAATCCTATTTTTGCAATTTAGCCCCTAAACTTTGTATGATTTCGTATTTCTTCAATTCCTATTTTTTAAGTCTATTTTTAATCAAAATTAAACCATATGATTCACTAATAGTACTATATAATATCTATGTAACTTCAATTCATATTTTTAACAAAATATATTCTTTTTAAAATTTAATCCTTTAACTTTGCATTTTATTCAATTTGACCATTCAACTGAATTTTTTGTAAAGTTTTTCTTCACATCAATTCATTGACTCTTTTATACTCCCATCAATATTTTATCCTCAAAAATTCCTTATTTAAAAATAACAATACAAATATATTTTTAGAAGTTTAGGTGATATTTATTAGGCTTAAAAGAAAAATAGGTGCCCAAAGTATACCTCTTTTGAACTTTAGGTGCCTAAAGTATTTTTTTTTTTTTGTAAAAATAGGTGCCCAAAGTTTTAACAGTTATAATTTTAGGTGTCTGGCCGTTAAAGAGGTGTTAAAAATTGACAATGAATCAATGCTTGACACGTGGCACTAATTTTATTTTTAAAAGAATTAAGGAAAAAACTCAGAAGTTTCAATTTTTCATAAAATCCCAGAATTTTGAAAAGTTTACAAAGCAGTCCCCAAATTCCTAAAATTTCTAAAAACCAACCCCCCAAATCGTCGCCGCTTCCGCACCGACCGTAGCCCATGACCACACCCCCTTTGGTCGCCGGACCAAGGTGGTCATTTCTCCCAACACGAAGTCGTCAGAAACGCTGAACGACATGCAGCTAAACGTTGATTTTGCGTTCATTAAAATTAGGTTTAGGCTTTAGGATTATAGTTTAAGGTTATGAATTAGGGTTATGGTTTAGAATATTGAGTGTAAGTTGTATTTTTAGGGTATAATACTTAGAATTTTGAGTTATAACTTAGGATTTAATTTTTTAGTGTTGGGAACAAAAAGCAGCACCGAAAAATTGTAGAGGATTTTTTTCTCCCAATAACTATAACATATCCCAAGATTAAAATTTGTTCCATTTCTTCTTAAGAAATAAAATTCCAACTAAAACTTAATTTATGTTTATTTTTATTTTTATTTTTATTTTTACTTTTACTTTTACTTTTATCATGCATTGAATCAAATGTTTGATTGTTCAAAGGACAATTGAAGAGATACTTTTTTGTTTAGTTTTCGTTTTAAGAAATTGTTATAAATATATGTTACTTGTGAATATATCAATATAACTCTGTATTACAATTAGCGCCAGAAACACAGCTACGTTGGAGGCTTATAATTGTATTATAATCTTTAACTAATCAATAAAAATAATTTTAAATTAAATATTATGAAAATTATTGTAAGATATTTTTTTCATATGTATATCATTTATTAGGGCCGTAAATGAGACGAGAGAGATTGTGAGCTATTCGAGCCTGACTCGGTCAAAGCTTGGTCAAAGCTCGACTCGATTAGAATCGACTCAAGCTCGAACTCGGCTCAAGTTCTTAACGAGCCGAGCTACTTGATACCCGACTCGAAAAGTTCACGAGCTACTCGAAAATATAATATACTATTTTTTATTTTTTATAATTTATAATTTAAATTCCTAAACTTAAAACCCTAAAATATAAACCCTAAACATAAGTCTTAAACTTTAAAATCTAAATCCTATATTCTAAACCCAACAACCTAAACCTCTAAACCCTAAACTAACACCCTTAAACCCTAAAATTAACAAGTTTGAATTTACACAACTTGTGTTTTAAAGTTTTTTTCTCGATTGAGCTTTAAATGAGACGTGACGAATGCGAACTACTCGAGTCCAACACGGTCAAAGATCGGTCAACACTTAACTCGATTGGGCTCGAATAAAGCTCGAACTCGACTCGAGTTCTTAACGAGCCGAGTCGAGCTAAGATTTCTCAGGCTCGTTAAAAATTACTCAAGCTCGAACTCGACTTGGCTCGTTTACACTCCTATCATTTATATACATTTTAATATATAATTTTCAATCATTATTTTTATTCACAAAACTAAAGACCAAATGACGAAGCCAGCAGAAGTTCAGCTCTCCAATCTTCCTATTGGATTTGAAGCTGCCTGACTTTTCTGTTTTTAGTTCCAAACGGAGCTAAGAAAATGTGTTAGACACTAACTTTTTAGTGCGCTTTCATTTTAGTCACCAAATTTTTAAAATTTGTGATATGGTCACTAACTTTTAAATTCTCTTTCATTATGGTCCTCTTGTTAACTACCGTTGGAAAACGCTACATGGCAAGTTAACTTTCTTTCTTGTTCTATGTTTTTCTTCATTTCTTCTCTTTTTACTGTATTATTGAATCTTTGATCATAACTCCTTGAACTGCTTTTGCCTTAAAAACACCAAAAAGTCGTCGGCTTGCCATTGCTTTTGAAAAGTTTAGCTTAAGATTTAGTTGTTTGGGACTGCTGTTAAAAAATGCTTTTAAAATGACAAAATGACCATTTTAGACATATGTTGTAAGATTTAAATCATATTAATTTGAATTTTTTTTGAATTCATTACTAAACTTATATGTGCAATATATGGAGTTATTGTAATAAAATTATAAAAATAAAAAATAGTGTAATTTAATTGTTAAGTCTACAACCATTTTGTAAATTCAAACCGAGGAGATGGGATGCTGTTAAACAAAAGAGTTAAATTAGAAATAAATGTGACGAAATTAAAATTAATTAAAATAAAGAAATTACAGTAACTAATTAGACAGAGATAAATGAAAAATAATATTGAAATAGCCGTAAAAGGGTTTGACTAAGGCCTGCTCAAACACAGTTTCCTTAAGACAGCTTGGACCACTCCGAGGTGCTAGAGTCGATTGATCGCCGGTCTCCCAGGATACAACAGTCGAATGAAATTCTGCAGCAGCACTACTGGAGATTTCACGAACAATCTCAAGCCTTTGACTATCACCAGAAAACACTATGCAGATTTTGAAGAGAGAAAACCAATTTTTTTGTTGTGTTTTAAAACTGAAAACTGCTCAAGTATTTATAGGGGAAATTAGGGAAAACATGAGAAAATATTATACCGATCATGCACCTAATCGGATAGCATTAGTGGGCTGCAAGAAATTAATTCGAATTCAAATTAATCCGAATTTATCCCTTATTTTTCGAGATAATATGCTATCCAAAAGGAAAAATTTAATTCGAACGTGGTAAAATATCTGGCAGGCCCAGACCAGTCTGATCATTCGCATCGCCCACGTCGTACGAGTGCGCCCCTACCTGAATAAGATTGGATTCGCACCCCCTGCGCGCAGGGCACAATTTCATCTCAAGTCATTCAATAAACACAAGTAGGGTAGGTGTATATAAACAGTTCCCATTCCATTTATCCCATCAATGTGGGATTGGGGGTTTCCATTTCCTTTTCTTGATTTGCAACCTCCTTACTTTGACCATCAATTTCTCATTCATTACTCAACCATTTTGAGCATATGAGATATCGTTGTAAAGATCTCATGGAGTATAATAAGTTTCCGTTGAATCTGTATTGGAATCTTCATCCTTACTTATTTGAAATATGGCTCAAAGTTTCCATTTTCTCATATTTTTTCCAACAGTCCCCCACATGAATGAAATTCATGCATTTATCAAAACCATTTTTGACTCGATGTGGTGATAGTTTCTATGATTGATAGTTGCATAGGATAAGTAGGTGTCCACCCTTGAACCTTCCCTTGTGAAAGTATATTTACTTTAATGGTTGTCCAGTAGACACGATGTCCTTGAATTGTCCTGCCATTTGTGTAAATGATGATATACTCCACACAACTACCTTTCTGGCACGAGTTTAGTTCTCATGGTTATGTCCATATAGCTGTGGACATTGCTTAGTTCTTGGAGAGTTTGAGAGAACTATGCCCCAATAATCTCTTTGAAGCGGCCCCTACTTCACACTGACATAGGTGACTTATGTTGCTCGGCCTCACCGATGCAAACAGTGGTCATTAAAAGCAATGCTTAGTCTGTTCCGTTTTTAGTCACTGTTTACATCATATGAATGGACTTGGGAGAGTAACCCCTCACAATGACCGCACAAGGTCTATGTGATTAGGTTGTCCCTTTGAACCTAGATCTTGGGATCTACAATCAACTAGGTTGGTTTTCCTTCTTATAGCGTCTTAAATTTTCATGGGCTTTAGTCCCATTCCTTTCGATTTTTTCTCCAGAATCATCCTTATTAAATTCCTCAAGAATTTGTCCACATGGTGTGACTTAATTAATATGAGACTTGTAATGATCGTTTGATTTGGATGCCCAAAATCAATTATGTCATTCTCATATTTTCCATGTCAAATCTTGAATTTAACATGTCATTGGTACGTTTACCATTTCATTGTTACATGTAACAATGAGTGTGTCATGATCATATATCCTAATGCACACTTTTTTCACACTTTTCTTTGTCATTATGATAATGTTTTCGTTTCAACCTTTTGTTGAACGCGTGGCCTATTTCCCATTGATGGTCTCCAAAGTTCCATTGAACTTGGACCTACTTCACTAGCCATTTAGGAAATCTATTCCAAAGAATGAGACATACTTTGTTTTCATTATCATATTCTTGTGAATCTATTTGTCCACAAGAGTTTTACACAGTCAATGAAATTATAGTCCACTTATTTTCCATTTACTTCGGTAATAGAAATATTACCTTTGCACGACACCCCCCCCCCCCATTTTTATGTAGTAGGAATGTTTTAATTTCCTTCCATAACTCATATGGTGCCTTGTCTAGTTGATAGAACAACCTCCCCCCACATGTTAGGCACATTTTGAAGTTTTAATTTTTATCTTCAAAATTATTGTACCCTTTGATGTTGTAACGTTACTCACATAGAGTTCCCCAAATTAATCAATTTATTAATTTTGGGATTTTAATAATTTACTAAAAGAGAATAATTTCTCTATTGTATATTTGCTCTTCAAGCAAAAAATTAGTTTGTTCTATTGTTCGAGAAAACATTGCTATGATTTAGATCAAGCGGTTTTGCAAAAAGAAATTTGATTCATGTTGTAACCCCCTTAGCCCGGCCTAGACGCCCGACCTAAACTAAGAAGATTACACGGGGAAAATCAAAGCCAACTCGTTAAAGCTTACTTCGATTAACGGCCCTTTTTTTCTTTTTATCTTCTCTAGATGCACATTAAGATCCTATGTGATCATCAACACACTTAGAAGAAAACGGCACAGTGGTCAGAGTTCGATTAGGGGTTCAATTACAAACATTTAACTTTTAGGGACTAAACAATAATTTCTAAGAATTACAAGAACTAATCCAATTTTAAGATTACCAATCCTTAATTAGTCATATAACATGCCATCATGTCAAATTTCATCACAAACGGATCATCCAAACTCAACTAAATGAACATAGAACATTCAGGGACCAAAAAGCAACATTTCAGAACTTTAGAAGATTCTTTTAACTGAAAATAACGACTCGGTATCGGTACGCTTAAGCTCGTATCGATATGCGGGAAGGCAGTAGCCAAAATTGGGGTAAAGGTATCGATACGCTTCCCCTTGTATCGGTACGGCCTTCAAATTTTTGCCTAGGCGTATCGATTTTCCTGAGAAATGCCTTACTGTATCGATACTCAACCCCGAGTATCGATACGCATACCAGAAAAGCACACTCCATAGCCCTCAAATCACATTTAGCAACATTTTAACATGTCTAAAACAGTCATACATGTTATAATCAACATTCCATACAATTATGCATCAACATCCACTCACAAGATAAGCATTAAGCATAACAATCCATAAATAGATAATAAACTACCTAAGCATGCTTTTAAGCATAAACCATAGCATAGCCAAAATGCCAAAGGTAAGACCATAAACAATATAGTGACCATTTACAAGTCCAAAAACACAAACCAATCATGCTCAAGGTGTTTAACATCACCACACAAATCCATGAGTAGAAATCATTCACATTGCCTTTTATTACACTAAAGTGAAAGCACATACATTGCTTAGCTAAAATCACTTGGATTCTCCTTGTTTTCTTGCTGCCAAAGATACTAAATTCTCTGCATTGATGAAACAAATAAGCGTAAGCATAAAGCTTAGTGAGGACCGCTATCAACAAAACAGTCATCAATGCATTTTATAAAACCAAATCATCATTCTCTGAAAACATATGCCTTCCTTATAATCATGCACTTTAAAACATCATTTCCACTTCCAAAACCACATGCTCATAGCATCTTTATTTACAACAACAAAAACATTTGCTCATGTTTAAACCAAGCATCATATGCACTCAAGCATATCTCTCAAGCATCTCATGCTTTCTCAAAATAAATGTTCATCATTAATTCATTATATCAACATCATTATATTGGCTCGCAAGTGATCAATACATGAACCATAACAAAACCAACACAATTAACACAATCGGATACGCGGATTACAAGCATTGTCCCATATTCTTCATACACCCTACCAAACCCACAAGGCTCACACACGGGATTAGACCATCAACCGTTGTGACACCCGTGGTAGAGTTTAATGGTACGATCACAACCCTTCAACACCACTCATCGGTAGTTGTATAATTCCACTAACGAGAGCACGGGACACGAATCACAAGATCCACACACGGGATTAGACCATCAACCGTTATGACCTTAATCTCAATCGTTAGGGTACTTGGATGGAGTGTACGGTACAATCACAACCCATTGACATCCAAGGCGACTTTATTCACTGTGCACACAATCCTATAGCCGGCTAACTATATTCGATTAAAGTAACCAAAACCATTTACCATCACTTGCCAATATAATCATAATTCATCATTACTTCACTGTTTTACAAGCATAAACTACAATGCCACTTTCACAAGCATTAACATGTTTAAAACCAATTTCATAGATCGTATGAACTCAAGGATCACTTACCATGTGCATCCTTAACAAAATGGCATTTACAACCAGCAACATCAATGCTTAAAACATGCTTTAAAACAGTAATCAAATCACATTTAAATCAAGTGCATTCCAAACCAAAACATAGCACAATCCGAGAGAGACTTTAGATTTACTTACTCTTGAGCTTAGCTAAGTGTTTCAAACTTACACTAAGCTCCCAAAACCACGTTGAAAACGTTTTAAAGCTGGAAAATCCTTTTCCACTCACTGATACGCAAAACTTCGCTTGCCGACGCGAAGATCACTCGTCCGTAGCCTCCAAAAATGCTTCGCTTGCTTCTGGATCAAGATCCCCTGTTTTTAGAGCATTAAAATAGAGATCCAAATGCCTTAAAATGCATTCCAACACCAGCAACTAAACGCAAACTCGTTGCCCAGCAAAACTACACCAATTTACCCATCCAAAACAACCGAAAACTCAATTGATTGCCTCTTAAACCAAGCCCAGCCAACATACATCACATCCAACCATTAACAAACATCAAAACACATCTAAAAACAACCCAAACCCTTCCTTAGACCTCCAACAACCACAACACCATCAAAACACTTCAAAAACTCAACTAAAACTATCAAGAAACTCAAGGATCTCAAGGATTTCGGGATCAATATTATTAAAACACTTTTTCAACATCATAAACATCTCAAAACTCAATTAGAATCAATCTAAAATAGAGCTCATCAACATCACTCCGAAAATCAAGATTTAAACCTTCATTTTGCAAGATTTTGATCTTAAATCAAAACTATAATAAAAACTTAGTTAAAAACAACAATTAGGAGCCAATAATCTTGGGAATTTCAATAAAGAACCTTGATTAGATGTTGAGAACGGGATTTACCTCCAATCTTAGCTTTTCTTAATGATTGACAAGTTTTTGCTTCACAAATCTTGAAGAAATTGAAGAGAATTCTTGGAAATGATTTAGAAATCAAAGAGAGAGTGTTTGGGAGAAAAGAAATCTGGAGAAAAGGTTTTAGAAATGGGTTTTGCTGAAATGAAAGTTAGTTACGTCAAAAACTTCTCTATTTACTCTTTCATTAATTAAAATAAAATAAAAATCCCTTTTAATTAATCATTTAAAATTCATTTAAAACACATGTCAACTTAAGGAAAGGTTTAATTGTACAAAAGCTCCCTAAAGATTCTAAGAGTTTGACTCCTCTTTGACATTTGCATTTTTCCACAGTTTTAAAACTTTACATTTTGGTCACTAACCAAAATGTACCTCTTCCGAAACTCATTTTGTAAAATTGATATGACCCACCACTTAATCATGATTTTAGAGGATTTTAGCATTTTTTCATATTTTTATCCTATCTCGAACCTTGATCTCCCTAAACCACCTAATACGATTCGAACTGTATCCGACCAGCCCGATCCGATGTCTAGAACATCTAGGCCCAAAACTAGGGCATTACAACTCTCCCCCACTTAGGAAATTTTGTCCTCGATGTTATTACTTGAAGGAAAAAGGTGCGGAAACTGCTTCAGCATATCCGCGTTGCTTTCCCAAGTGACCTCCTCAACTCCTCGGTGTCGCCACAACACCTTCACAAGCTCTATCATCTTGCCATGAAGAACTTTTCTGCTCGAATCAAGGATCTTCACCGGTTCCTCGTCATAAGACAAATCCAGATTCAACTCTATATCCTCAACAGGCATCACATGTGAAGGATCCAATCTATACCTCCACAACATCGAAACATGAAACACATCATGAATTTTTTCCAACTCGGGAGGCAACCTCAACCGATATGCCACAAGAACAATACGCTCCAAAACCTCATAAGGTCCAATAAACCTCGAGCTAAGCTTACCCTTACGCCTAAATCTCATCACCTTCTTCCAAGGCGATACTTTCAAGAACACACGTTCACCAACCGCGAACTTAATCTCCTTACGCTTCATATCTGCGTAAGACTTTTGCCGATACGATGCTGCCTTCAAGAGCTCAAAAATGAGCTTCACCTTCTCGGTGGTTCCTTTCAATATAGTCGGCATCGAAATCAACTTTTTCCCTATTTCTGCCCAACAAAGAGGCGTTCTGCACTTTCTCCCATACAAAGCCTCGTATAGAGCCATTTGAATGTTTTCCTGATAACTATTGTTGTAAGCAAACTCAACCAGAGGCAAGTGTTTCTCCCAAGAACCTTGAAAATCAATAACACAACATCTCAACATGTCCTCAAGCACTTGGATAACACGTTTCGACTGTCCATCCATCTGAGGATGATATGAAGTATTGAAATTCAACTGTGTACCCAAGGCTTGATGCAAGCATTCCCAAAACCTCGATGTGAACCTTGGATCTCTATCCAACACCATAGACTTCGGCACACCATGCAACCGCACAATCTCAGCGATATACAGCTCTGCCAGCTTATCCAAGGTATACATAGTATGCACAGGCAAGAAATGTGCACACTTCGTAAGGCGGTCAACAATTACCCAAAAAGAATTCTTCTTTGATGGCGACAAAGGCAAACCAGACACGAAATCCATGGTAATCCTTTCCCACTTCCATTCTGGGATTTTCTAAGGTTGCAACAACCCAGAAGGAACCTGATGCTCAGCCTTCACTCGCTGACAAACCATGCATTTGCTAACAAACTCGACAACATCCTTCTTCAACCCCACCCAATAGTACTCATCCTTCAAACCACGATACATCTTCGTACTACCAGGGTGCATAGCGAAGGACTACTATGAGCTTCAGTCAGAATAGTGCGCCTCAACTCAACATCATTTGGCACCAATATCCGACTCCCAAAATAAATAACATCATCATCACTGAAACGGAAATCTGAAGGCCTACCATCCTCAATATCCTGAACATGAGGAACAAGGGAATCATCAAGCAATTGCTTATCCTTGATCATCTGAATCAAGGATGGTTTCACTTGCAATTCAACAATAAGACCTACATCTCACGATATGCTCAAGCGAGAAAACATCGCCCTCAACTCCACAGCCACCTTTCTACTCAAAGCATCAACCACAACATTGGCCTTTCCATGATGATACTCGATCGATAGATCATAATCCTTAAGCAACTCCACCCAATGACGTTGCTTAAGATTCAACTCCTTTTAAGACATAAGATACTCCAAACTCTTATGATCTGTGAATACCACACACTTCTCGCCATATAGGTAATGCCTTCAAATCTTTAAAGCAAACACAACAGCTGCAAGCTCAAGATCATGAGTAGGGTAGTTACGCTCATGCACCTTCAATTGCCTAGATGCATACGCCACTACCTTACCCTCTTGCATCAACACACAACCCAAACCATCATAAGACGCATCACTATAGACTACAAACTCCTTATCAGACTTAGGTTGAATCAGGACAGAAGCTTGTGTCAAAGCTTCCTTCAGCTTATCAAAAGCTTTCTGCCTCGCATATGTCCACTCAAAGTGAACATTCTTCTACAACAACTTAGTCAAAGGTGCAGCAATCTTCAAGAAACCCTCGACAAACCAACGGTAATATCCAGGCAAGCCAAGAAAACTCGTACCTACGTCACCCACTTAGGCACTTTCTAACTCATCATTGCCTCTACCTTATGTGGATCAACACGAATACCCTCGGCTAATACCACATTTCCAAGGAACACTACTTCCCTAAGCCAAAACACACACTTGCTCAGCTTAGCATGAAGTTGGTTCTCCAACAACACTTGCAACACTATCATCATTAAGTGTCTATCATGATCCTCCTCGGTACGAGAGTACACAAGGATGTCATTGATGAACATCACCACAAACTGATTCAAGAACTCATGGAATACACGATTCATCATGTCCACGAAAGCAGCAGGTGCATTGGTTAAACCAAAAGGCATCACTAAGAACTCATAATGCTCGTACCTTGTCCGAAAAGTCGTCTTAGGTACGTCTACATCCTTCACCTTCAACTGGTAATACCCTAACCTCAAATCAATCTTAGAAAACACTAAAGCTCCACGAAACTGATCAAAGAGATCATCAATACTTGGCAAGGGATATTTGTTCTTGAACGTCAACTTGTTTAGTTGCCGATAATCTATACACATCTGCATTGGCCCATCTTTCTTCTTAACAAACAACACCGGTGCACCACAAGTTGATACACTCAACCGGATGAACCTTCGATCAAGCAACTCCTGAAGTTGTGTCTTCAGCTCTTTAGGTGCCATTTGGTAAAGACCAATGGACACCGGAGTCGTATTCTCATACAACTCGATACCAAACTCAACTTCCTTGTTTGGCGGTAACCCAGGCAACTCTTTCGAAAAGACACTCAGAAAATCGCAAACGGTTCTGATGCCTTGCACACATACATCCTTACACCAGGATTCATCACATATGCAAGATAAGCATCACAACCCAACCTTAGCATACGTCTTGCTTCCAAAGTCGAAACAACATTAGATAAGAATTTCACATTCTCGCCTACTATCACCACCTATTAATCACCAGCAAGCTTTTAAGGTGACTCGCTTAACATCAAAGTCAACCACTACTCTATGCTCAGACAACCAATCAATACCAAGAATCGCATCAAATCCATAAAAGGGTAACTCCATCAAATCCATAAGAAAGACATGACCCTGCATAGATGAAGTGCACCTCCTATACAACTTTCTTGTGACCACAGTCTCACCAAAAGAACTAGTCACTTGCATTCCTACTTTAACCAACTCAACAGGTATATCAAGCAAATGGGCATGCTCACTCAAGATATAAGAATGCGCGGATCCAGAATCAATCAAAGCCAACAATGACAAAGACTGTAGAACAAAGACACTTGCGATAACATCGGTTTTGTTACGCCCCTCGCGTTGAGCATAGACCCTCGCAGGACCGCCTCCCTCAGGCTGAACTGCTACAACATGAGCAATACCTCTCTGACCTTCTTCCCTCCTCTAGAAGTTACCTCAGCCGCGCCCACAGCCTCTCTGAGGTGTAACCACAGCAGTTGCACGTCCCTGGCCTCCCCCAACCAACAGAGGACACTCACGCCCCATATGATCTACTGAACCACAGTTCCAGCAAGAATTCTCTATCACCACAACAGGAGCTTGTGCCTCCCTAGCCGCATGAGGACAATCTCGCCTCAGATGATCCCTAGAACCACACGTTCAGCACGCTTTCTGCTCCGTCCCCAACATGTTTCCCTGAATTGGCGCACCATGTCCAATGTTATCTCGCCTAGCAGCAGGATGATACCTCTTATCTCGGCCTCTCTTGTTCCGTCCACCTTCGGAACTAAACCCAGCAACCCTCTTAACAGAGCTAGAACCACCTCCACGAGATGTCAGACCTAAGCTCTACTCGATGTCCTTAGCCCGACATATGAGCACATCAAAATCTATATAACTTGTGGCTAACATAAAGGCCTTAACTTCCTATACAAGCCCATACCAGAAGCGATCACAACAATGCCTCTTACTCGGCATCAACTCAGGGGCATACTCGCTCAGACGTACGAACTGGACCTCGTACTCAGCCACAGAAATATCTCCCTGAAAGAACTCCGAAAGAACTCCCAAGATACTTTTTCTTAAAGGCACTCCGAAAGAACTCCCAATCCACCTCATTGGGTTCCACTCCAGCGGTGATAGTCGTCCACTGACTATAAGCATCACCCTGAAGCAAGGAAACTGCGCATCCCAGCTTGCGCACATCACTACATCCCATCTGAGTCATAATGCGAATCATACTAGCTAACCATGCCTCTGATGCCTCAAGAGACATACCATGGAACTCAACAGCTCCCAAACTCCTCAGCCTTTCCAAAGGCAAACCCACCTGCCCAGTTGCAGGTGCCTAAACTTGCGCTCCAGCTACCGCAGCCTGAAACGCTCCAATGATCACTTAAACCAATGGCGCAAGATCACCCAATCCTGGACCAGCCTGTTCACATTGCTCCGGCTCTCCACCTCCATGTGGTGGTGGCGGAGGTAGGGTCTCATCAGACGGGTTATCAACCCCCTGATTACCCTGCTCAGGCGCAAGCACAATCGTATTCGATATAAGCTCTCTCCTCGGACCCATTGTGATATTTTTAACAAGGCATAATAACAAAAACAAATCAAACAATTATTTAGGCCAGCCTCAAGCAAGGATCCAAGTTTACAAAACCACTTTAAAACATTTAACTAATGTAATAAGGCAATGGGCACCCCGATTTCCCTCAAGCATAACATAGCATACAATAGCATATCATAATCGGCATGCTTTACATTATTCGAAATCAGCACACAACCTCATCACAACATCAGCATACAATCATATTTAACTCACATATGATTTATAACAACCAAGCATGGCATATACACCAACATTCAACCAAAAATATAGTTTTTCAATGTAACCCCCTTAACCCGGCTCAGACGGTTAACCCGAATTAAGAAAGTCACACGGGGAAAACCAAAGTCAACCCGAAAGTCAACCTTGATTAACGACCCTTTTTTTCTTTTTAATCTTGTCTAGATGCACATTAACCTTAGATGTGATCATACAAACAGCATACTCAAAGATCACAATCATTAGAGATCAAACAGGGACCCAATTGAACAAATTACAACTTTAGGGACCAAATTGTAAATTCTGAAAACTTTAAGGACTAAACCAAATTTTAAGTTACCAACTTAAAATTAATCAGGTTTCATGCTTCTCATCCAAATTTCAGCTCAAACGGACATCCCAAACTCATACAATTGCATAAACAAGTTTCAGGACCAAAATGCAAACATTTTGAAACATTTAACCGCCCATGTCAGCCCCCAACGGTCACCCGTTCCGAAACAGGCAAAGCCCGTTTCGAAACTCGGGGCCGTTTCGCAACGCGTTCCGCAACGGGGGTCTGGCAGAGACCAAACCGTTTCGAAATGGTGCATACCGTTTCGGACGCCTGGGTTCATGCAAGGCACCCGTTCCGAAACGGTGCACACTATTCCGAAACGCCTGCACAGATTGCAGCAAAATGGCATTCCAAAACATGCAATTAATCATTCAAACATGCTCCAAATGTCACCAAACTTTACCAGCATGCAATTCAACATATATATGACTTGTAGGCATCATCAAATCAACAATTTAACATCATATATGAAAAGCCCCAAATCTAAAGGCATTCTTCCTACACAAGCAACCACTTAAGCACAAACTTTCCAAACCAAACTCAATATAGCCAAAACATGTTTCAGCAACCACAACAACTTTAAAACATACTTGTCCGAACATACACGAATACAAAAAACATCAATCCGAGAGATTCTACCCCCATTGCCCTTATTAACTATAGCTATTCACCGAGACATACATCTCAATTGGAGTCCACCTTGAATCCCTTGCTCCTTGCTGTCCAAGCTTTAAGAATCTGCATTGATGGACAAAAAGGAGCGTAAGCACATAATGCTTAGTGAGGAACGCTCAAAACTAAAACACCATCAATGCAGCGGGTTACAAAACACTTGAAAACAACCCGATTTATCAAACCAAAACCATGTTTGAAAACTCCTTTCCAACATCATGCTTAAACCATGCATTGCACTTACATGAAACCAAACCTTAGCTTAGCAAACTAAGAAAGCCATCTCAATGTACAACTTGCAAGAACATCCATTTAACCATTTCATGCATAAACACCATATGCAAAGCTAAATTAAAAACCTTGGAAAACACTTCCATTTCAAATTACTTATTCATAACCTTGAACATCACTTCAAGCAAGAAAACCCCTTTTAAACCATTATCCAAGCAATCCAACACATGCATTAACCATAGGCAACTCATGAGCCACAACATCATTATTATCACATGCCTTTTAAAACAAGTCTTAACTAGACTCCAATGCATTAAGGAGATTTCATGCACACATGCATCATTTATCAAATGATAATCAACACTTGTTCAACATAACAAGTAAACATGCATTCACTAGCATTAAACACTTTTCATGCAACCATGCATCTTTTCAAGCATCTCATGCTTCTTTATGATCAAGAACATTACATTGGCTTCCAATATCATCCACATCCACTTTTCAACTCAACACCCGATCGGATACGCGGATTCCGAGCGTTGTCCCTACGCTCCATACACCCTACCAATCCAAGGTCTCCCAAATGGACTTTTAAACACCATTTGACCTTACAAGCCTAAAGTTCCCATGTATGGACTTTTAAACACCATACAACCTTAGCTTTTCCCGAGGTTCCCATGCATGGACTTTTAAACACCATACAACCTCAACATGCACAAGGTCTCCTTGTATGGACTTTTAAACACCATACAACCTTTGCATAACCGATTGGTAGTTGTATAAATCACTAACGAGATCCGGGACACCCCACACAAGATCCACACATGGACTTAACACCGCCATTGTGATCTCAACAAGCACAAGGTTCTCCTATATGGACTTTTAAACACCATATAACCTTTGCTCAACCAAGGTCCTCGAATGGGCAACACCTCCATTATGACCTTAACCATCTCGTTAGGATACTTGAAGGGAGCTTACCGGTCCACTCTTGACCACTCCACCTCCAAGGCGACTTAATTCACGGTGCACCCAATCCTATAGCCGGCTAACTATATCCGATCAACGAACCAAGAATCCCCTTACATCACTTGCCAATATAACCATCTTACCATGTTAATCCAATGTTTCCCATGCATAAGCATAATGCAAAACCATCACAACATTAGTCCAATGATTCACATGCATAACCAATATGCAAAACCATTACCTCATTATTCCAATGATTCACATGCATAACCAATATGCAAAAAGTAACATTTATCATCATCATTTCACTGTTTTAAAGCAACATACAAAGCCATAGATCAACATGCACCACCATGCATCAAAATCACAAATACCATACACAAAACCAAGGATCTCTTACCTTGAGCATCCTTCACAAATGGCTTGCTAAACCAGCAATAAACCATGCTTAATATATGCTTTTAAAACAGACTTAAACCATGAAAAACATATGCATCTCAATCATCAACCACAATAGCTTTTAAAACCAAACACAACACAATTCAAGAGCGAAAACCCAATCACTTACTCTTGAGCTTAGCAAAGTTGTTTAGACTTAAACTAAGCTCCCAAAACCTTCAAACCTTGGTTTAAAAGCTGAAAACCCAACTTCACTCACCGATACTCAAAACAAGGCTAGCCGACAAGCCTTCCAAGCATCCGAAAACCTTCCGCAACACCTTCAAAGCTCACGGATCAAACTCCCCTGTTTCAAGCACACAACAACAGAGGATTAATGCATCATTATGCATTAAAAACACCAGCAACAAGACTCAACTCGCTGCTCAACCCAAATCCAACAATTTGGCTACCAAACACAACCGAAATCACCTCCAAACACTTCCAAAACTTAACCCAGCCAAGATCCATCACTTCTAACCATTTTTAAACATCAAATAACATCCAAAATGATCACAAACACATCCTTATACCTCCAGGTATAACAGATCACCAAAAACACTCCAAAAACAACCAAAAACTCAAGCCAAACTTAGGAAATTCAACCTATCCGGGATTGCATTGATTAAACCTCAACTTCTAATCAATTTAGCATTCATTTAACATCATTTTGACACTTCAAAACACTGCCCAAACAGATCACACGAAAATTTCACCAAAATCACCAAATCTTGCATTTTAAGCCAAAATCAAGATTTCAATTGAAAAGCCATTAACAAATCACAAATCAAGGATTGAGAACTTAGGAATTTCAGTAAAGAACTGATAGTTTAGAGGAGAAGGACGTTCTTACCTCCAAACTTGAATTTCTCCTTTTTAGAGCCAAAATGCTTGATGAAACAACTTGCAATTTGAGAGGTTTTGTAGATGAGATGATTAGGAATCAAAAGAGAGTTGAAATGTATGATTTAGATGCCAAAATCAAAGAAGGAAATCTGGAGAAATGTGTTTGGGTGGAGAGAAAATGAGAGAAAAGGAAAATTGAGAGGAAATAGAAAGTTAGTTAAGAAATGGTGAAAATGATTTCCCTCCACATTTCATAATCTTTAAAAATCAGAAAAAGCCTTAAAATATCTTAGAAAAAAATCTGGAGAAATCCTTTTTGGAATAATAGCTCCTTAAAGATTCAAAGTTTCAATCCTTTATAAAACTGTCCCGCAACTTTCAAAAATTACATTTTGGTCACTAGCCAAAATGTCAACCTTCCGAACCTCATTTTCCAAAATTGATTTCACAGTTCACCTTTCTATATTAAAATATGATTTTAGAACATTTTTCCATATTTTTAATGCAACCCGAACTAGGCTTTCCTAAATTCACTCTTATATATTCGATTAGCACTTTGACCGAACCGGTCAACGCCCAAAACTTCTGAGCCCAAAACCGGGGCGTTACATTCAACAACATGACACTTAACATTGAATCAAACGTCAAAACATATCAATTTCACTTACCAACATCCCCAATTCTTTCGTAACTTGGCTCTGATACCAACAAATGTAACCCCCTTAGCCCGGCCTAGACGCCTGACCCGAACTAAGAAGATTACATAGGGAAAACCGAAGTCAACTCGTTAAAGCCGACTTCGATTAACGACCTTTTTTCATTTTATCTTCTCTAGATTCACATTAAGATCCTATGTGATCAGCAACACACTTAGAAGAAAATGGCACAGTGGTCGAGGTTTGATTAGGGGTCCAATTACAAGGGACTAAACAATAATTTCAGAGAATTACAAGGACTAATCCAATTTTAAGATTACCAATCCTTAATTAGTCATATAATATGCCATCATGTCAAATTTCATCACAAACGGATCATCCAAACTCAATTAATTGAACATACAACATTCAGGGACCAAAAAGCAACATTTCAGAACTTTAGAAGATTCTTTTAACTGAAAATAACGACTCGGTATCGGTACGCTTAAGCCCGTATCGATATGCAGGAAGGCAGTAGCTAAAATTAGGGTAAAGGTATCGATACGCTTCCCCTTGTATCGGTACGGCCTTCAAATTTTTGCCTAGGCGTATCGATACGCGGGCAACTTGTATCAATACCCCCTGTATCGATTTGCCCTTAGTGTGTCGATACTCAACCCCGAGTATCGATACGCATACAAGAAAATCAAACTCCACAACCCTCAAAATACATTTAGCAACATTTTAACATGTCTAAAACATTCATACATGTTATAATAAACATTCTATACAATTATGCATCAACATCCACTCACAAGATAAGCATTAAGCATAGCAATCCATAAAGAGATAATAAACTACCTAAGCATGCTTTTAAGCATAAACAGTAGCATAGCCAAAATGCCAAAGGTAAAATCATAAACCATATAATGACCATTTACAAGTCCAAAAACACAAACCAAACATGCTCAAGGTGTTTAACATCACCACACAATTCCATGAGTAGAAATCCTTCCCATTGCCTCTTATTACACTAAACTGAAAGCACATACATTGCTTAGCTAAAATCACTTGGATTCTCCTTGTTTTCTTGCTGCCAAAGATACTCATTTCTCTGCATTGATGAAACAAATGAGCGTAAGCATAAAGCTTAGTGAGGGCCGCTATCAACAAAACATTCATCAATGCATTTTATAAAACCAAATCATCATTCTTTGAAAACATATGCCTTCCTTATAATCATGCACTTTAAAACATCATTTCCACTTCCAAAACCACATGCTCATAGCATCTTTAATTATTGCAGCAAAAACTTTTGCTCATGCTTAAACCAAGCATCATATGCACTCAAGCATATCTCTCAAGCATCTCATGCTTTCTCAAAATAAATGTTCATCATTAATTCATTATATCAACATTATTATATTGGCTCGCAAGTGATCAATACATGAACCATAACAAAACCAACACAATTGACACAATCGGATACGCGGATTACAAGCGTTGTCTCATACGCTTCATACACTCTACCGGGCCCTCAAGGCTCACACACGAGATTAGACCATCAACCGTTGTGACACTCGTGGTGGAGTTTAACAGTACAATCACAACCCCTCAATACCACTCATCGATAGTTGTATAATTCAACTAACGAGAACACGGGACACGAACCATAAGATCCACACACGGGATTAGACCATCAACCGTTGTGACCTTAATCTTAATCGTTAGGGTACTTGGATGGAGTGTACGGTACAATCACAACCCATTGACATCCAAGGCGACTTTATTCACGGTGCACACAATCCTATAGCCGGCTAACTATATCCGATTAAAGTAACCAAAACCATTTACCATCACTTGTCAATATAATCATATTCATCATTACTTCACTATTTTACAAGCATAAACTACAAAGCCACTTTCACAAGCATTAACGTGCTTAAAACCAATTTCATAGATCATATGAACTCAAGGATCACTTACCATGTGCATCCTTAACAAAATGGCATTCAAAACCAGCAACATCAATGCTCAAAACATGCTTCAAAATAGTAATCAAATCACATTTAAATCAAGTGCATTCCAAACCAAAACATAGCACAATCCGAGAGAGACTTTCGATTTACTTACTCTTGAGCTTAGCTAAGTGTTTCAAACTTACACTAAGCTCCCAAAACCACGTTCAAAACGTTTTAAAGCTGGAAAATCCTTTTCCACTCACTGATATGTGAAACTTCGCTTGCCGACGCGAAGATCACTCGCCCGAAGCCTTCAAAAATGCTTCGCTTGCTTCCGGATCAAGATCCCCTATTTTTAAAGCATCAAAATAGAGATCCAGATGTATTAAAATGCATTCCAACACCAGCAACTAAACACAAACTCGTTGCCCATCAAAACTACACCAATTTACCCATCCAAAACAACTGAAAACTCAATTGATTGCCTCCTAAACCAAGCCCAGTCAACATACATCACATCCAACCATTAACAAACATCAAAACACATCTGAAAACAACCTAAACCCTTCCTTATACCTCCAGCAACCACAACACCATCAAAACACTTCAAAAACTCAACTAAAACTATCAAGAAACTCAAGGATCTCAAGGATTTTAGGATCAATATTATTAAAACACTTTTTCAACATCATAAACATCTCAAAACTCAATTAGAATCAATCTAAATTAGAGCACATCAACATCACTCCAAAAAATCAAGATTTAAACCTTCATTTTGCAAGATTTTGATCTTAAATCAAAACTATAATAAAAACTCGGTTAAAAACAACAATTAGGAGCCAATAATCTTGGTAATTTCAATAAAGAACCTTGATTAGAGGTTGAGAATGGGATTTACCTCCAATCTTAGCTTTCCTTAATGATTGACAAGTTTTTGCTTCACAAATCTTGAAGGAATTGAAGAGAATTCTTGGAAATGATTTAGAAATCAAAGAGAGAGTGTTTGGGAGAAAAGAAATCTGGAGAAAATGTTTTAGAAATGGGTTTTGCTGAAATGAAAGTTAGTTACGTCAAAAACTTCTCTATTTACTATTTTATTAATTAAAATAAAATAAAATCCCTTTTAATTAATCATTTAAAATTCATTTAAAACACATGTCAATTTAAGGAAAGGTCTAATTGTACAAAATCCCCCTAAAGATTCTAAGAGTTTGACTCCTCTTTGAAATTTGCATTTTCCACAGTTTTAAAACTTTACATTTTGGTCACTAACCAAAATGTACCTCTTCTAAAACTCATTTTGTAAAATTGATTTGACCAATCTCTTAATCATGATTTTAGAGGATATTAGCAATTTTTGTCATATTTTTATGCTATCCCAAATCTTGATCTCCCTAAACCACCTAATATGATTCGAATCGTATCCGACCGGCCAGATCCGATGTCTAGAACATCTAGGCCCAAAACCATGGCGTTACACATGTTGATAGATTCACAAAAGAATCATAATGTAACATGTTTATGCTATAAATTATGAAAACGAGAAGAACAATATTCTTTATTCATAATTCTTGGATTTTATAGCGATCATATCCCTACCCACAACCATTCCCTTTTACTAGGCATATAATTCTTCCTCCTCTATTATATTATATTCCTTGGATTTCTTTGCATATATGTATTCGGAGGATTTGTGCCCCACTTTGCCACAATTGAAACATACTCCCTTGAATTTCTCCTTTTTTGAAATTCCACCATTAGGCGCCAACCTTGTTCTGGCTTGGTGTTGTTGGGGTTGTCTTTCCCTCCTGTCTTCGAAAACATTTGCCTTAGCCTCTTGAAAGGTTTGTTTATTGATTTTTCTAGTATTACATATGTTGTCTTCTTCAATACGAAGTCTAACAATCAGTTCCTCCACCGTCATCTCTTTTCTTTTATGCTTCAGGTAATTTTTGAAGTCAGTTCATCAGGAGGCAGTTTTTCTGTGATGGAAGCTACTTGAAAAGAGTCGCTTATCGTCATTCCTTCAGTAAGGATTCCATGAATAATCAGTTGGAGTTCTCCACTTGACTTACTACTGGTTTTGAATCAATCATAGTAAAATTCAAGAATTTTGCGACCAAGAATTTCTTAGCCCTAGCATCTTCAGCTTTGTACTTTCTGTCTAGTGCAGCCCACAGTTCCAATGTTGTTTTGTACACATCATGTACTGGATACAACGAGTCTTGTAGTTCGTTGAGAATGTAATTCTGACATAGGTAATCACCATTTTCCCAATCCTCAGTTATGCTGAAAAGCGGTGAGTTCATCCACCTCTTATTCTCTGTCTCCTACAGTGAGAACTGGGGGATCCTCCTTCAGATATTTTACCAGGTTCAACATGGTCAGATAGAATAACATCTTTTGTTGCCATGTTATGAAATTTAATCCACAGAATTCTAGCGGCTTCTCATTGTGGTTGATTGCTGCTGTCATTGCATTTAGCTGCTTCGAACTCTGGCCTTAGGTCGACACTTTGGTGTTCGACGAATCAGCAGTCTTATCCGCAATCATTGTCTTATCCGTAGTCATTGTTCATGTTATCAAAGAAACCAATACCCGAAATTAGCTATATTTCCAATAAATCTAAATTCAATTTCGTTTATTTCTAATTTTGTTTTGCACAAAATCATCGTAACCTCTATTACTCTCAACGACAATTTTGTAACATAAATTTGTCCCGTTTAATTTTTGAGATCTAAGCAAACCCGTTAAAACGGCAAGATTAATCCCGAAACAAATTTATTTGCTTGACTCACACACTTATCTTGAATCGCCTTTTGAAAATCAAAATGAGGTATGTCTTAAGATTGTTAAACAAAAGGGTTAAATTCGAAATAAATGTGACGAAATTAAAATTAATTAAAGTAAAGAAATTACAGTAATTAATTAGATAGAGATAAACGAAAAATAATATTGAAATAACCGAAAAAAATGGTTGACTGAGGCCTGCACAAACACAGTTTCCTTAAGACAGATTTGACCACTCCAAGGTGCTAGAGTCGATTTGACCACTCCAAAATAGATGAGATTCTGCAGCAGCACTACTGGAAATTTCACGAACAATCTCAAGCCTTTGACTATCACCAGAAAATACTATGCAGATTTTGAAGAGAGAAAACCAATTGTTTTGTTGTGTTTTAAAACTGAAAATTGTTCATGTATTTATAGGGAAAAATTAGGGCAAACATGAGAAAATATTATACCGATCATGCCTCTAATCGGATAACATGAGTGGGCTATCCAAAAGGAAAAATTTAATTGGAACATGGTAAAATATTCACAAGCACAAGCAAAGCCCGCCCAATACAAATATTCATGATAGGGTAAGTGTATATAAACACTTCCCAATTCATTTATCCCATTAATGTGGGATTGGGGTTTCCATTTCCTTTTCTTGCTTTGCAACCTCCTTACTTTGACTATCAATTTCTCATTCATTACTCAATCATTTTAAGCATATGAGATACCGTTGTAAAGATCTCATTGAGTAGAATAAGTTTCCGTTGAATATTTATTCGAATCTCCATCTTTACATATTCGAAATATGGCTCAAAGTTTCCATTTTCTCATATTTTTCCAACTGGTGCTTGGTTTGATTTTGAATTCAACAAATTGTCTGAAAGTGAAGCTATGGAGCTGGAGAAGCCTTTCTCTATGGAGGATATCAAAGATGCAAAATGGAATTGCGATGATTCAAAAGCTCCTGGACCGGATAGATTAAATGCTTGCTTTTACAACAAGTGTTGCGGAGATGGATAATGGAATGTGTCTCCACAGTAAAGGTCTCAATCTTGCTTAATGGATCTCCAACAAAAGAATTTAATATGTTTAAGGGATTGGGACAAGGGGATCCATTATCCCCGTTTCTGTTCATTCTAGTAGCAGAAGCCTTACATCTAGTTTTGGAGAAAGCTATGAAGAAGGGGTCAGTTTCAGGTATCTAGAATATCTTGTTGATGGAGCTTTTAAGGAAAATGCTGTTGGGTGTGAGGGATTGCTAAGAACCAGTACATGGGATATCAAAGCTATGTTTTCTGGATCTGTTGCAGCGTTAAAAAATTTCCAGGAAGACTGGCAAGGCGAACCTTATTGTTTTGAACTGGATTTCATTGAGGCCATGGTGGTGGTGGAACATATTCGATGAATTGGCACACCACTTAGCTAAAGAAGAATTGGTGGTAGCTGGATGGTTTAGAGTAAGTTGATCAAGCTGGTATGAGATGTTGATCCTAGTTGTATCAAGTATTCTTTTCCTCCATATAACGAGGCATGCAACTTAGGCTTTGGGTTTGTACTTTATAATCCTTAATAACACAAGTTTGATGGTACATGCTACTTAAAAGGCAATATACTGCACTCCTAAAATTACTTTTATTACAACAAACTCTCATTCATTTCAAGATATTTCATCAGCACCAACTATGGTGAAAACAAAGTTATTGTGAAACTTACTTATGCATACAATAGTTGAACTCTTCAAGCTAACATTATAGATAGATAACCGCAAACCATTCAATCTGAAAATAGAAACATATACAATAAAGCATCATAGCTAACAAGGATTTTACTTTTTCATATATATGCTTCTCTACTGAGAAGTGCTTTTGAGAGTCGAAACGCGTTCCCGAACGGGCCCTGATCATTTTCCCCTTGTTAAGGGTCAGTTTGCCAAGGATTTCACTGAACAATGTCTCAAAATCTTCTTATATATTTTGTTGTAGGAAGAATTGTCTCGACCAAGCACGTTCAACAATCAACTGGCAGTAGCGACCATTGATGAAGTCAGAGAATCTAAACCACCATTGTTTTGGTTGAATGTCCAGGTTTAATATATATCCTGAATAGAAGTTTCTGTCCATTTTCGTTATTCCTTACTAAAAACTTAGGTTTAGTGTTAAGGATAGGGATTAGTATTAGGTATATGGTGTATTTGTTAGGGTTTAGTGTTTATAGTTTATAATTTAAAATTTAGTGTTAAAACTTATAATTTAAATTTTTTGTGTTTAAGCATAAAAAGGTACTGTAAAGGGAATTCATTTGTTTTATTTATTGCAGTATGATGCTTTCTATAGTGCAAACAAACTCAGTGTGTCACACTATATTGAAAAGACTATGGGATTTTAGGGTCTTTCTGATACAACATGCTTTGCAACTAACGAAACCAAAAGGTAAAAGCTAAGTTGGAACCATTTGTATGAGTACCAAACCTTTATGTATATACTAATGTTTCACTTTGATTTTGTGGGTTTACAGTCATAACTATGGTTATAATAACTCACAATGGAGCGAGGGGGGTATATCCCGGTTGCACCCATCTGGCTTATGAGCAAAAGTAGTGAGGAAAAATTACGACACTAAGTGACTTTATGGGGTTTGTTAACACAAAAGTAGTTCAAGGAGTTATTATCAACACATAAGATTTAATAATGGAGGGAAAAGAGAAGAAAAATCGAGGAGGTCAATCTGTCACGTCAATATTTTCTAACGTCGAGTGATCATAATGAAAACGGGTTAAAAGTTTGATAACCACATTACAAGTTTTAAAAATTCGATAACTAAAATAAAAGTGCCTTAAAAGTTATGTGACTATTTGTGTAGTTTATCTTTTATTTTACTAAAGTTTTGGAATAATAATTGACTTAATTGGTATCTTTTAAATTTAGCTAAGGTTAGAAGTTTTTTTTTTTGTTTATTTTAAAATCATTTCAAAAAAATTTAAAAATTACCTACCTTGTTTTGCTCAACTTCTTTTTGCTCGGCAAACTTGATCTGAACTTATTATCCAACTCAAAACTAAAAACAAACTGGAATATCCAATTTTTTAAATTATTCGTATTAAACTTATTTAAAAAATAATATATATGATAATAAAATAGATGAAAGTATAGTATATAATAATAGTAGTAGTAAAAATATAGTAACGTTAAGTGGTGACATAACGGTATCCTTGGACTCAGTGTTAGGAAATGCAGGGGATAGGTCGTATCACGTATGTGGTTCACCATCTCTTCATCAATGTTCCACTTGCCATCTTCAAACAAGTCCTTCACAAGCACTAAACATTCTTTAACAATGGAAAACCAGCCAAATCATGAATCACACGAGACGACCAACACTTCGTACGCAGAAAACCATAAAAACCACGGGGCTTAAGAGTCCGCTAAAATACTTATCAATCACTGTTAAATACATAACTCTACCTTAAACTATGACCAACCAAAACACAATAAAGAAAATCGAGACTGACTTTCAGGTTGAAGATCTGCAAGCTAAGCCCAAATCCCTTTCTAATTGGTTCAACTGATGCAAAGTAGTTTGTCAATCAAAGATATGCAATGCAACTATAGGGTAAACTGGAATCAAGTTCAAGCTCAAACTATGAATTCGAATATCCTAATGCTTCAACTTAAGTAGCTTGCAAGCTTAATTAAATTTCTTTAATTAAAATTGGAAAATGTTAATTCAAACTAAAACTGTCTGAAACGGATAGAACTACACAAGTGGAGTAATTGACACAAACACACGGAAAATACAGCAGTCCACATTTATAACCTGATTTCTTACTCTGGACGCTGAAGGAGTAGTCCCCTACTCCACGGTATCAGTCATATTCATCATAATCATCACAATCGGAGGGGTTGTACCAGGTATCAAGATCTTCTGCAACGAACTCATAATCATGGATTGGATCGGAAGGGTTCCTCAAGTTTTTTACGCGTTCAACACACCTTTTCTCCAAGTTCCCCACCAGACGAACACTGAAACATTGTCGCAAGTCAAGATATTCAAGGTGAGGACAACCGTCTAGAATGGCCTGCAAGCCTTCATTTGTCAACCCATTCCCCAAAAGTTGGAGGTGCCGTAATTCAGGCATAGTTTGTGCAATAGCTAGTGCCTCATCATCACAGACATAGCCTTTGCATCGCCGAAGATTGTATTTGAATGATTTCAAGAGAGGGCAACTGCGACCGATAGTTTCCACAGCTTGTTTCGAAATGGGACCTATGAAAATTTCAAGCTCTTCCAGAAACGGAAGATTTAAAGCTGATTTGCTTAATCCTTCATCTGAAATGTAAAAGCATGAAAAAAGTCGAAGACGCTTCAGATGAACAGACCTGTGAAAAAGCATCATTTAAAGAAAAAAATATGAACAAATAATACATTAATATAATAAAACAAGCATCGATTGAAAACTATAAATGGAAAAAACAACAACCATATTTCTATTGAATGTTCATGCTGAAACATCATTTTGAAATTCTTCAATAATCAATTGCAATTTAATCGGCCAAAGCTAAAGGCCAGGCTATGAACACATCTCCGAGTAAACACCACATACCGATTGAATATTCGCCAATAAAGTAAGAAACAAAAGCTATAAAACGTTGTATAAACCCTAAATCTAAGAAATTCCCAGAGTTTGACTTTAATAAAGTAAACGTATAAGATTATAGAACATTCTATTAACATTAAAGAACGAAAATTGATGATTGATAATTAGTAAAACCCAAAAGAAAGCATTCAGAGATTGTAAAAATAAAAGAAGAAAAAAATTACCGTTCAGAGATGTAAAACAGAAGTTCATCGGTACCGAAATATTCGATATTGATATCAAGCAAGTGGCCGCAGCTGCGATCGACGGCGAGGAGGCACATCGTCTCGAGGTCATAGTCCATGTGATGTAAATCGCCCGAGTTGCGCATATCAATGGATCTCCACATTGATGGGTCTTTGCAGATGTTTCGCCACTGAGAACACACGTTTTGGGCGCTGTTAAGGATCTCGATCGCGCCTAGCCGAAAGAGAATCGACGCCGTAACGTCCGGCGGCAGTTCAAGCCAATTGCGTGTTTCGGCAGCGGCGCTCATCTTTCGTTTCCGCGTTTCGAGAAAATGGTAAATTTCTTCTTCACTTCCCAGTTAAAGGCCGCAATTGGTATAGGAAGGTGTTGTTTTTGGCTTAAATGCTCAAACAGGGATCAACTTTCTTTCTTTCTTGAATACAAGGGGTTAACTTTTCTTTTTAACATTCTAATCTGATTATATGGTAATATTTATTCTTTACTCTTATTCTTTTAAGAATGTATACACACCGGCAAGTTGCTGGAATATAAAAAAAAAAGTATGGGTGAAAATTGGGTGAGAAATATTCAAAAATCGTGGGGATCCGAATCGACGGGATGGGAAATAACCGAAATCGTCACTCACGGTGACGGGACGGGTACGAGAGAAGTTTTATCACCGAAGCTCAAATGGGAACAAGGACGGAAATTGCTATATCCGAATCGGTGGGACAACTGAACCGTAACCGTACAAATAACCGTGGGTATCTCAAAAAATATCTGCAAGGATCCCGATATTTTACAAGATTTTTAAATATATATATACATATACTTATTTATTTATATACTCTAATATATATTTTAATAGAAAAACACCAGCTATATTACTATCACTCTGACTTTCTCTCAAACCTAGTCACACCAAAATTTCCCAACATGTTTCTATCTTAGTTTTTAGATATAAGCTAAAACTCTCATCTAAATCTTCCTCAACGCAACACCCTTTCAATCTTTATCATCTCGTAACTGCTTACAATCGAAGTATCCAAACTTTATATTTTGAATTGAATTTTTCATTTATTTTGGTTAGTAAAATAGTAATTTTGTTTTTTTTTTAAATTATTGGGATTCCCTGAAAACCGCGGGGATCCGCGGGGGAGGGTACGAAAAAATCCCCGAAGCATTTAATGGGAATTCCCCGAAATTGTAACTGCAAGTGTCGGGGACGGAGTGGGAAATGCAAAATCGTCCTCGTCCCACCCGATTCCCACTCATACTCCTAAAAAAAACAATGCTTCCTTTTCACTATGACCACTTAATGGGTTCGAAGGGATCAATCTTTTAGATACAAAGTGTTTTATTTTTAAAAGGCTTAACAGTCCTATAAGTGCTCAAATTATACATTTTTTATATAGGTGTCTAAACTATATTTTGGGTCAAATAGGTGCTTAACGTTTGATTTTGCGACCCATTTAAAGTTTTTCCGCCAACGATCGTTAAAAAAATTTCGTCATCCAATTAGAACATGACATGTTACCTATTTTTTATATTTATAATTTTTGAATTTCTTTAAAAATCTAAATTTCTTTAACCCCTATTTTTAAACTTCATTCAATTAAACTCCCAAGTCGTATCACCCTCGCCGTTCAGCATCCCTACACGTCGGTGATTCACCGTTCATCGCTCAAGTGTCGGGTACCTCACCGTTCGACATTCTCCACCCTCTAGTCGTTGACCGAAACACAATCACCCTCTTTTTTCTTCATTGTTGGGTGTTCGTCAATGGTTCATTCGTCGGTTTTTTACGACTAAATGATTGTTTTCAGTAGATGAGGGCTAATGAAGATAAGAGTGGCCGGTGGTGGTTGAATCGATGGTCGGAGTGGAGGAATTTAAAGACTTAGGGTTAGAGTTTGGGGGTTTTAGAGAAATTAAATATTGTTGGGTTAATTAATATTTTTATTTTTTATTTTTTTATTTTTCAAATTTTACTTTCAGAAAATGAAAAAAATATGCCACGTGTTCAAATTTCATTGGATAACAAAAAAAAACTATGTAGCAGAAAAACCTTAAATGGGTCATGGAATGAAACATTAGACCCTCATTTGGCCCAAAATATAATTCAAGCATATATTTAAAAAAATGTATGGTTTAGACACTTATTTAACTGCTAAGCTTTTATAAAATTTGCTCTGCTAGGACATTTGTAATACACGCCTGATGAGAGAACTATTTTTTTAAATTAAGTTTAAAGTGTAATTTTTTTAATATGTTGGTGTGATTATAAGGTAGTATCTGTTTAATTTTCTTAGTCCTTTAATAACGCACACATAACGTGCACAAATGGTGCTTGAACCTGAGTTACCTGGATGAAATACATCACCTGATAAGTTCTCAAATGTGACATATTTCATTTGCTATTTTTCTAGTTATTAGGACTTCTTGCTGCTTAATACATGCTGTTTTTGTTATATTTTGTGCAGGAACCCAATTCTGGAAATAGCAATGAAAATGGGGCATTTCTGCAGTTTTTATTATAATTCTGTCATGACTGGCATCATGGGCACGACGCGTCTAACGTGGCAGTGACGTGGCAATGACGTGGCGACTTCTAGAAGCTTCTGGAACATTCTGAGAGATCTTATTAGCTTATCCATTTAGATTTCCTGCATTTAAATTTCAAAACATTTGAATTGTTTTATCTTTTGTTTATTATTTTAAATTATCTCATCACCTTATCTTTGTAAATCTAAGCCTATAAATACCACCCCTTGGTAAAGGCTTAGATCATCAATCATTTTAGTGATCATCTTCCAGCTTTGAGTCTTTTATCTTTGTAAACATTTTTCTAGTTTTAATTAAAAGTTCTTCCTTTTCTTTATTTTCTTTGTTTCGTTTATTTTATGTTATTTAATTATTTTTCCAAAACCAAGTTAAGCATGATAATCAATATCATGTTTAGCTAAACCTTTTAAGCCAAGAACCAGCCAAGTCAATTCGATTCGTGAGAATTGAACTTGCTTAAATTCTTTTGGGAAATCATTTTTATCTTTCTGCTTAGATAGTTTGGCAATCGACCTTACTAAAGGTTTTTAATCGTTTTTCAAATCAAAAAGAGCTTGTTGATCTGAAATCGTTTAAAAACATAGTTGGGAGGAAGGATCGGCCTGTGGTAAATTTCGACTTCCTGTGAACACTCTTAGCGGCGGTCCGCTAAGGAAAGATAAAATCAGAAGCGATTCTATTTTAGACAATTTCTGAGTCGGGTTTTTCCTGCTTTTATTCTAAATACTTTAACAGCGATAGACGTGGTTGATTTATTTAAGAACCATCTTTCGAAGATAGACTTGGGAGGATTGGTTACTCGAGAGAGAAACAAGTTACGACGGGTTGGGCCTCGTAGACTGTAACCGGCATGATCCCGAAATAAAAATCTATTTCAGTGATCGAAAGAATTGAAGGAGCTGGTTCGAGGCTATTTCACATACTTGGTTTTTCTTATTATTTTTAATTCTTGCATTTTATTTATTTACTTCATCCAATATCAAATCACTCCCCCCATTTTATTTAATTATTCTGCAGATATTCCTGGAAGTAGTAATCGAAACAATCTTTAGTCAATAATTCTAGTTAATCTCCTCGTGGATCGACCCTCTTTCCCTATATCTAGTTAATTTCTTTATTTTATTTATTGTTCTTTCCCTATATCTACTCAATTTCTTTATTTTATTTATTGTTGAAAGATGTTAAATATTTATTTATTTTGACCGGTTAAACGACGACTTGTCATCACCCTTTACCACTGGAACTACTCCATGGGTTCGATTCAAGTGTAATATTTAAATGATTATACGTATTTATAATAATAATAATAATAATAATAATAATATCAACTTGAAATTTATAAGAAATTAATTGAGGGTAAATTAAACAAATGATCACTAAACTATGATTTTTTTTATCATTGAACTTTCGAAGATTAAAAAATGGCCATTAGACTTTTTTTGGTTACAAGATTGTCATTTAATTTTTCAAATGTTATAAAATGATTATTAGCTTATCGAATTGGTACAAAATAATTCTTAACTTAAACTTGTCAAAATATAACACTAATAGAGACCATTTTGTAACTGAATAAAAAATTAATAACTTTTTGTAACTGAATAAAAAATTAATAATATTTTGTAACTTTTGAAAGTTTAGTGGCAAAAAAATCATATCATAATAGTCTGAATAAAAATAATAATAAATATAAATAAAAATTCACTTTTTCAATCATCAAATATTTGCCTGAAAAATCTTATTTTTTGGGTAAAATTAGAGGAATAATTATTTTGAAAATAAGGTATATTATAAATTTAGTCACTCAACTTTATTTTCATTTTTATTTTGGTCACATAAGTTTAAATTTTTTTCAATCTAATCACTGAACTTTTGATTATTTAAATACTTATTAAATCCTTATAAGTTTAAAAATTCTAACCACTGCTTTTCAATTACTATTTAATTACAATTATTAGAACTTACATACATGTATAAAAATTTATGAATTTGAGGAAATTCTTTTGTAATTTGTGGTTTTATGGTGCATAATATATATATATATATATATATATATATATATATATATAAGTTTTAATGTATTTTTAAGTGATTAGATATTAAAAAAAGTGATTAGAACCCTTTACTTCAACCGTCAATCTAACAATATACCAATGAGTAAAATATGAATTTAAATAGGGTAAACTATTGCAGGGGTCACTTACGTTTAGCGTTTGTACAAAGTTAGTCACCACTTTTAAAAAGTGCCAATTAGTAGTCCTCTACGTTTTCGATGTGTAAATACTTGGTCACTCCGACGTTATACTCCGTTAGTCCCCTAACGGATTACTGATGTGGCGAAATTAAAATAAGGATAAATTACTGCAATAGCCATTAAAATTTATCTCATGTACATTTTTTCTCCTCAATTTAAAAAAGTAAACATTATACTCACTAATAAAAATGTTTCTTTATAATTTCACCCTTAAATTTTTAAAAATTCATTTTTCAATCCTAAAACTTTACAATCAATTAACACAATAATATTATAAATGCTTAGATGAAAAATAGGTGCCCAAAGTATACCCTTTGAAACTTAGGTGCCCAAATTGCTCCTATTAAATAACTCAAACTTAAAAATTTAGTCCACTAACTACTAAAAAATTCGAGTTATTGGAATTTCTATTTTATAATTCAAACTTTATTTTGAATTTTTGAGTCGAGTTTATGAAATTATGAGTCGAGTATTTTCACATCAAACCAAAAAATTTAATTTTTTCAAGTCAAGTCGAGTTATTGGAATTTCTATTTTATAATTCAAACTTTATTTTGAATTTTTAAGTCGAGTTTATGAAATTATGAGTCGAGTATTTTCACATCAAACCTAAAAATTTAATTTTTTCGAGTCAAGTCGAGTTATTGGAATTTCTATTTTATAATTCAAACTTTATTTTGAATTTTTGAGTCGAGTTTATGAAATTATGAGTTGAGTATTTTTACATCAAACCTAAAAATTTAATTTTTTCGAGTCAAGTCGAGTTATTGGAATTTCTATTTTATAATTCAAACTTTATTTTGAATTTTTGAGTCGAGTTTATGAAATTATGAGTCAAGTATTTTCACATCAAACCTAAAAATTTAATTTTTTCGAATCAAGTCGAGTGTTGCACTTCTCTACATATAATTTTTAATTTTAATCCGTGTTTATCCCAAGAAAAACTTCGGCCGTCGTCGTCGTCGTCGGAACTTACGTAGCTCCGATAGAGGCTCCGCCGACGTCGGTTGGACTCGGAACCTTAGGGGTTTTGCTCGCCGTCACGTCAGGAGCCCGGATCTGGTGTCCGTCTCGCGAATGGACGGCGACCGATGCCGGAAAATGTGAGAAACAGTGGCGTCGATTGGTTTCTTGCCAGAGCTTCAATCGAGATTTGCTGGCGGAAGGTGGCCCGACGACGCGCGTGGTGGCCATGGATGAGATCGCGACGACGTGACGCCTCTAGCGATGTAGGCGGTGACCACCACCGCCCGACGGTGACGGAGATCGACGACGGCCGATCGGGAAGGTGAACAAGCAACAGTAGACTTGACTTGATTCGAAGTTTTTCTTGGGACAAACACAGATTAAAATTAAAAATTATATGTAGGGAAGTGCAACACTCGACTTGATTCGAAAAAAATAAATTTTTAGGTTTTATGTGAAAATACTCGACTCATAATTTCATAAACTCGACTCAAAAATTTAAAATAAAGTTTGAATTATAAAATAGAAATTCCAATAACTCGACTTGACTCGAAAAAATTAAATTTTTTGGTTTGATGTGAAAATACTCGACTCATAATTTCATAAACTCGACTCAAAAATTCAAAATAAAGTTTGAATTATAAAATAGAAATTCCAATAACTCGAATTTTTTAGTAGTTAGTGGACTAAATTTTTAAGTTTGAGTTATTAAATAGGAGCAATTTGGGCACCTAAGTTTCAAAGGGTATCCTTTGGGCACCTATTTTTCATCTAAGCATTTATAATATTATTGTGTTAATTGATTGTAAAGTTTTAGGATTGAAAAATGAATTTTTAAAAATTTAAGGGTGAAATTATAAAGAAACATTTTTATTAGTGACTATAATGTTTACTTTTTTAAATTGAGGAGAAAAAATGTACATGAGATAAATTTTAATGGCTATTGCAGTAATTTATCCTTATTTTAATTTCACCACATCATCAATCCGTTAAGGGACTAATGGAGTATAACGTCGAAGTGACCAAGTATTTACGCATCGAAAACGTAGAGACTACTAATTGGTACTTTTCAAAAGTGGTGACTAACTCTGTACAGACGCTAAACGTAAGTGACCCCTGCAGTATTTTATCCATTTAAATATGACTATGGCTTTTGCACCTTGGTTTACCGGTGGTGAGAGCCGTTGGTCTATCACATCTTTAAGTAAAACCTATTGGTAATTTGACACAGATGGTGATGTTGATGTCGACTCCGATGCCGATGATGACAAATACGAAATAAGATCGCCGGGATGCTTCCCCATAACAACTTCTATTGTTAGCACTCCAAAACTGTAGACATCACACTTCTCATCTACTCTCCTTGTGTAAGCCAACTCTGCAACAAAAAATATGGAGTACTAATTTGAACTATTTCTATAATCGAATGGATGATTCGAAAAGAAGATGTGAATTAATACCTGGAGCTATATACCCGTAGGTTCCTGCAAGTGAAGTCCAATGCGAGGAGTCGGGGGTTAAAATCCTAGCGGTGCCGAAATCGGAGACACGAGCTTCATAGTCCGAATCCAGGAGAACATTGTTGCTCGAAATGTCTCGATGAACAATAGGTTGTGAATGGTCGTGATGCATATAAGACAAGGAATTGGCCAATCCTTTAACAACATTTAGCATCTTCTTCCAATCCAACTCCTTTGCCCCTTCATTGTTGCTCAACACCATTTTCAAGCTCCCTCTTTCTACAAACTCATAAACCAGAAAAGAATGCTTTGGAGGTGAACAAAAACCATACATCCGCACAATGTTACGATGCCTTGTTTCGGATAAAGCAACAATCTCGCTTCTAAAGTCTTTCGCATGTTGTCTTCCGATTGGTGAAGTTTTTTCACAGCTACCACTTGACCAGTTGGCAATGCAGCTTTGTAAACAGTTCCGTATCCTCCCGAGCCGATGCAATACTCGGAGCTAAAATCTTCGGTGGCTTCGATGGTGATGTCATCGAGTATTCCTCCATTCAAATCCAATACAGAGAAAACATCTCCATTTTGGCCCTGCCTTAGTTCAGATTTTCTGGTTGGACACTTTCTGCAAGGAGTAAAGAAACTTGCAACCAATAGTACAACCCCAAAGAGTGGAACCACGACTAGAATGATGAGCTTGGCGTTCTTTCTAAGACCATTGTTGGCTCGAGAAGAGGGAACGCAAGGCATTAGTCCCGTGGCGTTACCGCATAGGCCTTCATTGTCCCTTAACGCATCAAATGAAGCATTGCGAAATGCCTTGAGGTCTGGAACAGGACCTTCTAATTGATTGGAAGATATGTTCACAATTCATTGAAAGCTTCTAAGATGGAACCTTTGAGCATATTGTGAGAAAGGTCTAAGATTTCAAGGTGTTGTAACTTTCCGAGCTGTCTCCGGTAAGGGAGAATTTGCAGAGCAGTTATGTAGCTTATTGAAAAATGGAATGCCTGCTCAAATTCAAGTTGAACAATTTCAAACAGTTTCCAAGTTGATCAGGAATAGGTCCACTTAAACTGTTTGATGCCAAGTTAAGTTGTTCTAGATTCGAAAGATGTCCAATCTCATCCGGAATTCTGCCTGAAAACCGGTTGCCACTTAGCAAAAGACGTGACATGGTTTTCAATGCTCCCAGTTCCTTAGGAATCTCACCAGTTAGATGATTCGAAGAGAGATCAAGTTCCCCTAATTGAGTTGCATTTCCTAGTTGGAACGGTATCGTTCCAGAAATGTTATTGTTGGAGATTAGTAAGCTAGTTAGATCAGGAGATTGGCCCCATTTCGGAGAAAGAAAGTTCACCATAAAATCTGTTGTTGCTTAATGCAACATAAGTTAAATATGGATATATACCGAAACCTTCTGATATATTTCCTGTGAAGTGGTTTCCTTCAAGCCTAATTCTGATTAAGCCTGTGCAATTTTTCAAACTCGATGGAATCGGACCCGACAAACTGTTGTTGATCACCCCGAGATGAGTGAGTACTCCACCGAGGCATAAACTCTCCGGTAACGGACCACTGAGATTGCAAAACAGTAAGACTGGTGGGCATTGGAGGAATGAAGCCAGATAAACTATTTTGATCAAGGAAAAGAATTGCTAAGTTGGTCATGTTTCTGATCGAAACAGGGATGACACCGGTGAGATTATTTCGAAGCAAGTGCAATATGAAAAGCGATTCGAGCAGTCCAATCTCATTGGGGATAGAACCAGAGAGGTAATTACCATCCAAAAAAAAGGTATACCAAGTTACTTAAGTTCCCCATTGAAGCAGGGATTGGACCACTTAGATAGTTAGATACCAGAAACCGAACTCATATTCCCTATATTTGGTGGAATGGGACCACTAATCTTTTTACTTGCTAAGGAGAACAATTCAAGACTTGTCAACAAGCAAATTTCAGACGGGATATTCCCCGACAGGTCGAGGAAGATTAGTTTCGAATGTGCGAGGGAATGGGGCCATACAATGAATTGTTTCCAAGGTGAAGCCTAGTCAAGTTAGGAAGTCGAGATCACGAAACGTACCTCTCAATCTTGAACCGTGCTCCGCGAGGCTTAGATCGGTGACACTTCCAGCACTGTCGTAAGTGATTCCGGTCCAGTTGCAGTGGTTGGTTCCTACAGAAAAGTTTGGGTGTGGTTGTCCAGGCTAGCTTTCCATCTTAGCAGAGCTTCAGCTTCTATAGATGTAACCCCCTCATCCCGGTCTGGCCGGATGACCGGTCCGAGTGGGCCACACGGGGAAAACCGAAGCGAAACCCAAAGGATTCCCCCTCGGTTAGCAACCCTATTTTTTTTTTTAAATATTAATCTTGCCTAGATGAATGTTAAGTCCTATGTGATTCACAACAGCGGAAAACGTTCAAAGGAAAAACACATTCGAATCACAACCACGCATAAACAGTCAATTTTTAGCTTATAAAGCAGACAGTATCGATACCCTAATCAGGGGTATCGATACCCTCCTTCTAGGTCAACCCAGGAAGTCAACACGAGAAGGCCGTATCGATACCCTTACCAGGGGTATCGATACCCTCTTCCTCGGTCAACCTTCCTTGGTCAACAGGTTTGACCCGTATCGATACTCGGGACCCCGTATCGATACGCTCCAATCTAACTCCCAAACCCAGATTACAGAAACTTTGGACGGTATCGATACCCTAGGCAAAATCTGAGGCATTTGGGCAAGAGAGTATCGATACCCTTACCAGGGGTATCGATACCCCCTGCACTGCAATTCCTCAAATTCAACTAAAACCACCCCAAACCGACTCTAAATGCATTCCTCGACTCACCTAAGCGTATACCAACATGCAAGCACACGTATTTAAGCCATAGGTATCAATCAAACATGGATTCAAGCTTTCATACATAGCATTTGATTCAAGGAGCAAAATAGGCAATATTAAGCATACATAAAGACTCATAAGGATCATAAGGCCACAAGTCATTCAAAAGAGGTTAGCACCCAGCATAAGACAACCTAAAGCATCCTAGAGCATATCATCATACACACCAACATTCATCAAAGTATTGCATGCTTACAAACCATAATCAAACTCAACAACATCATCATTCAAATGAGTCATGCAAGCTCATACAAAGACCTTTGCCACATTGCTAGCTATTACAAAATCGATAACCATACTTGGGCTACAAACTTGGATGCCCTTCTTGCCTTGCCTCGAGCTAACACCACGCTAATGATCTGCATTGTTGAACATTGAGAGCGTAAGCTATAAGCTTAGTGAGGGTGCTCTAAAACGAAAACAACAACAATGCAGGGTTCAAGCATGTAATCCTAGTCTTACACATATCAAGCATTGCAAATAAACAAGTAGTCTTAGCTAGTCTTTCAAGTGGCATATATGGTCTCTCAATCCTAGCAAGATTTCACATCATTATCAATTATCAAATACAATACCATATATCAAAACACATATCACCATCATATGTCACATTACATAAACAAGTTTAATTGGCCACTTTAATTACCCCGATTGTGCGGATTAAAACCTTGACAACACTTTACCTCGGTGGGATTCCACTCATCACCGGACCTTGCATGTGCGGGATTCCACTCATCGCCACATGCCCTACGGATGGGATTCCACTCATCATCCCGTAGAAATATAACAAGCTTCCGGTGGAATGCTACATCACCGTACTCCTCCTTGATGACTTAACGCCATCAAGGCCACGTATGTTTTGACTCAATTTGTGTGCACACTATCCTAATGATCGATCATTTACAACCGGTAATTTTTAGTGCCAATTATTATAACCACAACATGTATCATCAACCACATATCATCAACACAATCATGCTCAACACATATATATCCACATCATGATATACATATACATGCACCATCTAATCACAAGCATTTGAGCATAGTCATCAAGCACATAGCATTCAAGGAAATTAGACTAAGTTAACTACTTGGATTAAAAGGAAGTGGCCTACCAAGCACACTTGCACACACACACACTACTCATGTTCGAACCAACTTGAAAACAAGTTTAGACCACTCACCGTCCTTCCTTAGCAAATCGAACAATTCTCCTACGCACCCGGATTCGGTCCCAAAGTTCCTTCAACGTTTCCCCTTGCTCTTAAAATGGTGTGGAAATCGGGTGCTAAAATTGATGGAATAGTAATTCCAAGCTTGGGAGGTTTTAGAAATGGTGGGGGGTTTTCAAAATGGGAAAAGGAGGAAGAATGGGGGAGGAAGATAACTTTACCATAAAGTGATCTTCCTTTATTTAAAACTTGGGTAAATAGCCCAATAGGTCCTTCCCAACTTTATAAAACTCATTTAGACCATTATTTAAAATCGAATTATTTTAATTTAGTTTATTTAACTCGAACTAACACCCGACTAACTCCTAGGCCTAGAACACGGGTGTTACAATAGATGCCATAGAGGAAGAAGAAGAGACATCATGGGAACATAGAAGAACAAGAAAGAAGAAAAGGAATATGTTTTTCATAGGATGTTTTGGTGTTGATTATAATCAAAGACGTTGGCAATTTATAGGACAATACTAGAGCTGTTTCAAATCAGTGTGAAGATTTGACATGAAACGGAGAAAATGCAATTTATAGTACCTCATTCACATTGCTTGTATACTACTAATAGTGTATGAAAAAATTATTAGTCTTTCACTTGCTATAATAGTCTATAAAACTTATGACGTGTTTCAAACCAGCTGTTTCACATGTAATAATAATAAAACGCCAGAACAAAAAGTTGTTGGCAACAAAGAAGACTACAAAAAAATGCAATGCAATAGTCAAAGGAATCAACAAGATTAAGGCTGCGTTTTTTTGTTGTTGTGTCCAATGATCGTTTACCAGCCACAGCAACCTCAAACGACCGTTAGTTTAATTCTTAATAGGCGTTTGTTTTTTTATTTTAACGTCTAAACGAGCACTTGGTGATAGCTGAATTTTTCAATTTTTGGTAACGGTCTCCCAACGAAAGTTGAGATAGCCAGGAGCGAATCTAGAAATTTAAACTTGGTAGTCCACTTACCGATAATAAATACAATCATATGTAAGATAAAGGTAAATTGAACAAGTCATCAAAAATTACTTGACATGACAAAAGGCCATTTAATCACACATAAATATATATGTAAAAAGTCTACTATGATTTAGTTACCAACTCTGTTTAATAAAACACATGTATAGGAAATTTCACATTAGTATGTACAAATTTTCTCCCTAATCAAATTATTCCAAAACATTATTTTTACAACTAATGCTCTGAATACAAAACTTTTCTATTACTTGTAAGCAACTGCAACCACTAAAATGACTTTCAACACTTCTATATGAATGGTTATTGATCTCTATCATCAAATTCAATTTCATTTTTTAAATGAAAATATACAAACTTGCTAAGAATTTAAAAAACATGTTAAATAATAAATTTCAGTAACCTAAAAAGTTTAATTATTAATTTATTTTAAAATAAAATAAAAATAATGAAGTCATTCAAAAATATGAACTTATTGAAAAATTGTATAACAATACGAAAATCTTAATTTTTGTAGAAAATTACGGGATATCAATAACTAAAACCAAAAGTTTTCATAAATAATTTTAAATAGATTTCAATGAGTTTAATTTTAATATAGATAGTAATTATTATCTAACATTAAAATAATTATAAATATATTTAAATATATAAATTTGTTTATTAGATTAATTAATGATTTTAAATGAAGTACTCTAGTGTTAACGATGGTATACATGCGATTTGGAGAAGAAAATGACTAAGTTGATGTCTTTTTAAATATTAAGGGTTAAATTTATTGAATTATTTTGAATTAAGATTAAATTGGTAGAATATATAAGTTTTGAGAACTAAAACTATCATTATACCAAATTTTGTTAGATGTTCGTTTGTATTTTAACTTAGAAGTGATCCGAGCGTAACTAAAACTTTGACTGAGTGACGTAATTGTGACTTTTAATAATTGGGTGATCTAATTATAACTTTTAATAATTGAGTGACTCAATTGTAACTTTATTAATAATTGAATAACCTCTGATGTAGCTTATCAAATTTATTTATGGTAGGTCAAGTGACCTACATGACCTACGGTAGATACGCCCAACAACCCCAAGGAAGCGTAAACACTAAGGAGTAAGGACCATGTTCTCAAAAAGCAACCAACAAACCTTTTTTTAGCAACGATAACTCGATTTGGTTTCTCTAGGAACTAAAATTGTTTCTTAGTTAATAGATTAAGTATACATTTTTTTATAATTACCGATATTCGACCCGTTAATTCATTAATCCCAATTATATACGGTAGAAATTTATTATTGGAGTGATCCTTCTAATTCAGTTTATTCAACTAGCAATGGCGAATTTCAAGTCTTAGACGTTGTTTAAAAGATCTAGTGTCTTATTTCGATAAACCAAGTAATAATTGATAGTCATAAAAAATATTATTGTTACCTACTAAATGTTTAAATTGAAAAGGAAGAATAAGGTTCATACATGATTTCATAAGATTAGACACAATTGCTTTAGTCACTTGCAAGAATAATTTTTTGATAGAAGATAGTTACCGGAACAGTCCTTATAAGTCCAGTAAGTTTTACAAAAAAACATAAATCGTAAGAAAACAGAAATATTTTAATAAATTTTTGTAAAATAATAAAATTTAGTCTACGGAACCAGAAAATAAGTTTGAAAGTTGATTACAATGGTGAAGGGTTAACTTCCACACAACGTCCTAAAATTAATACCTAGTCAATTACGTATTATTTTAATATTATAATTTGTAAGTTAGAGACAAATTTAAATTACGATCCATTCGAATATGCATGTCAATTTATTTTAAGGGAAACAAACTATTGTTTAAACAAAAGTCTAATTTACGGCCTTTGAAAAGTTAGTTATTTCGATTTTGAGAAGGATGTCTGAAATGGTTGGGGATTTCGGATCAATAATTCATATCTTGGATCTGAGTTTGGAATAATTTAAGCGTGGACCTTAGTGTTGGTAGGGTTTTGAGCTCAAGTTTGGATTGGTTTTAGGCCAATAGGAGGATGGTGGAGTTTCTTTTCATCAAGCTTGAATTTTTGGAGGACCAATTCTTCATTTTAGCCATTCTCTTAACCAAACTAATTTCATACGGAATTTGAGAGGGAAATTGATGGTTCTTTTATATTGTTGCAGCCATCCCATCCCTCTTTGTCGAAAAATTAAATCATGTATCCATTGCTAGCTATAGGTCTTAACTAATAAAAATTATACACTCTATTAACTTTTGTCATGTTATCAACTCATTTAAATGGTAATTTCTAAAAAATTAACTTTTAAATTTAATGTACAATAAATAAGAGTAGAGATTCACTTGAAGTATGATGTATAATTTAGGGTTTAGTTATTAAAATTTAAGGTCAAAGCTTAAATTTTTTTTTAGTATTGTGACATAAAAATGGACAAGTGATTTTTGTCCATCAATTTATTTTCCCTAGGAACTAAAATTACTTTTTAGTTAATAATTTTTTTCTATAATTATATGTATCCGACTCTTTAGCTGATTAATGTGGACCATATGTTATAGAAGTCTATTATTGGAGTGACCTTCTTAACCTATTTTACTCGATTCATAATGTCTCCAAACTTCGGGTTTAGTTAAGAAATTTAGTGCCTCATCTCGTTTAACCAAGTAATAGTTGGTAATTATAAAAGATAGGCTTAAGAATATGTATGAACTAATACTACTTTATAATCAACTTTAGATTATTAAAAAAGATAGGCTTAAAAGCAAAATAAGTGTCTAAACTATTTATGTTGCTCATTTTTGTGTCTAAACTATTTTTCGCTTGAAATAGGTGCCTAATGTTTTATTTCGGTAATTTTAGGTGCCTAATAGTTAACTACAATTAATTTTTTTTAAATAAATTTTTATTTTTTTTATTTTTTTAAAATATTTTATTTTAACTTAAATTTAAAAAAAATCCTAAAATTTCCAAAATTCATAAAATAACCCCAAATTCAAAATCTCTAACACCCAAAACCTAAATTCAGATTTGAGCCAATTCCATCGCTGATAGCCACGCCGCCGCCCACCACATCTGTCGCCGGACCACCACGACCATTTACCACATCACCCTGTCGTTGGGAATCGACCGACCCCATGCAAAAATCGGGATGAAGGCCGAAATCTTCAAAAGGTTATTTCGAACCTTTTGGAGGCCGTTTTGCAAATTTTGAATTTTTAAAAAAATATTAATTAAAAGAAATTAACAAATAAAACATGTCACGTGTCACATTTTAATCGGCTAACGGTTTTTTAGCGGCCATACACCTAAAATTACCGAAATAAAATGTTAAACACCTACTTCGAGCGAAAAATAATTTAAGCACCAAAATGAACAACAAATATGGTTTCAGCAATTATTTTGCTATTAAGCCTAAAAGATACCATTGTTATTTAATGTTTAGATAGAAAAGGAAGAATAAGGATTTTCATATATGATTTCATAATGGAAAATTCTACAACGGGCGACGAACATTGATGAACACCACTAACGATGAACACCGATGAACACCATTAATTTTTTTTAAAATCTTAAAAATCTAAAGGACTAAAATTATAATTAAAATTATCTTTTAAAAAATAAAAATAAAATTTAAAAATTACTTTATATTATTTTTTTAATAAATTAAAATCAAATATTCTTAATTTTACTGACGGCGGGGGCGGAGGCGGCGAAGGGGTGAGCCGGCGCCGGCTGGGTATTGGATGAAGGGTTGAATTTTTTAGGTTTAGGAGATTTGGGTGTTTTTAATTCAAATCTATTATAAAATTATAAAATTGATTTTTATTTTTGATTAGGGTGTAGTAAAATTAAGAATATTTGATTTTAATTTATTAAAAAAATAATATAAAGTAATTTTTAAATTTGATTTTTATTTTTTTAAAAGATAATTTTAATTATAATTTTAGTCCTTTAGATTTTTAAGATTTAAAAATAAATTAATGGTGTTCATCGGTGTTCATCGTTAGTGGTGTTCACCAATGTTCGTCGCACGTGGTAGACTCATCCTTTCATAATATTGGACACAATTGCTTTAGTCACTTGTAGGAATAATTCTTTGACAGAAGATAGCAATTGCTTGAGTCAATTACAAGGATTATGTTAGAAAATCAATTGCAGTAATACTTTGGCAGTGGAATTATATCTACTTCATAGATTTTGATTTCATTTTAGTGTTTATTTTTGTCAAGATTTACTTCCTATTGTTCAGGTTAGAATTGATATGCAGAGTTAATTCCATTGTTTTGAGCAACCATCATACCTTCAAAAAAAAAAGATAGGGTATAATTAATTTTAAAAAATTTAAAAAGTTTAAAGTAAATTTCCTTTTTGCTGAGAAAAAAAATCATTTTTTAGGGGGCTGGCCCTCGTGAGAGAGTACCTTTACAATTGATTCGTGACTATATGAAATAGGACATAATAATAAAATAACTAAATTCAAAAATAATATGTCGATAAAGTTTTAATTTAATTGACATTATTATTATAATATATATTCAAGTGTACTGCATTAAATACCTACGTAATACTTGTTCATAAAATCAGGGAACAACACATAACATATATGATAACATAAATCTCATAACTTAAAATAACACGATAAAAGTTTATGTAACAAAAATTATTAAGGTGTTAAACACAAATACAACATTAAAAACAATTTAAGCACGATATATCCATATATGGATAATAAAACCTAAAAATAAGCCAACATAAAGACCTCCCCAATACAAGGAACATAAAACTACAAAAATTCGACTTTGATTTATTATTATTATTATTATTATTATCATTATTATTAATCAGATATATTCTGGTTTTAACTCACACACGCTTTCCCAAAAGTTAGAGAAGCCCGATATTTTAAGAGCATTGCTCACGGGCGAAGCCCACCCTCGAATTGGGCACATCGAATAGCACCCTATGGTTCTGCTGCTGCATATTGGCGATCACATTCAGCGCCGGTGCCGATGCCATCGCCAGACATGTGATGCCGCCTGCCGTGCTGTGGATCAGCAGGTTCTCTTGTGGCAATGACACGTTCATGCCAGAAAACATCAACGTTATTGTTGGCGCCACAATCGGGACCGAGTAACATGTGTCAAACCCTCCGAGCGATGTCACGTTCGCGGCTCTTACTCGTCTCCGGAACTCGTCACGGACGGCTACGTAGGCTGGCTGAACTAGCCTGGTGAAGACCGTACCTGAGTTTAGTAGCAAAGTTGAGCAACATATCAATACAAATAAATAAATACCACTTAATACAATTGTTTTCATCCGACCAAGCCGATTGACGTGATCTGATTTCAACAGAATTATAGACTGAGGAAATGTTACCGGAATCGATAATGGTGCCGGCTCCGGTGGAGGGATTGAAAGCAAGAGCATTTGGTGGGATGTCAACAATCTTTCTACCAACCCTAATAGCAACCAAATTCACATAATAGAGTGAGGGTTTCCTAGGGTTCTTGAGCAATGGGGTGTATTTGATCCTTAAGGGTTGTCCTGTTGGTCCAAGTCTCAATGACCCAGAAAAGTTTAGTGACCTAAAGCTAGGCAAGCAATATGAGAATGTTGATTGGTATAAATTTTGGGATTGTGAGAGAAGTGACAATGGGCCTCGGCCCAGGCCCAATAGGCCCTGTGGTGGCACTGAGTTGCCTGTTGTCTTTTGGAGGCAACCAAAAGTGTAGTTTGGGATTGGGTCAGTGGCTAAGGTAATGTTGTCCTGTGAAAGGTTTCCGGCTATGGTTGAACCGCCGTAGGTCATGTTGAATGCACACGCGCTTCCACCGCAAGTGGGGTTTGGTACCTGAAAAAGTTGTCACATGATGCAAGTGTTAAAAGATCCCCAAAACACTTGTGATGTTTCTTGTTTTGGCCACCCAACTTCATGGTAAAATACAAAATACTTGACCAGCCAAGCACGTGACTACTGTGAAATATGGAGGAGTACTCTATTCATTTATATAATAGGTTTGAAATTTAAATCTTTAACATGATGTAACGAGGCCATTATCATCTCTTCAAAATATATATCCGATATAATATGTAACATCACCGTTTTTATATTTTAAGATCTCTAATTTTCTTTCTAACGTAGAATGTTCGCGTGGAAATAAATTTCATTATAGTTAGGATCTATTTGGAAACCAAAATATAAAGAAATACATAAAAGATTGGCAAGTTTACCTGCTTGCATTGAGCATCTTGGCAGCCAAGGGTCTTGAAAGTGGTGGATTTAGCATAGTCAAAAACAGTAGAGGAGCAGCCAATGCAGCCAGTGCAAGGTACCCAAGCAGCATCACTGCTGGTATCCATGGCCATAAGCATGGTTTGAGGTGGGGTTCCAATATTGACCCTCACGATGTACGTCGGACTCTGCACGATCTGCCTGCCCGAAGCTATCGGCACCACCGATTTCTTAGCCACGAGGCTCGACAAATACTTCACCCTGGCTTGGTCCTTGGCTAGCGTCTGCAGCACATCCTCTTCCCATGAGAGTTGCTTCGAGGGCTTGAAGGGTGAGCAGGGGCTGTAGACATGGAACACCTGGAGGTTCGAGCCATGGTCTTGGGTCGCACATTTGGGGTTCAGACCTTGGGCTAACGATGAAATGAGAAAGAAAACCAGAGCAATAAAATGGGTTTTCATTGTTTCGTAGGAATAATTTCAAAGTTTGGTTTTCTTTGATGGTTTTGGAGCTGAGACAGTGTGGGGGAGTGGATGTATATATAACTGGGGAAGCATGTTAACAATTATGCATTATGACATAGAAAATAATAATTAAATGTATCAAAATTTTAACCTAACGAATGGTTCCGGTATAAAAAAAATGATGTTTATCTTAAGAAATTCATATTCATATTCAAACAATTTTGTTTGCAAGATGTGTATTATTGAAGCGTTAAAAAATATGAACAAATATTCAAAAAATATATCGAAATTTAATTTAGAATAAATTGTTTATATGTTGAAATAACATATATGTATATACACGACATACCATACGGATACGAAGTTCAGTGGGGTTGTTTCTGGTAACAGACTGTATTCCATCTACTTTTTTGTAGGGTTGTGAATTGTTTGTCAAATTCTACTGAGAAACCGTATCTAATGGTACTATTTTTCTTCTTCTTTTTTTCTTTTTTCCCTTTTGGAGCATTATGTATAACAAACTTTATTGGAAAATCTAAGAATGGTGAGCCACATTAGAAAAAAAAAATCTACGCATTTTTTTGGCCAAAGAAAAAATTATTTAGATTGGTATGGATATTATTTACACTTTTTTATATAACAACCCATATCTAATTTATTAATTGATTAATTTGGATTAAATAAAAATACTTATTATAGGGGTGACCCTCAAAATTCAATTTTTTCTATGCATAACACCAAGGTTCGGAATCCATCTATTTTTAGCGGGAAAAAATACTATCAATTTTCATGTTAAATAGACGTTGGAGATTGTATGCCGAAGCCATTTTCTTTCAAGTTTTAGGTTGAAGTTTCGTGAGTTTTAAATAGAATTTTCTTAAAATTTAAATTAGTAGAGTGGTAGAGGACTATAAGACAAGTTCATCAATATCTATATGAACAAAAAAAAAACGTCAAAGAATAACGATTTAGGCAGTGGCGTGACATGGAAAAACCATGAAGTATTTTACTGGAAAGATGATAAATGAAATAAAAAAAACAATACCTCATTTTTTTTACTTAACAAACCACGTTAAAAAATAATGATTAAACAGGTACTTTATCCTAAAAATTATTAACATGTCATATTTTATAAATAATATGAAGACCATATAAAATATGTTTACATGTACATGAATTATTAATAGGGTAATTGTTCTATACACAAGCGCTTGTGGAATTTTTTTTACACAAGCGTCTTAATTTTAGGGGTTAAAGACTCCGTTTAGGGTTTAAAATTTAGGGGTATAAGTGTAGTAGTTTTGAATTTAGGATTGTTGATAAAATTTTGGGTTTAGGGTTAAAATTTAGGGTTTATAGGTTAAAACCTAAATCCCTACACATATTACCCTAAAACTAAACCCTAACCCTAAACCCTAAATTCTAACCCTAAATTCTAAATTCTAAACATGAACCATAAATTCTAAACATTTACATTAAAACCCCTAAACTCTAAACGCTAAGACCTAACCCTAAACCCTATAATTGAGGCGCTTGTGGAAATAAAAAATTTCCACCGCCGGTGTATAGGATATTAATCCTTATTAATATATCAAATTTTATGTAATACTTTAAACATAATTTTATATAGTAATACATAGTAATATAATAAGTTTGTTAATTGGTACTCAAGCACACTCAAGTAGGGGTGGGCATTCGATCGTTCCAATGGAGTTGAATCAAAAGATTTTGAGTTAGTCTAGTTGATGAGTTATATTTTATAACTCAAACTTTATTTAAAAATTTGCGAGTCGAGACAGTTTTATAAAATTCGAGCCGAGTCCAATTGGTTCGAGCTATTTGAGTTTATGTTCAAATTTAATTGTAAAGATTTATAAAGTTATACTACTAATTAGTTCCAATTTAAACATTTTTTACATACATACATACATACATACATACATGCATACATACATACATACATACATACATACATACATACATACATACATACATACATACATACATACATACATACATACATACATACATACATACATACATACATACATACATACATACATACATACATACATACATACATACATACATACATACATACATACATACATACATACATACATACATACATACATACATACATACATACATACATACATACATACATACATACATACATACATACATACATACATACATACATACATACATACATACATACATACATACATACATACATACATACATACATACATACATACATACATACATACATACATACATACATACATACATACATACATACATACATACATACATACATACATACATACATACATACATACATACATACATACATACATACATACATACATACATACATACATACATACATACATACATACATACATACATACATACATACATACATACATACATACATACATACATACATACATACATACATACATACATACATACATACATACATACATACATACATACATACATACATACATACATACATACATACATACATACATACATACATACATACATACATACATACATACATACATACATACATACATACATACATACATACATACATACATACATACATACATACATACATACATACATACATACATACATACATACATACATACATACATACATACATACATACATACATACATACATACATACATACATACATACATACATACATACATACATACATACATACATACATACATACATACATACATACATACATACATACATACATACATACATACATACATACATACATACATACATACATACATACATACATACATACATACATACATACATACATACATACATACATACATACATACATACATACATACATACATACATACATACATACATACATACATACATACATACATACATACATACATACATACATACATACATACATACATACATACATACATACATACATACATACATACATACATACATACATACATACATACATACATACATACATACATACATACATACATACATACATACATACATACATACATACATACATACATACATACATACATACATACATACATACATACATACATACATACATACATACATACATACATACATACATACATACATACATACATACATACATACATACATACATACATACATACATACATACATACATACATACATACATACATACATACATACATACATACATACATACATACATACATACATACATACATACATACATACATACATACATACATACATACATACATACATACATACATACATACATACATACATACATACATACATACATACATACATACATACATACATACATACATACATACATACATACATACATACATACATACATACATACATACATACATACATACATACATACATACATACATACATACATACATACATACATACATACATACATACATACATACATACATACATACATACATACATACATACATACATACATACATACATACATACATACATACATACATACATACATACATACATACATACATACATACATACATACATACATACATACATACATACATACATACATACATACATACATACATACATACATACATACATACATACATACATACATACATACATACATACATACATACATACATACATACATACATACATACATACATACATACATACATACATACATACATACATACATACATACATACATACATACATACATACATACATACATACATACATACATACATACATACATACATACATACATACATACATACATACATACATACATACATACATACATACATACATACATACATACATACATACATACATACATACATACATACATACATACATACATACATACATACATACATACATACATACATACATACATACATACATACATACATACATACATACATACATACATACATACATACATACATACATACATACATACATACATACTGTAACCCCCTCATCCCGGTTTGGTCGGATGACCGGTCCGAGTAGGCTACATGGGGAAAACTGAAGCGAAACCCGTTATGGTTCCCCTTCGGTTAGCAACCCTAGAAAATATCTTTTAATTAAATCTTGTCTAAAGGCATATTATTTCCTAAGTGATCACGACAGCAAAAAACATCGAGAAAGATACGCAACCGAACTCCAAACAACAAGTTAACAGTCTATTTTATACTTACTGAGCAGGCCGTATCGATACACCAATCAAGGGTATCAATACGCCTTGACCAATGTCAACATCCTCCAATCAACACAGGAAGATCGTATCGATACAGCCCTTGAGTGTATCGATACGCCCTTCCGGTCAACATTTCGTGGTCAACAGGATAAACTCGTACCGATACGCTTAGAGTCTGTATCGATACGCCAAAGCCTCACCAATTTCCCGGATTTCAAGTGAGCTTTCAGCGTACTGATACTCCCCTGTGTATCGATACACCAAGCCAAAACTGAGTCCTGGAGGGCAAACAAAACTCACCTGCCACCAGCTGAAGAATAACTCACCCGTGTATCGATACAACTCGCATATCCCTGTAAAATGAAATCCTTAACTGAACATGGGCGAACAAAACTCACCTGCCACCAGCTGAAGAATAACTCCCAAATACTTTGCGCAAAAACACATGAGTATAGAATATGTTCCATATCATCCTCGCCTTCTACACACCAATCACGTTGCAACGACACACCCTCTAATCGCACACCTCGATCCCTTAAAAAACAAAGAGTAGGAAGTCGATGCAATAAAATAAACCACAAAAAACACTGTATTTTTTGCGGGACAACTATTTTCCAAACCACAAAACAATTCAAATTTAGAGACTCCAAACCAAACGAAGATATCAACTGAGACAAATCCCTTGTCGAGAACACTTCACTCGCATTCATACGCCAAACCAACCTATCAATCCTCTCCCTACATAGCTAATACGACTGAATTACAGCCCTCAAGTCCTCAACATTATGAGTGCAAAGTACGACTAAAAATGTCAACCATACATCATGATGGATGGATCCTTGGTGAGCATAATCAGCAAGAGTCGCCACCTTATTCAGCGCTAACCGAAACAGCCTCGGAAACAATTTTCAAAGAGCCTCATCTGAGCACAAAAGATCATGCCAAAAAAGAATACTCCTCCCGTCTCCCACGATCCAAGTAAAATGCCCAACATCCATGAAACGTTCCACATCACCATCCTCTTGGATAGGGCTGTAAATGAGACGAGCCAGATCGTGAGCTACTCGAGCTCGACTCGGTCAAAACTCGACTCGATTGGACTCGACTCGAGCTCGAACTCGGCTCAAGTTCTTGACGAGCCGAGCTACTTGATACCCGACTCGAAAAGCTCACGAGCTACTCGAAAATATAATATACTGATTTTTTTTTATTTTTTATAATTTAAAATCTAAATTCTTAAACTTAAAACCCTAAATATAAACCCCAAACATAAGTATAAACCCTAAAATTTAAATCCTAAATTATAAACCCAACAACCTAAACCTCTAAACCTTAAACTAACACCCTAAACCCTAAAATTAACAAGCTTGAGTTTACACAACTTGTGTATCGAAGTTTTTTCTTCATAGGACTTTAAATGAGACGTGACAGATGAAGAGTTACTCGAGTCTAATGTAGTCAAAGATCGGTCAACACTTGACTCGATTGGGCTCGAATCAAGCTCGAACTCGACTCGAGTTCTAAACGAGCCGAGCCGAGCCGAGCTCAAATTTATCAGGCTCGTTAGAAATTACTCAAGCTCGAACTCGACTCGAAATCTTAACGAGCCGAGCTGAGCTTAGCACTACTCGAGCTCGACTCGGCTCGTTTACACCCTACTCTTGGATCTCAACAAATTGGCGCCAAACTGAAGACATTTTTCGTTTCCCATCAAAATTGAAACACCACGCTAACACCTGTTCACCATACTTTGCTACAATTAAAGAACGCCCTAGAGATTTCTTCTCTAGGGCATATCACCATGCTCATTTAGCCATCATCGCCAAGTTATGAATACGTAAATCCACAACCCCCAAACCACCAAGCTTCTTCAATCTACACACCGTCGCCCAATTAACGTGACTCATTTTCTATTTGAGGTATATGTCCCCCCCATAGAAACTTTCTACGAATCCTATCAATTCGCCTTATCACTCCTTTTGGTATCCTAAAAATGCCCATGTAATACAACGACAAAGCTGATAGAACCGAGTTAATCAAGACTAATCGTGCCACAAAAGACAGAGATTTACATTTCCAACCTTTCAAACGATTGTGAAATTTCAATAAGACCGGCTCCCACATCAAGATACTACGTAGATTGGCACCAATTGGTAATCCCAGATAAACTAAAGGTAATTCCCCAATTTGACACCCTAAGCATGTTGCCATCTCTAGCACTACATCCGATTCAACTCTATGGAATATAAAATGATTTGGAGAAGTTAATTTGAAGTCCCGAACAATATTGAAAGCATGTCAAAATTCTTTTTAAATTACTCACATTCTCAACATTTCCACTCAAGCAGATCAGTGTATCATCCGCAAATTACAGATGTGACAACGAGAAATCCCTCGCAACACGCACACCCTTTAAACATCCCCTTGCTTTCACACTAATCAGGAATTGATGTAACGCTTCTGCAACAACCAAAAACAATAGTGGTGACAATGGATCTCCTTGATGCACACCTCGCCCCATAGAAAATTCCTTCGTAGCTGAACCATTCACCAACACTGATAACCGCGCAGCCCCAACACAAGTACCAATCCAACTCCTCCACTTATCCCCACAACTCATTCTTGCCAAAATTTGATCTAAGAAATTCCAATTCAAGCAATCCTATCCTTGACAAAGTCCAACTTCAACAAAACACCCCCCGAAGATGAATTATCGTGATGCAATGAGTGAACCACTTCATATATAAGAAGCACATTATCTACAATTTGCCTACCTTACAAAATTGTCGTTTAAGTATCACTGATCAAAGAGCTCTCCATGTAACACCCTAAAGTAAAAGTAATTGGATGCCAAAAAAAGAAAAGGGAATTGCGGTTCAGGGGAGTCAAACCCGCAACTCAAAGATATGTTGCTTGAGTCTTAGCCATTTAAGCCAATACCATTTTTAGTTGAAACCTGCACCCACCTATTATTAAGTGGTTCTTGTAAAGCTAAAATAAATTAATAAACAAATAAAATATCTCAACCACCCCTGCCATTTGAAATAAATGCCTATCTGGAGATGATCAGAACCAGTCTGAACGACTGTTTAGCTTCCTTCACGTCCTCTAAACCTGAATCTCGGCCGTCGCATCGATCTTCCTCACCATCGAGCCGTGCACCACCAACCTTGCCAAAACCGCCGCGACGACCTGAACAAAACCCTTCAACCCCCTCGAGCAGCCGCCGTCCTAATCACCGACAATTGGAGGATTTAGGTTCGTCGAACCTAGGGTAGAGCCGTTCGGTTTGTCGTCGATTTCGATCTTCGTGGGTGGTCATTTGTCGCACTGCCACCACCGGCGTGCGCATCGTCTCACTCCAAACCCTCAGTCGTCAGTCACGCGCACAACCACGCTACTTTTCGCCGTGAAATGTGGGTTGAAGGTTCGGCGAGAACACTCATTCTGCACCTATTGTTTTCTGTGTTTTTTAGCCAACACGATCGTCCGTTTGTCGCCCTGCCACCACCAATGGACTCCTCGGGTCGAGGCAAGGAGAACCCAGGTTTTCGATCATCGGTCTATCAACGTTTAACGTCTCGTCGGAGCTACATTGTTTTGAACTCCGTTTCTTTTTTTGGTTAAATCATGTGAGATTTTTCGGCTTAGATTGGTGTTTTTTTCGGCTTAAATGAATTGAGTAACTCATTGGCTTTGTTTTCTGGCAAAATCGATGCCAGATGTGCCACTGGCGACCTTTCTTCGATGATCGACTGACGAGGCTTCATCGAAAGGTAAAATCTGGTCTGAACCGGTCCAACCTGGTCTGAGTCCAACCTAGTCTGAGCCAAACCCAGTCTGAGCCCAAACCCGAACCGAGCCCAAACCCGTCTGCCCGTCCCGACCTGTTGATCGTACCTGACCCGTTGACCCGTACCCGACCCATTGACCGAGTCAGCTATTCGAGTTAACTTAGTGACCCAACTCGACCGAGTCAACCCAGTGAGTCAACTCGCCTGAGTTAACTCACCGAGTTAACCCAATTAATTAATGACGTCAGCATTGACTTTGACCGATGATGTTAGCATGATGTTAGTGTTGACTTTGACTGCTGACGTCAGCGTTGACTTTTACCAAAAAGTCAACTTTTCCAAAAAGGCTCTATTTAATGTTTTCCGACGTTTTGAGTCCGTTTTTGAAGCATGTTTCGTGAAATTCTGACTCGAAGAGCTCCAATCTAACCTTGAACTCGAGCATGCTTATACATTTAATGATTTAATTAAGAACAGTGGGAAAGAGGACTGAAATTTTGAATTTGTGTAATTGAAGGTATTCACGATTGCTTATATACGAGATGTTGAGGAGCATCGACTTCGGGTTCGAGATTGATCGAATAGAGTATCTCGGTTGACCGGTGTAGCAAGGATCAAGGTAATACATTACTACCCCTTGTATGCTTTATGAACGTGTTAGTATTCGGTTAATGCATGCATAAATATGACGACGAATATTGTTAATTTCCGCTTAAGCCAAACCAGTCATGAAAATGAGTATGATAATTTAGATAAGATTGGAATAGTCGAATGAGAAAGTTGATAAATCGAAGGGTTTTGGAGTTTAATAAATATCTAATAGGGCGATCAATCTCCAAACCCAATAAAAAATGTCAAATGGTCAAACGACAATAATAATTGGGTGTGAAATTATAAAAATGCCCTCAAGGTGAAAATGACAAAAATACCCCATGATAATGAAAGTGGTGTTGAAATCTACACTGGCCTGATAAAACAATTGATTCATCTGAAAATCTCGAATTACTCAGAAAGATAAGGTAATGGGACTTAAACATTCAAGAACGATAAGTACTTGGATTTAGCATAAATCCTGAATAAATATCTGAAGATGAATTTATAGGGGAAGCTCTTTGTATGTTCGTATCAGTCAAACTATCAAAAGGTACAAAATTGATTTTAACAGCTGAATCAGGAGAGAGAATTAGAGACATTAATACGACCGAATTAGCAAAATCGACCAAAATGTCCTTGGGCATTAAGATTCTAAATTAACTAAAATGACGGGGTTGTCGCCGAGTTTTGAAATAAATAGATGGTTGGAAAAAGGTCGAAAGGACCGAAATAAGTGAAATGATTGAATGTACCGATATGTGTGATTTGAATTAAGATGGATAAGATGTCATTGGGCACCAAGACTACCAAATTAACCACATAATGGGATATAACATAGAGATTAGAATGATTAAGTGGTTCAAAAGGGCCGAAAGAACGTGAACGACTGTAGTTTAATAATCGGAATACTCTCTGAACCCGAGATAAGTTAAAGCTTTGAAATCTTGAACTCCTGATAGCATGCAAGTGACGGTAATACCCCTTTGAGTTTGAAGCTTGGTATATATGTATGTCAATCATTTCTTAATACGGTACATTAACGGATGAAAACTACATAAATACATGTTCAACCTCTTGAGGCTTGTTCCGAGATAATTTGAAAGTGATCTACAAATGTACAATACAGTTAGAAGTAAATAGTGAACACAAATAAAGTGTACCAAGTTGGATGCGTGGAAAGTAATGTATTGGTGAAATGAGTATAGTGGGATGGTCTTGGATGTTTTGGTAACTCGTCAACAACCTTTAGCACAACAAGTCTTTGACCTACCCTATCGGGGTTAGACTATGGAATTGCCCCGGAGTGTTAAAAGGATCAAAATGCCCTTGTTGGCCAAAACTAATCGGAAAAAAATCTTGATATTTCATGTCCTAAATGATCTTATCGTATCGATTTTCGAACGCCTGGTTGGAGGCTTGGGTTTCAAGCCCTTTTAATATGGACATCGTTTTTGAAATCAAGTCAGAATTGTCAAAGGTTCAATGTTTCCTCTTTCTTTGCAAATACCAAGTATCTCCGAGAAATAAATTGTTCCATCTAGTGTGTTCCAAGTGCATATGAACATCCTCTCCGCTTGAACCGTAGATTGTCTCCTGATCGGAATCATGACTTTTACTTAACCGTAATATACATTTATATCTAAATCGAAACTAAAGATTGCTTCATATCTACTGTTATAACCGATTATTACCGATTACTACTGATTATTATTATTACTGATTATTAAAAAATATTGTTGTTACCAATTACTATTATCACTACTTGGACCGTTACTGGGGGACTTGGGATAGAGTATGAAGTTACCGTAGGTTCAACCCTGATCAGGCTGGTAATTCCTTACCGTTTCAGGTTCCTATGCTTCGGCTAGAGTAATTCCTTACCGTACCTAAGGTATTCCCTTAGGCTGGCACCTACGCCCAAAGGGCTTGGGTTAATGCCTGTTACAGTTGTAGTCCTGGGGAACTACATACCGGAGTTTGGTTGGAGGATAGATAGAAAATTAAAAATAAACTTTATAATAAACTTTACCGCTTGTAACACCCCAATTTTGGGCTTAGAAGTTTTAGGTTTGAACCGGACCGGTCGGATTTTCGGTTCGAATATAAAAGGTGGTTTTAAGGAAAGCCTAGTTCGGGATGCATTAAAAATATGGAAAATTATCTAAAAATCCTCTTTTAATATATATAAGAGGGTGGTGAAATTAATTTTACAAAATGAGGTGTGGAAATATGACATTTTGAGTTAGTGACTAAAATGTAATTTTTGAAAAGTTCGTGACTGTTTTAAAAGGATTGAAACTTTGAATCTTTAAGGAGCTAATTTACCCAAGGGAGGATTTCTCCAGATTTTTCTTGATTTTTAAATACTCATTTAATGTTTAATTAATAAAAAGGAAAGAGGGAAAAAGATATTTTTAGTTTCATAACTAACTTTTACCAAAATTTTCCTATTTCATTTTCTCTCAAAATTCCCTCAGCCAAACACATTTCCACAGCAGCTTTTCCTTTGATTTTCACACCTAAAGTTGAGATTTCAATTCCTAAATGATTCCCAATCATTTCTACATCAAATCCTCATCATTTGCTTAATGAATTTTCAAGGATTTTGGCTCTAAACAAGGAGAAATCCACATTTAGAGGTATGAACGTCCTTCTCCTCTAAATACTCAGTTCTTTACTGAAATTATCAAGTTCACAATCCTTAAATTAAGTTTTATTAAAGGTTTTAATGTTGTGATCTTGATTTTGGCTTAAAATGCAAGATTTGGATTTAATTTTGAAGAAATTCGTATTGGATGATTGGGCTCTGTTTTGAGATGTCTTTTTGATGTATTTTGGATGTCTAAATGATGTGTGATTGAGGTTTAATCAATGCAATCCCGAATAGGTTGATTTTCCTAAGTTTTATCTTGTGAAAATGGTGGTTTTTGGGGTGATCTTGGTGTTTTGTTAATGTTGGAGGTATAAGGACGAGTTTGAGTTTATTTTGGATGTTAATTGATGTCTAAAAATGGTTAGAAGTGATGGATCTTGGCTGGGTTAAGTTTTGGAAGTGTTTGTATGTGATTTCGGTTGTGTTTGGTAGCCGAAATGTTGGATTTGGGAAGAGCAGCGAGTTTAGGTGTGTTGCTGGTGTTTTTAATGCATGATGATGCATTAATTCTCTGTTGTTATGTGCTTGAAATAGGGGAGAATGATCCGTGAGCAATAGAGGTGGCGTTGATGGTTTCGGATGCTTGGAAGGCTTGTTGGCTAGCCTAGTTTTGTGTATCGGTGAGTGAAGTTGGGTTTTCAGCTTTGAAACCAATGTTTGAAGGTTTTGGGAGCTTAGTTTAAGTCTAAGCAACTTAGCTAAGCTCAAGAGTAAGTAAATGGAATTTCTCTCTTGGTTTGTGTTATGAATTGGTTTTTAATGCACTTGTGATTGTTGGATGCAATGCATGTGATTTGCATGTTTAAATTCTGTTTTGAAAACATTTTTTAGCATGGTTTAGTGCTGGTTTTGAAAGTCATGTGTTGAAGGATACTCAAGGTTAGAGATCCTTGGTTTTGTACTTTGGAATTGTAGAAGTGATGCATAGTGTTGCATGTTGTTTAATGGCTTTGTTTAATGCTTTAAAACAGTGAATTGATGATGGTAATTGATGGTATTGGCAAGTGATGTAAGTGGTTGTTGGTTACTTTAATCGAATATAGTTACCCGGCTACAGGATTGGGTGCACCGTGAATTGAGTCGCCTTGGATGTGGAGGGGGTTGTAATTGTACCGTAAACTCCATCCAAGAATCCTAGCGATTAAGGAAATTGGTGTCACCACGATGGAGGATGGCTCTCGTGGGTGGGCTTGGTTACGTGCCACCATGATGGAGGATGGCTCTCGTGGGTGAACCTTGTTAAAAGTCACCACGATGGAGGGTGGCTCTCGTGGGTGGGCTTTGTTAAGCGTCACAACGGTGGAGGGTTGCTCCCGTGTGTGAGCTTGGTTAAGGTGATTACAATGGTTGTGGTAGCTTCCATGTGTAAGCCTTGTGATGTGTCCCGGCTCTCGCTAGTGTATTATACAACTTCCGATGAGTGATGTTGAGGGGTTGTGATTGTACCGTTAAACTCCATCACGGGTGTTGAGGGGTTGTGATTGTACCGATAAACTCCACCTTGTGTTGTTTGGAAGTGTGTATGGAGCGTGTGGGACAACGCTTGTAATACGCATATCCGATTGTGTCTTGTGTTGTGATGGTTTGTGAATTATCACTTGGAAGCCAATGTAATGTTCTTGAATGTAATGAAGCATGAGATGCTTGAAATGATGCAAGGTTTCATGGGAAGTGTGTGATGTTCCAAGAATGCATGTATTACTTGTTAAGCTTGTACAAGTGTTTATCTTATATTAAAAATGGTGCATATGTGCATGGGAATCTCTTTAATGCATTGAAGTCTTGTGAAGGCTTGTTTTAAAAGGCATGTAATGCAAATGTTGTTTTGTGGTTCATATGTTGCATTTGTTTAATGCATGAGATAGATTGAAGGAGTAAGTGGTTTTCAAAGGTTTCTTGCATTGCGACGATTTTCAAATATGAGAAAAGTATAATGTGAAGTGGAAGTATTTTCCAAGGAATTTGTATTTAACTTTGCATATGATGTTCATGCATGGAAAGGTTAAATTGATGGTTTTGCAAGGATGTGCTTTGAAGTGAGTTACTTAGCTTTTCTAAGCTAAGGGTTGGTTTTCATGTTTGAGCAATGCATGATTTAAAGCATGTTGTTTAAAAAGGGGTTTTCAAACACTGCTTTGGTTTATCGAAATGTGTTTACTTTTTAAAGAGGTTTTATGACTCGCTTCATTGATGGTGTTTTGGTTTTGAGCATTCCTCACTAAGCATTATGTGCTTACGCTCCTTTTTGTCCATCAATGTAGATATTTGAAGTTGGGACAACAAGAAGCAAGGGATTCAAGGAGAGCTCCACTTGAGATGTATGTCTCGGTTAATAGCTATAGATAATAAAGGCAATGGGGGGGAGAGTCTTTTATGTTGATGTTTAATGAGATTGTGTATGTTGGACAAGTTTGGTTTGTGATTTAAACTACGTGGTTTAACGCTTGCAACGTTTGAATCCTCTTATTCATAAGTCGTTATGCTATGCTTCTTGTTTTAAAAGCATGATTAAGTGTTGGATGTGTTGAAAGAGTTGGTGCACCTAGGGGTGGTTTTGTATCTAGATTTTAATGCAAGTTGGTGGTTATGATGCTTGGCAAGTTGTTGATTTGTTGAGGATTGATTTGGAGCATGTACGATGGGGTTTAAATGTGTTAAAACAGGCCTATCTGCTGTTTCTGGCAGGGTGTTTCGAAACACCCTTGCCTGTTTCGAAACAGGTGCTTGATTTGGCCTGGGTGTTTCGAAACGGGTAGAGGTGTTTCGAAACACTTTGGCTACTGCCAAGCCCCGTTTCTGAACGGGCTAACCCCGTTTCAAAACACTTGACCGTTGGGCACTGATTTGAATGGTTTTGAGGTTTGCAAGCTTTACGTTTTAGTCCTGATTTTTGTATGTGCAATTGTTTGAGTTTGAGATGTCTGATTAAGTTGAAATTTGGCAGAGAGGCATGAAACATGACTAATTTCATAATGGTAACTTAAAAATTTGTAAAGTCCTCTTAATTTCCAGAATTTACAAAATGGTCCCTAAATTCGTATGTTGTGCAATTGGGTCCCTTAATGTGTTTCGATTGCTGTGATTTTTTAGTATGCTTATCTCAGGGGTATGCCTAGGTTTAATGTGCATCTAGACAAGTTTAAAAAGAAAAAAAGGGTCGTTAATCAAGGTTGACTTTCGGGTTGACTTTGGTTTTCCCCGTGTAATCTACGTAGTTCGGGTCAACCGTCTAGGCCATGCTAAGGGGGTTACATTTGGTGGTATCAGAGCTGAGTTGTGAATGCTTGGGGAAATGGTAAATTGTTGTAATAAGTTTTTGATGTTTATTCTGATGTGTGGTTGAAAGTCGGTTGAAATGTGTGTCTGTGAGCGAATTGTTGATGTTTTTGTCATGCTTTTTGATTGTGAATCTTTATTGAGCTGATGTGAATTTGTGCTGATGATATGCTGGTGAGGTGAGCTGATTTTATGAATGATGAAAGTGTGATGGGTATGATATGTTGATGTTATGCTGTTGCGAGTGAATGTGTTTGATGAGAGCATGATCGAAGTATGTTGATTGATATGCTCGATGTGGTGATAACCATGTTTTTATTGATTGTTATGTCGTGTAAAAGTGGAGAATTCGGGATACCCATTGCCTTATTATTATAGCTATTGTGTTATGTTGGAGTTGGAGTCTTGAATCCTTGCTTGAAGCTGGCCTGATTATTTTGTTTGTTTTGTTATGATTGCTTGTTGTGGTTAGCATGATGGAATCGTTGAGAGAATGGCAGTTGGGTGAGATGGTTGCTGCTTTAGAGCAGGTTGTTAAGGCGTGGAATTCACCTTTTAGGGGAGGTGTTTTGTCTCAGTCTTCAGTGCCTGGAGTTGAGGTAGTAAGGCATGAGGAAGAAGATGGTTCTGTGATGAAGGGTTCATCACCTATAGTTCAAGAGGTGTCAGAAACATCTCAGGTTGTGGTGAAAGTACAACCGTCTTAGAGATAAAGAGAGCACTCTCGAAGAGACGTGCCGACTGTGGGACACGTGAGTTTGTCGAAACAACATTACATGATTTGGGAGTTGTGGAGTATCATGGTTCGACACCTGAGACATTCGAGGCCTGGTTGGCCAGTGTAATTCTGATTTTGGATCATGAAGGTTGTGACTACGCTTGTAAGCTAGGAAGTGTTGTCTCATTGATGTTGGAGGACGTCTGTGCTTGGTGGACATCTGTGGCGGTGGCATCGCATGCCCACGATATAGATTGGGACTTCTTTGTGTCTGCCTTTTATGAAAGGTACCTTGGAAAGAAATTCCCAAGGGTTAAGCAGCGTGGGGGTGTGGCTTCAGATTATGAAGGTGAGAAAAGTTTAAGCAAGAGAGTTGTGGGTACTGACCTCGGGAGCGGTCAGCGTAAGAGGCTACGTGATAGAAGGTTTTTCTTGAATCGAAGTTTGGGTTGTGGTGCAGACGTAGGTCAAGTGCGGTATGATCAAGGAGTGGTAGCTCGGTTGCCGAAGTGCGACCATTGTGGAAGGTGTCATGTTGGAGGTTGTCGAGGTGTGAGAGTTTGTTGGAATTGTGGTTCTAAGGAGCATGTGAAGCGAAAATGTCCTCAAGTGGTGAGATCAACTTCAGTGGTAGTAAAAGGGTCTCAGAAGGGTCGTGGGCACGGCCGAGACAAAGTTTGAAGGTGGCAGGAAGGGCAGAAATGTGTGAGGAGCTTGGGGAATGAATCTTGTTGGAATTGTGGGTCTGTTGGGCATTTGAGACGAAATTGTTTGAAGTTGGCTCGGGGTAGTCAGGGTTCTTTACCGCAGGAAGATGGTGAAGACCTTAATGTGTTAGCTGATGCTGCGGTGGTGCGGCTAGAGAATGATGGTTCTGCGAGGAAGAGAGCTCGTCTGTTGAAGCTCCGGGGTAGTGAGGTCTTTACAAGTAACCTTGTTAAGTAACCTTTACCCTAGTTATCTTAGTTTGGTTTCAGGTTTGGTTTTCCCGTGTGTAGTGGGTAAGGTCTCGTAGCTAGCAAGTTTGGGGTAGTAGTTGGTGTTGTTTTGAAAACAACTTTAGTGTGAAGAGGGTATTAGTGGGTATTTTGTAGTTAGCGGATTGTTAGAATGGTGGAGTTGGTCAAGTTGGAAGTGAGATAGGAGGTTGTTCTTAGGCGGATTCTGAGGATGTTATTGGTGGGTGTGAACCGACATACATGCACAGTTAAAACCATTGTTATATACTATATTATATATATATATGTGCTGGTCCATGCATACATGTGACATGACATTAGAGGTTTTGCATACATGTACACATGCATTGATAGGGCATATTGGTGACCATGCATACGAGCGTTCACACTTGCTAATAGCTAGTTGGGTCCGTTAGTGTTGTGATAAGATTAGGTTGGATGATGGGTTTTAAGAGTTGGTTGAGTGTTAAGAGAATGTTAGAAGTAATGGAGGGTATTAAGCGAGCTGTCATTAATAGTGAGTGTGGTATAGCATGTTGGCAGAAGGAAGGTGTTTTGGTGTTTAGAGAGTTTAGTGGTGTGGTGGTGAGGAGATTACTGGTTGAAGTTAGAATCATTCAAAGTGGTTGTTAATAGCTAGTAGAGGTGGTAGTTTCTTGGTGTTAAGTGATGTTGCAGGTTAGTGGATGTGTTTTCAGAGTGCTGAGGTAACTTGGCATTGATGTTGTAATAGGAGGGCTGTTTATGTAGGTGGTGGCTCGTAGCAACCTTCGAAGAGGTTGTGTTGAGGGTTGTAGAAAAGGTTTAGCCTGGGGTGAATAGAAGTTTCGTAATCTTAATATGTATGTATAGAATGGGCGGTGTCCTGGTAAGGCTAGTGTTGTAGTCAAAGCTTGAAGTGGAAAGGCAATGTGAGTTCAAGGGCCATTGTTGGTTGGACGGGTTCTTGTGAGAAGTGGTTGGCTAGTCGTGTATAAGTAAGTCCCTTCCAAAGTTAGCTAGTGGTATGTGGAACGGCTGGCGGAGTCGAGGTTGGGGTTTTGTGACGTGAATTTTCGGATGTTGGGTGAGTAGACCTGGTGAGTCGTTATGGTATTGATAGTGGCAGAGGTGAAGGAATGTCAGCAATACGTTGAGAAGTTTGAATAAGCAGTTGATGCTTAAGAATTTTTGCTTGACGTGGTAACTTTTGGAAGAGGTTGAGCATTTTTGCAAGGGGTTTTTAGAAGCAGTGAAGGTTGTGGGTCACATGGTGGCTGAACTGGATGGGTTGGTGTCACCGTGTATGCGAGTTTTGGGAGTTATGAGCTGATGTGGTGTATGCTGTAAAAGTTTGGAGGTTCTTCAGGTTGTTGTTTGGGTTGTGCGTAGTTCGAAAGTGTGAAAGGTTAAGCTGTGGTTAACATCTGAGTGTTATGGAATTTGTGAATAGTATGTGGTGGTGTTGGGTTTGGTGGAGTTTTGTGTGGAGAGTGTTCATTGGTGGTTAAGTCTCCTGTGTTGCCTTGTGGGTTGATTTGAGAAGCTTGGTTGTGCCCTTTTCGCCGGTTGAAATTTCGAGGACAAAATTTCCTAAGAGGGGGAGAGTTGTAACACCCCAATTTTGGGCTTAGAAGTTTTGGGTTTGAACCGGACCGGTCGGATTTTCGGTTCGAATATAAAAGGTGGTTTTAAGGAAAGCCTAGTTCGGGATGCATTAAAAATATAGAAAAATATCTAAAAATCCTCTTTTAATATATATAAGAGGGTGGTGAAATTAATTTTACAAAATGAGGTTTGGAAATATGACATTTTGAGTTAGTGACTAAAATGTAATTTTTGAAAAGTTCGTGACTGTTTTAAAAGGATTGAAACTTTGAATCTTTAAGGAGCTAATTTACCCAAGGGAAGATTTCTCCAGATTTTTCTTGATTTTTAAAGACTCATTTAATGTTTAATTAATAAAAAGGAAAGAGGGAAAAAGATATTTTTAGTTCCATAACTAACTTTTACCAAAATTTTCCTATTTCATTTTCTCTCAAAATTCCCTCAGCCAAACACATTTCCACAGCAGCGTTTCCTTTGATTTTCACACCTAAAGTTGAGATTTCAATTCCTAAATGATTCCCAATCATTTCTACATCAAATCCTCATCATTTGCTTAATGAATTTTCAAGGATTTTGGCTCTAAACAAGGAGAAATCCACATTTAGAGGTATGAACGTCCTTCTCCTCTAAATACTCAGTTCTTTACTGAAATTCCCAAGTTCTCAATCCTTATATTAAGTTCTATTAAAGGTTTTAATGTTGTGATCTTGATTTTGGCTTAAAATGCAAGATTTGGATTTAATTTTGAAGAAATTCGTATTGGATGATTGGGCTCTGTTTTGAGATGTCTTTTTGATGTATTTTGGATGTCTAAATGATGTGTGATTGAGGTTTAATCAATGCAATCCCGAATAGGTTGATTTTCCTAAGTTTTATCTTGTGAAAATGGTGGTTTTTGGGGTGATCTTGGTGTTTTTTTAATGCTGGAGGTATAAGGACGAGTTTGAGTTTATTTTGGATGTTAATTGATGTCTAAAAATGGTTAGAAGTGATGGATCTTGGCTGGGTTAAGTTTTAGAAGTGTTTGGATGTGATTTCGGTTGTGTTTGGTAGCCGAAATGTTGGATTTGCGAAGAGCAGCGAGTTTAGGTGTGTTGCTGGTGTTTTTAATGCATGATGATGCATTAATTCTCTGTTGTTATGTGCTTGAAACAGGGGAGAATGATCCGTGAGCAATAGAGGTGGCGTTGATGGTTTCGGAAGGCTTGTTGGCTAGCCTAGTTTTGTGTATCGGTGAGTGAAGTTGGGTTTTCAGCTTTGAAACCAATGTTTGAAGGTTTTGGGAGCTTAGTTTAAGTCTAAGCAACTTAGCTAAGCTCAAGAGTAAGTAAATGGAATTTCTCTCTTGGTTTGTGTTATGAATTGGTTTTTAATGCACTTGTGATTGTTGGATGCAATGCATGTGATTTGCATGTTTAAATTCTATTTTGAAAGCATATTTTAGCATGGTTTAGTGCTGGTTTTGAAAGTCATGTGTTGAAGGATGCTCAAGGTAAGAGATCCTTGGTTTTGTACTTTGGAATTGTGGAAGTGATGCATAGTGTTGCATGTTGTTTAATGGCTTTGTTTAATGCTTTAAAACATTGAATTGATGATGGTAATTGATGGTATTGGCAAGTGATGTAAGTGGTTGTTGGTTAATTTAATCGGATATAGTTACCCGGCTATAGGATTGGGTGCACCGTGAATTGAGTCGCCTTGGATGTCGAGGGGGTTGTAATTGTACCGTAAACTCCATCCAAGAATCCTAGCGATTGAGGAAATTGGTGTCACCACGATGGAGGATGGCTCTCGTGGGTGGGCTTGGTTAAGTGCCACCATGATGGAGGATGGCTCTCGTGGGTGAACCTTGTTAAAAGTCACCACGATGGAGGGTGGCTCTCGTGGGTGGGCTTTGTTAAGCGTCACAACGGTGGAGGGTTGCTCCCGTGTGTGAGCTTGGTTAAGGTGATTACAATGGTTGTGGTAGCTTCCATGTGTAAGCCTTGTGATGTGTCCCGGCTCTCGCTAGTGTATTATACAACTTCCGGTGAGTGATGTTGAGGGGTTGTGATTGTACCGTTAAACTCCATCACGGGTGTTGAGGGGTTGTGATTGTACCGGTAAACTCCACCTTGTGTTGTTCGGAAGTGTGTATGGAGCGTGTGGGACAACGCTTGTAATCCGCATATCTGATTGTGTCTTGTATTGTGATGGTTTGTGAATTATCACTTGGAAGCCAATGTAATGTTCTTGAATGTAATGAAGCATGAGATGCTTGAAATGATGCAAGGTTGCATGGGAAGTGTGTGATGTTCCAAGAATGTATGTATTACTTGTTAAGCTTGTACAAGTGTTTATCTTATATTAAGAATGGTGCATATGTGCATGAGAATCTCTTTAATGCATTGAAGTCTTGTGAAGGCTTGTTTTAAAAGGCATGTAATGCAAATGTTGTTTTGTGGTTCATATGTTGCATTTGTTTAATGCATGAGATAGATTGAAGGAGTAAGTTGTTTTCAAAGGTTTCTTGCATTGAGATGATTTTCAAATATGAGAAAAGTATAATGTGAAGTGGAAGTATTTTCCAAGGAATTTGTATTTAACTTTGCATATGATGTTCATGCATGGAAAGGTTAAATTGATGGTTTTGCAAGGATGTGCTTTGAAGTGAGTTACTTAGTTTTTCTAAGCTAATGGTTGGTTTTCATGTTTGAGCAATGCATGATTTAAAGCATGTTGTTTAAAAAGGGGTTTTCAAACACTGCTTTGGTTTATCGAAATGTGTTTACTTTTAAAGAGGTTTTATGACTCGCTGCATTGATGGTGTTTTGATTTTGAGCATTCCTCAATAAGCATTATCTGCTTACGCTCCTTTTTGTCCATCAATGCAGATATTTGAAGTTGGGACAGCAAGAAGCAAGGGATTCAAGGAGAGCTCCACTTGAGATGTATGTCTCGGTTAATAGCTATAGATAATAAAGGCAATGGGGGGAGAGTCTTTTATGTTGATGTTTAATGAGATTGTGTATGTTGGACAAGTTTGGTTTGTGATTTGAACTACGTGGTTTAACGCTTGCAACGTTTGAATCTTCTTATTCATAAGTCGTTATGCTCTGCTTCTTGTTTTAAAAGCATGATTAAATGTTGGATGTGTTGAAAGAGTTGGTGCACCTAGGGGTGGTTTTGTATCTAGATTTTAATGCAAGTTGGTGGTTATGATGCTTGGTAAGTTGCTGATTTGTTTAGGATTGATTTGGAGCATGTTCGATGGGGTTTAAATGTGTTAAAACAGGCCTATCTGTTGTTTCTGGGTAGGGTGTTTCGAAACACCCTTGCATGTTTCGAAACACGTGCTTGATTTGGCCTGGGTGTTTCGAAACGGGTATAGGTGTTTCGAAACACTTTGTCTACTGCCAAGCCCCGTTTCTGAATGGGCTAACCCCGTTTCGAAACACTTGACCGTTGGGCACTGATTTGAATGGTTTTGAGGTTTGCAAGCTTTACGTTTTAGTCCTGATTTTTGTATGTGCAATTGTTTGAGTTTGAGATGTCCGATTAAGGTGAAATTTGGCAGAGAGGCATGAAACATGACTAATTCATAATGGTAACTTAAAAATTTGTAAAGTCCTCTTAATTTCCAGAATTTACAAAATGGTCCCTAAATTCGTATGTTGTGCAATTGGGTCCCTTAATGTGTTTCGATTGCTGTGATTTTTGAGTATGCTTATCTCAGGAGTATGCCTAGGTTTAATGTGCATCTAGAAAAGTTTAAAAAGAAAAAAAGGGTCGTTAATCAAGGTTGACTTTGGTTTTCCCCGTGTAATCTTCGTAGTTCGGGTCAACCGTCTAGGCCGTGCTAAGGGGGTTACACCGCTACTATTATGTGTCTGTGAAATAAAATGTTCACTGCACCGTTACATTGTATGTGTTAACTTTACAATATTGGAACACACACTAAGTCTCTGATTCAACTATCGTAATTTATATCTCGCCTAATTCTCCGGTCTATATGTTCCTCGTATGATACTCAAAGATTGAATAAAGAGCAATTATTTTATCTTCGTGTATACCGCTTCATTGAAATATCGAGTCGTATTTTGGGACCTGTTGTCACCCGAAACATCATGACAATGTTATTCTTTCCCTATACCTGCTTGTGCTTATATCATCATTTGGTAGTTCTATATTACTGAGCTTTCCGAAGCTCACGTTGTTTTTGCCATCGCAGGTTAAAAAGAAATCTAACATGGCTCGATGACGGACACCAGTGTTTGGAGTTCTCTCGGTGTGGAGCTTGGGAGTATGATACCGACATAGTGGGCATGCATGTCACTATTGTTTCATGACAGTGTCTGTAAAATGTTTTTTGAAATTTATGTTATATGTTTAAATAAATTCTTAAAAGAGTATTTTCAACAAAGGTTACCGTTATAATTTAATATGTGTTTTTAAGAGGAAATATTTTATGTGGATTTTTATGGTGGGTCGCTCTTGTGATCCTAATGTGACTTCCTAGGATCCGCGGAACGCATAGGTGGGTCTAGGAGATTACACGCCACCTCTTAAAACCGAGCCGCTAGCACTTTAGATAATATTTTATAAGCTGAATTTAATAGACAAATTGGTCAAAATTCACTAACCATTGTTGGATTATCCTTCTTTGGCACTAACACTACAAACGCGGAATTCAACCCACTCGGGAAGCTATTCGTCATATAAAAGAGCGAAAAAGATTAAGCACATCTTTTTTCACGAAAGATCAACATCGCTTATAAAACTCAAAGGTAAATCTATCCGGCCCTGGTGCTTTGGACCCGTCGCTACTCTAACTCGCCCTTCAAATTTCATCCTCCTCAAATTCCTTTTCCAACATCGTACAATTTTCCGCAGAGAGAGTCTGAAAATTCAACTCGCAATCAAAATGGCCCGCAACACTCACATGAGCGAAATGATTGCTGAATTCCTCCTGAGTATGTTGCTTCAACCTGACTGACCGGGATTCGCATTGACCATTTATATATAGTCCCGTAATATTATTTCGCATACTTCGAAGCTTTGTCAAACACTGAAAAAAGTTCGTATTTCGATCACCTTCCTTCAACCATACCTTTCTCGACTTTTGTCGCCATATAGATTCCCTAAACCGATACAATTTCCACAATTTAATCCCGAACTTAAACTTGTACAATTTAAACTTGACTCAACTTCATTATAAAAATAAGAATTACAATATTCTTTTCAGGGACAAACGCGTAATTTTATCTCAAGAGTACAAAAGCTTATAAAGTTATATTAAAAATTTAGGGGTGCGGAATTAATTTTTTTTCCAGAAATGTGATATCAAATTATCAATAAAAAATATAAAAATACTTAAACTATATGAGAATTTAAAATTTTCATAAAGTGTGACTGTTCTCTGGTACTCCCTCAGTTCATCCCTATCTATTTTCCCATCGCTCCATTTTCACATTATGGTGATAAAATAGTCATTTTCATAACCCTAGGCCTTAGTATGGTACCTCCTCTGTTGGAAAGCAGACCATGCCCTCGTATACTCTGGGACCAGCTCAGGGAATATTATAATATATAGATAATTAAGCTATCTAATTTAGATTAATTAATTTGATTAAAACATGACATCCTACATTTCGTTACCAATTTCAGAAGATTCGCTTATATTAATCATTTATTTAGTAGGCATAGATTTTGGATCTAAATAATGTGTCTCGCTTGCATGCAGTGGCGGATCTAAATTCTAAAAAATAGAGGTTCAAAATTTTAATACAACTTTATATATATATATATATATATAAATAAATGAGTATATAAAATAAATTTTTTTTTAAAAATTACACTATATTTTTAAATTTTCCCTCAAAAAAGGATGCATATGCTCCTTTGGGAGCCATATGCATCTCCTGCTTGCATGTAGTCCAAATTGAACAATTAGAATATTCTGACAATTAAAATATACTCGTATGGTTATATGTAGTATTTAATTATATTTTTTTTTAACAATTTGATATCAAACAAATGTTCGATTTCAATTTTTTTAAAATAAATATTATTATTTTTTCTATTAAAACCACTCATTAAGTTCATTTAGTCGGTCTTTTAAAAATTAAATAAGCATACAGAATTCACCGAATCAATTACAAACAGGAATTGTTTGTAAGTCCTATAGTCGGTGTTCAGCCATCAGTAAATTTTTTTTAACAGGGTATTTATGTAAAATAAAACAATTTTTGTTTTCACTTATCATTTAATATAAAAAATAATTAAAAGTATACCAGTAAATTAGATTATTATGCAGCCATTTCATGATCTGTTTTTTTATCATACATTTCATTTCATAAGCTGATGATCATATGACCGACAAGGATTTGCATTATTTTGCTTCTCTCCTGAAATGGGAACCAAAAGGCTGCACTTAATTGTCTATTTTATTACATTCTTTACTTTCAGAATCATGATAACATATATGTTTAATATAAAGTAAGATCTTGATTTGATTTAGAAAATACATATTGGGCAGGTACATAATTGAGGGAGAAAAAAGCTCTTTTGCTTTTCTGGGTTGATTGTATCATGGGTGTACGTATAAAGTATTGATCATATATCTTTTAAAAAAATGTATTGATAATATTTAATATATTGATAATATATATTTTTAATATAAAAATATAAATAGCAATGATAAATTTGTTGACTAAATTGGTTTTTTATTGTAACTTAGTTATGAACTATTTTAGTGACTGTGGGCGTCTATCAATAAAAGAATTAAGTTGAAGGTCTAATGCATGGGTGGATCAGCAAAATTACTAAATAAATATCAACAATAGACACGACGTCAAATTCAACCCTAAAACATATACTACGAGAGAAAGAAGTGTTACAAGCGAAAAAGTACATTGTTTTCTTTAAAAAAACAAAAACTTAATAAACCAAACCATGAAAATAAAAATCAAAGAGATGAAAAAATAACTAATATGTAATAAAATATAACAAGAATTATGGTAAAAATGTAAATGACAATCATTTTGGTCAAAAACAGCCAATGTCATGTTCATCCCCTTGTGTCCTGGTGACAAAGGTAGATGCTTATTATTTCTTGGGATCTGGGTTCAAGCACCAATAATACATGCTGTGCGTGCCATTTTTGAAAAGACTAAAAAAGTTGAACATATGCTACTCTTGCATCACACCAACATATTAAAAAAATAGACAATATCACTCTTCTAACTAATAAATAAAAAGTAAAAGAAAAAAAACTTAAAAAAACCTAGGATCTAAGAATATATGATTTTTTATGTTTAACCACTGTTATTTACTTTATTAGCCGATTAATTTAGATCAAGTTTTATTGATGTCCAATATGAGAGCAATATTTTTAACTCAATTTCTTTCATTCACAACGATATTATTCGAATCCTTGATTTAATTTAAAATACTTAATGCTTCTTTCATTAGATCAACGTGTTGTTGGTAAAGAATATTGGAATTTAAATATGAATGATTTGGTTAAACATTTCAGAAAAATGATGAAGGATTGTCACGTGAGCACATTACACTGCCTGAGCGGTGAGGGTTGTTAATCTACTTTTTAGCCGACACCTCCTCAGTCCACACATGTATGCAAATATGCACCCGAAACTTAGTGAAATAAGAATGTGATTCAAGTTTTGAACATTGAAGCATTTTAAATTTCGAAATATAAGTATCAGATATTTGAGAGTAGAAGAATAGTAGGAGTTCATGCGCCTATCCCACTTTGGATGGGCATGGGGCATGGGAAAAAGAAGTGGAGACATCACGGTCAATTACTGGGCATAGCACTTCAAAAACAAATTCTTGTGCTCTGGTCCCGCATTAACCCATGTGAATCTATGATCAACACCACTCTTGTTTTTCCAACCACTTTTATTTCTTTTTCAAAAATTAATTTAAAAATTTTATATTTAGAATATATATGTTCTTTGATTTAATCAATTTTGATTAAATTAAATTATTGAGCAATAACTTATAATAAGTACTTTCTATTTCTTTATGTGAAATTTAGAATTTTTATAGAAAATATTTGTTATATGTAGAAAAGTTATCTATATATATATATTGTAATTATGTAAAAATAATAATAGTTAGGACTATTATTTGATACATTGTAATAATTAAGAATATGTTATGAATAAAATAACAAAGAACAATAATAAGAACAAAGAACAAGAATGAAAGAACAAAGAGATGAGCGAAAGCGGGAGATTTGTATTATTCTCAAATACAGACTTGTGTACAATTCCTTCAGTAAATCATCTATTTATAGGCATAAGAAGTACATAATACATTAAACTCTAATTAATGTAGATAATATTCCTAATGATAAAAGTAAGTCAAATCTCATTGATAAAGTTCTTATCATGATAGACATCCACATAGATAAATATTCATAACACCCCCTTGGATGTCTATGAATATAATGTGCCTTTTTAAAACTTACTAAGATAAAAACCCAATGGGAAAAAAAATCTTTAGTGAAGGAAAAAGAGTACACACATCTTTGATATGCATAACATGTTGCCTCATTAGAAACCTTACTAGGAAAACCCATTGGGACAAAACATTGGTTAAGGGAAAAAGAGTGCAACACATATTTACTCCCCCTCATGAAAACATCTCAGAAGATCTTTGAATCTTCATAATTAATACTTGAATATTATTTTTCTAAAGATAGTGGGGATGAAACTTTGGAGTAATATTTTCCATGATGTATCCACCTTCCATTATCTCTACACAAGATAGCATTTGTATCATATCTTGTGAAAGTAAATCACATATCTTTTGGATATGTTGGGTCAATGGTCTTAGCCAAACACATTTTTGGCTTGCCTTGTGCATAACAATTATTTCTACAAGATTTGAGGAGGCATCGACGAATGTTTGAAGATCTAAATGTAATGATTTTTGTATATTCATAGATATTCCTTGACTAACTAATATATAATGCTTCAAGACCAAGAAAATATATAATTATCTTTATTCACATCCAACAATCTTACAACTATTGGGATACTCAATAGATATGCTCTATTCATATTGAATCTTCTTTAAGATTCTTTCAGCTTATGTCTATTTATAGACAAAAAGAAATATATAAAAATGTTCGATCTTCAGGTTGAGATAAACTTGATGTCGAGATTCAAGTACTTGTATTGAATGTCCTTCATGAGTTTCCAATTTGAAGCTCTTTAGGAGTTCTAAAATTATCATAATGGATCTTGATCCAAACTCCTTTATAAAATACATAAGAAAATCAAATCATTTTTATAGTATTTTCTCAATTAGTATTCACTAAGGCGATTATACCAAATGAGCCAAAATATTCATGAGATATGTCTAAATAAATTTCCTCGGAAATTTCCAAATGCTTCTAGCATTTTAAATTCTTCAAGGATAAATATGGATCCACAAATAATTAGACGCATGTAAAAAAATTTATAACTGCCAAACTAATTGCATCCACCATGAAGTAATTAAAACTTTTCATAAATCATAGTTCAAGTCGTATTTACGATTACTTATTTGTGTCTCACTTGCATTACACCTTTAGGTGTTTGGACTGCTGGTCCAAATACTTCTATTTTTAGAAGTTCAAAGCGTCTTTCAACATCGGCCAATTCAATATCTATACTTCTGGATAGATTTTATACAAGATCCTCGATTTCTTTCTTTACTTCTATAGAAGTGTTTTTGTGAAACTGATAATTTGATTTTGATATAACTAAAGAATTTAAGGACTAAATTGAAAAAGTGAAAACAAATTTTTAAGTCCTCAAACCTCTCTACATGCTTAAAAGAAAATGCCTAAGTTAAAAACTAATTTGATCAAAAATTTTCTAAGTGTTCTTGAAGCCAAAACAGTGATTTTCGAGTCACCGTTTCAGAATGGCCTTAGGCGTTTCGAAACACTTTTGAAACTGTGAGCTCATGTTTCGGAACAAGTATCGAAATGGTTTCAACACTGTCAACCCGTGTTTCGAAACGAGTTTCGAAACGGCTTAAGAACCTCGAGACACCGTATCAAAACGACACCAAATGTTTCGAAACGGTATTCAATCAGATTTAAAAAAATATGACCGTTGAAAGTTTTTAACTGATTTTTCACAAGTCGTTAAGGCGTATCGAAACGATTCAAGCCGTTTCGATACAGGCCTTGACAGTGGCAAAAATGTTTCGAAACGGCTCTTAGCGTATCGAAACAAGTTTAACCGTTTTGATACTGGCTCTTTAATGCACCCCAACGGCTCTTTCTATTTTGGTCTGTTTCGAAACAGGGTCGGACGTTTCGAAACGGTTGGTTGCAGACTACATTTATGAAGGGAAGATAACATCCCCCAACGGCTCTATTGATGAATGCATCAACCACAACGGCTAGAATTCAATGAGAAGGTATAAAAGGGACCTCTAAAAGCTTCAGCAACAACTATTGATCCAAAAGCAAACATCCAAACATCAAATCCAAGCATTTGTGTCTAAATTCCATTATTGTCTTGTAACCCCAATTGTATTTTTCATTCCTATCATTTCAATTGGGTTGAGTGCTTGTAATTGGGCTATATTGTGTATTGAGAGATACTTGTTTTAGCCAACAACTTCTTTGTTTCTATTTGTGAGGATTTGGTCAAATTTTGGGTAAAAAATTTGACTGAAAATTGTAACGGATACCTCCTTAGCCTAGAAAAGAGGAAGAGCAATTAGTGGAATTGTTGCAAATCCTTAGTGAAGCTAAGGTAGTGGATGTAGAGTTCGATTGGAACTTGAACCACTCTAAAATTCCTTGTTTACCATTTTTATTTGTCAATTCCACCACCAAAAGCTTTAAAAATCCAATTCACCCTCCTCTTGGTTTATTTCGATCTTTCGATCCACTCAACAGTTTTATGTAAAATTGTTTGTAAAATCGTTGTCAACAACTTTCCAATTTTTTGGTTCCATTCTCGTAATGACATAACTCATCGAGATCTCTTCAAGATTTTAATCTTTATTTCAGGTACCTGAAACTCTTCAAGAGTTTTATTATTAGTTATGTCTTGGGTCTCTTTAGAAGCACCCGCCTCCAATATATGACCATCTCATAATACTTTTCATTTACGAGAATTTTGATCATTGGAACCATTTCAACTATCATGCTTCAAGCATGATTTACATCCACTTGCTCTAACATGTAATTTAAACTTAGAGCATTTCAGCTGATATATGAGACTTAATTACTCTCATTGGGTCAGTAAATATGTCTGGCAGTTGACATGAAATAACATGAATTATCTTATGAACTTTTAGTTCAAATTTGAGGATCTAGATAATGATAATTCATTTTTTTCTTTATCCAGCTGATTATTCTCTCCCCTGATGCTGAGAAAAATCATCTAATAAATGATTCTCCAATTAATGTTTAGAATTTAAACATAAAAGGAGACTCGTACTCAATATATATCCCAACCCTTTTTACTTGCCCATTTTGTGCGTTATGGTGGAGCAATTCAACTATATATCGCACATTCAAAAATTCAAAAATGGGAAATATGACTTCTGACCAAAAGTCAAATCATAATGGGGAGTTTATTATAACTCGTTGGCTTGATGCGTATAAGTGTTGCTATATGGAAATACCATATAAATAATAAATATTTTGTTCTCACAATTTAGCTATTAAATATGAGGCATCATATTAAAAATTTGATTAACCGTATTTTTCATAATCAATAGGCTTTGTAACAACCGATATAGCCTAAAATATAAACCCACTAGCTTTTGCAAGACGAATAGTCTAACTACATAATCTGAATCCTTTTATAATCAATCTCACAAACTTCTGGTTGTAAGTTGATAAAACAATGTAGATACATCTAATAAAATCATATAAATTTTTTTCACATTTGTGGATATATGGGCCCATATTTCGTTCAGATATGCAAGATATGCAGTCTCAACTTCAGCACTGTAACACCCGGGTTTAGGGGTCGGGTGAAAATAATATTTTAATATTATTTCGGGTTCGGTTTTATATTTAAAATAATCCTTTGGGCATCGGGTTTCAAAAACAAATATTTTGTGTTGGACTAAATTGAAATGAAATTCAATTTGGATAGATTTTAAAGAAAATGGAAAATAGCCATTCATTAATGGCAATCTTGTAAATAACCCAACTTTCAATTTAAATCCCCTTTTATCATCTTTTCAATATTCATTCTCTTCCCAAACCAAAAACCAACGACAAAGAAGAGCTTTCAACACCTTCCACTATTCCATCACCTAGCTCCTCCATTTTAGCTCGTTTTTGAAAGGTAAACACATTTTCAACTTGTCCTCAACTTCCTCTCTTCAAAAGTACAAGTAGTTTTCATTTTCATCAAGGTTTTGAAATTTGAGTTTTTGGTGGATTTGATTAAAAATGGTAGCTTTATGGTGTTCAACTTAAAATTTTGATTTAATATTGTTAGATATGAAGTCTATGAGTCAAATGGTTCAACATATATAAATTTTACATGGTTTTGAGCTCATTCCCGGATTTGGGTTTAATGGGGTTTTTTGAAGGGTTTTAGAGTGGTTTTTGGGGTTTTTTTAGGTTGGAATTTGTGGGTTAATGTTAGTACTATGGTTGGGGTTGTTTTGGAATCATTTGGGGGTATTAAAAGTGTTGGAAACATGAGTTTTGATTAAGGTTTATGGGCTGCACGAGTTTGGTAATCTTGGGGGTTGTTCATGGCTTGAAATGTTGTGTTTGATGTTTGAATTGTATTCCGGGTTAGTTAATTTGATGCTTGGGCTGATTTGAAGTTGTTTGGATTGTGTTGAGGTTGTTTAGAGGCAAGAACATGTGTTGGTGAAGCCTCGGGAGTGAATCCGGAAGCTTGAAGGTAATTGCTTGCTTGGTAGTTGAGCTTGGAAGTGAAGGTGAGTGGTTAATGTTTTCAAAGTGTTTTCTAAATGTTTGGTTCGAGCATGTGGACTAGGTCCGGCTTGGTAGACCCACCTAGAGTTAGGATTAGGGTGGTAGCCTAATCCTAAGCTTAAACTAGAGACATTGGTTGAACTTTTAATTGATGTTTATTCCTCGTGATGTTTATGATGTTATGATTTATGTATAATGTGTTATACATGTATGATGAGGCATGGTTGTGATGCATTGTGATATGCATGTGGATTGTTCATGATTGTGATCATGGTGATTACGTGCTAAGCACGGAATTGGTTGTAATTGATAATGTGGATTGAGTTAAATGTTGGCACTAGTATGCTTGAGTACAAATGATCGATCATTAGGATGTTAGTGTGCACACATGAGTCAAATTCGCGCGTGGCCTTGGTGGCGTTGAGTCACCAAGGAGGAGTACAGGTTCGCCCGGAAATTGTTATATATATTAGTCGATGATGAGTGGAATCCCATCGACGGGGCGTGAGGATGAGTTAAATCCCCTCCGCGAGACCGGTGATGAGTGTAATCCCACCGTAAGTTGTTGGATGTGAGTTCCAACGTGTTTATCCGCGTATTCGAGTCACAGCTAGGTGCCAATATAAGTTGATATGTGTATCAATGTGGTATGGAATGTGTTTCCCTATTTGGATGACTGTATGTGTTTACATATGTTGTGGAAATGAGCTTGTTGAGCATGGCATATTATTGGATATTTGTTCATGCATCATTGACATCTGGCTCTTAAGGATCGAAGGTAAGATCATGCATTTACCTTGGTTGAGATCGTGCTTGGACCCTGCATTGTCGAGGTTTGTTTTTAAAGAGCTTACCCTCACTAAGCTTTATTGCTTACGCTCTCTTTTGTTCGACAATGCAAATCCTTAGTTCGTGGGTTGCTAGCGCAAGTGGAGGGCCTCCAAGTGTGGTTGTTGGCTTTGAGCTTTTCAAGTATGAGTTTTAATGTTTTGGACATGTAATAGTTAAGCAATGGGATTTGTGTCATTGTTGGTTGTTTAGGAGCATGTTTAGGCTCCTTGATCATGACGTTTTTGTGTGCCTTGTTAATGCCATGTTTGGATTGTAAAATCATGTCTTAACTGCTTACCATGTTTGTTGGCCATGTGCGTTTTGGGGTTGCTTATGTGTATGGTTGATGAAACATGAAACCTTGAATGCTTATATGCCATCTTTTGATCAAATGCATGATTTTCTTGATGAATGATGTATGTACATATTGGGTGCTTTGTATGACTAGACTTTGATTATTAGATGTTGTATGAATGCTTGATGCGTATGGGGAGGTCCTAAATCGCATCTAGGTTCGAGTCTTGTGTCGTTTTGCTGGAAATGGGAGACTTGCAGTGCAGGGCGTATCGATACGCCTAAGGGCCGTATCGATACGGTCTTGCCTGCAGGACTCAGTTTTGGCTAGGCGTATCGATACGCGGGGGTGTATCGATACGGTTTTTGCTCACTGGAATTCTGAGATTTTGGTGAGTTATTAGCGTATCAATACGGTGTCTTAGCGTATCGTTACGGGTTCATCTCGTTGACCACGAGATGTTGACCGAGAGGGTCATATCGATACGCTTTAGGGCTGTATCGATACAGTCTTCCTGTGTTGACTGAAGGGGTTGACTTTGTTCAAGGCGTATCGATACCCTTGACAGGTGTATCGATACGGCCTGTTTAATTATGGAAAATGGGTTGTTTTACAAGTGATGTTTGGATGATCGTTTTTATGATTGCTCGTGTTTCCGCTGACGTGTTTCACATAGGACATGGTAATACATTTAGACAAGATAAATAAAAGAAATTTACTAGGGTTGCTAACCGAGGGGGAGCCTTAACGGGTTTCACTTCGGTTTTCCCCGTGTAGCCCACTCGGATCGGCCAAGCGTCTAGACCGGGACGAGGGGGTTACAAGCACAAGAACTTCAAGTTCTAATTCTTTTGGTAAGTGGGATCAACTATATTCTTTGAGAACAAACAACACAAGAACTTCAAGTTCTTTTAGTAAGTTGAATTTAATCAATTCCATTAAGCAACACAAGAACTTCAAGTTCTTTAATAGGTGGAATTTAATCAATTCCTTTGAGAATAATCGCCACAAAAACTACAGGTTATTTTAATACATGTGCATGTAAATCTCAATAATTTTCGCACCATTATTGATCAGGATGGTCTAACCGATCATGCCAACTATATATATATGTGTGTGTATATATCTCTGAATTTGTAAACTTCTTGTTTACCATAACATGTAATTCAATCTCACTCGTACATGTCTAGTACATCCATAAAAATTGTTCCTTTAAATATGAGTATATTTAGTTCTTTCGGAGCTTTCAATTGAAATTATCTTTTGGTAGCAATATATAGCTCTTCTAGAGCTTTCAACTGACTTTTTGGCTAACAGAACTTATATCCATATTGGCTTATTTCAAATGTCAATTGATAACATATGTTATCTATAATTCCCAAAGGGATATTTTGCGAACTCATATTGCTCTCTTAAAATTTCCACTTATAGTGGTGACGGTATTATTACCATTAGCGGTAATTATTGCAATATTCACAATTCTGCACTTTTCATAATGCGCTTTCTCTCAAGAATTTATTGCTCTTCTAGAGCATTAATATTTTCAGTACTTTGAGATATGGTATTCACATTATTCTCTTGCATTTAAATGGGAAAATATATCTTATGCTTATATTGAGCATAAATCGTCACCATAGATTGTATTTGACAAGTAATCATGTTAAACAAAATAAATAAATATCATAATATATAAATATAAATATAAATATAAAATGTATATAATTAATGTGTGTAAAATAAATAAACGTAAAGCAAAATAAATAAAAATAAATAAACGTAAAGCAAAATAAATAAAAATAAATAAATAATTCTCTTCAAAGTTATGAGAATAATTAAAAGATGATTTATTTCTTTCGAGGGTTATAAGAAAATCAATAACGTCCAAATGAGTTGGACCAACAATGTCCAAATAAAGTTGGACCAATATCATCTTCGTCATGTTTCACAAACAAAATTTGCTTCTATTTTATTTCCTTTATCATTCAATGATTCTTGATTTTTCAACGTACAACACGTACGAGACCAATGGTTTATAACATCGAATTGGTAATAAGAAGAGTTTTACTTCAATAGAATGATCTTTATCACTCTTGCCATCCTTATAACATCACTACCGGTGAGTAGAAGTATTCTTAAAATGACCATATTTTTCATGTCTATATTCATAGCCTCGACCACGACCACAACTTTAATGTGGTTTTTATTCCTTTCATAATATAATCTCACATTCAATTCAGGGAATGGAGTAGAACTAGTGGGCCTTTGAAACCTTTTTCACATATCCTTCCTCGTACTGTCGCACAAGTTCCCACTTTCGCAATGACAATTGAACTTTGTCACTCTAGCAAGGATTTCAATTGTAAACAAGGGAAGCCATAAATATATTAGCAATGACAGTGTTGATTGGAAGACAACGCAAGGGCCATAAGCTTTGTTATGCTTTCGTGAAGTGTTTTAAAATTTATGGCTCGCTCAAACCTTCAAATCATGTCATCATGCTTTTTCAAAAATTAAAGATTAAATTAAAATATTAAGATAAAAGTAATCAATAATTTTAAAAAAATGAGGGTAAAACACTTTTTTCAGTTCAACATAGAATCGATTTTTTCCCGATACTTCCTTTGAGATTCGAACAAGAAGCACCAAAAAATTTCGAGCGAACTCGTGCTGATAACGTGCTGTGAATAAAATAACAAAGAACAAAAATAAGAACAAAGAACAAGAATGAAAGAGCAAAGAGATGAGAGAAAGAGGAAGATTTGTATTATTCTCAAATATAGACTTGTGTACAATGCATTCAATAAATCATCTATTTATAGGCATAAGAAGTACATAATACATTAAACTCTAATTAATGTAGATAATATTCCTAATAATAAAGTAAGAGTCAAATCTCATTGATAAAGTTCTCATCTATGTATATTTAGAAAATTAAAAGCTTAAAGGGTATATAAGCTTCCTAAACTTTTTTTTTAATAATTACTAAAAAGCACTTCCAACTGAGATTTCGGATTTAAAAATTGCATCAATTAAATGTTTTGGCTAACGGAATCTGTTTTTGGTTGTTATGATGTTGACATAATAACCCACGCGTGTATTTAAAAAATTAAACAATTATAAAATTTATTAAAGGTTTAAAAATTCAAATTAAAAAGATTTAAAGAAATTTGAAAAGTTAAAATATTTTGAAAATATTTTTTTTAAAAAGTAAAGGGTATAATTTTTTAAAAAAAACCACTAAAAATAAATTAATTCAAAAATTACAAAAAAACTATAAAAATTTAGAAAAAAAATAATATCATACATTATATTCTTTTGAAAAAATTAAAAATTCAAACGCCTTCATTGAATGAGTCTTTGATTATTTCTTCCTAATTTGAGCTTGTCATATTTTTAAACAAATTTTCAAAAGGTTTAGTATTTAGAGCAACAATAACTTACGAGGCTCCCTCATACGATGCAAAATATACCTATGTAAATAGTTTTAATGAATAGTATGTATAACGCAAATATACCTATTTAAAAATAGGTAATTGGATGGGTTTCAGGTCGGGTCAAATCGGATACAAGTCATTTCAGGTTGTTTTTCTGTTTTAACTCGATTCGGGTTGGGTACAGGTCAGTTTCAGGTCGGGTTTATTTCGGGTCGGGTCAAAATGGTTAATTGACGGGTTAATTCGGGTTCGGGTAGACTTCAGGTCGAGTTCATTTCAGGTCGAGTTAATTTGAGTTTTGAATCCGTATTAAGTTTGAGTTTGGTACAAATAGTCGATAGACATTGGGTTGGTCATCAAGTTCGAGCTAATTATTCAATGCCTTTCACGAACACGAATCACATTAAAAATAAATATTAGGCAATAGAGCGAACAAAATATCATCAAATGATTTATTTCTAAAATATTAGAGTAAATTAAAAAATTATAAATTAAAAAGGGTCAATTTTTGTGAAAAATAAAATTCTAGGGACTAACATGAATAAAAATATCATCATATTAAAAATACTTGACTAAATTACAAAAAAATGTGTCAATTTGGAATAAAAATAAAGTTTTAGGGACTATAATGGACAAAGATATTAAATTAAAATTACAGACATTGGACTAAATTACAAACAAAAAATAAGGGTCAATTTGGAATAAAAATAAAGTTTTAGGGACTACAATGAACAAAGATATTAAATTAAAATTATAAACATTGGACTAAATTACAAACAAAAAGGGATAGGGGTCAATTTGGAATAAAAATAAAATTGTAGGGACTATAATGAACAAAGATATTAAATTATAATTATAAACATTTGACTAAATTAAAAACAAAAAAAGAATATGGTCAATTTGAAATGAAAATAATTTTTTAGGGACTATAATGAACAAAGATATTAAATTAAAATTATAAACATTAGACTAAATTACAAAAAAAAAATATGAGTCAATTTGAAATAAAAATAAAGTTTTGAGGACTATAATGAACAAAATTATTAAATTAAAATTATAAACATTGAAATAAATTACAAAAAATAAAATAGAGTCAATTTTACTTATATTTTGTGGCTTATACTTTTGTACGTTTTAAGTTTACTTATTTTATTTTTATCAACTCAAATAATAAATAGTGATGGTAAAAAAAATAAAAAGATTCAAACAAATTATAATCTTATACAATAAAATTTGGTCAAATTAAGTTATTATATAATTTACTTAAAAGATAATTTGACAAATTTGTTAGTTTGTAGAAGCATAAGTTTTTACAAGTTTCTTCTACAAGAATTGAAGCATAAGTTAAAGTTAATATTTGTTCATTTGAATTATTTTTGTATTGAATGTCTTTTGTAAATATATATTAAATTTTTACTAAATTAATTAAAAATAAATATCTTTTGTTTATTTAGTATTTATTAACTACTAAGTATATATTACTAAGTTAATTATAAATGAATATTTTTTTATCTATTTAGTATTTACTAAGTATATATTAAATTTTTACTTAGCATTAACTTAATTGATTATATAATATATATATATAAATATAAATTTAATCTTAATTTTTACTAAACATCTACTATTTAGTGTCAAAAGAATACTTAAATTTAATTATCCATATATATATATATGTATATATATATAATAAAAAATATATTTAACATTTTAAATTGATTTAAAAATAATAGTTTACATTTATCAACACTTTACATTTATCAAAATTTTAAACTCATCAAATCATAGACTTCTTCAAATGTCAGGAAAATATCATTATCAACTATCAAGCCAGGTCAATATTAGTTCATGTCAACAACATGTCGGGTAATATCAGTTATCTGCTAGGTCGATCTCGGGTTCATTTCAGTCGAGTTTCGGGTCCACTGTAACAGGTCCAATTCGGGTTCGGGGTCGTTTTCAGTCGGATGCAGGTCGGGTTTGGTTACTACAGTAATAGGTCCAACTCGAGTTCAAGTAAAAAACAGTCGGTTACAAATCAGGTTCGAGTCATCCAATCCTCGGGTCAAACCAGGTTCTGACTCGAGTAGGTTTCAGTCGGGTTTTCAGGTCGGGTTAGCTTTTTACATCCCTATATACCTATGTTTATATAAAAATTAGAGGTGGCAAACTGACCCAAGACCCGATCCGATTTTACTCGATCCGAGACCCGATATCGACCCGAACAAGATGATCCGAACTTGATCCGAAATCCGAAAAAACCCGAATCAAATTGAAATCGATCCAATTTTTAGTTGAATCGATATGGACCTAATCCGATTTTTCAACCGAACAGAACAAACCCGAACTGATTTTCAACCGAACCGAATAGACCCGAACCGATTTCATCTGAATCGAAAGTAACCCGAACCGAAGGCAGCCCGAAATAAAGAAAAGATATTAAAAGAAATAATGAAAGATTTGATGCGAATCGTCGCACAATTCACAAAAAAGTCAAATATAATAGATTTATAAAGCCATATATGGGTTTAAAAAACTGATTCGGCTTGAAAACCTGAGTGAAACATATTGATCTCCCATTGAACCGATTTTGACCCAACCCCGAAATCAATCGACCTGAAAATACCCCACCTAAAAATCAATCAAACCGATGTGACCCGATTCAGACTGATACCCCACTCGAAAATCAACCGAACTGATGTGACCCGATCCGGACTAATACCCGATTCGGAATAGTATCCGACTAGAACTGAACCGAAACCGAAAATCAATCGACCCGATGTGACCCAATACCGACTGATACCCGACCCGAACTGAACCGAAATCGAAATGACCCGAATCGAAATAACCTGAACCGAACACGATCTGAATGACACGTTTGCCACCTCTATAAAAAATATAGTAAATTTGATACCAACAAGTAGTTTTAGTGGAAAAGTGGATGATGTTCCTTCTAGAAGACTTGAGTTTAATTGCTTTCTCTACCAGGTGTGTGTATTGTCAAAGGGTTAAAAATATGTCTGAACAGATATTATATTGTATGTAACACCCGTGTTTTGGGCCTAGGAGTTAACCGAGTTTATAGTTCGAGTCAATAAAATTAATTAAAAATCAATTCAACCTTAATTTGGACCTAATTGAGCTTTAGAAAAAGGGGAGGGACTAATGTTGTAATTTTACCCAAATGTTTTAAAAAGCAAGACCACTTTTAATTAAAAGTTGTCTTCTCTTTCCCCTATATCCCCCACCAACGTTAAAACCATCTTCAAACTCTCTCCAAGCTCAAGCTACTATTCCATTGGGTTTCTTCATCCTCGCAAGGTCTTTTTGAAAGGTAACAATGTTTTCTAATTCTCCTTTTTATCCTCTATCTCCCCATAGTCTTAGATTTCAAAAATGTGAGCTCTTGAAATGTTAGGGTTTTGACAAAGTTTGAGTTTTTATGAAAATTTCCTTCCCATTTCGGAATAGGGAGATGGGTTTATGATTCTCCACCCTAAAATGTATATTATATGTCAAAATGAGTGGGTTTTATTGAGAAACCCGAAATGGGTTCTTGGAGCTATTTTTAGGATGTCAAAACTTGGGTTTTGGGAGGTTTAAAGTTGAAATTGAAGGGCTGTTGGTTTACATATGTTAGGAGGGTGTTTTGGGGCCTTTTGAGAGTCATTTGGGTGTTTGGAAATGGGTGTTTCAGCAAGGTTCTTGGGGAGCACGAATTTGAGATATTTGGGGATTTATTTTGGTTGGAAATTTTGGATGGGGATTGGTTTGAATTCAAGGATATGTGATTATTGAATATTAGCATTGATTTTGGTTATCGGTTGTGTTTTTGGTTGGCTAGAAGCAAGAGGGATCGTCGGAGAAGCTTTGGGACCGGATCCAGGTTCGTAGGAGGATTGGTTCGAATTGCTAAGGAAGGGCGGTGAGTGGTCTTAACTTGTTTTAAAGTTTGGTTCGAGTATGAGTAGTGTGTGTGTGTGTAAAGTGTGCTTGGTAGGCCACTTCCTTATAACCAAAGTAGTTAATTTAGTCTTGTTTTCCTTAAATGCCAATATGCTTAATGACTTTGCTCTTGTACTTGTTATTATATGGTGCATGTATATATACCATGATGTTGATATATGTGATGAGCATGAGTGTGGTTGATGATATGTGATTAATGATGATAATTGGCACTAAAATAATTACCGGTTGTAAATGATCGATCATTAGGATAGTGTGCACACAAATTGAGTCAAAACGTACGTGGCCTTGATGGCGTTAAGTCATCAAGGAGGAGTACGGTGATGTAACATTCCACCGGAAGCTTTTATTTATTTCTACGAGATGATGAGTGGAATCCCATCCGTAGGGCATGTGGCGATGAGTGGAATCCCGCACATGCAAGGTCCGGTGATGAGTGAAATCCCACCGAGGTAAAGTGTTGTTGAGGTTTAAATCCGCACAATCGGGGTAATTAAAGTGGCCAATTAAACTTGTTCATGTATTGTGATATATGATGGTGATATGTGATTGTAATATATGGTGTTGTTGCATGATGTGGATGTTGATACTTAACTTGACAGGATTGAGAGACCATATATGCCACTTGAAAGACTAGCTAGGTCTACTCGATTTTATGCCTATGCTTGATGTATGTAAGACTAGGATTAACATGCTTGAACCCTGCATTGTTGATGTTTTTTGTTTTAGAGCACCCTCACTAAGCTTATAGCTTACGCTCTCAATGTTCAACAATGCAGATCACTAGCGTGGTGTTAGCTCGGAGCAAAGCAAGAAGGGCTTTCCAAGTTGTTGCTCAAGTATGGTTGATTTTGTACTAGTTAGCAATGTGGCAAGGGTTGTGTATGAGCTTGTATGACTCACTTTTATGTGTTGATATTGGATTGACTATGGTTTATAAGCATGATATGCTTTGATGAATGTCGTGTGTGTTAGCATGTCCTTAGATGCTAGGTTGCCTTGTTATAGTGCAAACCTCTTTATGCTTATCATGTGCCTTCAAGGCCTTTGAGTTCTATGTATGACTTGAATGCCTAATCGCTTTTTGGAATGCTATGTATGAAGGCTTAATATGTGTTGGAATGCTTGAGATGCTTGGATAATTTTGCACCACCTCGTGTTGATTAGTGCCCTTTGGTTTCTTGTGAAAGCATGCTTTTATGTTTGATTTGCCTTAGGATTGATGTTAGTGTGTTGGTTGGGGTTTTTGAGGAATTTAGGGGCTTCCTTGTGCCTTAAATCAGCTCAAACCTGAAAGTTCGTAGCAGGGGTATCGATACGGTTGGTACGGTATCGATACCACCTTCTTGTTTCAGGCCTCGTGTATCGATACACGAAGGGGCGTATCGATACTATTTTGGTCACTGGAGCTACTGTCCAGTTCGGTATCGATACCGGCCTCTGGCGTATCGATACCGTTATATTAGCGTTGACCGTGGGAAGTCAACCTTTGGGGAGGGTATCGATACACTCCTTGGGTGTATCGATACTGTCTCTACGGGTTGACTTTGACTGGTTGACCTAGTCAATGGGGGTATCAATACACCCCTTAAGGGTATCGATACCGCCTGTAGATAAAACTTAAAATGGGGCTGTAAGATGTTGGGCTGAGTTCGTTGTTTGCCTCGTGAATGTTGTTCCGTTGTATGATCACGTAGGATTAAATATTCATCTAGACAAGATTTAAAAATGAAAAAATAGGGTTGCTAACTGAGGGGGAATTCCTTAGGGAGTTTTCACTCGGTTTTCCCCGTGTAGCTTACTCGGACCGGTCATCCGGCCAGACCGGGACGAGGGGGTTACATTTGTTGGTATCAGAGCCTGAGGTTACCGAGACCTAGGGCAGGTAAGTGAGGTAAGCTTAATGCGTTAAATGATTGTGTTGTCCGATGCATATCTTGCCTTGAATTCTTGAATATTTGACTGTTAGTATGATGTTTTGAAGCATGAATTGTCGTGTCTGGTGTGAGTGTGTGCCCATTGCTACTATTACATAATTCAAAAATATTTTTTGGAAAAAGAAGTACTTGAGCACTATTGGATCCTTGCTTTGACTAACGTAATCCTTATCTGTTTCTTGTTGTAGTTTAAACCTTGCTAGCTAAAGCATGAGACCACGTGGGAGGCCTAGGATGGTTCGACCGGAACCACGGGCAGAGGCTCCGAGAGTTGAGCCGGTAGTTGGGGTTGGAGCTCAAGTGGGAGAGCATGTGGTTGGAGTTGGAGCTCCTCCACCACCACCACCTCCTCCACCGGGAGTGGGATGTGAGGCCGGGGCCGAAGAAGAGGGACCACAAGGAGGCCAGGGTGGCCAAGGTGGCCAAGGACCGGCCGGGATTGACTTAGCTCCGTTGGTTCAGGCAATAGCCGGGGCATTCCAGGCCGCAGTAGCTGGAGGTCGGGCAGCTCATCATCAGGGTGAGGGCACCGAATTGCCATTAGAGAGACTTCGGGGCCTTGGGGCCGAAGAGTTTAGAGGTGCTACTCCGGAGAGGTCAGAGTTGTGGTTTGAGAAGACCGTCCGTATTCTTGCTCAGATGGGATGTACTGGTGAGCGTAAGTTGGGATGTGTTGAGTCGCTGCTTCAGGGTGATGCCTACACCTGGTGGGTCATCGTTACTTCGGGGATGGATGAGACCGAGATCACTTGGGAGTTCTTTGAGGCAGCTTTCCGGAAGAAATATTTGGGTCCGCGATACCTCGATGAGAGGAAGAGGGAGTTTATGGCATTGCTTCAGGGGAGTATGTCTGTGACCGATTATGAGATCCGATTTGTCAGATTGAGCCAGTATGCACCGGAGCTTGTACCTACTGAGGTGGAGCGTTGTAATCGCTTCCGATATGGGCTGAATGAAGAGATCAAGACGTATACTCTAGCTTCAGATTACACTGATTTTGATGTCTTGGTCACGAGGGCCAAGGACTTAGAGCACAATTTGAGTTTGACCAGGCGGTTAGGGGGATCTAGTTCGGGTAAGAGGTCCAGCAACTTTGATAGAGGCGATGCCAAGAGGCATCGGGAAAACAGACATCAGTATGATCATAGGCGTGGTGGCGGTAACCACGGTAGGGGCCATCAGGGTCATAGAGCTGGTGGGAAGTTGCCCACATGTGCTACTTGCGGGAGGAACCACACCGGTGAGTGTTGGGGAAATTATCATTCTTGTTGGAGTTGTGGTGCTAGAGACCACATTAGGCGTGACTGTCCACATCAGGTGGGGCAGGCACCAGCTCAGGCTCCTGCTCGAGCCAATGACTTTCAGAGAGGCCGCGGGCGTGGTAGAGGAAACTTCCAGCCGAGGAATGATGGTCAGAGGAACATAGCACATGTAGTTGCAGTTCAGCCAGAGGGCGGAGGTCAGGCCAGAGTTTACGCTCAGCGGGGAGATCAGCATGACACCGATGTGATCGCAGGTAACTTCTCGATACAGTCTTTGGGTTTGCTTTCTTTGATTGACTCTGGGTCTACACATTCCTACATATTGAGTGAGCATGCACGGTCTTTGAATTTGCCTTGTGAGTTGTTAGAGGTAGGAGTCAGTGTTACTAGTTCCTTTGGGGACACGGTAGTAGTTAGGAAGATGTACCGAAGGTGTCCGTTGATGGTTCAAGGGCATTTGTTTCCAGTGGATATGATGGAACTTCCTTTCTATGGTTTCGATGTGATTTTGGGTATGGATTGGCTCACGGAGCATAGAGCTAGGATAGATTTTGAAACTAAGCGGATTTCTTTGAGGCTCACAGATGACTATGAGATTGTAGTGGTGGGTGAGAACGTGAAGTTCTTGTCCAATGTGGTTTCAGTGTTGGAGGCTAAGAGGTTAGTTGAGTTGGGGTGCGAAGCATACCTAGCGTATGTGATGAACCCTAACATGAGTGAGGTTAGACCTCAGGACATCCGGACAGTATGTGACTTTCCTAGTGTGTTTCCGGAAGAATTGTCAGGGTTACCACCGGACAGAGAGGTAGAGTTCAGCATTGAGACTTATTCTAATTCAGCTCCTGTTTCGATTGCACCGTATCGCATGGCACCGAAAGAATTGAAAGAGTTGAAGACTCAGTTGCAAGAATTGACAGATAGAGGTTTTATTAGGCCTAGTTCTTCACCTTGGGGTGCACCGGTCTTGTTTGTGAAGAAGAAAGATGGAAGCATGAGAATGTGTATAGATTATAGGCAGTTAAATCAGTTGACTGTGAAGAACAAATATCCGTTGCCTAGAATTGATGACTTGTTTGATCAGTTGAGAGGAGCATCTGTCTTTTCGAAGATTGATTTGAGATTGGGCTACTACCAGCTAAAGGTAAGAGAGGTTGATGTACCGAAGACGGCCTTTAGGACTAGATATGGTCATTATGAGTTTTTAGTCATGCCATTTGGGTTGACTAATGCACCGATAGCTTTCATGGACATGATGAATAGGATCTTTCATCAGTATCTAGATCAGTTTGTAGTTGTATTTATTGATGACATCTTGGTGTATTCGCAAACTGAAGAAGACCATGACCGACACTTGAGACTTGTATTGAAGACTTTACTAGATCATCAGTTGTTTGCGAAGCTCAGCAAGTGTGAGTTCTGGATCCGTGAAGTAGTCTTCTTAGGGCATGTAGTGCCAGCCGATGGGATTAGAGTTGATCCGAAGAAGATTGAGGCCATTGTTGAGTGGAAGCAACCGAAGTCTGTGACAGAGGTACGTAGCTTCCTAGGCTTAGCCGGATACTATAGGAGATTTGTAGAGGGCTTCTCTAAGTTAGCCGCTCCATTGACACAGTTACTTCAGAAGAGTGTTCAGTTTGAGTGGACAGATGCGAGACAGAGAGCCTTTGAGAAATTGAAAGAAGCTTTGACCCAAGCACCGATTTTGATTCAGCCTGAGTCCGAAAAGGACTATGTAGTCTTCAGTGATGCTTCTTATGTAGGGTTAGATGTGTTCTGATGCAAGACAAGAGAGTAGTGGCTTATGCCTCAAGACAGTTGAAGACCCATGAGCACAACTATCCGACTCATGACATAGAGTTAGCTGCAGTTGTGTTTGCTCTGAAGATTTGGAGGCACTATTTGTACGGTGAGAGATGCACAGTGTACACCGATCACAAGAGCTTGAAGTACATCATGACTCAGCGAGATTTGAATCTCAGACAGCGTAGGTGGTTAGAGTTGCTAAAAGACTATGATCTCACTATTGAGTACCATCCGGGTAAGGCCAATGTAGTGGCCGATGCATTGAGTAGGAAGATGGCCGTGGACTTGAGAGCTATGTTTGCTAGATTGAGCTTGTCCGGAGATGGTGGCTTGGTAGCCGAGCTTCAGGTTAGACCTACTCTAGGTCAGTTGATTCGAGAGAAACAGCTTCTAGATAGATCTTTGGCACCTCACGTGCAAGATATACCCGAGGGTAGATCTTTAGACTACAGTTTCAGTACTGATGGGGTTTTGTGTTTCAAAGATAGAATAGTTGTGCCAGAAGATAGTGATTTGAGACGTACGATTTTGACTGAAGCCCACAGTAGTCCATTTGCTATGCATCCTGGAAGTACGAAGATGTATCGTGACTTGAAGAATGAGTACTTTTGGGTTGACTTGATGAGAGATGTGGCCGACTTTGTGAGTAAGTGCTTAGTGTGTCAGAGAGTGAAGGCGGAACATCAGGTTCCCTCAGGTTTGTTACAGCCGTTGAGAATTCTGGAATGGAAATGGGAGAACATCACCATGGATTTTGTTTCGGGTTTGCCTTTGACTCCTACGAAGAAGAACTCAGTTTGGGTAATAGTGGATCGTTTCACGAAGTGTGCTCACTTCTTGGCAGTCAACACTACTTACACCTTAGATAGATTGGCCGACTTGTACATTTGCGAGATTGTTAGACTGCATGGTGTGCCGAAGTCCATTGTGTCAGATAGAGATCCGCGGTTTACTTCTAGATTTTGGGAGTGTCTGCATACAACTTTGGGTACCCGTTTGAACTTCAGCACTTCTTACCATCCTCAGTCAGATGGTCAGTCAGAGAGGGTTATTCAGATCTTAGAGGATATGTTGCATTGTTGTATCATAGACTTTCAGGGTACTTGGGAGAAGCATTTGCCTCTAGTAGAGTTTGCGTACAATAAGAGTTTTCAGTCGAGCATTCAGATGGCTCCGTATGAGGCCTTGTATGGCCGGAAGTGTAGAACTCCAGTGTGTTGGGCCGAGGTAGGGCAGAAACTGTTACCTATGCCGGATTTGCTCAAGGGGACAACCGACAAGGTAAAATTGATTTGTGATCGTTTGAAGGCTGCTTCGGATAGGCAGAAGTCCTATGCCGATCTGAAGAGGAAGGAAGTTGAGTTCTCAGTGGGTGAGAAGGTATTCTTGAAGGTGTCGCCGTGGAAGAAAGTGATGAGATTTGGCCGAAAAGGGAAGTTGAGTCCGAGGTACATAGGGCCGTATGAGATAGTGAAGAGGGTTGGTCCCGTTGCTTACCAGTTGCGTTTGCCATCCGAGTTAGAGAAGATACATGATGTGTTCCATGTTTCGATGCTTCGTAAGTATAGGTCCGATCCGTCACATGTTATGCCCGTAGAAGAAATTGAATTGAATCCGGATTTGACTTATGAAGAAGAGCCCGTTGAGATCTTAGCTTCTGACAGTAAGGTGTTGAGGGGTAGATCGATTGAGTTAGTGAAGGTGCGGTGGCAACGTCGAGGTGTGGACGAGGCCACTTGGGAGAGGAAGGAGGATATGGAAAATCAGTTTCCGTATCTCTTTCAGTCAGGTAATTTCGGGGACAAAATTTCTTAAGTGGGAGAGAGTTGTAACACCCGTGTTTTGGGCCTAGGAGTTAACCGGGTTTATAGTTCGAGTCAATAAAATTAATTAAAAATCAATTCAACCTTAATTTGGACCTAATTGAGCTTTAGAAAAAGGGGAGGGACTAATGTTTTAATTTTACCAAAATGTTTTAAAAAGCAAGACCACTTTTAATTAAAAGTTGTCTTCTCTTTCCCCCATATCCCCCACCAACGTTAAAACCATCTTCAAACTCTCTCCAAGCTCAAGCTACTATTCCATTGGGTTTCTTCATCCTCCCAAGGTCTTTTTGAAAGGTAACGATGTTTTCTAATTCTCCTTTTCATCCTCTATCTCCCCATAGTCTTAGATTTCAAAAATGTGAGCTCTTGAAATGTTAGGGTTTTGACAAAGTTTGAGTTTTTATGAAAATTTCCTTCCCATTTCGGAATAGGGAGATGGGTTTATGATTCTCAACCCTAAAATGTATATTATATGTCAAAATGAGTGGGTTTTATTGAGAAACCCGAAATGGGTTCTTAGAGCTATTTTTAGGATGTCAAAACTTGGGTTTTTGAGAGGTTTAAAGTTGAAATTGAAGGGCTGTTGGTTTACATATGTTAGGAGGGTGTTTTGGGGCCTTTTGAGAGTCATTTGGGTGTTTGGAAATGGGTGTTTCAGCAAGGTTCTTGGGGAGCACGAATTTGAGATATTTGGGGATTTATTTTGGTTGGAAAGTTTGGATGGGGATTGGTTTGAATTTAAGGATATGTGATTATTGAATATTAGCATTGATTTTGGTTATCGGTTGTGTTTTTGGTTGGCTAGAAGCAAGAGGGATCGTCGGAGAAGCTTTGGGACCGGATCCGGGTTCGTAGGAGGATTGGTTCGAATTGCTAAGGAAGGGCGGTGAGTGGTCTTAACTTGTTTTAAAGTTTGGTTCGATTATGAGTAGTGTGTGTGTGTAAAGTGTGCTTGGTAGGCCACTTCCTTATAACCAAAGTAGTTAATTTAGTCTTGTTTTCCTTAAATGCCAATATGCCAATATGCTTTTATTTATTTCTACGGGATGATGAGTGGAATCCCATCCGTAGGGCATGTGGCGATGAGTGGAATCCCGCACATGCAAGGTCCGGTGATGAGTGAAATCCCACCGAGGTAAAGTGTTGTTGAGGTTTAAATCCGCACAATCGGGGTAATTAAAGTGGCCAATTAAACTTGTTCATGTATTGTGATATATGATGATGATATGTGATTGTAGTATATGGTGTTGTTGCATGATGTGGATGTTGATACTTAACTTGACAGGATTGAGAGGCCATATATGCCACTTGAAAGACTAGCTAGGTCTACTCGATTTTATGCCTATGCTTGATGTATGTAAGACTAGGATTAACATGCTTGAACCCTGCATTGTTGATGTTTTTCGTTTTAGAGCACCCTCACTAAGCTTATAGCTTACGCTCTCAATGTTCAACAATGCAGATCACTAGCGTGGTGTTAGCTCGGAGCAAGGCAAGAAGGGCTTTCCAAGTTGTTGCTCAAGTATGGTTGATTTTGTACTAGTTAGCAATGTGGCAAGGGTTGTGTATGAGCTTGTATGACTCACTTTTATGTGTTGATATTGGATTGACTATGGTTTGTAAGCATGATATGCTTTGATGAATGTCGTGTGTGTTAGCATGTCCTTAGATGCTAGGTTGCCTTGTTATAGTGCAAACCTCTTTACGCTTATCATGTGCCTTCAAGGCCTTTGAGTTCTATGTATGACTTGAATGCCTAATCGCCTTTTGGAATGCTATGTATGAAGGCTTAATATGTGTTGGAATGATTGAGATGCTTGGATAATTGTGCATCACCTCGTGTTGATTAGTGCCCTTTGGTTTCTTGTGAAAGCATGCTTTTATGTTTGATTTGCCTTAGGATTGATGTTAGTGTGTTGGTTGGGGTTTTTGAGGGATTTAGGGGCTTCCTTGTGCCTTAAATCAGCTTAAACCTGAAAGTCCGTAGCAGGGGTATCGATACGGTTGGTACGGTATCGATACCACCTTCTTGTTTCAGGCCTCGTGTATCGATACATGAAGGGGCGTATCGATACTATTTTGGTCACTGGAGCTACTGTCTAGTTCGGTATCGATACCGGCCTCTGGCGTATCGATACCGTTATATTAGCGTTGACCGTGGGAAGTCAACCGTTGGGGAGGGTATCGATACACTCCTTGGGTGTATCGATACGGTCTCTACGGGTTGACTTTGACCGGTTGATCTAGTCAAGGGGGTATCGATACACCCCTTAAGGGTATCGATACCGCCTGTAGATAAAACATAAAATGGGGCTGTAAGATGTTGGGCTAAGTTCGTTGGTTTGCCTCGTGAATGTTGTTCCGCTGTATGATCACGTAGGATTAAATACTCATCTAGAAAAGATTTAAAAATGAAAAAAAATAGGGTTGCTAACCGAGGGGGAATTCCTTAGGGAGTTTTCACTCGGTTTTCCCCGTGTAGCTTACTCGGACCGGTCATCCGGCCAGACCGGGACGAGGGTTACATTGTAATCAATCACTATTCCAAAAAATATAGTAAATCTTAAAAATATTAATTAAGTTCATCAATTTAATTAAATGATTCTATTTTATTTTTAAATATAATTATGGAATGATTAAAAATAACTAATAAAAAAATTGGTTTGAGATATTAAATTTAACAAATTATGAAATGATTCTATTTTACTCAAACCTACTTTGGTCACTAAAGTTTCAAAACGTTCAATTTACTCACTAAAGTTTAGACATTGAACGTTTTTGTCACTCATCCATCAACTTTTTGACGACATTAATTTACCAACGAACGAAAGAGCTTCTCCAAAATTCGAATAGTGAAAAGCTTCATATGTACGAGAGAAGCAATATACTAGGAGATTAGTTCCATCCGACGGCGGAAGAGGGAAATCGACGAGAGAGAAATCAGAAAGTTTTTAGCTGATTTGAACTTCGGGGTAATTTATGGTAAAATGGAAGTTGAATTCAGACTTAAGAGGCTGAGACGAAGTGATTGGTTAAATTTAGGGTTGAATGACTATTATCTACAACTGTTTAGGGTTTAAAAATAACCAGAAACGTTTAATATCTAAACTTCAGAAATAAATTGCTAAACCTTAATGTTAAATCGTTGATTAAATCAACAGTTCAACAATTTGTGGGCAACAAATCAATAAAAATAAGTAACTCAAGTTCATGTGCTCTATGATAAACAATAATTTTTTCTTTTTAACCGTTAACCGAACTGAAATTTGTTCGAAAATTTTTAACCGAACCGAAAAAATTCGGTTAATTCAATCGGTTTCTGAAGTAACCAAAATTTTTTCTATAAGATTTTGGGTATATTACACAAATGATCAATAAAGTATGTTGAAATAATTTTTTTAGCCACTGAACTTTCAAAAATTATAAAACAATCATTAAACTTATCAAACTATTACAAATGATCATTGCACGTTATAAATTAATGATAAATTTTGAAAAGTTTAATGACCATTTTACAACAATTCAATAATTTAATGATCATTTTGTGCCAATTTGAATATATTTAATGATCATTTTATAATATACAAAAAAATTAATATATAGTAATTTCGGTTAATTTGGTTAATTAAAGATCTTTAAATATATTTTTTTTGACAAGATCTTTTAAAAATAATTCAATAAATTTCAGTTCTGTCGGTTAATTCGACTAAAACCGAGCTTTGAATACCCTTACTAATAAATGACTAACATTTCAGTTTTCGTATAGTATGAAAATCAAATTTCAACAAATTAGAGAGACTAATTTATCAATTCTAGTAAAATAGAGAAATAAATTTCAAAATTAGACCAATTATTTTTATACCACTTTCAAGGGATTAATACAATTTTAAGCCTAAAGTTGTCACTGCATTAAGGTAACAATATACATATATCATAAGGGGCAACCCATTATTGCTTGAAATGTGTCCTTCTAATGGACTTTTCGGCCCATGATTGTCTCTATTCTTTTACTAGTCCAAATCCGTCCAAGGTTTAAACTTTAAACCCAACATCCCACGGTTCAAGCACGGCAACTTCAGCAGTAGCTTTCATTTAGGGTGTGAATTGTGCGAGAAATATTCGAAAATTATGAGGATTCGAACCGACGGAAGGGAGAATAATTAAAATCTTCACCCACAGGGATATGGGCGGGAAAGTTTTATCACCGAAGTTCAAATAGGAATGAGAACGTGGATTGTTATATCCGAACCATGAAGATAATCGAACCATAACAGTATAAATAACCACGAGGATCCCAAAAAATATCTGCAAGAATTTCGATATTTTCCAAGATTTTTAAAAATATACTTATTTAACTATATACACTTAATATATATCTTAATAAAAAAATCTTAATTGTATTATTATCGCTTTAACTTTCTCTCAAACCTAGCCATACTTAAGTTTCTCAACAAGTTTTTATCTTAGTTTTTAGATATAAGCTAAAACTATCGTCTAAATCTTCCCTAACACAACACCCTTTCAATCTTCATCATCTTGTAATTACTTCCAATCGAAGTATCCAAACTTTATATTTTAAACTGAATAGACCATTTATTTTGGTCAATGAAATAGTAATTTTGTTTAATTTTTGTGGGATGAGAATTTCCCAAAAATCGTGGGGATCCGTATGGGAAGGGTATGAGGACGAAAAAAATCAACGAAGCATTTAATGAGATTCTCCAAAATTGTAACCACAAATGTTGGGACGGAGTGGAGAATGCAAAATCATCTTCGCCCCACTCGATTTTCACCCTACTTTCATTAATTGATAGGGCTATGATGATATTTTTTTAATATACAAGTGTAATTACATGATAATATCTATTTAAATGATATTATTTTTTAATATACTAATGTGAGAACATAATAATATTTTTATATATTTTTTCTTAACCTTTTGACAACCAATACCAACCTTGCACATACAAGTTTAGAATGATATATTGGTATCATGTTAAAACTAATTTAATGGCATACTAATGTAAATGATCTCTTCTTATAAACACATATATACTATATAATAATTTTTTAAAATATTATATAATAATTATTTATACATTAATGGTGAAGTTTTTAATTCAATAAACAACATCAATTTACAATCATACACCGTTCATATATAGGATAAATAAAACCACTTGTCACTAATTGTTTTCGTTTTTCTGTTTTGGTCACTAAACTATTATTTTTGGCAAAATCATCACTTACGTTACATTTTTTCCCTATTTCAGTTACCCACCATTAAAAAACTCTTGGAAAAATCAATAGTTTAGTGACGAAAACAGAAAAGAAGCAATAGATTTGTGATAAAAACATGAAAAAAGTAACATAGTGACCAAAATAAGAAGAAAAAAAACGTGACACTAATGACAGTTTTATTAAAAAATAATAGTTTGCTGACTAAAAATCAATTTAATGACCAATGGAATTGTTTACCCTAATATATATTACATTCATGCAACTATATGCAAGTGGCTTCTCTTGCAGGTTCCAGAATCAAATTTTAGACCATAAAATCAGAGACAAGTCAGGGGTTGAGGGACACCTGCCACTTAGAATAGTAAAAAAATTTATTTTAATATCTTTAAATTTAAAATATTAGGTTTAGACAATGATAAAATTACACCACAAAGGATAAATTTTGAATTTAATTTGTTTCCCTTCCTAAGCCTAAGGCTACAAAGGCTATAAAACCAATCAAAAGCACTGATCTGAATTAAAAACCAGAAGTTTAGTATTATTATTATCTCTGGTGGGTCTGAATGTAGAGACAGTGGATACTGAGAAGAGTAATGAAGTGCTTGAATATTCAATGAAATGACAACACTAATCAAATAAAAAGCTGAAACCCCTTGAAACTTCATTCACCAAAGTCAATAAGAATGTTGTTCCTGCAAATGAAGGGTGGGTTACCATTAATATATCTTACGACATGCTATCTCTGTCATCCCATATGTCAAAATCTGTATCTAGTTAGAGTCTAACAATGAATGGTTAGACTCTAACTATGCATGTTTCCTCGTATATCAATTGAGAAACGTGTCGATTTATGATTCACGTCTTCGATCTTTATGTAATAGTTTTGTTGAGGTAAATAAGATGATAGTGGTGAGTTTTCAGACGGTATATCCAAGCTGATTTGATCATAGAGTTACGGTCAATAGTGATAGGGAGATGAGAAGAACAAGAGAAATGAGATATGGATCAACTCTTTATGCGAGATTCAACTTGAGCGAAGTTGATTGCTCCTCTCGTATATATATTAGGGAGGTCTGAGACGGTATGAAGTCTAGACATCCTACAATATGTTGGATGGGGCAGAGTAGCCCTGTTTTACCAATTAATAAGCTTAGCTCGTGAGTAAGTGGATTTGATATCCGATAGACTCAATTTCCTTCACCGTTTTACTTGCTAAGTGGTGGAGAAGATTAATTTTTAAGTGTTTGTGGTGGAAGTAAAAGATAGATAAAATTGACACAAGATTTAGAGTGGTTCAAACTTCTAACAAGCTCTACATCTACTACCTTAGCTCCTCACCAAGGATTTCACCAATTCACTAAGAATTCTTCCCCTTTTTTAGGCTTAGGAGACAACCTTTTAAAACCTAGACTCACAACCCAAGTCTGGCATCCAAAGCTCAAAAATGGAGCTTTGGAAACTCTCTCAAACAAGAGAAAACTTAGCAAACAGAAATTTCTCTCTAAAGGTTGATGTTTGCACACTAAAGCACTCACCCAAATCTTAGAACACTTGAGCATACATTGACAATTTGAGCTCACAAGTGTTTGTCTATACAAGGAATGAAAATTTAAGCACCAAGACAATTTTGCATCATAATGTTGTTGACTTGAGGATCATTGGTCTTCCATAGATGCCTGGAGTTCCCTTTTATCTTTCCAAATGATTTCCTAGCCATTGATGACCGTTACAGATGAATTAGAGCAGCTGGGGATTGATTTCCATGCAAATTTTCCACTTCTGGTGCCTTCGGTATCGATACTCGTGTGAGCGTATCGATACAGTGTCTGTTATGGAAATATCCATTGGATGCTGAAAAGCCAGGCTGGTTTCGATACTATCAAGGTGGTTTCGAAACCACTAGTTTGGATACCACCAACCTTGTATCGATACTGCATAAATTGTATCGGTACGAGTTGCTTACTGGAAATGGTTTTCAACAATGGTATCGATGCAGACCAAGGTGTATCGGTACGAACCTTGTAAAAATGATATTTTGGCCATTTAAAAATTGTTTTAAACATGTTAAAAACCCTATAAAACCATTTCAAACATATTTTCAAGTTATTTGGACTTTAAATAAATTTTCAAAATATTCAAACAAGTCCAAAAATATTTTTCAAATTATTATATCAAAACAAATATCCTAACAACATCTAACTTGCCAAGGTCAATATAGCTTCTGGACAAGGTTACTTCGGAGGACTTTGATATGTCATACTCCGAAAGTCCACTTCGCTGGTGCTCATTGAACACGGTCAAATGAATAATTTCAGACATATATCTCCAAATAATTTAGTGCACGAAAGATTGTAATACATAAGGGTTATGGCGGGCTATGAAGCACGAGTACTTCAATCTAATGTCGTACCATGTAACCGATACGTCCTCGTACCGAGGACATATTGGATACGGCTTGGGCACTCTCAAGTATCCATATCTCTATTTTTTTCTTAATCTTCTATTCTCCTACCCTTTTTATGTCATTTTCTTGTTTTTTATCCACTTTCTCTTGCTCACATGATTCAACTATAAGTATATAAGTATGTGTGATGTCATGCTCAAATGATTTCTTTATGAATTTCTATTTTTACATTTTTTTAGAAAATACAATTTATTTTATATCTACCGTATCGTTTTCGTACTCGTACCCTACAATTTCACTACAAAAGACTTGTTCTATTGCGACACATTTTGTGGCGTTTATTGATCAAACGCCGCCAAAAATAAACTTATCACGGCGTTTGTAGGAGAAACACCACAACCTGACAACTATTGTGTCGTTTGTATAATAAACGCCGGTAAAGATAAACCAAGATCAGCGTTTTAAACACAAACGCCGACATAGGTTTATTATATGTATCGTCTCTAGTGGCGTTTAAGAAGGAAACGCCGCAGTGTATCTCCTTTTGCGGCGTTTTAAGAATTGTTATTTTTCGTTTCTATATTCATACCGATTTTCGTATTTGTGCCAGTGCAACATAGGTAGCGAGATTATAGTAGGTATAACAAGTTTACAAACAAGTATTAAGTATTGTAATAACTCAGAAAAGAATAAAAATTTTAATCTTAAAAATAATATTACTGGACGGAGACTACCATAAATTTTAAAAAGATTCATAGACATTAAAATAGACCGTTAAGGATACTAATCATGACTTTGTTTATTCCTTCTAATACCACCATTGCTATCCTTCAAACAGCTTAAAACATGCAATATTATATAATTATAATAGAAAGGATAAAGAATACTTTCTTTTAATATTGATGTAAAAAGGATTACAAAGCTTGACCTTATCAAGATACATAGGCTGCGTATATATAATACATTAAAGGAACTAAAGCTAATTGTAACTAATTACTAACAGACTTGATAAACGAAGATGTAGAGCTTTTCTAAACATGTCAACTATTTGATCATTAGAATAGACATGGAAAAGTTTGAGAAAACCATCACAGATTTTGTCACGAACGAAATGACAATCAACTTCAATGTGTTTGGTGCGTTCGTGAAAGACTTGATTCGTTGCCAGGTGAATCGTAGCCTGATTATCACAATACAAGAAAGCCTACTGAAAAAGAACCTGAAAAAAAAGACAGTAATGCAGCTAACCAGACGAGTTCACATGTAGCTGAAGCAAGAGACCGATATTCAGCCTCACAAGAAGAGCGACTAACAATATGTTGTTTCTTGGACTTCCAGAATATCAAACTACTACCAAGGTAGGTGCAAAACCTAGTGGTTGATCGTTGAGTGTCTAGACATGAGCCATAATTTGAATCAACAAAACTAGAGAGTTGCATGCTTGAATATGAAGGAAAAAATAATCCAAGTCCAGGAGCCTGCATGATGCAAGACAACAAATGATACGCATTTTGAAGATGAGGTTTACATGGAGAAGAAACAAATTGGCCCAATAAATTCACAGTATATGTAGTACCAGGGTTGACATAGTTGAGATATAAAAAAAGACCAACTAGCTTGCGCTATAACTGAGGATCTTCCAAAAATTCACCTTCAACCATGCTTAGCTTATGAGGAGAAAGGATTGGTAAAGCAACTGGTTTCTTCCTAAGGGAACCTATATCCTCCAAAATTTATAAAGCATAATGGAGTTGTGAAAGATAAATTCCAATCGCATTACGGGCAATTTCAAACCCAAGAAAATACTTCAGTGTGCCCAAATATTTGAGTTTGAAATGTTGTTGAAGAAAAGACTGAACATCGGATAATAAAGCCAGATTACTACTAGCCAAGACTGTGTCATCCACATAGACAAGGAGAGCCATTAAATCAACACATGAGCCTTTTACAAACAATGAATGTTCAAAGGGGGACTGAGTGAAACCATACTTCAAAACCACTTGTGAAAAAGAATGAAACCATTTCCTTGAAGCCTATTTAAGCCCATAGATAGACTTTTGCAATTTACAAACCAAATTTGAACCTTGAACATCAGAACTGTAACTGAGAGGGAGTTGCATGTAGACCTCCTCATCAAACATCTCATTAAGAAATGCATTGTTGACATCGAGCTGGAGAATATGCCATCCTTGTGTTGCAGCAAGGGCAAGTAAGACTCTAAAAGAGGTCATTTTTGCTATGGGAGAAAAAAGTATCAATATAGTTGATCCCTTCAACTTGAGTGAAACCTTTTTCCACCAAATGAGCCTTGTAACGGTCGACACTGCCATCAGGTTTGTGCTTAACTCGATAAATCCATTTGCATACAATAGCTTTCTTGCCTTCAGGAAGGGGAACCACAGACTAGGTTCGAAGGGATTCCATTGCTTGTAATTCTTCATCCATGGCAACTCTCCATTCAGGTAACTTAACTGCCCGATGAAAGAATGAGGGCTCAAAACAAGAAGACATATTTGCCACAAAAGTTGTGTAGGAAGGTGACAAAAGATGCGTAGAGACATGATCTCCAATAGGATAGGCAGGCTTTGAAACAACAGAATTGCAGTTGTATTGCTCCAAATAAGAAGGCCTTTGGGAATCTTGATATGATCTCCAAGGCTGAATTTCCAAAGGAACAACATGCTCATGTGGTAAGGCAGCCTCTGCATTGTGGTCCTCCCAATTGTGTGTACCATGCACATTTGAATCAACTGACGTATTAGGTGCATGGGATACAACATGCTCACTTTGTACAATAGGTTCCACAGGGTCATCTGGCAAAGCAATGTTTGAAGACTGTCAGGTACATGATGCATGGGAGGCTGAACTTGAGACTCATCAGAAAACTGCATAGGTTCTGTGGGATGGCCAAACACATGATTCTCATCTGGTAGCACATTGGGCAAAGAAATACTAGGAAAGGGATCAATAGTAAAATGAAAACCAGTAATGGTATGAAATGGAAAGAAGTGTTCATGAAATACCACATTGCGAGAAACTAAAATCGATTGAGTCTTCAACACGTAAACCTTGTAACTCTTCATGCCTGCAACATAACCAAGAAAAATACAAGGGAGAGCTCATTCAGAAAATTTTCTCCTGTGAGACTAGAGAGTGGAAACAAATCATAGACACCCAAAAGTCTTGATATGTGAGTATGATGAAGCCTGAGCATGCAAAACTTCATAAGGAGACTTGTCTTGAAGAACATGCGTAGGCAACCTATTAATTATATAAGTTGCTGTAAGCATGCAGTCACCCTAGAAACGAATAGGCACCCTTGATTGAAATAGTAAGGCTCGAGCAAAAGCTAATAAGTGTTGATGTTTACGCTCTACAACGGAGTTTTGTTGAGGAGTTTCAACACAAGAGAATTGATGAAGAATACCCAACTGAGAAAACAATTATGCAAACTTCAATTCTAGGGCATTGCCTGATCGAAAGAGTTTCAAGTCAAAATTAAACTGTCGTTTGACCATGCTAATGAAGTTAGGAATAATTGATGTTACATCAGATTTATACTGCAGTAGATAAGTCCAAGTAGATCTTGTGTAATCATCGACCAATGTCAAAAAGAAACGCTGAATATTATAAGTGACATCTTTGAACGGTCTCCAAATATCACAATGAACAAGTTCAAAAGGTCGATTAGTATGAGACACAAAATTAGGAAACGGTAGTCGATGCTACTTTGCAAGTGGACAAATTGAACAAGGAGCAATTTTATTACAAGAATAAGATGGTAAAACATCTTTTAACAAATGCAAAACGTGATTGATGGAATGGCCAAGTCTATCATGCCAAGAAAACAAAATAACAATGTATGTGGAAGCTTTGAGAATAGCCTAATCATTTGAATCGTTCATCCTGCTATGTGCTTTAGGATCCTGTAGCAGATAGAGACCCCAAAACAACTCACCCTTCCCAATCACTTGACATAGGTTTTGAACCAAACATTGATTTTTACAGAATAAAATGTTGAGATTAGAATCATTAACCAATCGGCTAACAACCATGAGATTGAACCAGAATTCTGGAACAAAGAGAACATCCCTGAGAAGTAATCGAGAAGATAACCTAATATTTCTAGAAAAACCAACAAGAACTATGGATTTATTTGGGAGTAAGATACTACCACCTTCAATGGGTTTTAATGATTCAAACAATTCTTTTGAATAGCAAACATGCCTTGATGCACCAAAATCAATGATCCAAGATTGATGATTATCAAAAGAATCAAGATTATTTACATAAGAGAGAATCTTGCCTTTCATAGACGAGTTGATTGAAGTAGAATCTTGCTTTGATGTACCAGGGTCTGAAGAAGTTATTGTCTTGAGTTGAGCAGTAAGCATGGCAATCAACTGTTGACATTGATGGTCAGTCAAAGATTCATTAAAAGAATTTGAAGAAGCATTGGCAGGAATTGAGTGAGCATCACCAGGAAGAATAGAATTGGCATGAACAACATTAGAACTCTTGGATCGATTGTTGTAGCTAGGGGTAACCATGAAGTTTGTAACATTTATCTTTTGTGTGGCCTAAAAAATTACAGTAGCTGCATTGAGGACGAGACTTACGAGGATTTGAGGTTTTGACAACAAGAAATGATTCTGCAACTGGGTAAGGTAATGCAACAGAACGTTGATTCTCTTCTTGAACAACGAGGGAGAAGACCATGGTGATGGGAGGCATAGAATCCATGAAAGTATCTGGCCACGGACATGAGCAAACGACTCATTGAGCCCCATTAGGAATTACATAGTAAGCTCCTTGTGTTGATCATCTATCATTTTGCGAACACCACCACAATTGCATCGACCACAAAAACACACAAACTTAACAGAAATCAACACATCCCAAATAACTTTCAGTTGTGTATAATACGTGCTAATGGTCATAAACCCTTGAGACAAATCACTCAACTTCTTTTCAACTGGAAAATACGAGGACTAATATTTTGTTGAAAACGATCTTGAAGATCTATTTAGATATTAGCGACATTGGAATGGTAAAGCAAACTGGCAGCAATATTCTTGGATACAGAGTTGAATATCCAGGAGAAAACAAGATTATTCGCCCATGTCCAGGAATTGAAACGATCAGTGAGAACGGGATTAAGAGCAAAAATGGAACCATCAACAAACTCTAGTTTGTTTATGGCAGATAAATCCATTACCATAGAACGCCTCTAACTATTATAATTGTCATTTGCAAGAAGTTGAATAACCAAAACCATTCCATGTTTATCGAATTGATGAAAATAGTAGGGATTGCTGCCATTCTCGAACTGATCATTGAGATTGCTAACGTGGCCCATGATCGAAAAGAAGAAACAAATAATGAGGAAAGCGAAAAAAAAATCAAAGAATTTCTGATACCATATAACAGAAAGGATAAAGAATGCTTTCTTTTAATATTGGTGTAAAAAGGATTACAAAGCTTGACCTTCTCAAGATACATAAGCTGTGTAAATATAATACATTAAAGAAACTAAAGCTAACTGTAATTACTAACAGACTTGATAACCAACTAACTGGGGAATAAATCTCCGTTTAATTCTTTCATCTAATCAGGACCTAGCCATGCTTTCATTTTGCAGATCAGCGGTCCATCTAATTATTATTCAGATATTAATCATGACTTTGTTTATTCATGTATGCCATAACGAGGCCACTTATTAAAGTATCCGTAATATGCTCAGGTCTTTTCCTAGTGAATACGTCTTTACTTACTGGTTCAGTTCCTTACTGGCTTGAACCTCCTGTTATTATTCTAATGGTCGACCCCTTTTCCTGTGGGTGCAAACTTTTCTGTGTCACTCAGAACCGAGCTAGCAAACACGTACCTGCATTCTTATCAAAACACACTAGTTTATGTTATTACCGATACCAATTCGAGTCGCAATCGCATGAATAGTTTACATGCGGTGTATGCTTGTGTGCAGTGATATGCATCTGTTACGAGCGTGTGAGTTGTATAAAAAAAAATCAGTATAGATATTTTCATGAGACCATTACCCTCTTCTCAAAAGATGGTATGTGTAACGCCACCACTTTTATATACAAAGACCTCTCATTTCTTTTTTGATGTAGGATTAATGTGCCTTGTACGTTTAAGGTGTAACAATTCTCTCTCACTCAACCTCGTGATCTCCTCGTTATGAGTCATCTGCCCTCATAATGAGTTATTGTCACGGTTGAATCATCCGCACTCGTGAGAAGCAATGAACCATAACATTTGGTTTCATAATTGCCTCTAAATGTACTAGGAGTAGAGAGGATGTCATAGTCCCGAAGGAAAAATTATGAATCCAACATAGAGGTGTAGTTTAGGGAACAACAAATTCGACAATACATGACTAGATGTATAAGACATGTAGCTTGTTAAAGCAATACAAATTTCAGCTGGTTTGGTAAGATTCATGATGAATATGACGTAAAGAATCACTTGGTCGTTGTTATGCTTTCAGTTCAATGTTCACTACGATAATATTCTGCGGCTCATATCAACTTAAAAGATGCCACTGTTAAACCAATTCCCAAGCTTTTTGACAAAATCCAATGCTAATCGAGTTCTTGTAAGAAAACCCAAAGTGAAATGACTAGCAAATTAAGTGAACGCCTCCTCCTTATAGAGGTGAGTGTTTGATCGAGTCGAGTCGAGTAAAAAAATTTCGAGTTATTTGAGTTGACGCGTCATATTTTACCGCTCAAACTTTATTTGAAATTTTTTCAATTCGAGTCGAGTCGAATTTCGAGTTCCTATACAAATTTAATTGTAATTATTTATCATGTTATAGTACATTTTGATTTTAACTTAAACGACTTTATCTAATCATATAAGATATGCATATATATTTCATTATAATTTTTCATATGTGGCATATGTTTATTCATATATATATATATATATATATATGTTTATTCATATATCAACAAAAATTGTGGAACTTGACTCAAACTTAAAAATCAATCCACTAATTGTTAAAAATTTTGAGTTATTCAAAATTTCATTTTACAACCCAAAACTTTATTTGAAAATTTTCGAGTCGAGTTTTTGTAATTTAGAGCCGAGTCAGAACGAGTCGAGTTTTTTTTGTCTCGAGTCGAGTTGAAAATTTCGATTTTCTCGAGCCGAGTCGAGTTTTGGTCACCCCTACTCCCTGCGACGTGGACAAGTTATGTTCACGTTTCTTCACGCATATTGGCTTGGATCAAACATTAGGAAGGGCAAAGGTCTATTAAGGCTTTAAATATAAAAATTGAGAGAGACAAAAACTTTATTTTACTACTATTTATATTAAAAGGGACCTTAAATACAATTATACTAAAAAAATTAATCTAAATTCTTGCCCCTTCCATACAATACATGGCTCCGTCCCCGCTAAGATACGTGGAATTTGTCAATGAAACTGCTCCTCATTTCATGCTTAGAGGTGACACGATGTGTCTATTATATTGCTCGAACTCTTTATTTAGTTCCAAGTATTTTTGCTCAACACTTACATCATACATATTCAGTTATGAGTAAAAGATTCTATATTTATTTTTAAAACAAGAGTCGGATTTCATTAAAAATAAAGAAATTTGGAGACTATCAACAAAAACTTATACAAAAAAAAATATATAAATATCTGAAGGACATGTACAAAGCATGACATTTAACTTCCTTAAAAACCCAACAATCCTTGTAGATTTGCTCAGTTAATAGTTTTGAATACATCTAAAATCTGCTACAAAAGAGATCTAATTATACTAGACCGCCGACCTTCACTGATTAGGGACATGTTCCATGATGATCGGCTAGACTAACGCAAAACTACCACAAAGGTATATGAAAACCATGCCACATGGAAGAGAAAACCATGTCATAAAGGTAGACTAAACAAACGGAACAAGATGTGCAAAAATGAGGAATCCAAGATAAAGAAGATATTTACTGAAAATTAAAAATAAAAATAATAAAGATCCTCAGTTGTCGGCAACTAGCACAAAACTAGTGTCGACGTTGGCAACTCAAAAAATAATATGTATGTGTTGAACATATACTTATATCTGATACTCATATCGGAATCCAAGTGACAATTACCCTTGGCAACTTATATTCAATGTCCCTTATAAAGTGGGGGATGTGATGGAAATGGGTCCTTTGAATTAGTTCAATTTTTTGATTGGATTCAGGAACCTGAGATGGATGGAGTAGAGACGTTGGAATTGAATATCTGGCTTTAAGCATTGTATCCATTGATGACTTTGATGAAAAAGAAAAGGACAGCATTACGACTGGTCCAGAAGAAGTGGTTTCAAAAGAACAATGGAGATTTGTCATTCAAGATTCCTTGTGGGCTTGCAATGTTTCAAATTGCTGTCAAAATATCCTTCTTTCTCGGTCATATAAGGAACCATTGTTTTCAATTTGAATGTTTAAGGATGTTTTGTTACTTAAATCCAAAAGCTTGTCTTTATTTGTCTTCAGCTAGTTGCCATGATTCAAGGTTAAGTGAAAATCGAAAATTGATTCAAATCGGTGACGGATCCAAAAATTAAAAAAATCGAGAGTTCAAAATATTATTTTCTCAAATGGATATGTAAATTATTCTTCTTAAACACAATAAATTAAATTTGTTTTTCCAAAAAAAAGTATGTAATTGCTCCCCTCCAATACTTCACAGATACACGCCCCTGATTCAAACCTGTGTGTTGATATGATTTCAAATCTGAGTATTTTTTCTTTCAATTTAAGTTTGATTTCATTTTGGTTATTACTTAATTTTTTTTTTTGCTTAGCAAAAGTTCTTATTTTTTAAAGACTAAAGTCCTAACTCGGTTGAGAGTCATTAAAAACCTCTCTAGACCTAAATGGAGGAAAAGAGTACTCAACACCGAGTAATACAGAACTGGAACCTGGTCTTACACGATTACCAATCACAAAAACAACCCCAAGTACCTTAGCCGCACAACACCGACAAACTGATACTGAGAATTTTCCCAACCAATCCTCAAATCCCAATGATCTACCACCAGGCTTTAAAACAACTTTCACGCTTTTGTACCTTCTCTTGCTAAGCCTTCCACCAGAGCAGCTCGATTCAAGCATTGCTGAGAGAAACTCACTTACCCGATTCTCTTAACTAAAAGGTCAATCTGCACAAACGTAGATTAAAAAATGATTTTTTTTGTTTGCGTTCGTTCATTTAATTAAACGAACAAATCACAAACGACTGTTGAATGTTTGGTTCGTTTATAGCTGTATAAAAATTGCAATTACCTTAATCGAACTTAATTATATTTTCCATTTAATATATACTTAATTTTTTATAGTATAAAAAGTAGATACATATAATTTACCAAAAAGTAAAAGTTCTATTAAAATATTAAAAATAAAAATCGATACAATTTTGATCAACGTTGACTATTAATTAAAAAAACTACTTAGTAATCAGCAACCTATAGAGCAAGTGGTTAAAAAGTTCTCAGTTGACACCTTTTTTCTTTTTAGGTTGTGAGTTCTAGACCCAATAATAGCAAATTTCCCCTTCCCCTCCCCTTAGGTAGGAATTGTTCAAAAAAAGAAATTGCTTAGTAACAATAATTTCTTCGATCTAAATTGAACCAAACCATTATCATCCCTACCCGAATTCTTTTTGACACAAAAGATAATATTTTCTTTTGGTATAGTTCATGTTTTATGAAATATGTTCGGAATTCGTGACTCTTTCCTATAAGTATCATTTCCAAAATAGATTATAGTATGGGAATGGAAAACAGAATTACAAATGCTAAAATTCGGATTCTAATTTTGAAAGATTTTGTTTTGGAAAAAGTGTGTGAATAAAGTTGACAAATTGGAGATATATTGTGGAGGACAAGAGTACGTTTAGGAACAGTAAGAATTTAGGTTTCAAAAGGGGAAATGATTGAAACAATTAGGGTTGTGTTTACAGGCACATTATGGTTTGTTTGGTCAGTCAGCACATGGTCAATATTATTGCAGTTTGCTTTGGGCCAATCAGCAAATATTATTACAATGGTGTTCAACTGCTCATATATATATACCTTTGGGCAATTTTAAATCAAAAATCTATTTTTTTTATTATTATTTAGACATATAACCTCGTGGACTTATATTTGGAAAAATAGCCCCAAATTTGCCATGTATGAAGAACTCTCTTTCTTGGAATAGCGAGCCACGATCTCGCTTTTTGCAGAAAGCGAGTTCTTCATATGTGGCAACGCTTTTCAGAATAACGAACATAAAAGGAACTCGCTTTCTGCAGAAAGCGAATTCCCCAAGAATTTGAAGAGTCGGGCTGGCAGACCAAGCGTTTATAGGCATGTTCGAGCAATATTTCAGGGTTATTAATCGTATAATTTTAGTAAACATTGAGTTCAAGTACGTAGTACTGGAACTTGTCTTTCATTCAACACCAATATGAGCAAGTTCGGTCCATTTTAAACTGAGTAAAATTCCCGTTGAAAACGGTTCCATAGCTTTTTTGTGTGAATGGTTTTGCTTTTAAAAAGGCGTGATAGGCTTGGTTTATTAATCGAATATTGTAGGTTATTGTTTATCCCAAAAAAGAACGAAATTAAATATAAATTCTAAAAAAGTATGTAAAAAAATAAATAAGGCAGAATAAAATATTGGTAATTATACATAAACATAATTAAATTTTTTTAGACATCCCCCTCGTCCTAATGATGCTTATGTCCACTCGTTCCGCAATTGGGTGCACGACGATCTCGTGGCAGATTCCTCCGAACGTCATGTTCTCCACCACCGTCCTCATCAGCAGCGCCATCTTCATCGGCACCATGATCGTCCTCGAAACGCGGATCACTGCCGGCATTGGGGATGGTGTAGAATAAGCTCTGCGATGGCGTCTTCTCCACAATGATGTAGTCAAACTGTGCTGCCAACGGTGGAACATCAAACACCAGAAGAACATATGATGAATTCATCGGCATGAAAGAACGATAGGCGTCCACAAAGTAGAACTCGGGTGGGGCCTCATTTGCTGAAACGTCTCAAGACCACTCATCTGCAGAAACGATGACGAAGCTGAGTGCATGAATGTCAGTCTTGGCGCTGGTGTCGAACGCTGTGTCGCGGAGTGATCTACTGTTTGCGTTGTTCCAAACGACGAGGCCCCTACAGTGTGAGTTTGTTGTCTTTGGCTTTCAAGCCCCATTCTGGTACCGTGCTGCGTCGGCAGGCTCTGGGTGGCTTGACGTTGTGCGGGCGGGCGGTTTTGGGGAGGCACCTAAATTTCTCGCTCGCGCTCCTCTGAAGTCTGTATATACAGCTTCCCATTTTGGTGGTACCCATGCATATAGTCGAAAGTGGCATCCTGATTCACAATGGGTGCACAGATGGGCGGCCTCTTGTCATATCTGTCATCCATTTCCCAACCCAGTTAGCGTGAAGATGGCCCCAATGGACTTCTGTCTTCCCCTGCCGCGTCAACCGATGTAATTAGTCCAAATTTGGCGGCAGCTCCGGAACCCCTTGGATGTAGCCAAACTGTCGTAGAACCCGATCGATAGGATGCCACTCGACAATTTCGTAGTTGATGAGTGGCACTAGCAGCAGCCAGACATGAGAGGTGTCCATAATGTCCTGTGAAATACAGTCACGAATCAGAGGAGCAGTGTACGGAGTGCTCAAGAACTGAAATTATTTTGAACATGAGTTATATAAATTTTGATTAGAAAAAAATATTTGAGAAATTAAGAAAAAATGGTCAGAATTCCTGACCTCGTCTTGTATCTTGTCGATCAGCAGCCTATAGTCTCTCTGTGCATCTGGCAATCCCTGGTGAGTGAGTGGAATGCACCCCATTTCATTAATGAAAAAAAAATTAAAAATTCTAATAGTTTAAAAAATATTTATAAAATAAAATAAAATAAAATAAATTTAATAAATTTAATAGTACCTCAGAATAAGTGGGAATATGTACGAGATCGAGTTTCTAGGCCACAAGATTAAAAAAAGCATCTGAAACCAAGCCCAAGACTGTAGCAGTAAAAGACATCCTCTGCTGCAAAGCTCCCTGAATAGAAAGGCCAAGACCGCTGCTCCCTAACATTTTTTTGATCGGAAAAATTATCGAGATGGTACAGCCACATCACATGGACTTTGTTGTGAGATTTGTCAGGCATCAAAATTCCTCCAATAATTCGTAAGATGTGGGCACGAGCAAATTGCTGCAAAAATAATAAGTACAGTTATAAAATATTTTAATTATTAAAAAAATAGAAAACAAAATATATAATAAAATAAATATATTTACCCGCTTTGTTTCGTCATCCGCGTCGGGGGATTGTAAAATTCTGCTCCAAAAAAGTTAATAAGATTTTGCCACCGTCGAACTTGTCTAGAACCACTCTCAGCAGGTCAGCACACAGGGTCGACCAGTCACCATCGGCAATACTCGTAATAATCTCGCTGTCAGTAGGCAAGCCAATATGATATGCAACATCTTCTAGTGTAATTGTAGCCTCGCCACACGGAAGATGAAAGGTGTGCGTCTTTGGCCTCCATCGTTCTAATATTGTGTTAATAAAGGGACGGTTCAACTTCGTACAACCAACGATAGTAGCGACGTGGCAAAACTTGCTTCCTCAATAAACGGGACAATATCCTTATTTGGCGCGGCGGTGATACGATTTAGATATCATGTCAATTCTCGTTCGTAGTTCTTGAAGAAAAAAAATAAAACCTAATAATAAAAAAATATATAAGAAGAAATAAATAAAAGAATAAAGAAATAATTTGAAGTTAAAAATAAAAAGAATAATACCACGTCATTCATCCGCCAATAGTTGAACACGTGTCGTCCGTCTAGCCTCAATAAAGGCGCCATTGTATAGAAAATAAATAAGAAGAGAAGAAAAATATAAAAGATATTCAATGTAGGGTTTAGGAGAATGTAGGGCCGTTATTTATAGGAGGCCTCGCACTCCATGGGAAGCAGCATTAAAGGGACCTCACGTTCTATAAAATGCGGTACTTAAGGGACCTCAGGTTCTACAGAAAGCGAGTTCCGTTGAAACGACGCGTCTACTGAACGATCAGAAGGGACCTCATGTCCTGCAGAAATATAGTTCCCAAAAATAATATATTTTGCAGAATGCGAGGTCACTGGTTTTTTATTATTTGGCGGAAAACGTTAAAGACAAAGGAATTAAATTAAAATAAAAATGTAAATGAAATCATAGATTTTTTTGTATTATATTATTTTACTCACGGGTTTTTTGTATTATATTTTTTATTTGAATTAAATTTACTCTGTTAGGCTTGACATGCTTGATTTTCTTCAACCGATTTAGGTAGCCAAGTGGTGGAGAAGTTGGATTTTTGGGTGATTGAGGTGTGAAAGCTAAAAGATAAAAGACACAATAATTTAGAGTGGTTCGGCATTCTAACAAGCACCTACATCCACTACCTTAGCTTCCCACCAAGGATTTCACAATCAATCCACTAATTGATTCGTCCCCTTTTCTAGGATGAGGAGGAAACCCTTACAACGATTAAAGCTTTCTAGCCCAAAGCTTGATCAAACCCTCTCTACAAGAGATAAAGATAAGCAAACTAAAATCCCTCTTACAAGGTTGATGTTTGCACACAAAAGCACTCACCCAAACCTAAACACTTGAGCAAATTTGACAATTTAAGCCCTAAGGCAAATTTCTCATCATATAGTTGTTGACAATTGAAGCATTTTCCCCTTAATGTTTGGAGGTCCCTTTTATACTCCCAATTGAATTTGTAACCGTTGAGGACCGTTGGAGTTGAATTGGAGCCGTTGGAGACTTTATTTCCCACCATAAATACAGTTCTGCAACTGCCTGTATCAAAACAGTACCTAATTGTTTCAAAACACGACTAAAATAGAAAGAGTTGTTATGCACATTGAAGAGGCCGTATCAAAACACCTTGGGTCGTATCGAAACGCCTAGTGTTGTATCGAAACAACCTACAATTTAAATAGTCGTTGGGGTTATAGCCGTTGGAGTGTATGCCACGTGGGCGTATCGAAACACCAAAGGGTATTTCGAAACCACACATATCCGTATCGAAACAGGTAAGCCCTGTATCGAAATGAGTTCTGGCAGTTTCAAAACGTATCGATACAAATTATGCTTGTATCAAAACGGGTACATTAAAAGCATTGGTTTTGCTACTTAAAAACGTTTCAAACATTGCCAAAACCTTTTGAAAACACCCAAACTTATTTTCAAGTTAATTTTGACTTTAGAGAGTATTTTAAATTCTTTTCAATTAAGTTCAAAACATTTTTCAATTATTATATCAAAACATATATTTCTACAATATCCCCTTTTTGATATAATAAAACCAACTTAAAAAATTGTTTGGGATTCTCCCCCTTAGTAGTTTAAAATTTTGAATAAGAGAGTTTAAAATTTGAATGAAGTTAAAGCTCCCCTTATTCTCTTGAAAAATCAATTTTTCAAACCATTTCTCCCTTTTTTTGTTATATCAAAAATAATTTAAAAGACATTAGGCTTAAAATAACATAGGAGGTAAAAAAAATGACACAATTAAAAACTTTTGGTTTTAAAATTGGCTCCTTCTTACTCAAAGCGTCAAATATTGTTAGTCCAACAATATGATAATCTAGTTGTAAAGAAAAAATAATCTAATTAAAACAAAAACAACTAGAAATTTTACCAACACTTGAACTCCAAGGGAGGATGTGTAGCCTTCCTTCTTCAAGTGTTCTTCCTTGTGTGTATAGAGATCCCCCTCAAATTTAGACTTTTTGATCAATATCCATCACACCTAACATAAGACAATCAAGTAATTTTTGGTATCCTAATTTATTTGGATCCATAGACGTTAGATGCACAAAATTTAGTCCTCTTAGGAATCCATTTTTCAATTTCATCCTTTTTAGTTGAAGTGATTAGTTCTTTTGGGACCCAAACACTTCTAAAACATTTTCTATTTACAAATCTTGGGGCACTAGATTGTCTAACATAAAAGTCTGATTTTCCAAAACTATTTTTCTTTTGGAGTTCATTGGAAATCAAATCCTTTTCTTTCTTAAGATCATCAATCTTCTTTTGATGATCCTTTTCAATCGTTTGAAGCAATTCTTGTAAACTTGAAACTTTAAGTTCAATATCTTTGATTTTTGCTTCAAACTCTAGATTTGTTTTAGAAAGCAAATCATTTTCCTTTTTCAAATTTGAAAGAATTTTTTGTTTTTAGAAAATGATGTCTTAAATTCCAAAAGCAAATCATCGTAGGCATCTTGTAACTCATCAAATGTATGTGAATTTGAAATAGATGAATTAGAGATTACCCTTGAATCTTCTTCGATGGCCATAAGGCAAAGGTTGACTTGTTCATTGTCGGTGGAGTCTTCATCACTCCAAGTAGCCACGTATGCCTTCTTCTTATGGATTGAAGAGCTTGTCTTCTCTTTCTTTCTCGATTCATGCTTGAATTTTTCTTTCTCCTTCTTCATGAGCTGAAAAAATTTGTTGAAGAGAATGGCCACCTCTTCATCTTCACCATCCTCTTCGCTCAAATAAGCATGTTGGCATGTGGAGGATGGAAGGGCATTGGCATTTACATTGATGCCTTGCCTTTTGATCTTCTTCTCCCCCATCTTCTTTATCTATTCCTTCTTATTTCTCCTCTTCTTCCCCTTTCATGATTTCGTGTGTGAGGAGAGACCCCAAGAGTTCATCAAGCTTCAAGGATTTGAGGTCTTTAGCTTCGATGATGGCTGTCTTCTTTGAGCCCCAAGACTCGGGAAAAGAGTAGATGAGTTTACGGGCAAGTTTATCTTCCGGAATGATTTCTCCATAACCTTTGAGTCCATTTTTGATAGTGGAGAATATATCGAACATCTTTGTGATGTCTTCATCCGGTTCCATTTTGAAGTTCTCATACTCGTGGTTGAGGAGTTCGATCTTGGTCTCCTTTACTTTGTTTGTTCCTTCGTATGTGCCTTCAAGCTTGCCCCATACTTCCTTGGCATCTTTGCAAGAGGACATCTTCTCATAGATGTTGGGGCTAAATGTACAAGAGAGGATGTGCAAAGCCTTGCAATTAAGCTCCATTTTCTTACGATCATCTACAATCCAATTCGCCTTTCTTCGTTGTGGCATGGACGAACCATCTTCAACTATGTCCCAAAGCTTGTGATCCTTGGATTTGATGAAAAACATCATTCTTGTCTTTTAATAGGCATATTTGGTTTCGTCGAAGAATGGTGGCTTGTCGATGGATTGTGCCATTTGACCTGTTGATTGAAATGTTGTATCGGGTTTCACGGATCCTCTCAATAAGATGTTAATCTCCTTCGATTGAGCCTCGCTCTGATACCAATTGTTAGGCTTAATAGGCTCGATTTTCTTCAACCGATTTAGGTAGCCAAGTGGTGGAGAAGTTGGATTTTTGGGTGATTGAGGTGTGAAAGCTAAAAGATAAAAGACACGATAATTTAGAGTGGTTCGACCTTCTAACAAGCACCTACATCCACTACCTTAGCTTCCCACTAAGGATTTCACAATCAATCCACTAATTGATTCATCTCTTTTCTAGGATGAGGAGGAAACCCTTACAACGATCAAAGTTTTCTAGCCCAAAGCTTGATCAAACCCTCTCTACAAGAGATAAAGATAAGAAAACTAAAATCCCCCTTACAAGGTTGATGTTTGCACACTAAAGCACTCACCCAAACCAAAACACTTGAGAAAATTTGACAATTTAGGCTCACAAGTGTTGTCTATACAAGAAATTAACAATTTAAGCCCTAAGACAAATTTCTCATCATATAGTTGTTAACAATTGAAGCTTTTTTTCCTTGATGCTTGGAGGTTCCTTTCATACTTCCAATTGAGTTCGTAGCTGTTGAGGACCGCTGTGGTTGAATTGGAGTCGTTGAAGACTTTATTTCCCACCATAAATGCAGTTCTGCAACTGCTCGTATCGAAATGGTACCTAATTGTTTCAAAACACGACTAAAATAGAAAGAGCTGTTATGCATATTGAAGAGGCCGTATCAAAACACCTTGGGTCGTATCGAAACGCCTAGTGTTGTATCGAAACAACCTACAATTCAAATAGCCGTTGGGGAATAGTTGTTAGGGTTATAGCCGTTGGAGTGTATGCCACGTGGGCGTATCGAAACTCAAAAGAGCATTTTGAAACCATACCTATCCGTATCGAAACAGGTAAGCGATGTATTGAAATGGGTTCTGGCAGTTTCAAAACGTATTGATACAGATTATGCATGTATCGAAATAGGTACATTAAAAGCATTGGTTTGGCTACTTAAAACATTTCAAACATTGCAAAAACCTTTTGAAAACACCTCAAACTTATTTTCAAGTTGTTTTTGACTTAGAGAGTATTTTAAATTCTTTTCAATTAAGTCCAAGACATTTTTCAATTATTATATCAAAACATATATTTCTACATACTCACGCGGTGTTTTTCCTTCACTATAAAATCCACGCTCCATTTTATTTTCTCATGTCTAGTTCACCAAAATATCCAACTCAACTCTTTGCTCCTCTCATGGCTAAATTTTTCGGAACATTTTATTTTCTCGGTACCTATTTTAACTCAACATTCACCAGCAATATGTCACTCCACGATTTAGTGCAGTTGATATCAAACGAGGTTAGTAAATGCACTGCTAAGCAAATTTCTTACCTGGAGTGTAAAATTCCAACATCGACGACAGTTGAAACGCACTACATTCTGAAGCTTACCAACGAAACCGACGTATGTAACATGTATGACCGACTCAATTCTATAGGAGCTAAATGCATCCATTTATATCTTCAGTTTGATGAGGTCAACGTCGGTGAAGGTAGTACGTCTGCACCCGTAGAAGCTGCTCCGTCCGCACTCGCAGCGACCACTGAACAAGCTCTGTCTTCACAGGATGTTGATGCAGCTGCCGACGAGTTGCAACTTTTTATATACAAGCGTATACAGTAAAAACAATAGTTGATCGAAGAACTTAACTTACATTCAGGCATTTCAACTAACTATGATAATTTCGATTAACCTTTCAGTTCTCGAATTATCGTCAAATTATGTTTTATGAGTTGGTTTAGGGTCTTTAATTAATGTTCTAAGTGTGTGCAATGCTGCAATTTATCCTCATTTATTTATGTCAAACATTGTTAGGTACAAATCATCTTAAATTATATTTTTCCAGCACGTTACGGTAGAAAGATAGAATTTACTCCAAATATTCAAACAACATTACCTCCCTTTACCTCAATTATTCAAACAAGCATTCCATTCTGCATGATATAAGGGTACAAAAAACCAATATTATTCACCCGAAAAATTCGGAAGGATTTTCCTTTTGCAGATGTGTCAGACACGCTGTGTCAGCATCTGAGTAAGCAAGAAACTCGCTTTCTACAGAAAACGAGATCCAGGAATCTCAAAGGAACTCGCTTTATGTATAAAGCGAGTTGCTTTCTGAGTCAGTAACCTTACACAACGTGTCTGGCACGTCTGCAAAAGCGAGATCCTTCCGGATTTTCTGGATGAATAATATTGGTCTTTTGTTCCTTTATATAAGGCAGAATGGAATACTTGTATTGTATAGTTTTCACTCAAGTCTTTTAATTGTTGGGAAAATTTCGAGACGAGGAGATGTTGTTGTTCTAGTATAATACGATGGTGAGATAATCACGGATTCCTCAATCGATGTCGTTTTTCAATCTGTGAATACTGTAATAATAATGATTTCGAGGAGATTATCGTACAAGAAGATGATTACGGAAGTGGAAAATAGTGTTCTGCATGGCCTTGGGGAAAATCTGGACGAGTTGAAGTATCGTTTGTCGATGTCTTTAAAACTGTTAACCTACTCAATTTGCCTCATTGGGGACAATGGTGATGTGGAGGTGATGCTGGCTACCCGCTTGGAGTATTCCATAGGAGGCCCCCTCAAGCTGTATACATCGTTTTCTGATTCTAATATTGGTACCGAAATCTCAAGCTGGAGACGGAGGAATTTCGACTTCGACCCTTATGCCAATGTTGATAGCTTGGCGGCGAGTTTACGAAATGATTTCAACCTACTAACTACATACAGTCCATGCAGTGAGTTCGGTGCATCATCATCTTCTGTGCTAAGATATTCGTGCGTAGCTAGTTTCGGGCACGACTTGAACCAACCTCCGAACGATGAATTCAATGCACCATCTTCTCCAATACGAAGACATGCAATTCGTATAGTGTAGGGGAGGTAGTGTCATCATCCAACTACTACATGAAGTCCAACCATGAAGCGTCCAACCCCTTCGATGATTTCTCATATGGACGATACTCAGTGTATGTCCCTAGTATGGAGTACATTCAACCATCTATGGAGAGACATTCTTGTGTTGGTGTGCTCGATTTTGATCTTGGTAATATGGTTCGTGAGCGGTCTCACGATCGAAGACCAGTCTGCTCGCCAAAAAGGGTAGCAATCGACGACATAGAACTATACCGGTTTGAGGGGGATAATTCTGATGAAGATCCGATTAGGGAACCTAGACCCGATGGTACCGAGCAAGGGCCTTTCTATGAAGACCCAATAGACGTGAACATTCTAGTAGGGTCCTTCGAATATTTAGAAGCCAACGAAGTACACCCGGCAAAAAGCAACGTTCCAGTATCGGCCACACCTATTTCTTATTACTAGTCACCATCGCACTTCACAACGGTTGATATGGATGCCTTGAACGTTCTAGAATTTTCACAATACCCAACAATTGACAGTTACAACCACCGTGCTGATGGTGAATTTGCCATTGGGATGACATTCTTCAAAAAAGAATTGGTTGTGGATGCTATTAAGCACTACAACATTCGCTGGGTAGTTACGACGACTGTAAAGAAAACCCAACTACATTTCTACATTGCGGAGTGCGCCCACAAGAACCAGGGATGTAAGTGGAGGGTTCGTGTATCATCCTTGAAGATGCTAGGCAGGCTGTGGAGAATCATGAAACTAGAAAGGCCTCATATATGCACCGTGAGTAGCCTAAGTCATGATCACAAGAACTTGGATGTGCACGTCCTATGTGATACCTTCATGCCACTGGTGAAATCAAATCCTCGGGTGACAGTTGCCACCTGTATGGCTGCAGCTCAAACGCAGTATGGCTACATTCCTAATTACCATAAAGCATGGTATGTAAAGTATCGGGCCGTACAAAAACTTTTTGGTCGATGGGAGGAATCTTACAACGAGTTGCGCCCGTGGCTAAACCTAACGCAGAAACACATACCCGGAATAGTTGTGAAACTTGATACGGTTCCGGCATACGAAAATGATCGTGTCGTACCACGTATTTGTCAATTCTACTGGCTATTTTGGACATTTCCGTAGTGCATTAATGCATTCAAGCACTACAAACTGATGGTTCAGATTGACGATACTTTGTTGTACGGGAAATATACACATATCTTACTTCTGGCGGTTACAAAAGACGACAATCAGAAAATTGTTCCTGTAGCCTTCGCAATAGTCAAAAAAGAGGATCTCGAGTCTTAGGCGTTCTTCCTTAAGAACCTATGGAGACATGTTCTTTCTCCTGTAATGCGGGCAAAGGGATGATGGGATATGTGTTATTTCCAACAGAGGCACCTCGATCAAGTCGGAAATAGAACGTTTGGGTCAGTCTTAGTAGCCTCCCCACATTTACCATCGTTAGTGCTTACGGAACATTGCGGCCAACTACTTGTAGAACTACAAGAACCAAGATGAACGTGCTATGGTGCTTTGAATGGGTATGTCTTTTAGGTCATTTGCATTTACGATATCTTTGTATGTATTGTTTGCCCCTAACGATTTAACAGTCATTCCCTAGGAAACTCGCATTACGTACATAAGGTAGACTAGATGTTTGAAGAGTTGAGAGCCAAAAATAATGATGGCGCGGAGTACCTTGCCAAACTCCCAAGGGAAAAATGGCTTCGATCATATGACGGGGGTAAACGATATGGTCACATGACAATGAACTTGGCTGAGGTGGTCAACTCAATACTCAAAGGAGTGCGGCATTTGCCTATCACTTCCGTTGTCAAAGCGACCTGCTATCGTTTGGCTACTCTATTTGCAAACCTGGGAAGGCAAGCAACTGAGTACATGGCACGTGGCCACAAAGTCCACTCGGAACTCCTCGAGAAATTGCAAACTTATGTGCGTCATTCAAATGCAATGACTAAAACTCTCTTCTCTCGAGAAGGTCATTCATTCCGTGTTTCTCGAGGCCGTTGGAAGGCATATAACACAACGTGTAAGTGGTATATCTTAGGCAAAGAACTTGTGAGTGCGAAGTATTCCAAACATTTAAATACCCGTGCGCACACGTCATTGCAGCTTGTTCTTCCCAACGGATTCACTACATGAGACTACTTGATCCGGTGTACTTACTAGAAACGATATTCAAGGTTTACGAAAAAGAGTTTCCTCCCATCGGAAATGAAATTGATCCGTATACTGTTGACGCTGAATCAACCATACTCCGAGATCCTGCACTAATACGAGAAAAGGGACGTCCACGATCGACACAGATTTACTGTGCGAAGGATTTGGTCAAACATAGAGAATGAACTGGACAAAAGAAACTTTTTAGTATATGTAGAAATCCCGGACACATGCGTAACAAGTGTCCTAATCGCTCGGGCCCTCGTATCAACAAAGTCATTGTAATTTCTTAATGTCTACGTCCTTCAACTTTCGATTTAAATAATAAGGTCTAATTCGTTTAAAAAATTCTCTTTCCAGCTTGTCGCTATTGCACAAAACCACGCTTTGGAACAATTTTTAGCGCAAATTTTATACCCTTCTCCATACATCACATGTGCCAATATCAGTCTCAAATAGAAGACAAATTCCACTACAACACCTCCAAGGTCAAAAATTGCGATAAATCTTGATAAGTGTCTAAAAGTTCTATATTTCACCCTTTTCACATGGCAATTATTACTGAAACTACACCCAATTGAGCTGCATTATGACCCTCTATGCATTAATTACATGTTTCTATCCTTGATCCTTACATTTGATTTATTTAATGAAAAAGGTACTATTTTAATGCATTTTGGTGCTTGTACAGATTTACTCACTTAGCTTGATTGATGAAGATGTCATCCTTCATTTGTTTGATTTTGAGTCCTAAGAAAAATGAGAGCTCCCCCATCATGCCCATTTCAAATTAACCTTGCATCAACTTAGAAACATCTTGACAAAGCAACTCATTAGTAGAACCAAAAATAATATCATCAACATAAATTTGAACTACTAAGATATATTTGCCATTGTTTTTAATAAATAGTGTTGTGTCCACTTTTCCTTTTTCGAAACCTTTTCCAACTAGAAAACTTGATAATCTTTCATACCAAGCTCTAAGAGCTTATTTTAAACCATATAAAGCTTTTGACAATTTGAAAACATGGTTTGGAAAAATAGGATCTTCAAAACCCGGTGGTTGTTTCACATACACTTCTTCGTTTATAAAACCATTTAAAAATGCACTTTTGACATCCATCTGAAAAATCTTGAAATCATGATAACATGCAAATTCAGGTAACATCCTAATTTCTTCCATTCTAGCTACGGGTGCATAGGTTTCATCAAAATCAATTCCCTCTTCTTGAGTGTAACCTTGAGCAACAAGCCTAGCCTTGTTTCTCACTATGTTACCACTCCCATCTAGTTTGTTTTTAAAGACCCATTTAGTTCCTATAGTAGATTTGTTTCTAAGCCTATCAACTAATGTTCATACTTTACTTCTCTCAAATTGGTTTAATTCATCTTGCATGACCATAATACAAAAGTCATCTTTTAATGCTTCTTTAACATTCTTAGGCTCAATGCATGAGATAAAAGCAACATTATTAAGCATTTTAAAAGAAGAACGAGTAGTTACCCCCTTGGATGGATCACCCAAGATCTCACCACCCTTGACATAGTTGTACTCCCTTGGGCAGCTCACTGCATTTTCCTCAAGAGACGTGTCTTGCAATGCTTCTAGAGGCGGTTCTTGTACTTCTTCCTCTTTGGTTGGAATCTCATTCACCTTTGACGATTCTCCACCATCATTGGCTTCAATGATCCCTATATCATCTTCATCACAATAATCCTTCCTCGGAAGAAGGCTATCATCGAAAAACACATGAATAGATTTCTCTACAACTAAATTTCTTTTGTTAAACACATGATAGGCTTTAGAGTTTAAAGAGTAACCTAGAAAATAGATTCATCACTTTTTGCGTCAAATTTACCTAAATTATATTTACCATTGTTTAAAACAAAACACTTGCAACAAAAAGGATGAAAATAGCTAATGTTAGGCTTTTTAGATTTTAAAATTTCATAAGGAGTTTTCTTCAAAATAGGCCTAATCAATACTCGGTTTGTAATGTAGCAAGCGGTGTTAGTGGCTTCCGCCTAAAAATACTTAGGTAATTATTTTCACAAAGCATAGTCCTAGCCATTTCTTCTAAAGTTCTATTTTTCTTCTCAACTACCCCGTTTTGTTGAGGAGTTCGAGGAGCCGAAAAATTCAGGCTAATCACATTTTCATTACAAAAATCATCAAAACCAATATTTTGAAATTTGGTTCCATGATCACTTCTAATATGTGAAATTTTAAGTCAATATCATTTTGGGTTATTTTTGAAAATGTGATGAAATTTTCTAAAGCCTCATCTTTGGTGCTTAAAAAGAGAACCCAAGTATACCTAGAGTAATCATCAACAAGCACAAATGCATATGATTTTCCACCCAAGTTAGTAGTCCTAATTGGCCCAAAGAGATCTATATGGATCGATTGCAAACATCTACTTGTAGAAACATCATTAATGGACTTGAAAGAGGCTCTATGTTGTTTACCTTTAGCACATGCATCACAAATTTTATCTAATGAGAACTTGAGCTTAGGTAGGCCTCTAACTAGATTAAGGAAAGCTAATTTTTCCAAAACGCTAATGCTAGTATGTCCTAGTTTCCTATGCCATAACCATGCATTATTTTCATTTTGTGCAACTAAGCATGAATGGGATGTATGAATGTCATCTAAATGCAATATATATATATATATATATTGTCTATGTGATGACCAATGATCATTGTTTTGTTAGATTTAATGTCAACTATTCTACACACATTTACATCAAACATGACATTAAACCCTTTATCACACAATTGACTAATGCTCAATAAATTGTGTTTTAGACCATTGACATACAACACATTTTCAATAAGTATGGAAGAGTGATTACCTATGGAGCCAATACCTTCAATGTGGCCTTTGGAGTTGTCACCAAATTTTACTACTCCTCCATTTTTTGGCTTTAATTCCATGAATCGACTCTTGTCTCCGATCATGTGTCTCGAGCATCCACTATCAAGGTACCATGAATTTTGACTTTATGCTTTGGCCTTGTAGCAATTCTCCCCCTACAAACAAAGAGTTAAACTTTGATTTTTGGTACCCAAATCATTTTGGGTTCATGAGTGTTAGCTCCCAAAAGCTTGGTTCCCTTAGGAATCCAAGGTGACATGGCATTAACATTATTAGATTTTACAAGTTCCTTAGGAACCCATACACTTGTAATCTTTTTAGTTTTAAAATGCCTATATGAGCCACTTTGTTTGTAGTTAAAATTCTTTCTTTTTACAAAGTTGGTTTTTGAATATTCACCTTTTTCAAGCTTTGAAGAAACAACATTTTTGAAAGAATTTTTGAGCTCATTTAGCTCATTCACCAACTTTTGGTGTTCATCATTACATTGAGAAAGAAGGTTTTTCAAATCAATATTTTCTTGTTCAAAGAACTTCAAATCATCTTGCAAGCTTAAAACCTCTTTCTCAAAATCTGAGTTAGTTTTAGAGAGTAAATCATTTTGTACTTTTAAATTCGAAATGACGTTTTTGTTTTTCAAAACAGACTCCTTATATTTCTCTACTAACTCATCATATGCATCATGCAATTCATCAAATGTAAAGTCAAAGCAAGATGAGTTAGAGGTTACCATAGAATTCCCCTCAAGAGTCATGAGGCAAAGGTTGGCCACTTCATGTTCCTCATCCTCGGATGACTCCTCATCACTCCACGTAGCAATCTTGGCTTTAAACTTCTTCTTCTTCTCAAAGCTTTTCTTCTTGAGTTGAGGGAAATCAAAACTAATGTGACATGGCTTCTTGCACTCAAAGCAAATGATGGGATCGGTTTTTTTCTTCTTTGCTTTTGTTCTTGAAGTCTATCTTTCTTTGAAATTTCCTCCCTCGGTTAGACTTCATGAACCGTGAGAAGCATTTGGCTATCATTGTCAATTCCTCAAAATCTTCCTTCTCACTAGAAGAGTTGTCCTCTTGTAGAGAGGCCTTGAGAGCAACTCCTAGCTTCTTTTTCTTTTCCACCTATTGCTTCTCTATTATTCTTTCTTCTTTTCTTCTTCTCTTCCTTGTTTCATAATCTCATGAGTAAGAAGAGAGCCAACAAGCTCATCAAGCTTTAAGGTCTTCAAATTCTTAGCTTCAATGATGGTCGTTCTTTTACCATCCCAAGATTTCAGGAGAGAATATAGAAGCTTCCTTACTAGCTTATCTTCGGGAATCACTTCACCGAATCCTTTAAGACCATTGACGATGATCGAAAATCGATCAAACATCTTGGAGACACTCTCAATGGGGTCCATCTTGAAATTCTTATAACTCAAATTTAGTAGCCTAATCTTTGTCTCATTCACATCTCTAGTACCTTCATAAGTTGTCTGAATAGTGTCCCACACTTCTTTTGGGCTCTCGATTGAAGAAACCTTAGAGTAGATGTTCGGACCAAGTGCACAAAAGATGATGTGTAATGCTTTGCCGTTGACTTGCATCCATCGTCTATCTTCCTCGGTTATCTCTGACTTCACCTTCAGGACAAGTCTTCCTTCATCATTTATTTTCATTGGAATGTAAGGCCCTTCTTCCACTACATCCCTAACCATGTAGTCGGTGGATTTGATGAAGAGGCACATCATATTTTTCAAATATAGGTAGTTGTTCCCATTGAATAATGGTGGTTTAGTGGTGGATTGAGACTCGTAAAGGTTGGAGGTTGAGGTAGATGTCATGGCTTGACTTTAAACTTGATCACACTCTTCTAGGATCTCCTATTGTAGTTGTTAATTCTTCAAAAGAGGTAGGCTCTAATACCAATTATTGAGTGGATTGTTGAATCGATTTAAGCCAAGAGGGGTGAATTGGAATTTTAAGATGTTTGGTAGTAAAATGGTAAAATAAAAATTTAAGACAAGGCACTTATAGTGGTTCAAGTTCCAAATGAACTCTACATCCATTACCTTAGCTTCCACTAAGGATTTTCAAACAATTCCACTAGTTGATCTTCCCCTTTTCTAGGCTTAGGAGGAAACCTTTACACAAATGGTCAATTTTCTACCCAAAATTGACCAAACCCTCTCACAAGGTTACAAAGAAGATTTTGGCAATTACAAGATATCTCTCAATACAAATGTTGGCCAATTTACAAGCACTCAACCCAATTGAAATTGAAAGATTGGAAATTACAAAGAATCACAATTGGGGTTTTACAAAGATATGAGAATTAAGCACTTGAGCTTGGATTTGATGTAAGATTGTTTCTTTTAGGATCAATAGTTGTTTCTGGTTGTTTTGAGACTCCCTTTTATACATTCTCATTTAATTCTAGCCGTTGGGTAGTTGTCATCATAAATATAGTCGTTGGGATGCAATCTTCCCACCATAAATGCACTTTTGCAACTACTCGTTTCGAAACACTTGTACCTGTTTCGAAACAGACCAAAATAAAAATAGTCGTTGGGGTGTAATTAAGAGACCGTATCGAAACAGATATGATCGTTTCGATAATGCTAAGAGCCCGTTCCCAAATGTGCTTGATGTCGTTTCGAAATATTTTGACACTATCAAAACCTCTATTGAAACGTGCTAAATCGTTTTGATACACCTTAACAGTTTTCTGAAAATCAGTTATAAAATTGCAACGGTCATATTTTTGAATCCAAGTTTAAATATCGGTTCGAAATGTTTGAGGTTGTTTCGATACTTTTGTATCGAAACGAATCTGCCCGTTCCGTTGTTCTTTATCTGTTTCGAAACATAAGGTCCTATTTCGATACAGCCGTATCGAAATGGGAAGGCTTGTTCCGAAACACATGTTAACAGTTTCAAAACGTTCCGAAACGCCTAAGGGCTGTTTCAAAACGGTGACTCAAAAATCACTGTTTTGACTTGGAAAACACTTAGAGTTTTTTTTATAAACCTTTGGTTTTGACTTGACCATTTTGCTTAAAGGTTTTGGGAGGTTTTGAGGACTTAAAAATTATTTTCTATATTCAATTTAGTCCTTAAATCCTTTGTTATATCAAAATCAATTCTTTAGTTTTACAACTACTCTTCTCTCTTATTCGACCTATCAATCTTTTATTTTTATTGTTCTTTTGTTAATTAGTTAGATAAAACTCTTCCTATCACTTATTTGTGTTTTTATTTTCTACAGTGAAGTAACTTAAGCAAGTGGCCCAGAGCCCAATCCTTGTGGAGACGATAGTCAATACTTATCACTTTATTACTTTCGGTGTGTATACTTGCACAATTCTGTAGCACTTATCACACGCATCAAGTTTTTTACGTCGTTGTTGGGGATTGGCAATTGGTGTCAGTTGTTTTTGTTATTGCATTTTTTAATTAGTTTTACTAACTTTTCTTTTTATTTGTTTTATAAAAAATCAAATGTGCTACAAGTTAGGGGATATCAATATGAGGGAAATAAAAGCAAAACTGTTCGAGAGTTGATGTTGGAAGAGAAGAATCAACCAGGAAAAGCATCTATTATGGAAAACTCTTGTGCTACATGTGGAGAAAATCATGTGGAGAAAATTGCCCCCACCTTTTCGGTGCACATAACTACATGGAGAGCCAAAGATGGAACCAACAACAAAGTCCTTCATGTTTTGATCAATTTTTTACCATAACAATTTTGCTATAGCAACAGACATGCCTTGACAATGCAATGCCTCGGTAGTAGACATGCCTTGGCAATGCAATGCCTCGGCAGCAGACATGCCTTGGCAATGCAATGCCTCGGCAGCAGACATGCCTTGGCAATGTAGTCCTTATCAACAACAGAGTGTCATGACAACATATGTCATGGCAATGTAGTCCTCGTCATGAGCTATTAAATTCCATGGATACCTGCATTGCCATGATGGCTGAACTCGTGAGAAAAGCGGAAGATCGATTGAAGAGATCCACATATGCCATGGATAACATGCACCAATAACCCATTCCTAGGGATACTGAAGTCCCAAGGCAAGATGACGAGGAACAATGCGAAGAGAGCTCCCCGATGTGTGGGGAACAACTAGAACCTCCAAGTAGAGAGGATGCCAATGAGAAAGAATGCTCAACACATGATGAGCCTATGCAACAAATTGCCTTGGTAATGATTGAAGAGCCTGAATAGAACAATGCCGCAACAACACTATGTCAGGTTGAGAAAAACATGGCGAATGCCACGACAGCACCACATGCCTCAGCAACTACACATGCCTCGGCAAGACCTAATGCCTCAGCAATATCATCAATCAAGTTTCAAACAGATGAAAAAATTGAGGATATTCGACCTCCACTACATCAACAAGATGACAATACTTTGCTAATGGAGTATGAGCAGGTAATGGTTGAACCTTTTGAATTCTTTAAAAACTTGCCTATTCCATTGCAGGTATTCTTTGAGGAAACAACATTGGTAGAATTGAAGCCATCAAAATCTCTTCTGATGGAGATATTTGAGGGGCCTAAAGAAAACGGGGTTTGGATCCACAAAGCTTTTCAGACAATTGTGTTTTCCCTTTACTTGCACCGAATTATGGCAGAATATTGCCACGAAAATTGGTTACCGAAGCAATTGCCACGACAACGAAGGCTACATCCAACCATAACAGATTTCAACGAGAATGAGGTAAGCAAATGTTTAGATATTGATATAATTTTTCCTAATAATATATTCATGCCTTTAGAAAAGGTCGCAAGGTGGAGCGTATACATGGACTACAAGGGAACACAAAAGAAATATGCATCTACCATGGTAACGCAAAAGGGAGTAGCTGCGAGCACATTGGTCCAACTTTTTTTGGGCAATATTGTCACTCGATGGAGGGTGCGGATGGACTATAAGAAGTATCGAAAATGATACTCCTCAAGCTTTCTCAGATATGCGGTAACCTTAGATGATGCATGAAAATGCTCTTTCTAAGAATTTTTAATTTTTCGTTTTCAATTTTTGAACCTTTATTTTCGGTTATTTTAGAAGATAATTTATTTGTCTTTAGTACAATTAGTTTTCAAGTTTTCTTTGTTTTCCACATCAAGAAACAAAACCACCATGACCAAGAACCTCAAAACCATGGCAAGCTCGAGCTCACCCAAAGGAGAAAAAATTTGTCCCAAAACCGCTACCGAAACGGACGAGATGGCGCATGCCTCAGCAATACTTGATGCCTCGGCAACCCATGAAGCGCATGCATCGACAACCTCTAAAGCTCATGCCTCGGAAAGACCTGCTGCCTCAGTAATGCCTACTGTTAATGCCTAGGCAACAATGCACACCAGCATATAGGATGCATATGTTGCATACCAACCCCCTCTGTCGCGGCAACGAAGAAGAGCCAACTCCCCCAACACACACCCAACCACCGAAAGCCACCAAATGAGTCAGGCATATGGCAACGAGGAGACTAATCATCCAAAACGATGAGTCATCTGAGTCTCAACCACTCTAGTTTTCTTCTCTTTTGCCTTTATTTTCTGCCCTTAATTTTTGTGCATATATTTCCTATTTTATATATTGTGATTAACACAATGAGGGTAATGTTTATCTTGAGTTTGGTGGTGTAGGTTTCACTGCCAAGGCACATCCACGCCACAACATTATAATATAAAAATGCAGTTTTGTTTAATAATTGTCAATTTTTTTATTGCATGCATTGCTTTAACCGAATGAAGCTTATGCCTCGGAAATACCCTTTTATCAATTGCCTTAGTTTAATTGAATTTTCTCCATTGACAATAGATATCTCTCTTCTTACCACAGCTTTGAACTGTTTAGAGCCTTTAATTTTAGGATGCTTTAGGAAGATAACTTTGGATCATACTATGAGATTAGAACTTTAAAACACCTTTGTGACTTGTATGATTTAAGGAGTTCTGGTACACTTTGGGCATAGGCTTGCTTAGAAAGAAAATTTTGGGTAAAAAGTTAAGGAAGCATTAGAGGTGCCCGAAAACGGCTCTAGGCTAATCACTAGAGGTGCCCAAAATTGGCTCTAATAGATTAGATTGCTTATAAAAAAGAAAAAAAAGAAAAGAATTTACCCAAGTTAAGTAGGTTAATGCTAAGTGTTTTCTTAGAATCCTTATAATCATCTTGTTCACAATGCATGCACACACTCGCAAATCTTATAGTTTGATTCCAGGGAATTCCTAAGGCATCCAAAGACTTAAAGGTCAAGCATTCTTTGCTATGGTTTGGAGAGAGAAGGAAAAGTAAGACCAATGAGACGGTTTATAAAAATTAAGGTTTGGCAATTGATGGTTTACATTGCTTGAGAACAAGCAATAGTTCGAGTTTGGGGGTGTGATAAGTGTTTAAAAGTTGTATATTTTCACCCTTTTCACATGGAAATTATTTCTCAAACTACACCCAATTGAGCTGCATTATGGCCCTCCATGCATTAATTACAATGTTTCTATCCTTGATCCTTACATTTGATTTTTAATGAAAAATGTAATGTTTTGATGCATTTTGGTGCTTGTGCAGATTTACTCACTGCCAGGGCAGGGGATGCCCTAGCAGGTGATGCCGCGTGGGCAATGAAGAAATGGGAGGATGGTGCAAAATGAGCTCTCGATAGGTACAGACCGAGCCTAACCAAAGATGACAGCTTCTACTGAGGGAAGCTAATTTATGAAGATAAAGCCTTACAGAGCAGATCTAGTTTCAGACCCCTACCAAGGCAGTAGAATTCTATGTCGCAGCAGCTCATTGCCTCAACGACATCTAATGCCAAGGCATGTACAACCAAAATTTTTTACATACTTTACGTGGCAATCGGAGTTCGGGAAGATGACAAAAGCATGGAAGGAAGGTTAAGGATGAAATTCAGCCAAAATAGATAAAGTCATTAAATTAAAGAGATTCACCTCTTTAATGAAGACAAGTCCAACTCCAACTTAACTTCCTATCCAAGAAAGACTTTGCCCCAAGATTCCTCCTATTTAAAGAATGCCAAGCCACCAAATTGAAATTCTCGAGTATAGAGAGTTTGAGAGGTTTAGCATGTTCTAGTTCTTTTCTTAGGCTAGGGTTATTTTGTTTAGTAGTTGTGGGAAAACAATTGTATTTTGTTTAAGTTTTTAATGCAATAAAGTTAAGGTTTGCTTATTCATTCCTTTAATCATTCTCGCATACTTATCAAGAGAGAGTTTGTGAGATTATCCATTTGTTCAATATCGAGAGAGTTAAATTCACGAAACAAATAAGTACGGTTTTCATCCCACGTGGTGTTAACTAACTCAGCCTAGAGATAGGTTAAGAGTTTTAGCGGCTAAGAGAAGTGTGTGATTGGTTGGTGTTTATCTTTGGTTTACGCAAAGAGGTATGGTCAAAGTCCATTCATCAACTGTGTTCCGAGCTTAGAGATAAGGAAGAGTCATCCAAGGACGTTTTGATGAACCTTAACAACATCTGCCTAAGAGCAAGAGATTTTCGCGGCAGAGACTCAACCTTTGCGGCCGCGGTAGGGACTTAGGTCATTACCAAGGTAGTTATGTGTTGCTTGCATTCAAAGACGTAGACAAGTCAACTGGTTTCCACACTACGACGCAACTTAACCCGGCCTACTCTTCTCTCTTATTCGACCTATCAATCTTTTATTTTTATTGTTCTTTAGTTAATTAGTTAGATAAAACTCTTCTTATCACTTATTTGTGTTTTTATTTTCTACAGTGCAATAACTTAAGCAAGTGACCCAAAGCCCAATCCTTGTGGAGACGATATTGAATACTTATCACTTTATTACTTGCGACGTGTATATTTTCACAATTGCGTAACACTTATCACACACATCAATTCTCAAATTAAAAACTCGAAAAATTTGACAGAAGAAGCCTATCAGGCCATTTTATATTTTCATTCACAAAACAAGCTATGGAACAGTTTTCAACGCGAATTATATTCGGTTTAAAATGGACCAAATTTGCCCATGTTGGTGTCGAATAAAAGACAAGTTCCAGTACTACGTACCTAAACTCAATGTTTGCTAAAATTATACGATTAATAACCCCAAAATATTGCTCGAACATGCTTATAAACGCTTGGTCTGTCAGCCCGATTTACAGAGAACTCCCTTTCTGCAGAAAGCGAGTTCCCCGCGATAAATTCAGCCAACTCTTCAAATTCTCGGGGTACTTTCATTCTGCAGAAAATGAGATCCTGTTAAGTTCGATATTCTGAAAAGTGTTGCCACATATGAAGAACTCGCTTTCTGCAGAACACAAGGTTGTGTCTCACTATTCTAAGAAAACAAGTTCTTCATACGTGACAGATTTCAATGTTATTTTTCCAAATATAGGTCTATGTGGTCATATTTCCAAATAATAATAAAAAATGGGGTTTTGATATAAAATTGCCATGCCTTTGGCCATGTATCTGGTTATTTTTTGTCTTGCATTCTGACTCTCCATTGCTTCTGAATTGGTGCAAACTATCATGCCATATTTGTACTTTTTTTGTTAGAAAAACTAGCATTTATATAAAGCTCCAAAAATAAAAATTTTGTTTTTTAAGGGCTTAATACATAAAGGGAAAACTACACAGATGACCACTGAACTATGGGTTTGGTGTCAAATTGATCACTATATTATTTTTTGCCGCAAATACACCATACAACTATTTAAATGGTTCCAATTTAGCCACACGTCGTTAAAAAAACGAAAAAGTTGACGGAACTGTTAAAAAAATTGGTATAATTACACATTTGTTCCTCTATATTTATACAATATATCAATTTAGTCTTAATTTTAATATAATAAACTAAATTAATTATTCAATAAGGTGGTCACCACCTTATTGAAAGTCTTTAATTATTTTTATTTGATTAATTTAATTAATTTTCCACCTCCAATCAGGTGGTGACATGTGTCACCCAATTGGAGGTGGAAAAAAGAGAGCAACAAATTACCCCCATCAGGATTCAAACCAAGGACCTTGGGGTTCCCAAGGTTTGTGCTTGCCACTGAACCAAGAATGCTTTTATGCTATAGAGTACAACAATTAATATATGTCTTTAATGATTGTTAATGCCCAAAAAAATTAAAGAGAATAAAATGCATCTGGAAAGATTCAAACCAAGGACCTCATGGTCCATAACACATGTGCTTGCCACTACACCAAGTGTATGCCTTGTGATATAAAGTACATCATTTAATATATGTCTTATATAAATTTTAATGCTTGGAAAAAGGAAGGAAATTTGGTTTTACGAAACTCGAATATAATATTTTTATGATGCATAAAAACATCTAAACCAATTAAATAAATCTAATAACTAAGTTAAAGTTAAGAATATTTTGTATATATTTTAAACTATAGTTAGTGCACGATTTAAAATAAAAAAAATTGATATTATTTTTTAATTTTTTAATATAAAAATTATTTTAAAATTTTTATATTTTAAACTAAATTTAATATATTTTTCAATTCCAGATTTATTTTTATAATTTTACATATATAATAATTGAATTGATTCTTTTAACTTAATTAATAATTTTAATATTTATTAAAAAAATTAATTAAATTATTATATATAATTATATAAAAAATTAAAAATTAAAAATTATATTAAATTCATTTAGTGAATTCAAACTCACAAACATAATTTAATATTCTTGACTTTAATTTAGTTATTAGATTTATTTAATTGGTTTAGATGTTTTTATGCATCATAAAAATATTATATTCGAGTTTCCTAAAACCACATTTCCTTCCTTTTTCCAAGCATTAAAATTTATATAAGACATATATTAAATGTTGTACTTTATATCACAAGGCATACACTTGGTGCATTGGTAAGCACATGTGTTATGGACCATGAGGTCCTTGGTTTGAATCATTCTAGTTGCATTTTCTTCTCTTTAATTTTTCTGGGCATTAACAATCATTAAAGACATATATTAATTGTTGTACCCTATAACACAAAAGCATGCTTGGTTCAATGGCAAGCACAAAGCTTGGGTACTCCAAGGTCCTGGGTTTGAATCCTGTTGGGGGTGATTTGTTGCTCTTATTTTTCCACCTCCAATCAGGTGGTGACACGTGTCACCATCTTATTGAATAATTAATTTATTTTATTAGATTAAAATTAGGACTAAATTGATATATTGTATAAATATAGAGGACCAAATGTGTAATTATACTAATTTTTTTAACAGTTCCGTCAACTTTTTTGTTTTTTTAACGGCCTGTGGTTAAAATAGAATCATTTAAATAGTTGTGTGGTGAATTTGCGGCAAAAAATAATATAATGGTCATATTGACAACAAACTCATAGTTCAGTGGTCATCTGTATAGTTTACCCATACATAAATTACCCTCTCCATGTTTATCAGTTTTTTTTCATTTTAGTATTTAATGTTTTTTATTATCGGTGTTCATAAAATATCAAAAATTTACTCAAATCATCTCAAAATTACAAATTCTATTAAAAAAACTATGAGTAGACCGAAATATGTCATATCACAATTTAACTAGGTTATTTATCATTTTCGTTAAAGTCATTGTTAAAGTGTTACATGTTACGTTTCTATTGACTCGCGGATTTTTAATAGAGTTAATGTTTTTGGAGTAATTTAAGTAATATTTGATATCTTTTTATCATTTTTATTAAAGTAATTTGATTTTCGATAGTTACATGAATATCGGGGATGAAGCTACCTTAATAGTGAGGGGAGTCATGCGCCCCCTCCAAATTTTTGGATCAAATTACTGTCTAGGTCCTTCTTACTTTGAAAATTAAGTGTTACCCTCAAATTTTGGATCCAATAACATTTAAGGTCATCTTAGTTTTGAAACTAGAAAAATTAAGTCATGTCTCCATATTTTTTCATTTTTGAAATTAGACAAATTAGATAATGAACTTTAGAATTTGAAATTAATAACTTAATAATTAGACATTAACCCCTATTTTTTTTACCACATATTTGAAATCTATAAAATTTTATCATGAATATGTTTGACCTGCATGAGTGCCAATTCCAAGTTGGAGTTCTAGAGTTTACGATTCCATTGGTGGGATTCTTTTTATTTTTATTTATATTTTTAGGTGATTGGAGTTCATGTCTTCAATCTATTTTTCTAGATTTTTTTTTTCTCATTAGGTCAAATGAATTTCTATAAATGAAAAGAAGATGTCGGCCTTTTTTCGTTTTCCCTATTTGCTTTGCTCACGATTCTGATGGCTGCTGTCTCCAAGCTTGTCAATCAAAGTCTCAGCAACGATGCCATTATATGGAAAATCGACTGTTTTCAGAGATGAAGCTAGTATTTAGGGCCAGTATAAAATATAAATGCTTGAAAATGAAGGATAAATTTATAAATAAATTTAAAAATATATAAAAGGACAAATGTGTAGAAAAACAAAATTTGGGGGTGGGGGGCAATTGCCCCTCCCCATCTCCATGTAGATTCGTCATGGACTATTTTAATTTCAAAAGTGAAAAGTAATAGCGAATAGAAGTGACCGATCTAAAAATTTAAGAATAAAATTTTAAATATATATATTTTAAAAATAAATATGTAAAATGTATTTTTACCTGTAAACATTAAGTTTTAAAAATTAACACTAGTTTAAATTTATTTCTGAAAAAAATAGGACTACAATAGATCTTTTAGGGACTATGCATTCGCCACTTGCCAATGTCAACCCTAATATGAGTACCAATTCATGAGCCATCTTAAACTTAGCATAAGTGATAATGATGGACAGGTCTGGCAGATCACACGAGGGAGTTGCAGAGAAAAAGATCAAATTGTAAAGTGGAGGAATGGACCTTTTCTACTTCTTTCTCTCAATTATTCATCAACTTTAAAATTAATGGATTAGAACTATAGGATTGCAAGCTATCCTTCAGCAGCTTTTTTCTTTATTTGTATCAATTTTTTTCTCAAACATTCAAGACAGCAGTGTAATTGTATGAAAATATAATTAGTCACATTTAGTAGTACAAAATGTAATTATTTTTTTGAAATAATAGAACTTATTATTGATAAAAGAACATTCATGATATTGAAACGTGACTCGTTAAAAAATCTTTCTAAATTTATATGGAGAAAAAAGAGTCCAAATTTTTTTTTTGAAAGAGAATTTATTATTAGGAAAAATGGCAGTTATACTGGCCTCGTTAAAAAATCTCCCTAAGCTTACGTGGTGGAAAAAGAGTGCACAGTATAACAGCAGCAAATACAAACAGCCACAATAAGCAAACAATTCATGTGAACCTTACAATGAAACTAATACATAATACATCATGCTGGGAATCGCTTGCTGCACCATGAAACCTTAAAAAGAGTCCAAACTTAAAATACAACATTAGAGAAGCATATATTCACTCAGTCATTACAATAATTACATAACCTTCAACAACACACATAAAAATCGCTGACACAAACTGGATAATCCAATCCAGCCATGCACCTAAGCTTAAACGGGGTTTAAACTTTAAATCGCTGAGGGTTCGAAATCCATTCCAATACCAGTTTACTATTACATCGATGACCAATTTTGAAGATTGAGCAAAATAAATAAATAGCTTCTTTAATTGCCAAAATCTCTGCTCGAAAAACATAGCAGCGTCTTCTTGTGCTTATTACGCAAGACACCTCCACCAAAACATCCTCGGACAGCTCTATCAGTATTAAATTGTCTTTAATTGAAGAGTGTAATTTCACTCCTCCAATTACATCAAATTCAGCTGAACCCACAAATTACAATGGTTGTTAACTTTTTTCTAAAACTAAAAATTTAATCACTCAATTAAAATTGTGTAACAAATAGGTCACTTTTTTTTTAAAAGTAACAATTTAGTCATACAATTAAAAATTTGTGACAAACATGTCACTCATTATGACCTTAATGTTGTTTGCTTATAGACATACTCAATTTACTAATAGAATTTTTAAATATGAAGTGTTAAATATATTGAATTATTTTGAATTAAGACCATATTAATATAATGTATATGTTTTGATGACAAAAATTGTTGTTATACCAAATCGCTTGTTTAAATTTTCTGAAGTTATAATTAGATTTTTTGCGATGCATTTTATCCTAAATAGATTAAGTATCGTCTTTTAAAATAACTGTATGAATTAACTGAGTATTATATCTACATTTGGTGGGGAAAAAGCAGCAGCATTAGGTTGCAAAGATCGATAATGCTGGTTTCTCAGGTGAGAATCTCGTGATTGCTTTATGAAGTCATTGTCATGGTCAATTAAGAGCAGGCAAATGGATATAATTGCTATTTTTCTTGGATACTCGATTGAAAACTATTAAATTTTATTTGGGGGCAAGTTAGCCGACTATAAAATACATAGATTATCGGCAATAGCTCGTTAAAAGCACCTTAAAAAAATAAAATTTCCAAAATACTAAAGAATTGAAAAGTAATACGAAATTATTTCAATTGATTCATATAATTATTTATAAAATTATGCGATCATCGAACGATGAGCTTAAAACTGATGTTATTTTTTTTTTGACGTGTTATAAACTATGATGTAAAGGATAATAACTAATAAAAGGTACAAGACTTTTTATTTCATGTTATGATAGTTGAAAAAAAGAAAAAGAAACATGTCATGTGGATTTCACATCCCATTTGTTTAAAATGGGAAAATTTTCAATTAAATTCAGCAAAGGAAGTAGCCTTTATAAATAAGAATAGAGGGCAAAAAGAGTGATAATCTTCACCATATATGGAAATGTTCAAATGGGGAGTGACTAGGACATCACTAAGCATTAAAAAGAAAAATAAACTAAACTGTGTTTGGTATAATGATTTAGATTTACCATGGAAGCTTTAGAAAAATAATACACATTGCTTCTTAAAATATAATAAATTTATTTGACAATTAGCAGATAGCTGATAGTAAAAAATATTTTTCAGTTAAATAAAAGGTAATTATTTTATACATTAGAGGTAGAAACTTTTTATTTCCATAAGGATCTTCATTTTAGAGTTTAGATATTTATTTTAGAGTTTAAAGTTTAAGGGTTTATGGTAATATTTAAAAATTAAAAATTGTTATTAGAATTTAAGACTTATAGTTTAAAATTTAAATCCTTAAATCTAAACCGTAACCTTTAAACACATAAATATGACTTTGTGCATTCAATCGTAATGTAAACGTCATAAGAAAATGTAGACGTGGGAATTGGCGGCATTTCCCTTCACCTTTCATCAATTCTATCCATTCCTCTCGCTCCCACTTTCGACTTAAAAGTTAAAAAGGGAGTTGCCGAAATGGTAAAAACTTAAATAACAAATAACAACAAATGTTAATATAAAAATCAGTAGAAATTTGAACACATTGAGTGTTTCAATAGTAAATGATTTTATTGTTCCTCCTAAATTATTCGAATTTAAGCTGTGAAATTTATTAGTGTACGTGAATTTACTTAAATTTAAAATCGAAGTAAGATACTATCCTCTAACTGAATTAGAAGCTCAAGAAATTAGTAGAAAATTATTAGAACAATTATGAAAAGGGTTAATATACATTTTTGTACATGAGCTTTTTTTTGGGTCAATTAGGTACTTAAACTTGATTTTAATGTTCAATTTTTTATCTAAACTTTTTTGGTCCAAGCAGGCGCTTGATGTGGTTCTCTTGTTCAAATTTGTACATGAACTTAGATTCTTTGTTCAAATCGGTTAAAACCATACATCTTATTCCGCATAACAAACCAAGTTTATGTACTAATTTGAACTAAAAAAATCAAGTTCATGTACTTAATTGGACAAAATAAATTTAAGTACCAAATTAAACATTAAAGTCAAGTTTAAATATCTAACTGAAAAAAAAAACACTTAGGTATCAATTTTTTTTTTTGAATATGCTGGTGAGATGCAAGGGTAGCATCTGTTCAACTTTCTTAGTCTTTTCAAACACTTAGGTATCAAATTAAACTTTAAAACTAAATTTATCTATCAAAAATATATATTTACCTTATAAAAATTATATTTAAAGTTTTAATATATAATACACGAATGCAAGCATTTGTTAGGGGTTGAAGTTTTCTCTTTTGAACTTCGTCGACAAAAAGTCACCACCATTATCATCATCATTATTACTCACCTTCACTGAAATTTCGACCAAATTCCAAATCTCAATCCATCACCATGGACCATGGTCCATTACCATAAAAATCTATCAGGTATTCATCGGCTTACGTAGACATACAGGTAACAAAGTTTATTAGTTTTCTAAAAACATGTCACCAACGAGGCCTTCACATAGTTGGCAAATGTAAAGTCTCGGGTCTTATGTTAGAACCAAAACATATTCGATATGAATATTAACTCAATATTTATACATGCTAAACCATTAAGAACAAAAGACTAGATTTGCGGGAACGTATTAAGCAAATCTATAAACATAGCAAACTCCTTTCAGTCTCCTATGGAAAACGGTGAAATACTCTCTCAAGGACATTGATGATTTCGACTGCTTAAAAGCCCTCTCGCCCTGGTAGCTATCTTTGCCATAACCAGAAAACTGAGTGGCCTTGGAGTCCCTGCTCTCTCGCTGCTCTTCCCCCCTCGTTTGGCCCTCGCTTTAAAGTCAAGATTTCTTTCTATTTTCTTGCCTCAATTCGTGAGCTCCAAATTTTTTTACCTCGTCTTGTCCTTTTCCCATACCGTCTTAAATCACTTCTAGCTTCATTAACTCTCTCCCAACTACCTCTCCTTGTTCCTTTCCTTTCTCGACAATGGCTTTACTCCCCTCACAAGACATTGAATGCACAGAGAATGTCTCAGATCACACGCACCTACTCTTGACTCCCAGTGAAAACAAGGAAAACGATGCTCTTGAATCATTGGATTTAAATGAAGACAGGGAAGTGAACTTCGCTATCAAAAACCAAGCTCTTGTAGGATAGGTTATCTCCGATTCCGCTGCAAACATTTTCACTCTAAATGTCATACACAAGAAAGCTTGGAAATGCCCTAATCTAGAATGCCATGATCTGGGCAACAATATCTTCCTGTTTTTGTTCCAATCACCCGATGACATGCTTCGAATTCTCGACAATCGACCTTGGGCATTCCAAGACCATCTGTTAGTCCTCAAAGAATGGCTCCCGGAAATGGCTTTCGAAGAGCTAGATTTCTCACTGGAGGAGTTTTGGGTTCAAATACACAATCTTCCACTAACACTGGTTACCCAAGAGAACACAACGAAAATCGAAAACTTGTTCCCCAAATGCTTTGGTTCCAACTTTGATGGCAAATGCAAAGTCAAATGGGATGGCCAACTCAATCTGAGAGTGGCCATCAGAGTCGAAGGTCCCCTAAGGACGAGCTTTATGGTTAACAGACATAATTATAAGCTAGTTGAAGTGTCCTTCAAGTATGAACATTTGCCCAAATTCTGCTATAAATGTGGGCGTATCGGCCATGGAGAAAGAGAATGTTGGCATGATACAAAACTCTTCAAGAACAAAGGAAGATATGACCGCTGGCTAAGAGCATCACCAACATGGGAGAAGAAATCTTCTAAACTGCCATCTCAACCTCGCCGGAATGCTGTGTCTGGTAATCCCAGCTTGAACGCCCCACTGCTGAAATCGAGGAGAACCAAAGGTGATCCAACGAAATGTGACAGCAATTCCAAGGTGACCTCGAGTACCCCCCCCCCCCCCCCCAAGGGTACGAGGTTACCAAGTCCAAGATTGGAAGAAATTTTTTCACCAGGTCTGCAAGTTATTGCCGAAAATGGAAAGGATAAAAACAAAGTTATTTCCTGTTTTGGCACTCATACAGTTGACTTCCACAAATCTCACTATCAACATGATGAGCTAACATCACATGAAGCAAAGAAGCTGGAGGCTACACCCAAGTCTATCGATGCCCTTTCTGATCTTAAGTGCACGCAACATGTCGATATTCTAAGAAACCAGATCATAGAGGGTGTAAGCAATTTGGAGGTGTCTAACAAGCTAAAGAGGAAAAGGGACGAACCACAGGAAGAATCATTCTTTGTGGCAAAAAGATGGGAGATTTACAACTATATCAGTGAAAGTATCTTTCAAATCTCCCCGGGAAATTGGGGTGCCAATAATTTCGGAGAAGTAGCTAATGAGGAAGTTCTAAAGATCGCTTTGTTCCCAAACTCGTTCTCCAATGCCTCTCCCACTATCAACAACATTGAAAGACAGAAAAGATGCTTCTCTTGTGGCTCGAATCGTCTCACTTTGATAAAAACAAGCAGCAAGGTGCAAACACATAATGGAGAAAACGAGAGTAATGCTCGATCGTGTAGGCATCATTGAACTGGGAATTGATTCGTTTTGAAAGAAAATCACAAATATGGCATCTATGTTCGTTGACAGTGAGTCTAATCTTAACGAAGAAATAGTTTTAAGTGATGATGAGGCCTCCATATCAAGGGAACAAATCACTTATTCGGAAGAGTTAAGCCACACCTTTGCTTGCAAAGCGGGTAGCTCTCTAGGGGGCTATCCGCAACTCTCATGAGTTCTTCATGTTGCACCTCTTTCATAAGGAAGGTGTGGAAGATGGTGACGTCTATTAAACCTTCCCCTAGGATCAGATGGTGTTGGTATGTCGATGTTGATCCAAGGAATTACGGTCACAAGCTCAAGTTCTTAGGCTTCCCCTGTTTCAAGCTCAAGACTTTGCCGTTTGTTGTAGTCTTTTGCCTTGCGAGTGTTTCCCTGTGGTTAGATCGGATGTTTTCCCCGTCCAAGTTGACAAGACCCGCGTCAGACGACGAGGGACCCTACCTCCGGATGGAGCTCTCACTAGGATTTCGGGATAATGTCTACTTTCCATCGTCGGGGAAATCAAGCAGTTTCCATTTCTGTTTGTTTTTTTCGTTGCTCGGGTGATGTTCTTGTGTGTTAGTGTCATCACAGTCCTTTTGTTTGATGTTTCGAACATTAAGCTCCTTGTGAGTGTGTTTCTTGTCAACATTGTAGGGACGTTCGTCGATTGGCCTTGTTGGCACAAGGGTTTCGTGCTCCTTTTCGACGTCTGCATGTTCATGCATGCTTTTACGTTTGACTTTGTTTGTTGTGCTTTGGATGTACGACCTTTTACCTTTTAAATGAATCGAATCTATCTTTGAACCAAAAAAAACTAGATTTACGGAGGCGTACCTATATTTTTGGGAGAGTCTAAAATTAGGCACCTTAAAATTAGGCTAATATTAGGCAGCATCAGTACGACTGTTAGATGTAAGTAAAATGAATCTGAGCCATTGGATTAAAAAAATAAAAAAATTACAAAAAAGGGGTAAAGGGATAGAAGGTTAATCGGTTAACCTTATAGAAAGAAAAGATGGAAAGAAAAGGGGGAAATCAAACGTGATTTTTTTAACAAACTCATATTTTTCTTTCATCCATCTTCTTCAACCTCGATTTCTTTGAGTTTGAGTTGGAATAGAGTAATATTTGAGGTAATATTCTTCCTCTTCACATATCAAGCTTCAAAATAAGACCCATGCCTCCATATATGAGTGTTATGGAGTGGCTAGGGTTTCGTTGGGGTTATGTTTTAAGAGAGGTTTAGAAGGTAATTGAGAAATGGTATTGATACTGCAATAACGTTGGTGGCTTTAGGTAATATTAGGGACACTATGAGAAGGTTAGAGTTAGATTGAGGAGCATTTTCGAGCTTAAAATGACATTTTCTGTATTTTGGTATCGATATTGTTATTGCAGTATCAATAGCATTTGAACGAATGTAAAAATTTTGGTAAAAGTATCATGTAGTATTTGTACTATTCTTGACGATATTTATACTGCTCTTGACGATATTTGTATTGCTCTTACATATTGCATATGAAATTGAGATTAACACTATACTTACACACATTTTTTTAAGTATTTTTCCTTTTTAATAATATATATATGTATATAATCTTTAAACTTGTTGTTTTGGTTCATAAAATTTATTTAGAATTGAAATTGAATTGTTTAAAACATATTTATTTGTACTTTTGCAGGTTGACTTATCCAATTTCTTTAACAATGTCTCTTTGTTAGACTTGGGGAAGTTCATGGTTAATTTATTTCTCGGTTCAACCCTTTGTTTGATGAGGTTGCTGCTCTCTCTTGAATTTTTTTAACTTTCGAGCTTCTTCCTCCGACTTTGATCCACCACCGACATCAGATGCTTGATGGATTTGTTTCTCTTGTTTTTCATGATTTGCATCTATGTCTTTGATTGTCATTATGAATTTATGGATGCCACTTTGGATGTTTTTTTTTTGTTACATTGATGTTTTTAATTTTGTAGTTTCATTTTGAATGATTTGGATCTATTTGAATATTCTACATTATGCTTATATTTTAGATTATGACATTGATCTTATGCAACTATAAATATTTTGGATTACCACTTTTACTTATATTGTGCTTATCATCTTATTTGTCTATTTTCTTTCGATACTATTAATCGTACAAATTTTCTTAATACTTAGAACAATTGTTTCCAAGGGTTTTGAACAAATTTTCCTTTAAAGAATTTCACAAAACTTTAGTCAATAAAAATAAGTTTAAAATAATTTTCTAAGTGATTTTTAATTAAAACCTACAAATTTATATAGGCAATGAACTAAACTGGTACAGATGATACACAATAGTACCGGTACAATTAACATAACTATTGGTACCACAAGAAAAATATTGATTCTGGAATCAAACTTTCAAAAACTTAGTATCGATTTTGAATAATGTTTTTGAATTTTGTGATTTGGGGTAAGAATTTGTGTAGATACCCAAATTCTTATGAGTTTCGTACCATAAGTTTGGTTGGTTTTAGATTAGGAGATGCGGGGTAATACTTTGTGTAGCTATGTTTTTTATTGTAACTTATGTAAAGATTTATGTAGGTATTTTAAACCATTATGTAGGTATCGTATTTCTCATGTGTTTCATAACATATTGAGTAATCCTTTAAAACTTGAGGTAGTTACACAATTTCCTACCATAAGTTTGGTTGGCTTATGATTAGGAGATATGAAGATATAATTTATGTAGTTACGTACGGTTTTTACTAGAAGTTACGTAAAGCTTTACGTAGGTATTGTGAAATATTGTGTAGGTATCGTATTTATAATGTGTTTTGCAATATATAGAGTAATCCTTTAAGATTTGAGGTAGTTACACAATTTTCTAAAATAAGTTTGGTTAGTTTAAGATTAGGAGATACAGGGTAATAATTTCGGTAGTTACTTTTTTTACTATATTTTATGTAAAGATTTCTGAAGGTATTGTGAAACATTTTGTAGGTATTGTATTTATAATGCAATTTGTAACATATAGAGTAATCCTTTAAGATTTTAGGTAGTTACAAAATTTCCTACCATAAGTTTGGTTGGTTTAAGATTATGAGATATGGGGTAATAATTTTGGTAGCTACTTTTTTTACTATATTTTATGTAAAAATTTATGTAGATGTTGTGAAACATTGTGTAGGTATCGTATTTATAATGCGTTTTGTAACATATTGAATAATTCTTTAAGATTTCATGTAGTTACACAATTTCCTACCATAAATTTGGTTGGTTTAAGATTTGGAGATATGGGGTAATAATTTCGGTAATTATTTTTTTACTATATTTCATGTAAAGATTTCTTTAGGTATTGTGAAACATTGTGTAGGAATGATATTTATAATTCGTTTTGTAACTTATAGAGTAATCTTTTAAGATTTCAGGTAATTACACAATTTCCTACCATAAGTTTGGTTGGTTTAAGATTAGGAGATATAGGGTAATAATTTCGGTAGTTACTTTTTTACTATATTTTATGTATAGATTTGTGCGGGTATTGTGAAACATTGTGTAGGTATCGTATTTATAATGCGTTTTGTAACATATAGAGTAATCCTTTAAGATTTCAGGTAGTTACACAATTTCCTACTATAAGTTTGGTTGGTTTAAGATTAGGAGATCTAGGGTAATAATTTCAATAGTTACTTTTTTTTACTGTAACTAATGTAAATAATTATGTAGGTATTGAGAAATATTGTGTAGGTATCATATTCATCAAGTGTTTTGTAACATATAGAGTAATCCCTACAGATTTGAGGTAGTTACACAATTTTCTACCATAAGTTTGGTTGGTTTAAGATTAGGATATATGGGCTAATAGTTTCAGTAGTTACATTTTTGCTATATTTTATGTAAAGATTTCTGTAGGTATTGTGAAACATTGTGGAGGTATCTTATTTATAATCTGTTTTGTAACATATAGAGTAATTCTTTAAGATTTCGAGTTGTTACAAAATTTCCTACCTTAAGTTTGTTTGGTTTAAGATTAGGATATATAGGGTATAATTTTCGGTAGTTACGTTTTTTGCTATATTTTATGTAAAGATTTCTGTAGGTATTGTAAAACATTGAATAGGTATCGCATTTATAATGCATTTTGTAACATATAAAGTAATCCTTTAAGATTTGAGGTTGTGACACAATTTTCTACCATAAGTTTGGTTGGTTTAAGATTAGGAGATATGTGGTAATAATTTCGGTAGTTACTTTTTTTACTATATTTTATGTAAAGATTTCTATAGGTATTGTGGAACATTGTGTAGGTATTGTATTTATAATACGTTTTGTAACATATAGAGTAATTCTTTAAGATTTCAGCTAGTTACACAATTTCCTATCATAAGTTTGGTTGGTTTAAGATTAGGAGATATGGGGTAATAATTTCGGTAGTTACTTTTTTTACTATATTTCATGTAAAAAAATTTGTAGGTATTGTGAAACATTTTGTAGGTATCGTATTTATAATGCGTTTTGTAACATATAGAGTAATCCTTTAACATTTCAAGGTATTTACACAATTTCCTATAATAAGTTTGGTTGGTTTAAGATTAGGAGATCTAGGCTAATAGTTTCGGTAGTTACTTTTTTTACTATAACTTGTGTAAATAATTATCTGGGTATTGTGAAACATTGTGTAGGTATCATATTTATCACGCGTTTTGTAACATATAGAGTAATCCTTTCTGATTTTAGGTAGTTACACAATTTCCTACCATAAGTTTGGTTGGTTTATGATTGGATATATGGAGTAATAATTTTTGTAGTTACGTTTTTTGCTATATTTTGTGTAAAGATTTATGTTAGTATTGTGAAACATTGTGTAGACATCGTATTTATAATGTCTTTTGTTAGATATGGAGTAATCTTTTAAGTAGTTACACAATTTCCTACCATAAGTTTGGCGTGTTTAAGATTAGGAGATATGGGGTAATGATTTCGGTAGTTGCTCTTTTTACTATATTTGATGTAAATAGTTCAGTAGGTATTGTGAACATTGCGTAGGTATGTTATTTATAATGTGTTTTGTAACATATAGAGTAATTCCTTAAGATTTCAGGTAGTTACACAATTTCCTTCCATAAGTTTGGTTGATTTAAGACTAGGAGATATGAGGTAATAATTTCGGTAGTTACTTTTTTTTACTATATCTTATGTAAAGATTTATGTAGGTATTATCAAACATTTTGTAGGTATCTTATTTCTCATGCTCTTACTGACATATATAGTAATCCTTTAAGATTTTAGGTAGTTACACAATTTCCTACTATAAGTTTGGTTGGTTTAAGATTATGACATATGGGGTAATAATTTATGTATTTACGTTTTTTGCTATATTTTATGTAAAGATCTATATAGGTATTGTAAAACATTGTGTAGGTATCGTATTTATAATGTGTTTGGTAAGATATAGAGTAATCCTTTATCATTTCAAGTAGTTTCACAATTTCCTATCATAAGTTTGGTTGGTTTAAGATTTGGAGATATGGGGTAATAATTTCGGCAGTTACTTTTTAGTATAACTTCTGTAAAGATTTATGTAGGCATTGTGAAACATTGTGTAGGTATCGTATTTCTCATGTGTTTTATAACATATATAGTAATTCTTTAAGATTTCAAGTAGTTACAAAATTTCCTACCATAAATTTGGTTGGTTTAAGATTAGGATATATGGGGTAATAATTATTGTAGTTACGTTATTGACTATAACTTATGTAAAGTTTTATGCAGGATTTTGTGAAACATTGTGTAGGTATCGTATTTCTTATGCGATCGTAACATATAGAGTAATCTTTTATGATTTTAGGTATTACATAATTTCCTACCATAAGGTTGGTTGGTTTGAAAATTACGGGAAATAGGGTAATAATTACAGTAGTTACGCATTTTTACTATAACTTATGTAAAGATTTATGTAGATTTTGCGAAACTTTGTGTAGGTATCATATTTCTCATGTGTTTTCGTAACATGTAGAGTAATCTTTTAAGATTTTAGGTAGTTACACTATTTTCTATAATAGGTTTGGTTGGTTTAATATTAGAAGATATGAGGTAATAATTTCTGTAGTTACGTTTATTCTTATAATTTTTGCAAAGGTATAGGTAGGTATCGTGAAACATTGTGTTTGTATTGTATTTCTCTTAAAGAAAAAGAAAATAATCTCAGCTTCACAGTATCTCCAGATACTCTAGTTTGCTGAAATAGTTGACATATCTCCATGAATTGCTTGAGATGTTGCCTCGGGTCTCCAGTAAGTGCTCCATATAATTGACCTACATTCAAAAGATTTTGGATCATTACGGGTTTAAGTTCAAAATTTAGCTCATTGGCATCAGTGCCAACAAGTCCTGGCATTAAGCTTGCAATATCAGGTGCTGAATGTTCTCGGATTGGTCTTTCTTCTTCGGCATGAGGAGTGGCATGGTTATTGTTTTTTGGTGAATTCTGATTGTTGTTAACACCATTTGCTCCCCCGTTTCCTTGATTTCCATGATTCATCTCTCAAATTCTCTTTTTCAATCTGCAAAAAGTGCGTTCAATCCCAGGGTCTAAGGGCCAAGTTTCCTTCTCAGTATGGTTTCTGGACATACTGATAAAAACAAAAATAAAACAAAAACAAAAACAAAACAAGTAAAAATCTAAAAACAATCAAATCTGTTGCAATCCCCGGCAACAACGCCAAAAACTTATAGACTCTGTAGACGATGTGTAAAATGAATTATGGAAAAAGGTATAAATGATATGTATTGGGCAAGTTATGCCAAGAGTCTTTTGTGTGAAAGTATACATGGTCAACAAGTAATACAGCTTGGTAAGCTGAGTTATCGATCCCACAGAGATTGTCTTGAATTCGATTGTTTAATTGTTATTTGCTTTGAAAGAAAAGATGTTTGTTTTGAAGGTTGTTTTGAAACTAAAGAAATTAAAGAAAAATAAAATGAAGTAAATTTTTGGCAAGGAAGGTGCTTCTAAATGAGTGATGACTGTTGGCAGGAAATGCCTAGATTCAATATGATTCATGCCAGCCTTTATTGGCAAAACTGTTTTGGCATTGTTTGTCGAGCAGATTCAACATTAGCAAATCCTCTCTCGATGGTTATTGCCCTAAATTGGCCAAGTAAAAACCCCATATATCTCTATAGTGTTTGTTTTTCTTAAACCAACTTGATTAAAATCAATTTATACTCCGAGGGGGTAGATTTCACTTCCGAAGTAACTTCATCTACTTGAACGTCTTCTCTCGAAGCTTCTCTCCCAAGTATTCAACAACTTAATCGTCGCCAACTCAAGTCTATTAAGATATTGGGAGACAATAGGCGTATTGTGCCAGCTCTCACTTGGCGGAGTGTCTAGGAAAAATTAGAGTATGTCAAATAGAAAAACTTTGGCAAAAACAAAATTATTATAAAGGAACTAAGGCATAAAGCCAATATTCAATCCAAAACATCCCCCACCAACTATGAAAATTAGTTCATGGTGAGGAGATTAACAAAAACAACCATAATTGTTTTCAAAGACATCATCATAAAAAACTAAAGATAAACAACTTGTGTCAAGGGAATAGGTAGAGGGATCTCTCGATGCAGTCCTCCACGCCAGGCTCTCGGCCAAGAGGTTGAACCACCTTTCCTCGGTGTAGCCGAAAGTCACTCGTCGGTTACTCCAACGTCGTACTCTGATCACTCTAGGTCTGCACCCAATCACTCTCGATTCCTCACTTCGTCTCTCCTCATTGTCTGCAATGCTTGATCGGTTGGTCTTTATATAGGCGAGTGTGGGAAAGGATGAGATATGCCTTTGTGTTTGAATTTGAAATGATCAAGGGATGAAATATAGAGCTCTATCCGATCATTTTGACATCTTATCAGCTCGGTGTTATAGCTTATCAAGCTAGGGATGACGTCATCATGTCGATGCTGACTTGGCATCCAAGCTTGACACAACGATGCCAACTTCACTTGGCATCACCTTATCCGCTATTTTTTTGGAAGTTGATCCAATTATGATCTTTTAGGAGTCTAATCATTTCCTATTTTTTCAGGGGTTCATCATCTTTTGGCATGGCATCAAATGCATCTCTCTGCCAACAAACGCTTGGCACACCACTGGTTCATCTGTGCCCACAACTCTTGGCATTCACCTTGGCATTCCTAACTGCGTTCCTAATTGCGTTGCTTTACTATGTCCATTCCTCTACCGAATCCTATGCCAAACTTGCAAAATAGCTGCAAAATCAACCCTTCACTCTGGCATAGGTAACCTAGTAACTCCTTGATGAAAATGTACGATCCTAACAAATTAATGCAACTAAATGTACCTGAAAACAAGCAAAAGCATGTCAATATAGGCATGAAAAGCAATACTTTGAGGAGGTAACACACCCCCAAACCCAGCTCATTGCTTGCACTTAAGTAATGCAAAAAGAAAGAAAAACAAAAATGGTGAAAATAATACCTCGACAAAAGTTTGGTTGGAATGCCAACAAATGTTGGCAAGCAGAAGTTGATGTTAATGTTGCCTTCAGGAATCACAGTGCACAATGTCAAGCAGAAAATAATTCAAGTGCAACAGTATAACTCTAGTTTAAGTGCATGATTTGTGTGAAAAGTGTGGGCAGTATGCATCTAATTATCCTTTCACTCCCTTAGCCAAATTCTACTTCCTAAACTCATATTCTTATTATATTTGTTTTCTTTGCCGAGGGTCTCTGGCTTTATCTTAAGCTTGCTTCGTGACACTGTTTAGCGTGAATGATAAGAGGGAGCATACCACGAATCCCCACCTTAATCCAGACATCACTAGGCTTTCTCTTCAACTCATACCCTAGGGTTTTGGACTTGAAAACTAAAAGGGAGCATACCACGAAGCCCCAAGAAACTTATTATCCATAGGTATATAAGAGTTCATTTTTACCATGACATAACATTGTTGCCTTATTTTCTTTTACCTTGGCATTCTTTTTTTTAATCCGAGCATGGTTTCAAATAGTCCAAGTTTGCTAGGGAACTAGATACATACCACGTGCTAAGTGTAAATCAATTTCCTAAACTAGAGATCAATTGACAAGAAAACTTGGCATACTATCCACTGGAATGGAAAACTGAAGATATAAAATTCATCATTAAGCACACAACTAGGATCAAAATAAGCTTGCCTAATCAATTGTTAACAAACTTCAATTTTAAGATGAGGCAAAATTTTCTTTTTCACTTTTTTATGGTTCGGTATGCGACTACTCTTCATGAACTACATGGCAAACAAAAAATTTAAACGTGAAATGCATGGAATAATGTGAGAAAATGCACACCCCAAACTCAAGATGTGCATTGTCCTCAATGCATGAAACAACACATATATACAAGAAAAATAGAAAAATAAAAATGCATGCCCATGAAGATGCAAGGATGAAATACAAAGGAGTTAAGTAAAAGAAGACTCCCCTTCGGAGACCTCTTCCTCCCATTTGGCACGAGCTTCTTTTTCTGTTTTGGAACGGGTCTTCCTCATGGTTAGGCTCCCATATTCAGGGGACATTCTTTTCTTCCCTTTCCAGCCCTGTTTTGAGGCGGCAGTGAAGGCTCTAATATCCTCCTTCTTCTTGGTAGGGTCTGTTGGCGGTGTAACTAGCGTGGGCTTTGGCTTCTTGGTAGGAATGTCCTCTGAATCAGATGAGGTATCGATGCTGGAAGATTTAACATGCACTGGGGACATATGAACTGTAGCATTGAACTCGAAACTGGCAGAACTGACTGGACTGGCTGCTTTGACTGGACTTGCATGACTGGCTGGCTTGACTGGACTTGCTGATATAACTGTACTCGCTAGCATGACATTACTGGAAGAGAGCTCAATAGGGAAAGGTGGAAGAAGGGAACCTCGTCGGGAGAAAGTTTAACAAAGACCTCCCGATCGATAATGTCACTTTCCTTGGTATAATGTCTCAATTTGGCATGTAGATCTTCGGCTGCCTCCAACTTTTAGAGAATAATCTTTTAGCTAGCGTAAACTTGAGACAACACTATCAACGAGCTTATTGGCATGGTTTCTAGTACACTACTAGGCTATGCCTTTGGCTTTGGCTTTGGCGTGGCAGTCTTGGTTTTTCCCTTCCCCTTCTCCTTTGCTTCTCTAGGCGTGAGATTCTTCCAAATAAAGGACAATGATGGTGGTCCCTTTAATGACCTGGCCGTGATCCTCATCCATCCTTGCACTTCATTGCGCGAACAAATGTTATAAATTAAGAAAGGGTAAAACAAACTTCCCTTACTCTTGGCATTTCATTTGTAGGTTTCTTCGATAATGATCCTGCAAAAATTTATCTTACGCCCCTTGAAAATGGAATGCAAAAGTATCAACTGGTCCACCAAGACTGTGTCATTGTGAGATGTGGGAATGAGATTGTGTTTGATAAAGTGGTCCCAACCTTGTATCTGAGGCTTCAATGCCAGCCTCTTGACAGTCCGATGGCCGATGGACGAGACAGTCCAGGTTGTGCCAGGTTCATACAAGTCTGCCAGTATTTTCTTGCGTTTGGTAACGTTCATAGTCTCAACATCCTCGAGATATTCATCTCCTTCACTAGGTAAAGAAAAGAGTGAGTTAATATAACCATCATCAAACCGGGCATACTTACCTTGAATCATCAAAAATGTAGAGTCTTTGGTCACAAGGTGCGCGTAAAACTCTTGAACAATGGTGGCGTAAACATCTCCCTTCGGCTGGAAGAAAGCACTCCACTTGTGCATGTCGACGACGGACATAAACTCCGGTAGGAATCCAACGGTGACGTCCGATTGAAAATCAAAGTGCTTCTCATAAAGGAACGATCTTAAAGAGAAGTTCGTCTCAAACCTCTTGTGGATTTCCTCATTGAAGAATTGCTTGAAAGGAGTAGATGATGAAGTCATAAAGATGAAAAGTCGATTTGGAAGAGAAGAAAAAGAATGATGAAAGGTTCTTGAATCTTGCTTGAACAAAGATGGAAAGTGAGGAAAAAATCTTGATAAAATCAGTTTTAAGGTAGAGGAGAGAAAAAGGTTGAGTGTTTAATAAGGTTTTAATGAGGGTAGTCGAAAAAGAGGGGTAGATAATGATAGGATTTAGAGAGTTTTAATTGGGAATAGTTTAAATTTAAAAAAGTGATAAGTGATAACGATATGGAAAAAAATTGAAGTTATAGGGTGATCATGATAAAATTAATTTTCATTAAAAGGGGGCGGCAAAAGATAATTCTCCCAAAAATATTTTCTCGTCTTAATCAAGCTAGGGTTTCTCTTTCTTCCTTTACACGAAAACATGTGCATGTCCTTGACATGGGACATGGCATAGTCTCTAGCAAACATGCTAGCTCTCAGTCCGTCTAGCAATATTCCTAGCATCAATTCCTATCAAAATTCCTGCACACACTCAATGAAAAATAGTGTAAAGTAGCAAGGGAATAAAAATTGAAAAACAACAAAAAGTGAAAAACAAAAATCTAATTCCTAAAAGAAAATAAAAACAAATATCCTAATATTTACAAAGTGTTTCAAACATGCGGTCATTTTATTCTAACCTTCCAAGAGGATAACCTTCTTGGCATTGTTTTGCTTACCGTCCAAGTAATGCTTTAGGCATTGACCATTCACTTTAAAGATTTCTCTCGTTCTTCAGTTCTTATTGTCCATGACCCCATGAACATATGGCTTCACCACTTCGTAAGGACTCGTCCACCTTGATTTTAGCTTACATTGAAAAAGTTTAAGTCGTGATTTAAACTATAGAATAAGCTGACCTAATTCGAACTGTCTTGGCATGATCCAACTATAATGCCAACGTTTTGCCTTCTCCTTGTATATCCTAGCATTCTCATAAGCCAGCGTCTTGAATTCCTCTAACTCATTGAGGTCGAGCAACCTCTTTTCTCCAGCAATTCTTCATACCATGTCAAGTTTCTGAATGGCCCAATAGGCTTTATGTTCAAGTTCCATTGGCAGATGACATGGTTTGCTGAAAACAAGTCTAAACAGTGAAGTACCCAAAGGAGTTTTAAATGTAGTCCTGTAAGCCCACAAGGACTCATCTAGCCTTAAAGACCCAATTTTCCTTGTTGGATTTACAGTCTTCTCTAGAATGTTCTTAATTTTCTTGTTTGATATCTCGACTTGCTCTCTCATTTGTAGATGATAAGCTGTAGTAATTTGTTGCTGAATTCTATACCTGCACAAAGTTTTGGAGATTAAATTACATTTAAAATGGGTACCCTCATCATGAATTATCATTCTAGGGGCAGAAAATCGAGTAAAAATATGATTGTGAAAAAAACATGGCAACAGCCTTGGCATCATTTGTTGGCATGGCAAAAACTTCTACCCACTTTGATACATAGTCAACGACCACAAAAATATACACATTACAAAATGATGGGGGAAAGGGACCCATAAAGTCTATCCCACATACATCAAATAAACCCATATGCATAATGTTCTAGAGCGATAGTTAGTGTCTGCCAGAGATGTTCCCTGTTTGTTGGCATCGATCGCATACCTTGGCATACTCTATGGCATCTTTGTACAGCGTGGGCCAAAAGAATCCTGACTACAAAACCTTCGCAACAGTCTTCATCCCAACAAAGTGACCTTTATATGGTGCAACATGGCATAGATGCATATTTTGTTGCTCATCCTCTGGCACGTACTGACGAATCACTTGGTCGACACACTACTTGTAAAATATCGACTCATCCCAATAGTATTGCCTTACCTCTCGTAGAAATCATTTCTTGGCATTGTATACCAAGTCTGGTGGAAGAATATTACTTACCAGGTAATTGACTATGTCAGCATATCATGGTATGGCATTTACTGCAAGCAAACACTCGTTAGGAAACTCATCTCTAATAGTAGTGGTCTTACCATCCTCACTATGATGCTCCAATCGAGAGAGGTGGTCAGCTACTAAGTTTTCGCTGCCTTTCTTGTCTCTAATCTCTATGTCAAATTCTTGAAGCAAGAGCATCCACCGGATCAGTCTAAGCTTGGCATCTTTCTTTTCCAAGAGATACTTTAATGCCGAGTGATCTATATAAACCACAACCTTGTTACCAATTAGATAAGATCTAAATTTATCAAAAGAAAAGACAACCGCGAGAAACTCTTTCTCAATTGTAGAGTAATTCAATTGTGCATCATTCAAGGTTCTACTGGCATAGTAGATGGTATGGAAAACCTTGTCATGCAATTGTCGCAAAACTGCTCCAACAGCATAGTCGCTAGCATCGCACATGAGCTCGAAGGGCTTATTCCAATATGTTGCTACGACTATAGGGGCATTGGTCAATCTCTCTTAAGTTCCTGAAATGCTCTCAAACAAGAATCATCAAAGGCAAAGGTGGAATTATGTTCCAATGATGAGCATAAAGGTTTAGCAATTTTTGAAAAATCTTTTATAAACCGCCGATAGAAACCAACATGACCTAGAAAACTCCTTATACCTTTAACACTCGTTGGAGGTGGCAATTTCTTAATTACCTTCACTTTGGCTTGATCACCTTCTAATCCTCTCTTGGTTTCCTTGTGACCGAGAACAATGCCCTCCTTCACCATGAAGTGACATTTCTCCCAGTTCAACACTAGGTTTGTCTCAATGCATCTCTTCAAGAGTTGCTCCAAGCTATGGATGCATTCTTCAAATATTGTACCAAACACTGAGAAATCATCCATGTTGTGTTCGATCATATTAGAAAAAATGTCCATCATGCAATGTTTGAAGGTTGTTAGCGCATCACATAGACCGAATGGCATTCTTATGAAGGTAAATGTCCCATATGAACACATGAACATGGTCTTCTCTTGATAATCAGAAGCAATAGCAATTTGATTATAACCCGAATAACCATCCAAAAAAACAATAAAAATCATTACCTGCTAGCCTGTCTAACATCTGGTCAATGAAAGGCAAGGGGAAGTGGTCCTTCCTTGTAACTTTGTTTAACATTCTTTAATCCATGCACACTCTCCATCCAGTGATGGTCCTAGAGGGAATCAATTCAACTTCATTGTTTTGTACCACAGTCATGCAACCTTTGGCATGCACTGCACCGGGCTTACCCAAGAGCTATCGAAAATGGGATAAATAATTTTAGCATCAAGCCATTTTATTATCTATTTCTTAATAACCTCTTTAATGCTCAGGTTTAGCCGTCTTTGGTTTTCAATAGTCCTCCCATTGTATCCCTCTAGAATGATTTTGTGCATGCAAATGGTTGGGCAAATTCCTTAGATGTCTGCCAAGGTCCAACCCAACGCTTGCTTATAATCTCTTAATCTTGCCAGCAATCTTGCCTCCTGATCATTAGTGAGATCAGTGGCAATAATCACTGGAAGAGTTGAGTGCCCACCTATATAGGCATACTTCAAGTGTTTTAGAAGTGGCTTAAGCTCCAACTCTAGTGGTTCCTCAATTGATGGTTTCGGTTTCTTTATCTCTCTGTCGGCCAACTTGAGTGCCTCAAAATAAATCACATCTTCAGCCTCCAAAGCTGATTCCTTATGTTCCTTAAATAGTTCAGTTTTGTCGTCAAGCATGCCGTTATCAAATTTTGTATCCTGGCACAAATGTGCCACATCCAAAGTATAAATGGCCTTCATCATCTCCTCGACTTGACATTCATCTGGTTCATCTGCATATTTCAAAGCTTGAAACATGTTAAAAGTAACATGTTGGTCATTCATTCGCATGATTAGTTCCCGTTTATGAACATCAGTAAGCGCCCTACTCGTGGCAAGGAATGGCCTACCTAAAATAATTTGCACATTAGTGTCAACTTCATTATCCAAAATGATAAAATCAGATGGAAATATAAATTTCTCTATATTTACCAACACATCCTCAATCTTAACCTTGGGATGTGCATAAGATCGGTCTACCAAATGAAGTGTCATTGTGATAGGTCTCGCTTCTATGCCAAGCTTCATGAAAACAAATGGTGGAATCAAATTGATACTAGCTCCCAACTTACACAATGCCTTACCCATGAATTTATTGTCAGTTGTACAAGGGATAGTAAAACTCCTTTGATCTTTCAGCTTTGGTTGCAATCGGTTTAGGATCATGGCACTACATCCTTCAGTGAGAGCAACAGTTTCAAACTCTCTCAACTTCTTCTTTTTTAGACAAGATGTCTTTCATGAATTTTACATGGTTGGGCATTTGCTCAAGGGACTCTACCAATGGTGAATGTTAATTTGGAATTGTTTAAGCACTTCCAAGAAGCGCTTAAATTGTTGGTCTTGCTTGTGCTTTTGATGTCTTGCTGGAAATAGTGGTGGATACACATATGCTGGCACTATCGGTTTTTCCAAGGCAGTGCTAGCATCCATTTTGGCATCAATATGCTTTTTGTTCTCAGTTTGCTTTTAATCATTGTTAACATCATTGTTGGCACTAGAACTGGCATCATGTTGAGCACTGGTGCTGGCATGAGCGTTGGCATCATTGTGGGAATAATCGATGGCATCTGCTTTAGCTTTCTCCTTCTCTAATTCTCTGGGCGTGTCTACTGGCACAAGCTTAGCATCTTGGTTGTTAACTGGCTACTTGGAAGCCATCTCAGCTTTGCAATGCTTACCACTCTGAAGAGTTATTGCCTTGCATTGCTCATTTCCTTTGTGCCGAGCATCTTCAGTATTGCTTGGCAAAGCACCTTGAGATCTTTGGCTAAGTGCATTAGCAATTTGAAAGAGTTGCACTTCCAAATTCATCATTGATGCTGCCAAACTATGGATTGTAGCATCATTCCTTTCCATATACTCCGTGAGAGTGCCTCATTGGTTATGTCCTTGCCCTTGCTGGAAAATGTTTTAAGCTTTTTGTTGTATAGCATTCTGATAGAATGCTGGCATGACATTGTTATTCTGCCTTTGAGCGTTTTGGCGTGGGGCATTGTATTGGTTGCCTCCTTGATTTCCCCAAGCTAAGTTAGGGTGTTGTCTCCAACCTACGTTGTAAACATTGGAATTAGCATTATAAAAACGACTAACATTGCCAACAAAATTTACCAACTCAGGGTTGTCTGGGCATTCATCCATATGATGGTTCTCTCCACAAATAGTTCAAAAAGGATCTAGTGCATTGACTTCTCAAGCCTCATTATTCTTTTGCAACGTTCTTACCATGCTAGTGAGGTTGGAAATTTCGACATGAATGGACATAAGTTCATCAACCTTCAATTTCCCACTCATTCTCAGCAGCTCCTTAAATCTTTCCATGCTTCGTAGAAAGTTTCATCCTCAGCCTGCTTGAATGTAATGATCTCACCGCGCAGCTTGACAATTAGTGTTGGTGGCTAAAATCGTGTCAAGAACTTCTGGCACAAGTTTGCCCAAGAAGTAACTGAACCTGGTGGCAAAGAATTAAGTCACGCAGTGGCTCTGTCTCTTAAAGAAAAAGTAAATAATCTCTGCTTCACAGTATCTCCAGATACTCCAGTTTTCTGAAATAGTTGACATATCTCCATGAATTTCTTGAGATGTTGCCTCGGGTCTCCAGTAAGTGCTCCATCGAATCGACCTACATTCAAAAGAGTTTGGATCATTACGGGTTTAAGTTCAAAATTTGGCTCATTGGCATCAGTGCCAACAAGTCCTGGCATTTTGTTTGCAATGTCAAGTGTTGAATGTTCTCGGATTGGTCTTTCTTCTTCGGCATGAGGAGCACATGGTTATTGTTTTCTGGTGGATTATGATTGTTGTTAACAACATTTGCCCCTTCGTTTCCTTGATTTCCATGATTCATCTCTCGAATTCTCTTTTTCAATCTGTGCAAAGTGCGTTCAATCTCAGGGTCTAATGGCCAAGCATCCTTCTTAATACGGTTCCTGATCATACACCAATAAACAAAAACAAAAGGAAGTAAAAATCTAAAAACAATCAAATTTGTTGCAATCCCCGGCAATGGACTAAAAACTTGTAGACTCTGTAGAAGATGTGTAAAATGAATGTTGGCAAAAGGTATAAATGATATGTATTGGGCAAGTTATGCCAAGAGTCTTTTACGTGCAAGTATACACGGTCTATACAAGTAATATAGCTTGATAAGTTGAGTTATCGATCCCACAAATATTGTCTTGAATTCGATTGTTTAATTGTTACTTGCTTTGAAAGAAAAAAATATTTGTTTTGAAGGTTATTTTGAAACTAAAGAAATTAAAGAAAAATAAAATGAAGTCAATTTTTGGCAATGAAGGTGTAACCCCTTAAACTCGTCTATGCGTTACCACGGATCTTAGGATGACATATTGGGGTTACAAGAGCGACCCATAATAAAAATACACATAACAACATTTTTCCTCAAAACACTTATTAAACTGTAAAATCAACTTCTGTTTAAAATACAATTTCAGAAAATCATTAAAACATATAACAAAAATTTCAGAAAGTATTTTACAAACACTATCATAAAACAATACATGACATACATGCTCACTAACTGTACAGTACCGTACTCCAAAAGTGACGCCGAGAGAACTCTGAACACTGATGTCAAACATTATACCATGATATATTGTCTTAACATGCGATGGTAAAAACAACGTGAGCTTGGAAAAGCTCTGTAATACAGAACTACCAAAAGATGATATAAGCGCATACAGATATATGGCCGACATAACATTTTCATGATGTTCCATGAAGTAACTGTTTTTATTTTTCGTTCTGCTATTTTAGGGTAGCGTTATACTTGAGAGTAACGGTATTTGTTCTTTATTCAATCATCGAGTATCAGACATGAATTATATAAGCTGACAAATTATAGAGGTGGAGTCAAAGAGTTTAGTGTCCAGTGTGTTCCTACATTGCAATGTTAATGCATGAAATGTAACAATGCAATAAACCTTTTTGTTTCAAATACATTTGCTTCAAATAGCAGTAAAGTTCATTTTAATTCTTTATTTACCTCCAACCATACTCCACTATATAATTTCCTCAGTGCAGTATCATGTACATGCATTAACTCGAGCGCATTGGGCGTGGGTACCATCCTAAGGGAATACCTAAGAATATGGGTGACCCTAGCCGAAGCGTAAGAACTGAATATGGGTGGACCTAGTCAAAACATAGGAACCGAAATGGGTGGTCCTAGTTGAAGCATAGGAACCGAAAACGGGTGGCATTAACCTAGGCCTATTGGGCGCAGGTGTTTTCCTAAGGGAGTGCCTTAGAATACGGGTGGCCCTAGCCGAAGCATAGAGACCGAATACGGGCAGACTTACTAGCTGGATCATGGCTGAGCCATCAACAACTTCATATCATATCCCAAGTACCCCAGTGAATCAGTTCATCAGTAGCTCATTAATCATTAGTAGTATTTTCAGTAATACATTATTCATATATCATGTTTGTCATATCGGATACTAGGGTCTATATCAGACATACAATACGGTCATGCTTAAATTTTAAAACATGTCATGTTCATGCGAAAACTGTATATCAGTCATGTGCACATGATCAATATGATCAAACATGTAAAACGGTATGCAAAAACAGTCATGTAGCACACATGGAACACACTAGATGGAACCGTTTATTTCTTGAAGATACTTGGTATTTACAAACGGGACACATTGAACTTTGACAATTTGAACAAATTTAAAAATGAGATCCCTATTAAAAGGGGTTTGTACTAATGGTTCAAACCAGATATTCGGGAGTTGATACATCAAGATCATTGATATATCATGAGTGATTCAATCATTTAAGCCTACAAGGGAATTATGGTAATTTTTTTTCATACATGAGCATTTTGATAATTTATACCAACAAGGCATAAACAGTAACTCATGAATTCTATTTGCTCATTAGGTTTCCAACCAAGCATTAGGAATTTCTAAATCAAGATCTTTCACGACATCAGATACATTCAGGGCTATTCCGATCATTATGGTCAACGAGGGCATTTTGGTCATTTGACTGTCAAGGGTGATCCCAATATTGCGGTATGTACCAAGTATTCGAACATATGTACCTCACATGTATGCATTTCTCATTACTAACTGCATTGTATAATTGAACAAGTAACTTCCATAAGACAGCATTGAACTTACCCCGAGCAGTCAAAATTGCGTCCGAGCAGTATTCTTTCAATGTTGTAGCATTATCAGGAGTGACTTATATACATGAGTCATGATTCAAACTAACAGGGGCGTTACAGTCATTTACGATCTATTAGAAATTTTAGGATTTTTCCAAGTTTCCACTTATCTCAAGTCACGTGGGTATTTACTTATTTAAGTGTTTGATAGTAGTTCAAACATTCTGATCCTTACGGTCCTTACAACAATTCATTCATTTTAGAACTCAATAGTGTATCCATCATTTCAGTCAATTTGGAAAATTTTAGTGCTTGAGGTTATTTTGGTCATTTCAATCATTCTGATCAATTTATTCATTACTTTCATTTAGATCAGTTCAAGAATGCGAAGAACTTTCAATAAATTTATCATCAGGTGTTTATCCAAAATTTGGAGAGAGAAAATCCAAGTATTTTGTTATCACACATATTTGCATCTTGATATCAAAGTCTTTCCCAATAGATTAAGGATTTTAGATGAAGTAATTATTTTATCAGATCGAGTGTACATTCCAAGTCATTTCCTTTGTTAGGGGTATTTTTGGCATTCTAACGTCTCAAGGGTATTATCGTTATTTCCTAACGAAATATTTCAGATATCAAATCCTTTAATACTATTAATCAGCTTGGGAGATTAAACTTCTCTTTCGCATAATTCGATTTTATCCAAATTACTATTCCTTTTCTTGTAATCTAATTGATTCTTGCAGACTTGAAAGTACTCTTAATCATAATCATGTATACCTTAACTGAATACCAACATGTTTCATAAAGCATGTAAGAGGTAGTAATGTATTACCTTAAATCCTTGCTATATCGGTCGACCCCTTGAAATGACATTTGAATTTTCTCGAACCCGAATTCGACATCCTCAACATCTCGAATACGATTATACGAGAATACCTTTAAATTACAAAAAATCATAATCAACCATTATTCACATTGCCTTGAAACAGAATCATGATACACATAAGTATGCTCGAGATTCAAGGTCAGGTTCGAAGGCCTTTGGATTAGAATTTTATGAAATAGACTTTAAAAACGGGCTCAGGACGTCGAAAAACATAAAATAAGGGTCTTCAAAAAAGTTGACTTTTTGGTCAACAGTCAAAGGTCAACGGGTCAATGCTGACATCAGCAATGACTGCTGACGTCAACAGGTCAACTGAGTTGACTCACGGACTGACTCACACGGGTTGACTTACTAAGTTGACTCAGATTTAGGTTGGGTCAAACTCGGATCAGGTCGGATAAACGGAATCAGGTATGAGCTTAATCAGGTCGTATCGGTTAATGGGCTTAGACTGGTTCAAAATGGGTTCAGGTCGGTTCAACATGGCTCTCATTACGGTGGCCAGAATTCACCACTAGGCGGCGCGTGCATCACACGCGTGGCCGGAAAATACCTCAAACTACGGTAACAACCCGATTAACCCTCCAAAATCAAAAGAAGCCACCATGCAAGCTGAAAACAACTCAACCGAGGAGAAAAGATCTTACCAAACTTACCTTAACCGAAAAAAACGATGGTGAAACTCCAATGATGTTCTACCGACTTCGATCTGGTGGCCGGGCAGTTGGGTTTTGCTCGTCGCGGTGCAAGGAGCTTGGATCCGATGGCCATGCCTCAAACGTACGTCGAGGGTGGCCGGAAATGATAAGAAAAAGAATGACGGTGCTTGGGGTTTCAGATGAACCTTCAGACGAATCTCTACGGCGAACGATGGCCGTTCATCGCGAGTGATTGCCAAGGATGAGATCGGTGGGGTGTGGTGTTTCAAGAGACGTCAGTGGTGCATGCCATGGTAGGCCGGTGGCCGGAAAGACACAGACGGTGAAAGGGGAGATGAAAAGTTTAGGGTTCTAGATCCTTTCAAAAAATTTCAGATACAAAGAAGCCTTAATTAAGGCATGTGGTGAATCAGATTTTTATTTTATTTTTGTGTAGACCATAAAACAAAGCTTAAAACTATGTTGGGGGTAAACAAAATCAGAAATATCCTTTAGTCCAAATAGTTAAGTCAAGGGATACACAACCAAGGTTCACGGGTTCAAACCTCTTAGCTGGCATTTCTATCCTTTTCATTTTCATTTTTTCTCTTAAAAAATCTTGGGGTGTTACAGAATGTACTTCTAAATGAGTGATGACTATTGGCAAGGAATGCATGGATTCAACATGATTCATGCTATTCTTTATTGGCAAAATTGTCTTGGCATTGTTTGCCGAGCAGTTTCAACATTAGCAAAGCCTCTCTCGATGGTCATTGCCCTAAATTGGCCAAGTAAAACTCTTATATCTCTATAGTGTATGTTTTTCTTAAACCAACTTGATTAAAACCAATATATACTCTGAGAGGGTAGATTTCACTTCCAAAGTAAGTTCATCTACTTGAACGTCTTCTCTCGAAGCTTCTCTCCCAAGTATTCAACAACTTAATCGTCGCCAACCCAAGTCTATTAAGATATTGGGAGACAATAGGCGTATTGTGCCAGCTCTCGCTTGGCAAAGTGTTTAGGAAAAATTAGAGTATGCCAAATAGAAAAACTTTGCCATAAATAGAATTATTATAAAAGAACTAAGGCATAAAGCCAATATTCAATCCAAAACATCCCCCACCAACTATGAAAATTAGTTCATGGTGAGGGGATTAACCAAAAAACCATAATCATTTTCAAAAACATCATCATAAAATAACTAAAGATAAACAACTTGTGCTAGGGGAATAGGCAGAGGGGTCTCTCGATGCAGCCCTCCACGCCAGGCTCTCGACCAAGAGGTTGAACCACCCTTCCTCGGTGCAGCCGACAGTCACTCGTCGGTCACTCCAATGGCGTACTCCGATCACTCTATGTCTTCACCCAATCACTCTCGATTCCTCACTCCGTCTCTCCTTGTCGTTTGCAATGCTTCATCGGTTGGTCTTTATATAGGCGAGTGTGGGAAAGGATGAGATAATCCTTTTTGTTTGAATTTGAAATGATCAAGGGATAAGAGATAAAGCTCTATCTGATCATTTTGACATCTTATCTGCTCGGTGTGATATCTTATCAAGCTAGGGCTGACATCATCATGCCGATGCTACCTTGACATCCAAGCTTGGCACAACATTTCCAACTCACTTGGCATCACCTTATCCGTTATTTTTTCGGGGGTTTATCATCTCTTGGCATGGCATCAAATGCATCTCTCTTCCAAAAAAAGCTTGGCACACCACTGGTCCATCTGTGCCCACAACTCTTGGCATTCAATTGCAAAATAGCCACAAAATCAACCATTCACTCTAGCATAGGTAACCAACTAAATCCTTGATGAAAATGCATGATCCTAACAAATTAATGCAACTAAATATACCTGAAAACAAGCAAAAGAATATCAATATAGGCATGAAAAACAATACTTTTGAGGAGATATGGGGTAATAAATTTTGTAGTTACGTTTTTCCTATAAGTTATGTAAATAGTTACATATGCATTGTGAAACATTGTGTAGGTGTCGTATTTCTCATACGTTTCATAACATATAGAGTATTTCTCTAATATTTTAGGTAGTTACACATTTTCCTACCATGATAAGATTTTCTTAAACTATCGTTTTTCTTACACTTACTATAACAAATTATGTAATTGCATCGTAACAAATAATGTAGTAACAGGCTACCGGTATAACCGGTCTACCTAATTTTAACCTACTTTTAAGCTGCCTAACGGTAGAAGCTCCCCATTGAAGGAGATTTCCTAGAAGATTTTGATCATTCAACGTACAACTTTGTGATGGGGAAAGAGAGAAATACATGTTAACATGTTTCTTGGGATCACTACCTCTCTATATAAATTGAATATTAAATCAGTTTATAAGTATTTATAATTATGCCTTTCATTAAAATTTAAATACAACTTATGGTATCTACACTTTTATTTTCATGGCACTTTAATACCTATAACATGTGTAACATAATTGATCACTCAATTTTGTGTCATACTTTATAATAGCATCATAAATTATACATATGTGTTCATAATTTCATGACACTTTAATACCTAAATTAAAGTATGATGTTAGATTAAAGTCGGTAATTACGGACACATATGTATAACATATAATGCTATTATAAAGTATAACACAAAAAATAACCTTTTATATATTTTTAAATTTTAATACTTTGTAATAACCTTTTTATTTTAGTTTTTAAAATATTATAATTTATTTATTTATTTATTTATTTAAAGAAATTTATTACATTAAATATATTTTTAAAAGTATTTAAAATTTATTACTAATTAAATATGCTCTCGAACTCTCTCAAAAATCAATCAATTATCTCTAGCACATAATATTCACCAGGACAAAAAAAACATATGTCCATTTTCGGTGCCCTTTTATGTCCCAACACTAGAAAAATATTAAAAAATTAAATTCTAAGCCCTAAACCTAAATTATAAATCCTAAGCCATATACCCTACCTCCTAAAAAATACACCATACCCCAAATTTCCTAAACCCTAGCATTAAACCCTAAACTTAATTTTTAGTGTTGGGCATAGAAATGAGCACCGAAAAAGGATAGATGATTTTTATTCCATTCACTAGGGGTGTGCAAAATCGAGTTCAGTTAGTTGTTAGTAAATTATTTCGGTTAACCGGTAAATTCAGGTTATTCATTTATTGATTTTAAATCGTACCGATTAAAACGATAACAAATTGACTGGTTAACTGAATATTTCGTTCATTTTAGCTTGAGTGATGTTTTTTTGTGCTTTATTTATTAAAATATCAAATTTAATACTATATATTTAATTATTTTTCGTTTGCGGTAAAAGAGCAAAAACAACCAAAAAGTTAAAAAAATATTTTCTAGTAATCGTACTAAAGACCAAAAAGTCTTCAAAAAATTTGAGGTGCATAAAAATCACTAGACTATAAAATAGAATGCATAAAATTTGATAGTGTAAATAGTCGGTCGCACCAGATAATCTATGTTGTCTAAAGTAGTGAAATGATATCGAACCGAAATTATTTTTTTAAAAAGCCATACCGAAACTGAATTATTCTTTTCGGATAATTGAATTCAGGATCAAATTTTATAAATTTTAAATTCGATTTTAAATTATTAAATTTTTTACACACATATACAGACACATCAACCAACTTTTACGGCCACTTCATCCCAATAAATAACAAAAAAAAAATCAACATCACAATAAAGAACAACGAAAACTGTCGACTGTTGATAAAAATTACATTATGCAATTTGTCAATTCGTTAACTTAATTAAATGTTAAAAAAGGGTTTTACAAATTTCGTCGAAAAAAGTTCGATATCTTTTCAAATCCTTAAAGCCTAAATTTTACTTTAGTACCGACACCTATTTGACAAATACTATTTAGGCTTTTTGCCGGATCTTTGTACAACAAACATATCTATTTTGATTTTCTTAATTTTTTCTGTTTTTTTTTTCTTTTAAAATCATTCATAAAGTAAAAGTAAAAATAGTGTTATACACGAAAAGTGATTCATGTAATAGAAAAGAAAAATAAATTTTCATCTCAAAAAGAGTGATTCATATCGACTTGTTAAATAGTTCGATATTCATCTATTAAAATCTCTTTATAAAATGGATTTTACAATTTAGAAGTGTGCTTAATTTATCTATAATTGTAAACAATATGTTTAGTCAATTAATTTTCAGTGTCTTTCTGTTTGGTCATCCAACTTTTTAAATTTTCAATTGTATCACTAAACTTTTCGATTTTGCTCTTTTAGGTTACTCGGCCGTTAAGCCTTTAATGCCATTTATTTGGTAAATTGATGTAAAAGAAGCCATGGAACTTTTCTCCCAAACCCAAAATTTCAGATTCCTTTTGATTCATCACCTATGCCAACGTATTTTATTTTGAATTCGAATGTTGGGGAGGACAAGAAGGATGAGAAAAATAGTAAATCTCATTTCAAGTATATCGGGCGATGGAGATTACTGATCGAACCAAGATAAGATTGAAAATTTCAAGCGTGTGTGTGTGTGTGTGTGTGTGTGTGTGTGTGTGTGTGTGTGTGTGTGTGTGTGTGTGTGTGCGTGCGTGCGTGCGTGCGTGCGTGCGTGCGTGCGTGCGTGCGTGCGTGCGTGCGTGCGTGCGTGCGTGCGTGCGTGCGTGCGTGCGTGCGTGCGTGCGTGCGTGCGTGCGTGCGTGCGTGCGTGCGTGCGTGCGTGCGTGCGTGCGTGCGTGCGTGCGTGCGTGCGTGCGTGCGTGCGTGCGTGCGTGCGTGCGTGCGTGCGTGCGTGCGTGCGTGCGTGCGTGCGTGCGTGCGTGCGTGCGTGCGTGCGTGCGTGCGTGCGTGCGTGCGTGCGTGCGTGCGTGCGTGCGTGCGTGCGTGCGTGCGTGCGTGCGTGCGTGCGTGCGTGCGTGCGTGCGTGCGTGCGTGCGTGCGTGCGTGCGTGCGTGCGTGCGTGCGTGCGTGCGTGCGTGCGTGCGTGCGTGCGTGCGTGCGTGCGTGCGTGCGTGCGTGCGTGCGTGCGTGCGTGCGTGCGTGCGTGCGTGCGTGCGTGCGTGCGTGCGTGCGTGCGTGCGTGCGTGCGTGCGTGCGTGCGTGCGTGCGTGCGTGCGTGCGTGCGTGCGTGCGTGCGTGCGTGCGTGCGTGCGTGCGTGCGTGCGTGCGTGCGTGCGTGCGTGCGTGCGTGCGTGCGTGCGTGCGTGCGTGCGTGCGTGCGTGCGTGCGTGCGTGCGTGCGTGCGTGCGTGCGTGCGTGCGTGCGTGCGTGCGTGCGTGCGTGCGTGTGCGTGCTGTGTGTGTATGTATGTAAATTATTTAAAAAGTAAAATGTAAATTAATTAAAATATATTATTCTATTTTTAATTTTATTTTAAACATAAATCAAAATATCTATCTACCTAAATTACAAAACCTTAATTTTTGTTCATTTGAGATATTTTGATCTATGTTTAAAAGAAAATTAAAAATAAAATAATATATTTTAATTAATTTACATTTTAATTTTTAAATAATTTATAATTATACGGTGAATCCTTTAAATTTGTAATCTTTATTAATTGAATTAATAGTGCTCATCAGTGTCCATCATTAGTGGTACTCGTGAAACGTGGTAGACTCAACCAATAAGAATTTGATCATAAAATTGCTTCCTTTAAACGTCTTCATAAATATTACCAAAAATGATATATGACTTAATGGATAAATACTCCTACTCTTGGCAAGCTTAATTATTATCATAGTTGCTTCCCACAAATTAATTCAATTAGTTTTAATTTCCAAACAGCTTATTTATGGCAATCCTTCCGTTTTAAGATGATTCTACAATAAATACCGTATACCACTGTCTATTACTAATCATTTGTACTGTTATGTACCATTAATTATTTTAATTACTTGTAAAATCATAGAGACTAAAAACATTAATATCCTTTTTCAGAATAAAATCTAAAAAATAATTTTTATATTATTTTTCCATTTTTTTTTCTTTTTAGGTAAAGTACATAAATGGTAACCGAACTTTGGTAAATTATTCAATTTGATAAACTAAACTTTCAATTGTTTCAATGTTGCCATTAAACTTTAGTTTTGCTCTAAATTGGTCACTAACCTGTTAACAGCCGTTAAAAGTGTGACGTGACAGTTAAAATATTTTGTATAATAACACATTTAGTCACCCACGTTTGCACATTTAAACAAATTTGTTCTAATTTGAAAAAATATTAAATTTAACCCTCATTATTTTAATTTGGGACTATTTTAATTAAAAATAATTTAACTCTAAACTTAAAACCAAAACTTTAAACTTTAAAAATTTAAATCATAAATACTTAAATTAAAACTCTAAACTCTAAACCCATAAATCCCTGCAGCTAGAGGGCAAGAACATCAGTGGCGTTGTTTGTTTCCTCAGTGGTGGTGAGACATCCGCAGGCTCTGGTACGAGGTGAAAGAGCTGACGTTCATACTCTCCAGTCTCCATAACTTCACCAGATGGCTCGTCTTCCAATCTTCACAACCATTAATATATATAGCTCTATAATTAATTAATTTGATGTATGTGCCGTGTCAGTAAACGTGATCCTTGTGTGTTGTATAATATATATTTAGTGTAAACATACGTAGAATTATAGTTTTATGATTTAGGGGTTTAGAGTTTTAGTGTTTAAAATTTAAGGTTTAAGGTTAAATTATTTTCAATTAAAATAGTCTTAAATTGAAATAATATGTAAATAATAAGGGTTAATTTTTTTTCTTCGAATTAAGACAAAATTGTTTGTATGTGCAAACGTGGACGACTAAATGTGTTATTATACAAAATATTTTAACTGCCTAACAGCGGCGAACGGGTTAGTCACCAATTTGGAGCAAAACTAAAAGTTTAATGGTAACATTGAAGCAACTAAAAATTTGGTTATCAAATTAAATAATTTACCAAAATTTAATTACCTTTTCGTAATTTACCCAAAAAAGAAAATATTGAAAAGTAATATAAAAATTGTTTTTTTATTTCATTCTAAAAATAATAATTACACTTTCAGTCCTTATGATTTCAAAAGTAATTAAAATAGTTAATGGTACATACAGGTGGCAAACGAGTCATTCAGTTCAGGTCATTTTAGTTTCTGTCATTTCGGGTCTAATATCATTCGATTCAAATTCGGTTTCGATTCAATTTTATTTCGAGTATGTTGTGATTCGGGTCATTTCGGGTCAGTTGGTTTTCAGTTCGGTTAATGTCGATTCAGTTGATTTCGGTTCGGGTCAATTTTGGGTCAATGGGATATCAGTCAATTTTAATCTAGTTTTTAGGTTGGTCAATTTTTTATACCCTATATATGGCTTTGTAAAGCTAATATATTTGACCTTTTGGTGGGTTGTGCGGTTGTTTATATCTCATCTTTTTTTTATTTCTATTCATATCTTTTCTTTATTTCGGGTTATCTTCGGTTCGAATTGCTTTCGGTTCGGGTCTATTCGGTTCGGTTGAAAATTGGTTCATGTCAGTTTCGGTTCAGCTAAAATTCGAGACGATTTCGGTTCGGTTTATTTCGCGTTTCGGATAAATTTTCGGGTCATCATGTTCGAGAGGTACACATTATTAGTGGTACATAGCGGTACATGACGTTTATTGTAGAATCATCCATCGATTTGTAATATTTAATATTAAAAAACATATTTTTAATTCAAAATTTATATTTTATACCTTTTTGGATAATTAGTTTCTTTATTATCCAAGAAAGCGGTATTCCGCTACAACAAAACCTACCCCTCAAGCATATTCCTCATCTATTCTGAAAATTTGTAATTTTTGGTTAACATGGGGAGTTACAGCAATTAAAGAAAATTAGTAATTTACCATTTTAAGAGATTTATTTTACCATATTACAGTTCAAGTTTGGCAAGATATTATATTAAAATTTTATTTTTATAAAAAACTGACATGCACAGAATTTATAAGGTAATAACATAATTATATTTTTCATACAATATATAATTTCTAGGAAGTGCCAACTGAGCTGAGCTTAGTAGCTTACACCCAGTATGCAACAATTATATTTTATTGGTATATATACATATTTGAACCTCTAATTTTAATTCGTTTAGGCTTTGCCACCCTCATTTTTTGTTACTAATTATATTTTATCCCAGTTACAGTTAAGTTTGATTTCTTCCTCCGTCTCTAATTATGTTTAATACAAAATTCTTGTATAAATTTATTTATTATAATAATTAAAGATACGTAATGATATATTAAGGTTGCTTGTAAAGAAAACAAACTCGATGTATAAAACACTTTGCAGAAAATGCAAAGGAAATTATATTGACAAGAAAAATGAATTACACTGACCAAATCATTTTACGCCAATCAAACACTAGGAAATAAAAAAATATATTTTCCGTAAAATGATTTACACCAATCAAACAAACCCTAAATATAATTTAGAACTAAATTATTATGCTTAACAATTGTTAATGACTATGATTCGAGATGTGATCCATTTCGAAATATTTTTTGTTTCTAGACTCAAATTTAACCGTACCTAACGCAATGTTTCAATATTAAAAACTCATATTTTGAACCGATTATTATCCTTTCCATGAATAAGTGTGTAAATTAACTGAGCTTGAAGGTGTTCATGTTTGGTTCGTGCTCGTTTGTTTATTTTTGAAAGTGTTCATGTTAAGTTCGTGTTCGTTTAAATTTTTAATATTGTGTTCGTATTCGTTTATTTATTTTTGAATGTGTTTGTGTTTGTTTGTTTGTTAAGTGTTCGCAAATGTGCTCGTTTAGGTGTTCGTGAACTTGTTCGTTTATTCGTTCGTGAACGTGTTCGTTTATATGTTCAGAAATGTTAACTAAATTAATAATAAATAATTAAAACAAAAACATCAAAATAAAATATACATCTCAACATGAACTTATATAAACGAGCCAATAAACGAGTTTGTTCCTGAACATAAACGAACTGAACTTATTTTTGTTCGTGTTCGTTCGTTTATTAAACGAACATAAAATTTTTGTTCATTCTCGTTTATATAGCTTAATAAACAGACGTTATAAGAACAGTTCGTTGAACGTTCGGTTCATTTACACCCTTATCCATGAACAAGTCTATTAGTGACAAAGTGGGGGTGGGGGTGGTACAGCATAATTTGAAAAGGTTTGGACTCAATGACTTAAAGGGGAAAAAGCATGGACAAATTAGTTTACACAAATGCCCAAAGCCTATAGTTTTTCACTTATATAAATTGGACAATCGTCCTTAAGATTTCCCACCATTTTCAAAGAGCTCTTCAGCCAAAATTTTCATACTCCAACTGATTCTCCATGGATACCTCGGTTGCTCCGGTCACCAACGACAATGAAAATCGAATTCCCAGCAAGCTCTCCAAAGGAGGATGGAACGCCGCCGTTTTTGTCATCTGTAAGCAAATCTTGTCTCCCCTTTTAGTTTTCCTTTTCACGGATTCAATCTTGGGTCTTAGTTCGTTAAGTGTTTGATGTAGTTGTGGAAATGGCCGAACGGTTTGCTTTCTATGGTCTGGCTGGAAACCTGATCACGTATCTCACGAACAATCTCGGAGAACCGGTGGCCACCGCCGCCAAGAACGTCAACACGTGGGTCGGGGTGTCCGCAATCTTCCCTTTGATCGGAGCGTTCGTCGCCGATTCGTACCTCGGCCGCTTCAAGACCATCCTGGCATCCTCTCTGATCTACTTCTTGGTAACTTTTTTTTTTTTATCGATTTAGATCGCGATTATCAACATGTTCTTAACTAGCTTCTTGGTGTTGCAGGGAATGGTGTTGTTGAGCTTATCAGTGTCCGTAATCCCTATGCATTCTCGCAAAGCTGTGTTTTTCACTGCGCTTTACGTGTTAGCCATAGGCGAAGGAGGCCATAAGCCTTGCGTTCAGACCTTCGCCGCCGATCAATTCGATGAGAATAATCCACAGGAAAAAGCTGCCAAAAGCTCATTTTTCAACTGGTGGTACCTTGGGATCGTTACCGGAGCCTCCCTCGCCACTGTTGTCGTCATTTATCTCCAGGTGAACCTTCACTTTTCCATAATAGCTGTTAATCCGGTTTTAATTCATATAATTATGTTCAAAGCTCAAATACTGGTTTTAGTCCTTCTACGATGCTCAAATTACTATTCTGAATAAACTCTTGACATTGATTTTTTCTTTAAAATGTTTCTTTCGACTAAATAACATGAATATTTTTTCGTCGAACAGGTCCTTTCAAGAACAGTTTATATCAACGATATTATAAAAAAGATAATTATATTATACGAAATTAAAATATAAGAATTAAATCTTAAGTTTAAACGTAAAACCGTAATATAAGTGATACCATTGTCACTTTCATTTACATTTTGTTATATTTAATTTGATTGAGTTATATAATAAAAAATATGAGATTCGAAAGATTTTTTTATATAAATTTTAATGCGAATGTGATGTTTGATGTGGTGTAGGATAATGTTAGTTGGGCAGCAGGATTTATGGTGTTATCAGGGTCATTGGCGGTGGCATTGGCAGTGTTTTTAGTCGGAATCAAGAGGTACCGAAAGCAGCGGCCGACGGGAAGCCCCTTCACCACGATGGCTCAGGTCTTTGTCGCCGCAGTAAAGAAGTGGCGCGTGAGTGAAACCCACGGTGGCAGGGGAATTTCTTATGCGGATGATAGAATTGGTGGGAGCCAAACCCGGACCCACAATTTGGCCCGTACCAAGCAGTTCAGGTACATGTCCTGAAAATATATATCTTAAAAACAATTGTAGAAAAATAAAAATATACAGATACGATAGGAAAATAATACTATTACGTTTCGGAAAATCATTGTAATGTTTAGATTAAAAGAAACCATAATAAATTAATAAAAATAATTTATAATAAAATTTTAAGAATAACATATGTTTTTTTATTAAAAGTATATCATATGTTTCATTAATTTTTAGATATTTACCTTGAGATTGTAGATGTTTTTTAAATTTTATTTTTAAGTTAAAAAACTCTACCATTAATATACGAATAATTACTTTTTTCAATAAAGAATAGTCTTCAACTGTGTAGGATGCAACTTGCACATCATCATTATGGTGATGATAAACAAAGGTTGAACATTCCTAGTTTTATTTATCATGGTTTGTTTTTTATAACTATCGATATCAATTCATATTTCGATTAATATGAATCGAGTACTTGTCTAAGAGTCGTATAAGTTATTACCCGTTAAACTTGAAGTTCTTCGATATCTTATTTATTAAAGATCGGATCATTTATGATATTACTTGAAAATGCAGATTTTTGGACAAGGCAATGATCATTGACAACAAGGATGCCTTGAGCAAAACCAAGGATCCATGGCGGCTTTGTTCGTTGAACCAAGTTGAAGAAGTTAAGCTTGTACTTCGCCTCATCCCCATATGGCTTGCTTGCTTAATGTTCAGTGCCGTCATAACTCAATTACACACATTTTTCACCAAGCAAGGCAGCACAATGTCGAGATCGATAGGTCCCAATTTCCAAGTTCCTCCGGCAGCATTCCAAAGCCTCGTTGGCCTCACAATCCTCGTCACTGTCCCGGTTTACGATCGGCTTTTCGTCCCCATCGCTCGAAAAGTAACCGGACATCCCCGTGGAATTACAATGCTACAAAGGATCGGTACCGGTCTATTCGTTTCCATATTGAACATGTTTGTTGCAGGCCTAATAGAGACGACTAGGGTAAACACCGCAAGCAAACACGGGCTACTCGACACCCCGAAAGCCGTAGTCCCGATGAGCATATGGTGGTTAGTTCCACAATACATACTCACCGGAATCGGAGACGTCTTCACGGTCGTAGGATTACAAGAACTGTTCTACGATCAAATGCCGGAAGAAATGAGAAGCATTGGAGCAGCTGCATATATAAGTGTAGTGGGAGTTGGGAGCTTTGTAAACACAGCAATAATCTCAGTGGTGCAAGTCATTACTTCAAAGCATGGGAATGAATGGCTAGGAGATAATTTGAACCGTGCAAATCTCAATTACTTTTATTGGGTATTGGCAGGGTTGAGTGCGGTTAATCTGTGTGTTTTTATGTGGATTACTAAGGGTTTTGTGTACAAAAAAGTTGAAAATAATGATCAAACAATTAGTAATGCGGGTATGGAGTTGGAAACGAGAGGATATTTGGAGGGAAAAGTGTAAAATTTGAGGCTATTTGGATGCTTACAACTTGGCTACTTTTATTTCTTAGGATGTGCAATCTTAAAAGTTTAATACAAAAGTAGTTCACTTTTTTATTTTGTTTTGTGATGGAGTACATAGTCAAGAAATATGGATATGAAATTTTTAATATAATGTATATATTATTTAGACTCTTTTTATCTATAAATAAGAGGATTTAAATATTAACGAGATTAAGAGTAGCGGTATATGTAGTCTTGGCTTTTTTTAGTTTACAGCTTTGTATAGATTGGAGTATTGTTGTATATGATATCTGATGGATAAAATTCGTCTGCCCCTTTTCGGTGCCCCTACATATGCCCCAATACTAAAAAACACTACAAAATTAAAATCTAAGCCCTAACCCTAAATTCTAAATCCTAAACCCTACACCATATACCCTAAAAAATACACCCTACCCTAAATTCCCTAAACCCTAACCACAACCCCTAACAAAAAACCCTAAACCCTAAACCCTAAAGTTAGTTTTGAGCGTGGGGGCATATGTAGGGGCACCGAAAAGGGGCAGGGGAATTCCATCCGATATCTGATATATATATGGGTTTTATTTTGATGCACAAGCTGTGTAAATTTTTTTTACACATTCCTTTTATAAAATTTAAAATCTAAATCACAAACCCTAGCAACCTAAAACCTAAGCCCTAAATCCTAAACTCTAAATTCTAAATTCTACCCATAAACCTTAAATTATATACCCTACATACTAAACCCCTAAACCCTAACCTAAAACCCTAAACCTAAACCCTAAAATTAAAGGGCTTGTGTAAACTAAAATTTACACAAGCTTGTGCATCAAAGTATTTTCCTATATATATATATATATATATATATATATATATATATATATATTTAGATTCTTTTGTTGATATATAGCATATTTTTGCTTTTTTTCTTAGGGTACCGAAACATACAAATTATTTAAAAAGAATATTATTATAATTATTGTTTTCTCTCGATGGGAGGAAAAGAAGTATTCATAAAAGCAATTCTTCAAGTTATACCTATCTACGCTATGCAATGTTTTCATTTCCCTCTCTCTTTGTCGTGATCTTGAGTCCATCTATTGTCGTTTTTAGTGGAGAAACAGTGGATCTAAAAAAGGCATTCGTTGGGCTAGATGGGAATCACTATGTGCACCGAAAGCTATGGGTGGAAAGAGTTTCAGGGATTTGGCTAAATTCAACATAGCGATTCTGGCCAAGCATGGGTGGCAGATCTTAACAAATTCTGATAGCCTTCTTGCTAAAGTCCTGAAGGGCAGATACTTCCCTACAGGTAATTTCCTGACTGCTAATCTTGGTTCTAACCCCTCGTATACTTGGAAAAGTATTTGGTGTGCAAGGGGTCTTATTGAGAAAGGATATAGTTGGAGAATTGGTTGTGGTTCTGCGGTTAACATATGGTCTGAGCCCTGAATTTCAGATAATGCTAATGGTAGGGTCCAGAATGCTACCATCAACCCTCTCTACACGAGGGTTTCTGATCTTATTAATCCAGCAACCAATAACTGGAATAGTGATGTTATTAACACTATTTTCAACCCTGTCCAAGCAAAGCACATTCTTCGCATAAAACTACCATGTATAGCCCAGAAATATTTGATTATTTGGCGTGCGGATAAGTCTGGTAACTACTCAGTTCGCAGTGGATATAAAGTTTTGTGTGGTGAAAACTATTATTCTATTGGCAGTCCATCGCAACAACAAGTAAGTAACTCTAATATCTTCAATAGGATATGGTTGAATAATTTACCGGCAAAAGTTAAAATCACATCTTGGTGATTTTTCAAGAATTACCTGCCCACTTCAACAAATTTACATGTTCGCAGACTTCACCCTCACTTACCATGTTGTTTATGTGGTTTGAATGCTGAATCTGTGTTTCATCTGGCCTCAGAATGTACTTTCTCCTTACAAATCTTTGCAGCTCTCAATATTATATTGCCCGTCGTGTCAGATGAGCAAAGTTGGATTCAATGGTTAGTAAATTTGTTCGGTAGTACTCCTTCAACTAAAATTACTCTATTAATCACTGCTGTGTGGGCTATTTGGACTCACCGTAATAGGAAGATCTATGAAAATGTTGCTCAATCGCCAGAGGAGGTTGCTAACTTTATCACGCGATATATTGAGGAAATGGATGCCATCAGAGTGTCCATTCCATCGGCCTCTTCCGCAACCAACCGTCTGCATTGGATGCCTCCGCCCGAAAATTATGTTAAAATTAACTTCGATGCAAGTTACAATTGAAACTCAGAAACATCAATTTCAGGCATTATCATCAGAAATTTGGAGGGATTGGTAATGGCAGCTGGTACTTACCCACACTTGAATATATCAAGCCCGGAAATTGCAGAAGCTTGTGCTTGTGATCAAGCTTTGTCCTTAGCTGCTGAACTTGGTTTTCGCAAGGTTGTTTTGGAAGGTGATGCCCTCTCCATCATAAAAAAGGTAACCTCTTCCTTAGTTGACGAATCTGAAACTTTTGCCCTAATTTCTGACATCAAGAGGAAGTGGGTCAATTTCGACGATTGCTCGAATGTTCATGTGAGTCGGAGGCTAAATGAGGCTGCCCATACCTTGGCTAAAGTGGGTCGACCCTTTCGAGACCCAAGGGTTTGGATTGAAGAAGTGCCGGAGCCCGTTGAAGCAGTTGTTGAACGGGACAGGGACGGGATGCTCCCCTCAAATTGACGGTGTTTCATGCTTCCCCGGTTGGAGCTTTCGGGTCTTTCTCCGTCGTCTTTTCTCTCATCTGCGTGAAATGCTCAATTTTGCTCTCTACCCAGAGAGTTCGATCTCAGATGATGATGCTGGTTTTGTGGAAGGGTTCTTGGGTTGTCGTTTTGTGTTTCATTCTCTTTTAACTTTCACTTTGTATTGAGTGGATCGAATGATCGAACTAAACCAAGAGGGGGTGAATTGGATTTTTAAAGTTCTTGGTGGTGGAAATTGCAAATAAAAAGGTAGACAAGGAATTTTAGAGTGGTTCAAGTTCCAAATAAACTCTACATCCACTACCTTAGCTTCACTAAGGATTTGCAACAATTCTGTTGAGTTGTGTGGGGCTCGATTCAATCAACCAATGTTGCTCACCAAGTGGTGGAGAGGTGGATTTTTGGGTGGAAGGGTTGTGGAAGCTAGAATATAAATAGACACAATGATTTATAGTGGTTCAACCTTCTAACCAAGGTCTACATCCACTACCTTAGCTCCCCACTAAGGATTTCACAATCAATCCACTATTGATTCGTCCCCTTTTCTAGGATTAGGAGGAAACCCTTACAACCGATCAAGCTTCTACCCAAAGCCTTGATCAAAACCCTCTTTACAAAGAGATAAATAAAGCAAACTTAAAACCCTCTAATAGGTGTTTGTTTGCACAATTAAGCACTCACCCAAAACCTAAAACACTTGAGCAAATTTGACAATTTTGCCTCACTAGTGTTTGTCTATACAAGAATTGACAATTTAAGTGCTAAGACAATCTTTGATCATTTGATGTTTGACAATATAAGCATTAGCCTACTCTTGATGCTTGGAGGTCCCCTTTATACTCCCAAATGAGTTTGTAGCCGTTACTAGCCGTTGGGATCATATTGGAGCCGTTGAGGACTTTAATTCCCACCATAAATGCAGTTCTGCAGCTCCCCGTTTCGAAACGCTCGAAGCCGTTTCGAAACACTCTCAATGTAGAAAGAGCCGTTGCAGTCTGTCAGGGCACCCGTTTCGGAACACCCTATTGCCGTTTCGAAACGCGTATCGGAACGCTATAAGCCCGTATCGAAACGCCTACATTTAAAAGTTGGTTGGAAAAGAGCCGTTCGGATTTATGACCGTTGTGGTCATTGCCACGTGGGCGTATCGAAACGAAATCGCTACTGGAATCCCCTGTTTTGAAACGCCCTAAGGTGTTTCGAAACACCTGGACATGTTTGTATAATTCGGCCTTTGAAAACATGAAAAACCCTTTTGAAAAATTTCCTAAACAAAATTTCAAGTTGTTTGGACTTTGGAAATGTTTTAAATACTTTTTAAATCAGTCCAACACATTTTTCAATTATTATATCAAAACATTAGTTCTACAAATTCCACTAATTGCTCTTCCCCTTTTCTAGGCTAAGGAGGTAACCCTTACAATTTTCGGTCAAATTTTCTACCCAAAATTTGACCCAATCCTCACACAATTGAAACAAAGAATTTGTTGGCTAAGCAAGTATCTCTCAATACAAATTGTAGCCCAATTACAAGCACTCAACCCAATTGAAATGATAAGAATGGAAAATACAATTGGGGTTACAAGACAATAATGGGATTTAGGCACAAATGCTTGGATTTGATGTTTGGATGTTTGCTTTTGGATCAATAGTTGTTGCTGAGGCTTTTAGAGGTCCCTTTTATACCTTCTCATTGATTTCTAGCCGTTGTGGTTGTTGCATTCATCAATAGAGCTGTTGGAGGTGTTATCTCCCCTCCATAAATGCAGTATGCAACCAACCATTTTGAAACGCCCGACCCTGTTTCGAAATAGACCAAAATAGAAAGAGCCGTTGGGGTGCATTTAAGAGCCCGTATCGAAATAGTCAGACCTGTTTTGATACACTAAGAACTGTTTCGAAACTTGTTTCGAAACATTTTGCCACTGTCAAGGATCGTATCGAAACGGCCCGAGATCGTTTCGATATGCCTTAACGGTTTGTTAAAAATTAGTTTAAAACATTCAACGGTCATATTTTTCAAATAAATTTTAAAGCCGTTTCGAAACATTGGATGTCGTTTCGATACGGTGTCTCAATGTTCTTAAGCCGTTTTCGAAACATGGGTTGGCAGTGTTGAAATCGTTTCGATACTTGTTTCGAAACACATGTTCACAGTTTCAAAACTGTTTCGAAACGCCTAAGGCCGTTTCGAAACGGTGACTCGAAAATCATTGTTTTGACTTTAAGAACACTTAGAAAATATTTGATAAAAAATAGTTTTTAACTTAGGCATACTGTTTAAAACATATAAAGAGGTTTGAGGACTTCAAAATTTGTTTTCACATTTTCAATTTAGTCCTTAGGTTCTTTAGTTATATCAAAATTAAAATATCGGTTTCACAATCTCCCCCTTTTTGATATAACAAAACCAAAGTTAGAATTTTTAAGAGTTTTGAAAATTTTGAATACATTCTAAATCCCCCTCAATTTAAGATAGGTTTTTAAAGTTTTAAAAAAGGATTTAAGGATTTAAATTCAATGTTTAAAACTTAAAAACACTTTAAACATTTAAAACGAATTTTTGGCTCTTAGATTACTTCTCTCCCTTTTTGTTAGATCAAAAATAATAAACAAGGCTCAAAGAGAAGAGATAGGGTTAAAAGCAATAATCAATAAGCAATAAGCAATAAACAACAATAATATTAATTCATAAAATTAAAATATCCAAAACATAAATCTTAAACAATAAGTTCAAAGCATAATCCCAAATAAAATAAAAAGCATAGGTTCATAAAACATAATGGAAATAAAGATGCAAACTTAATCCTAAAATGCATAGCTAATATGATATATCTTGAGTATCCTAAGCCTCGTCGTCGTCACCATCATCATCCATGGACTCATCATCACTCTTGGCTTGAGAACGACGAAAATTCATTCATTGGCCATAAAAGGTGAAGAGGGACATGTCCATGGCCGAGTGTTGATTCTCAATGGATGTGAGGCGATTTTCATTCGCAAGGAGACGATCCTCTACAGATTGCAACTGTGTGTTGATAGCACTAAAACCTCTAGACATATTAGTGTCCAAAGTGTTGAACCGCTCGGTAAGAAAAGTCGTGAGAGCTTTATTGTTCACAACTGGAGCTTGTGGTTGAGATTCAACTTGAGGTGGAGGTGCTTCCCTATCAACACGTTCCCAATGCCCATTGTTTACATAGCGAAATCCGGACCGACAGACAGAAGATGCACCAATTTTTGACTTGCAGGGTTCCGGAGAGTCGTAGGTGCAATCAAGATTAAGCTTGCCAAAGATGTAGCTTAAAATAGTTCCATAAGTGAAAGATTTAAGTGCATCGGTGTCACGAAGCTTAACATTATTGACAATCTCAGCAAACATGATCTTAACAAGATTAGGGCGCTCACCACGACGGAAACATTCAAGCAAAAAATAGTCTACTTGACGAATGTGAGAAAATTTACCTCATGGGGGCGAAGAAACCACGAGATGATCAAGTGGAGAAACCTATCGTGAGCATCCAAGGTAAGCACCGAACCGGTGTGAGAACCAAAGTGACTTTCATTGTTGATTCCTTCGTCCTTAAGACCAAAAGTAGTCTCCAAATAAGGGATGTCAATGACAATCCTCTTTCCCAAGATAGTAGACTCAAGCCCAACAACTTCGGAGTTGTCTTCATTATTGATAAATTGAGCATTTGAGTAAAAGAGAAGGATCATGTGCTTGTAGCAAATATCCGGGATACTCATCAACCCAAGGAATCCCCATTCTCTCAAACGATCGAGGTAGCGAAAGAGAAAGCGCTCGGAGTCAAGAAACGTGAGATCAACAACACGCTCACGACGAACTTCGTACTCCTTGACAAAATTGAACCAATCCCTCATCTCTTGAGTTCGAAGACTTTTTTGAAAAACCTGAGTGAGATTAGGACGAATACTCGATTCACTTGATTGACCGGTCTTACACTTTTTGTTAACGTTCTCCGTAGCCATCCTAAAATCATAAAGAAAGCGATTTAAAAACAAGTTTAAGTGTATGCATGAGATTTCGTAATTCAATCCAATGATAAATCTCACTTAGGTTTAAAAACAAATTTTAAAAACAAATATACAAAACAAAACAAAACAAATTTAAGAGAAAAACAGTAAAGAAAATATGAGTGAAAACTTATATATTCGAATCAAAAAATTGAAGATTTTTAAAAAAATTTACAATATTTGAAAAACCCAAGTATCAAAAGATATAAACTATGCAAAGTTAAAATTTTCTAACCTAAGATTCGAATACAAATTGAAGGAAAAAGAAAAAGATGAAAAATACCTTAAATTGGGATTTTGGATGAATGGATGAAAATCCTTGCACAATATTGTTGATGCTTGCTTAGACTTGTGTTTAAGAGAAAAAGCCCTCAAGATTTGGTGAAAACAATGAGGTTTAGAGGGTTTTTATAGGAAAAATCGATTCTAAGGTTTTTAGGAGAGTTTTAATTTAGGTTAAACTTTAACATTAAAGTCCCTTTAAAGCAGTCCGCGAACCCGTTTCAGAACGGTGTCGACCGCTTCGAAACGCGGGCACGAAAGATTGACCGACTTTTCAACTCCAGCTGACCGTTTCGATACGAGTTTGACCGTATCGAAACCTCGTTGACTCGTATCGAAACTTGTTTCGATACACCCCTTTGGCAGTAGCAAAAATGTTTTGAAACCCTTGGAAGGCGTTTCGAAACACCCTTCTCTCAGATAGAAATTTAAAGCAACCGTATCGAAACAGGTGGACCCGTTTCGATACACCTGGACCTGGAAGTGCAGATGAGGCTCTAAAAGTGCAGAAAAATGAAAATTTCTAAGGCCTAACTTGCATGAATGACATGAATGAGCAGGAAAAACATATGCAAACAAAAACATACTCCCCTTAGCTATATGCATGAATGAAAATAGGAGTAAAAACACATAAACATGACATTTCACAAGATCAAGCAATTTTAAGCACAAAATAGGTCCTAAAAGGTCAAGATAAGCTAGTTAGACCTAACTCTCTCCTAAGGGACCAAAAATGCTCTTTGTCTAAAGGTTTTGTAAATATGTCCACTAATTGATTTAAGGTGTCAACATACTCTATAACCCCATCTTCTTTAAGGACATGATCCCTAATGAAATGATACCTTATTTCTATGTGTTTGGTTCTAAAGTGTTGGATGGGATTTTTTGTCAAACATATAGCACTAGTGTTATCACATTTAAGGGGTATGGTTTCAACTTTAATATCATAATCTAAGAGTTGTTGCTTCATCCAAAGGACTTGAGCACAACAACTCCCTAAGGATATGTACTCGGCTTCGGTGGTAGATAAGGCTACACTATTTTGTTTCTTATAGAACCAAGATCTGAGCATACTACCTAGGAATTGACAAGTTCCCGAAGTACTCTTCCTATCGATTTTACATCCCCCATAATCCGCATCCGAATAAGTATGAAGGTTGAAGCTGCAGTCTCTAGGGTACCAAAGGCCTAGACAAGGAGTATCTCTAAGGTACCTAAAGATTCTCTTAACGGCTATAAGGTGAGACTCTCTAGAACTAGCTTGAAACCTAGCACACAAGCAAACACTAAATAAGATATCTGGTCTACTTGCGGTAAGGTAAAGCAATGATCCAATCATAGAACGATAAAGCTTAGAGTCAATACACTTACCTCCTTCATCTTTGTCAAGCTTTGTAGATGAGCTCATAGGTGTGGCTTGAGGCTTTGCATTCTCCAAGCCAAACTTCTTGAGCATATCCTTTATGTACTTTGCTTGATTGATGAAGGTGCCATCCTTCCTTTGCTTGATTTGGAGTCCCAAAAGAATGAGAGCTCCCCCATCATGCTCATCTCAAATTCACCTTGCATTAGCTTAACAAACTCTTTGCAATGACATTCGTTAGTAGAACCAAAACTAATATCATCAACATAAATTTGTACTACTAAGATGTCATTTTTATACCTTTTTATAAAAAGTGTAGTGTCCACCTTGCCTTTTTCAAAACCCCTTTCAATTAAAAAGTTTGAAAGCCTTTCATACCAAGCTCTAGGAGCTTGTTTTAAACCATAAAGAGCTTTAGTGAGTTTGAAAACATGATTTGGAAATTTTGAGTCTTCAAAACCCGATGGTTGTTCCACATACACTTCCTAATTTATAAAACCATTTAAAAACGCACTTTTAACATCCATTTGAAAGAGCTTGAAATCATGATAACATGCATATGCAAGTAACATCCTAATGGCTTCCATTCTAGCTACGGGTGCATAGGTTTCATCAAAATCTATTCCCTCTTCTTGAGTGTAACCTTGTGCTACTAGTCTAGCTTTATTTCTCACAATGTTACCACTCTCATCTAGCTTGTTCCTAAAGACCCATTTAGTTCCTATGGTAGATTGATTACTAGGCCTATCAACTAATGTCCAAATGTTACTTCTCTCAAATTGATTTAACTATTCTTGCATAACCATAATCAAAAAATCATCTTTCAATGCTTCTTTTATATTCTTAGGCTTTATGCATGAGATAAATGCAACATGATTCATTAATCTAAGAGAAGATCGAGTGGTTATCCCCTTGGATGGATCACCCAAGATTTCACCATCTTTGACATAGTTGAAATCCCTTGGGTAGCTCACTTCCTTTTCCTCAATAGCCAAGTCCTTCAAGGCTTCAAGAGGTGGATCTTGTGTGTCCTCTTCTATTGTTGGAATCTCATCCTCCTTTGAAGTTTGTCCTCCATCAAAGGCATTTATGATTCCTACATCATCATCATCACAAGAATCCTTCCTTGGAAGGAGATTATCATCGAATACAACATGTATAGATTCCTCTACTACTAAAGTTCTCTTGTTAAATACTCGATAGGCTTTAGAGGTTAAAGAGTATCCTATGAAAATAGCTTCATCACTTTTTGCATCAAATTTACCTAAGTTGTCTTTTCCATTATTTAAAACAAAACACTTGCAACCAAAAGGATGAAAATAGCTAATGTTAGGCTTTTTAGATTTTAAAATCTCATAAGGTGTTTTCTTTAAAATTGGCCTAATCATTACTCGGTTAACAATATAGCAAGCGGTGTTTGTGGCTTCCGCCCAAAAATATTTAGGTAAATTATTTTCACAAAGCATGGTTCTAGCCATTTCTTGTAAAGTTCTATTTTTCCTCTCAACTGCCTATTTTGTTGAAGAGTTTGAGGAGCCGAAAAATTGTGGCTAATACCATTTTCATTCAAAAAATCTTCAAACCCTAAATTTTGAAACTCGGTTCCATGATCACTTCTAATATGAGAAATTCTAAGTTCAAGATCATTTTGGGTTAGTTTTGAAAATGTGATGAATTTTTCTAAAGCCTCATCTTTAGTACTTAAAAATAGAACCCAAGTAAATCTAGAAAAATCATCAACAAGTACAAATGCATAAGATTTAGCACCCAAGCTCATAGTCCTAATTGGCCCAAATAAATCCATATGGATAAGTTGTAAACATCTATTTGTAGAAACATCATTAATGGATTTAAAGGAAGACTTATGTTGTTTACCCTTAGAGCATGCATCACAAATTTTATCGTTTGAGAACTTAATCTTGGGTAAACCTCTAACTAGATCAAGGGAAACTAGTTTCTCCAAAACACTAATGCTAGCATGTCCTAGTTTCCTATGCCACAACCATGCATCATTTTCATTTTGTGCTACTAAGCATGCATGAGATGTATGTATGCCATCTAGATGCACCATGTATATGTTACCTATGCGATGACCTATGAGCATAATATTATTAGATTTAATGTCAAAAATTTTGCACCCATTTTTATCAAATAAAACATTAAATCCTTTATCACACAATTGACTTATGCTCAACGAGTTATGTTTAAGACCATCGACATACAAGACATTTTTAATAAGAATAGTAGAGTGATTACCTATGGAGCCAATACCTTTAATGTGGCCTTTGGAGTTGTCACCAAATGTCACCACTCCTCCACTTTTTGGCTTTAGATCCATGAATCTACTCTTGTCTCCGGTCATATGCCTCGAGCATCCACTATCAAGGTACCATGAGTTTTGGCTTTGTGCTTTGGCCTTGTAGCAATGCTCCCCCTATAAACAAAGATATTAAACTTTTGTTTTTGGTACCCAAATCATTTTGGGTCCATGAGTGTTAGCTCCCAATAACTTGGTTCCCTTAGGAATCCAAGATGACATAGCAACAATGTTATTAGATTTTACAAGTTCCTTAGGAACCCATACACTTCTAATCCTTTTAGTTCTACTATGTCTAAGAAAACTACCTTGTTTGTAGTAATTAGTCTTTTTCCTAGGTTAGTTTGTTTTTGAAGATTCACCTATTTCATGCTTCACACTACCAACATTTTTAAAAGACTCTTTGAGCTTATTAAGCTCACCTAACACCTTTTGGTGTTCACTATTACATTGAGAAAGAAGATTATTAAGGTTAATATTTTCATCTTGAAAGAATTTTAGTTCATCTTTCAACCCTAATATCTTTTTCTCAAATTTTAAATTAGCATGAGAAAGTGAGTCATTTTTATCATTTAGTTCCAAAATAATTTTCTTATTCCTAATGACCGAATCCTTGTATTTCTCAACTAATTCATCATAGACCTCTTGCAACTCATCATATGCATCATTTAATTAATCATATAAAAAATCTAAAGATGATGAGTTTGAGGTTATCATGGAGGAATCTTCCTCAAGTGCCATGAGCCAAAGGTTGACCACTTCTTGTTCGTCATCCTCGGATGACTCCTCATCACTCCAAGTAGCAAGCTTGGCTTTGAGCTTCTTCTTCTTCTCAAAGCCCTTCTTCTTGAGTTGAGGGCACTCCGAACGTATGTGGCCGGGTTTATTGAACTCGAAGCAAATGATTTGATCCCTTGATTCTTCTTTGTTTTTACCTTTGAAGTCCATCTTTCTTTGAATTTTTCTTCCCCTGGTAGACCTCATAAAGCGTGGGAATCGTTTGGCTATCATAGCCAATTCTTCTAGCTCATCCTTCTCACTAGAAGAGCTTTCTTCAAGTAATGAAGCTTTGAGAGCTATTCCCATCTTCTTCTTCTTCTTTTCCACCTCTAGCTTTTCTACTCTTTTCTCTTCCTTCTTATTTTCTTCTTCCTTTCCTTGCTTCATAATCTCATGAGTAAGGAGAGAACCCACTAGCTCATCAAGCTTTAAAGTCTTCAAATTTTTGGCTTCTATGATGGCAGTTCTCTTCCCATCCCAAGATTCGGGAAGTGAGCAGAGTAGCTTCCGGACAAGCTTGTCTTTTGGTATTGTCTCTCCAAATCTTTTGAGCCCATTGACTATGGTAGAGAACGATCAAACATCTTGGACATCGTCTCATCGGGTTCCATCTTGAAATTCTCATAACTAAGATTGAGAATTCCAATCTTAGTTTCTTTGACATCGTTGGTTCCCTCATAGGTGGTCTCCAGAGTATCCCATACTTCTTTGGCACTCTCAATGAATGATACTTTGGAATAAATGTCCGGACCGAAAGAATAAAAGAGCATGTAGAGAGCTTTGTCATTTATTTGAATTTTCTTCATTTCTTCTTCACTCATCTCCATCTTTTTCTTCAAAACCATATTCCCTTCACTATCTTGCTTCAATGGAATGTAGGGGCCATCTTCAATGACATCCCAAACCATGTAGTCGTTGGACTTGATAAAGAGGCACATTCTATTCTTCTAAAACGGATAGTTGTCACCATTGAAGAAGGGTGGTTTTGTAGTGGATTGAGACTCATACATGCTCGAACCGGATGTAGAAGCTATCTCTTGATTTTTGGATGATCACACTCTTTCTAGGAACTCCTCTTATGGTTGTTAATCCTCAAAGAGGTCAGCTCTGATACCAATTGTTGAGTGGATCGAATGATCGAACTAAACCAAGAGGCGGGGTGAATTGGATTTTTAAAGTTCTTGGTGGTGGAAATTGCAAATAAAAAGGTAGACAAGGAATTTTAGATTGGTTCAAGTTCCAAATGAACTATATATCCACTACCTTAGCTTCACTAAGGATTTGCAACAATTCCACTAATTGCTCTTCCCCTTTTCTAGGCTAAGGAGGTAACCCTTATAATTTTAGGGCAAATTTTCTACCCAAAATTTGACCAAATCCTCACACAATTGAAACAAAGAATTTGGTGGCTAAGCAAGTATCTCTCAATACAAATTGTAGCCCAATTACAAGCACTCAACCCAATTGAAATGATAAGAATGAAAAATACAATTGGGGTTACAAGACAATAATGGGATTTAGGCACAAATACTTGGATTTGATGTTTGGATGTTTGCTTTTGTATCAATACTTTTGCTGAGGCTTTTAGAGGTCCCTTTTATACATTCTCATTGATTTCTAGCCGTTGTGGTTGTTGCATTCATCAATAGAGCCGTTGGGGGTGTTATCTTCCCTCCATAAATGCAGTCTGCAACCAACCGTTTTGAAACGCCCGACCCTGTTTCGAAACAGACCAAAATAGAAAGAGCCGTTGGGGTCCATTTAAGAGCCCGTATCGAAACGGTCAGACCTGTTTCGATACACTAAGAACTGTTTCGAAACTTGTTTCGAAACATTTTGCCACTGTCAAGGATCGTATCGAAACGGCCTGAGATCGTTTCGATACGCCTTAACGGTTTGTTAAAAATCAGTTAAAAACATTCAACGGTCATATTTTTCAAATCAATTTTAAAGCCGTTTCAAAACACTGGATGTCGTTTCGATACGGTGTCTCAATGTTCTTAAGCCGTTTCGAAACTTGTTTCGAAACATGGGTTGGCAGTGTTGAAATCGTTTCGATACCTGTTTCGAAACACATGTTCACAGTTTCAAAACTGTTTCGAAACGCCTAAGGCCGTTTTAAAACGGTGACTCGAAAATCATTGTTTTAGCTTTAAGAATACTTAGAAAATATTTGATAAAAATAGTTTTTAACTTAGGCATACTGTTTAAAACATATAGGGAGGTTTGAGGACTTAAAAATTCGTTTTCACATTTTCAATTTAGTCCTTAGGTTCTTTAGTTATATCAAAAATTAAAATATCGGTTTCACACTTTGTTTAATTTATCTGGTTTGTGTAACCATGGACGTTTCACCTTAGTTAATTAAACCAGCACTTATTTCAAAAAAAAATTTTTAACAATAATTACACAAAAGTATTGGGTGTAAACTTTCCATAAAATGTTACAACTTATTTCCATCTTTTGTGTTTTCAAAAACATTACTTCCATCTCTGTACTATATTTTATCCAAATTAAATGCCCTCGATTATTTCCAAAATCATTTATAAGCTCATAGGTTTTTAATTATTTTTATCATTATTACCAAAAATATTAAAAAGAATATTATCATAATTATATTTTTATCTTTTTATAATTATATATAATCTTCAAATTTACAATTATTACACAAAAATCTTGAGCGTCAACTTTCCCTAAAATGTTGCAATTTATTTCCATCTTTGTATTATATTACCCAAATTGCATGCCCTTGATTATATCTAAAATCATTTATAAGCTTATATGTCATTTTGCTGATCATCAGAAGCAAACATGAATCCTTCGTCGATCATCTTGTTGCTTGCTCTAACGTCGCTTTTGGCCGTGAGCGAAGCGATTTTTGGGATACACAAAACACATGTATTGATCTATAACGACCTGACCCCGGGGACAGATCTTATCGTCCATTGCAAATCGAAGGATGACGATCTCGGCATTCGACATATTGCATACGGCAACGACTTCGAGTTCCATTTTGGCACAAGCTTTATCAGGAGAACCTTGTTTCACTGCACCTTTCAATGGAATGGAACAACACATTGGTTCGACATCTACAATCAAGTGAGGGATCAATCCCTTTGTACTCATTGCGTGTGGAAAATAAGGCCCGATGGTCCCTGCTTGTTCGTTAATCATAAATTGTGTTACACTTGGCAAGCCCCACCTGCCCAGCTTAATTAACTACTGTCAGACCATCTATTGAAAAAAAGATATCACATGCATGCATTGGTTAGCTTTCTATAGATTGTTTACAGATAATTAAAGGTAAATTTACGGGAGAGTGATAGAAAAGCGTTCAATGTTTAAATTGCAGTGTGTAAAATAAATTTTTAAAATTACAAGAAACAAAATAAGTTTGAAAGCAAAGTTTTGTGATGATTTATATTATTTACTCTTGATTATATAATTTGGGTTTTGGTAATGGATGTTTGGATCTTTTAAATTTTTGGCTCACATGTGTCTATGGTTGATGAATTTTGAGCCCATTATTATTATTATTATTATTATTATTATTATTATTATTATTATTATTAAATAATTTCTTGAACTTGGCTAAAGTACATAAATAGTTACTAAATTGTTTCAAATAATACAAAATAGTCACATAACTTTTAAAAGTTACTTGATAAACATTAAACTTTAAATTTTGTTACAATATAATTACTAAATTGTTAACTGTAGAAGTGTTCATAGTTAACCATTATACAACTATGGTTAACTTGTAGGTTTTTCTTAGTGCAATTAGATGATAATATCTAAAATTGATGTGTTCATCTCATTATGGTTAACCAAAATCCATTAACGGTTAACCATGAACACCACTAGTTAACTGTCGAGTGCTGTGACAGTTATAAAAATTTGTATAATAGTACTTTTAACTCTTTATATTTACGCATTCAATCAATTTAGGAACCTAAGTTATAAAAGAATAAAATTGAAAGATTTCTAATGTGTGGTTACAGATCTTGAAATTTAAGAATAAGGGTCTCAATATTTTTTTTCTTAAATGAGTATGCAAAAAAAATTCCATGTGCGGTTGTTTATGTACCATTCTCTTACAATTCCATTTTTCTTCTTTTAAATTACAATGAAAAAGGGAAAATCTTAGCAACAAACAAGAAATCAAGTAATGTTGGAAGAATCATTGTCGTCGACTGTACCTTATCCTTCCCTGTGGGCTTCCATTTTCAGCTGGTTTACAATTCCATTTTCCATGTGTTCTTTGTCTTTGTTAACCTCGCCATCGGCACCATCTTCTTCACTAGTTTTCGATCAATGGCGGAAATTGGCATTATTTATACAGAGACCATTTAAAGAAGTTTAAATTTATGAGGGATCAACAATGAATTATATATTTTAAAGAACTAAATAATATTTTTACCATTATACTATTTCTTTTCAATTTTTAAAATTTTTGGGAGGGCGGTGGCCCCATCAGTCCCTCTCACCTTCCACCACTGCTTTCATCAAGCTCGCCACCGCCGTTGGTGGTGGTGTTAGCGAAGAAGATGAAGGAAACAACCACAAACTCGTTAAATCCCCATCTATTTTACAAAGGCTCAAATCCATTAAGTTATATTCTCATCGATACGAAGAGCATGTATGTTTTACTTACTCAGATTTCTCTAACGAAAGATAATGGGAATGAATGTATCGAAATCGAACTAAAAACTACACCTTATCTAATATTTTAAAAGTACGATGACCAAAATGAATCCGCCCTAAAAATTTGGTGACCATTTATGTAGTTTACCCTTCTCTTTTCAACAACAAACCACCCAGAATGGTAGCAACCTTCATTGCCACTGTCGTCGTCAGTTTACCTCGATGGATCTCCTTCTATTTTGCAAAGGCTTAAGTCGATCAATCTCTATAGCTACTTCTCTCCGAAGCAAAAATCTACGAAATCAGCTCACGTTACACTCCTAACGAAGAAGGTGAAGAAATAAAAGAACTCAGAGCATATGAAGACGTGGATAGCAATTTCCATTTCTCTCAACAACAAACAACCCTAGAAAAAACCTCAAGGCAGCTGCGGTCGCCGTCAGAGAGAGCCCGTGAAGAAACACAAACAAGAAGTGGAAGGTGAACATCGGAGGGATTACCAAATTTTTCTCGTGAAATGTTTTAAGATAAAAAAATTGGAAAATTTTGGGAGTTAGTCCCCACATTTCTTAGACTTTCAAGTTATGACTAAATTGATTAAATATGTAAATATGAATGGTTAAACTTGTTATTATATAAATTTTCATAATTACCACATCATCCATTTAACAATAGTTAATAGCTTCATGATCATTTTGTATCAAAAACTAAAATTTAACACCTATTATGTAACACAATAAAGTCTCCAACGGCTCCATTTCAATCCCAACGGTCTTCGACGGCTACAAACTCAATTGAGAGTATAAAAGGGGCCTCCAAGCATCAAGGAAAGGCTAATGCTTCAATTGTAACAACATTATGATGTCAAATTGTCTTTAGAGCTAAATTGTCATTATCTTGTATAGACAAAACACTTGTGAGCTAAAATGTTTATGTATGCTCAAGTGTATAGGTTTTGGGTGAGTGCTTAGAGTTGCAAACACATACCTATTAGAGGGATTTCTTGTTTGCTTTGAATGCCACTTGTAAGAGAGTGTTTGATTAAACTAAGGGTAGATAGTTTAATCATTGTAACAGTTTCCTCCTCATCCGAGAAAAGGGGACGAAATTCTTAGTGAATTTGAGAAATTCTTGGTGGCGTTCCAAAGTAGTAGATGTAGGCTTTGGGTTAGAAAGTCGAACCACTCTAAATCCTTGTGTTTAATTCTCAATTTTTCCACCAACTCAAACACCCAAAAATCCAACTTCTTCACCACTTGGCAATCCATAACGATTGAAGGAAATCGAACTTATCAAGCCTAACAACTTTCTAAGTCAAAAACAACTTGAAAATAAGTTTGAGGATGTTTAAAAAGGTCTTAGCAATGTTTGAAACGTTTTTAAGTAGCCAAACCAATGCTTTTAATGTATGTGTTTCGATACAAGCATAATCTGTATCGATACATTTTGAAACTTCCAGAATCTGTTTCGATACAGGGCTTACCTGTTTCGATACAGACAAGGGTAGTTTCGAAACACACTTTGGTGTTTCGATACGCTTACGTGGCATACACCCCAACTACTAAAACCCCAAACGACTATTTGAATTACATGATGTTTCGATATGACACTAGGCATTTTGATACGAGCATACCGATACGGCCCAAATGTGTTTTGATATGGCACATTACATCATACTCCGATAGCTAGTTCTGAAGAAGAGCGTTTCGATACAGCTACACGTGTATCGAAATAGACATCACCAAAACTGCATCTATTGTGGGAAATAATGTCTCCAACGGCTCCAATTTAATCTCAACGGTCCTTAACGACTACAAACTCAATTAGGAGTATAAAAGGGACCTCCAAGCATCAATGAAAGGTTAATGCTTCAATTGTCAACTACATTATGATGAAGAAATTGTCTTAGAGCTTAAGTTGTACATTTCTAGTGTAGACAACACTTGTGAGCCAAAATTGTCAAATTTGCTCAAGTGTTTAGGATTAGGTGAGTGGGCTTAAGAGTGCAAACTATCTACCTAGTGAGGGATTTCAAGTTTGCTCAAATTTCTCTTATAAAGAGGGTTTACTCAAGCTTTGGGTTAGAAAGCTTTGAGTGTGCATAGGTTGCCTCTTTAGCTTAGAAAAGGGGAAGAAATTCAAGAGTGAATTTGGTGAAATCCTTAGTGGGAAGCTAAGGTAGTGGATGTAGGTGCTTGTTAGAAGACCGAACCACTATAAATCCTTGTGTCCATTGTCTAATTTTTACCTCCCACAAAATCACTCAAAATCCAACTTTTATACCACTTGGCTACCTAAATCGGTTGAAGTAAATCGAGCCTATCAATCCCAACAATTGGTATCAGTGCAAGGCTCAATCGAAGGGGATTAACATCCTATTGAGGCGATCCAAGAAGCTCGATACAACAATTCAATCAACCAGTCAAATGGCGCAATCCATCGATAAGCCACCATTCTTCGACGGGACCAACTACGCTCATTAGAAGATTAGAATGAAGTTTTTCATCAAATCCAAAGATTACAAGCTTTGGGATATTGTTGAAGAGGGTCCTTATGTGCCACAATGAGTAAAGGCGGAATGGAATGTGGATGATTGCAAGAAGATGAAGCTTAATTGCAAGGCTTTGCACATCCTCTTTTGTGCATTTGGCCCCAACATCTATGAGAAGATGTCCTCCCTTCGAATATGCCAAGGAAGTATGGGACAAGCTTGAAGTCACATACGAAGAAACCAACAAAGTAAAGGAGACCAAGATCGGTCTTCTCAACCCTAAGTATGAGAACTTTAAGATGGAACCGGATGAAAACATCACGAAGATATTCATAGATTCTCCACTATCACAAATGAGCTCAAAGGCTATAGAGAAATCATTCCGGAAGATAAACTTGTATGAAAGCTTCTCTATTCTCTTCCCGAGTCATGAGACTCAAAGAAGACCGACATCATCGAAGCCAAGAATCTCAAGCCTTTAAAGCTTGATGAACTCATGGGGTCTCGTCTCACTCATGAAATCATGAAGAAAGGAAAAGAAGAGGAGAAAAAGGAAGAGATAAAAAAGATGGGGAAGAAGAAAATCATGGAGCTTGACATCAACACTAATGCCATTGCTCTCAAGTCCTCCAAGTGCAACCATGTTGAAACAAGTGAAGAAGAACATATGGCTTATCTCTTCGAAAAGTTTACCTGGTTCATGAAGTGAAAAATGAATGAATCGAGGAAGAAAGTGAGGGCAAGCTCTTCAAGCCATAAGAAGAAGGCATATGTGGCTACTTGGAGTGATGAAGAATCCACCGAAAATGAACAAGCCAACCTTTGCCTTATGGCCATCGAAGAAGATTCAAGGGTAACTTCTAACTCACATATTTCAAATTCATATACATTTGATGAGTTACAAGATGCCTATGATGATTGGCTTTTGGAATTTAAGACATCATTTTCTAAAAACAAAAAAAAATTCTTTGAAATTTGAAAAATGAAAATGATTTCCTTTTCAAAATAAATCTAGAGTTTGAAGCAAAAATTAAAGATTTTGAACTTAAAATTTTAAATTTGCAAAATTTGCTTCAAACGATGGAAAAAGGATATAAAAAAGAAGTTGATGATCATAAAAAGGAAAAAGATTTAATTTTCAATGAACTTCAAAAGAAAAATAATTTGGAAAAATCAAATTTTCATGTAAGACAATCTAGTGCCCCTATATTTTTGAATGGTAAAGTTTTCAGAAGAATTTGGGTCCCAAAAGTACTAAGTACTTCAACTAAAAAGGATGAAATTGAAAAATTGATTCCTAAGGGGACAATATGTGCCAATAACGTCTATGGATCCAAAGCAATTTGGATACCAAAAATTACTTGATTGTTTTATTTTAGGTGTAATGGAGAATGATCAACAATTCCAAATTTGAGGGGGAGCTCCATACACACAAGGAAGAACACTTGAAGAAGGAAGGCTTCACATCCTCCCCTGAAGTTCAAGTGTTGGTAAAATTTCTAGTTGGTTTTGTTTTAATTAGTTTATTTATTTTACAACTAGATTATCATATTGTTGGACTAACAATATTTGATGCTTTAAGTAAGAGAGAGCCAATTTTAAAACCAAAAGTTTTAAATTGTGTTAAATTTTTAAAACCTCCTATGTTATTTTGAGCTTAATGTCTTTTAAATTCTTTTTGATATAACAAAAAGGGGAGAAATGATTTGAAATTTTGATTTTTCAAGAGAATAAGGGGAGCTTTAACTTCATTTAATTTTCAAAATCTCTTATTCAAAATTTTAAATACTAAGGGGGAGAATCCCAAACAAAATTTCAAGTTGGTTTTATTATATCAAAAAGGGGGGATTTTAGAAATATATGTTTTGATATAATAATTGAAAAACGTTTTGGACTTAATTGAAAAGAATTTAAAATACTTTCTAAGTCAAAACAACTTGAAAATAAGTTTGAGGATGTTTAAAAAGGTTTTGTCAATGTTTGAAACGTTTTTAAGTAGCCAAATCAGTGCTTTTAATGTACCCATTTTGATATATGCATAATCTATTTTGATACGTTTTGAAACTGCCAGAATCTGTTTCGATACATGGCTTACATGTTTCGATACGGACATGGGTTGTTTCGAAACACACTTTAGTGTTTCGATACGCCTACGTGGCATACACCCCAACGACTAAAACCCCCAACGAATGTTTAAATTGCAGGCTGTTTCGATACGACACTAGGCGTTTTGATATGGGCATTCCGATACAGCCCAAATGTGTTTCGATACGGCACACTACATGAGACTCCAACGGCTAATTTTGATGAAGGGCGTTTCGATACAACTACACGTGTATCGAAACAGACATCACCAGAACTGCATTTATGGTGGGAAGTAAAGTCTCCAACGGCTCCAACTCAATCACAACGGTCCTCAACGGCTACAAACTCAATTGGGAGTATAAAATGGACCTCCAAGTATCAAGGAAAGGTGAATGCTTCAATTTTCAACAACATTATGATGAAGAAATTGTCTTAGAGCTTAAATTGTACATTTCTAGTGTAGACAACACTTGTGAGCCAAAATTGTCAAAATTGCTCAAGTGTTTAGGATTAGGTTAGATAGCTTAAGAGTGCAAACTATCTACCTAGTGAAAGATTTCAAGTTTGCTCAAATTTCTCTTAGAAATAGGGTTTACTCAAGCTTTGGGTTAGAAATCTTTGAGTGTGTAAAGGTTGCCTCCTTAGCCTAGAAAAGGGGAAGAAATTCAAGAGTGAATTTGGTGAAATCTTTAGTGGGACGCTAAGGTAGTGGATGTAGGTGTTTGTTAGAAGGCCGAACCACTATAAATCCTTGTGTCTATTGTTTAATTTTTACCTCCCACAAAATCACCCAAAATCCAACTTCTCCACCACTTGGCTACCTAAATCGGTTGAAGTAAATTTAACCTATCAAGCCTAACAAATAGTTTATTAGTTATCAATATTTTGTATCTATTAATATTACTTAGATTATAAAAATATTTTTTTAATAGAACATTACTAAGTATATTTGTAGGATCTATATATTAATTTATTATTTATATAATTACTTTTAATACAATTTGAGTAATTATTAAATTTAAATACAAATATAAATGTGTGAGAATAAAAAGAAAAAATATCAGTTTACAAATGTCACAATGTAAATACATGAGGGTGAAAAATTAAAATAAAAAAGGTAAAATTTAAGTTATTTGGAGATTTTTTTATAATTGTTAAGGGTAAAAGGGTCTTTATAATTTTAATGTCAAAACATCTAATTTCAAAAAGCTCTTATTAGCAGTTTTTTCAAGATTAGAGATTTCACCTCAATCCACTATTCGCCAAACATCTAAATTAACGAATTTAACTAGTCAAACTTCGAATTTTAGCTCAAACCTCTAATTTTTCAAACCATTTATCAAACAGGGCCAATACAAGATTATTGGGCGTCAACTTTCCATAAAATGTTACAATTTATTTTCATCTCTATATTATATTACCCAATTTAAATGCCCTTGATTATTTCCAAAATCATTTATAATCTCATATGTTTTTGCCTTTTTTTATAATTATTTCCAAATATTATTCCAAAAAGATTATTATTATTATTATTATTATTATTATTATTAAATTTACAATTATTACAGAAAAAATTTGAACATTCCCTAAAATGTTGCAACATATTTCTATCTTTGTATTATATTACCCAAAAGAGGGCAGGCAGCTTCACTTCCAAAATTGTTTATAAGCTCATATGCCATTTTGCTGATGGCCAGAAGCAAACATGAATCCTTGGTCGATCATCTTGTTGCTGGCTCTAACATCGCTTTTGGTCGTGAGCGAAGCTTTTGGGCCCAAAAAAACACATGTATTGATCTATAACGACTTGGCTCCAGGGACGGATCTCATCGTCCATTGCAAATCGAAAGACGACGATATTGGCATCCACCATATTGCTTACGGCAACAACATCGAGTTCCACTTTGTCCCCAGCTTTCTGAGGAGAACCTTGTTTCACTGCACCTTTCAATGGGATGGAACAACGCAACGGTTCGACATCTACAAACAAGTGAGGGATCAATTCGTTTGTACTAGTTGCTTGTGGAAAATAGGACACGATGGTCCCTGCTTGTTCGCCGATCATAAAATTTGTTACTCTTGGGGACCCCCTCTTCGCCACCTTAATTAATTTTAGTTATATCCCATGCATTGCTCAGCTCTCTGTAGATTGCTACACACAATTAAAGCTGAATTTATTTTCGTAATCAACTTGAGCCAACTCATTCAATAATTTTCGTAATAAATCTCTATACTATCTATTTTTAATTTTTCTATCATTAAATTTGATATCGTTTACCGAATGATTCTATCAAAAGAAACTAATTTTATGGCTTGATTTATTTTACAATTTTTTTGACCTCATAGAAGATTAATAGATTTTAGAACTCAATTAATGTTTTGGGCATTGATTGAAGTTTGGACTAATAGTTGGATTTGATTTTATATTTTGGGCTTTGGCAATCTAAGAAAATTTGGATCATTTCAATTTTGGGCTCACATGTGCCCATATATGATGAATTTTGAGCCCATTTTTTTCATTACAAAAAAATTGAAACAGAAATTTAAAAGTACAATATATATATGGGTAATTATTTGATATACTGACGGTGGAAACTAAAAGTTTCCACAAATGCTTTTGTTTTAGGGTTTAGAGAGTTAGTCTAGGGTGTATGATTTAGGAATTTAGGTGTATGGGTTTTGAATTTATGGATAGTAGTTGAAATTTATTATTTAGGGTTATAATTTAAGGTTTATAGATTGAAACCTAAATCCTCACTATATTACCCTAAAAACTAAACCCTAACATCTAAACATAAACCTTAAATTCTAACCACTAGCCCTAAATTCTAAATCTCTACACCTAAATCCCTAAACCCTATACCCTAATCTAACCCCATAAACCCTAAAACTAAGTCACTCGTGGAAACTTTTAGTTTCTACCGCCAGTGTATAGAATAATAATCATATATATATCTTAATTTCATAAAATGTACAAAATTCTAAAAATTTTAAATTGTCTAACAATAAAAAAATCAGAAATTAAAAAGTTGTTGCAACAGATTGTACAAGTAGCACTTCTTGGCTGATCTCATGTACCGATAGACATTTTTAAACAGGGGTGTACATTAGATTGAATCAAATAAATTTTTTTGAGGTAATTGAGTTGGGGAATGTTATTTTATTATTCTAATACAATTTAATTTTTTTTCGAATAGAGTTGAATTAAATAAAAGTCCGAGTCGAGTCAAATAAATATGTTCAAGTTAAATTAAAAAAAAAACAAATGGATCAAATTAAAATCTTGATAAAGATATGACTCAATTCCTAGTAATAATACATAAATCTAAGGTCTTGTGTATTTGAAAACTTTTTATAAAACAAAATAAAAGAAAAACAGAATACTTAATATGATAAACTTAATTTGATAAATTGTTTGTTTAAGGCGTCTAATTTATCATTTTGGGATTTTTATTAAAAAATTAGCATTTAACATTTTTTATATATTTTCAAACGAATTTGTAGAGTTTATATTTTTTAAACTTTTTAGAATTTAAAAGATGAAATTCTTTATTTTCATTTTATACATTTTTCGAGAGGGACCAATTTACAAATCATTGAAACTAACAAGAACCAAAATCATAATGGCACCATTTTTTTATTTTGATTTTTGAAAATTTAGAGATAAAATTTAACTGGATTTAAACTCGAAAAGTCAAATGAATTAATTATATTGGCTCAAAATTATGAAAAAAATAATTGTTTTGGTTATTGAATTTTCAAAAGTTATGAAATAGTTAATAAATTTATTGAATGGTTACAAAAAGATTACTGGATGTTATAAAATACAAAAATAATTCGAACTAATTTTGACAATAGACTTAACGGGGATAATAACAATAATTTTTAATCTATAATAATTAAAATTATTGAGTTTGGTATCATGAATTAAACTGATAACATTTCAATTATTAAATTATTAATCAGTACTATTGACTAACTCTCTCGTAGCGAGTGTGCTTTCACTAAGAGGTAAATGCCTGGCCATAAAATTTACTTCATTCTCATTGGTAGGGATCGAACCCCTAACTTCATGGTTAAAAAATAAATGAGCAACTACCACACCATATCTCACGGCTTAAATATCTCCAACTTTGATTTCTAATGAATATTATTAGGATGAGTCTACCACGTGCGTCGAATTATAATTAAAATTATTCAAAATAAAATTTCAATTATGATATGAATATTTATCTATGTGGATGGTTGTCTGTCATGATAAGAACTTTATCAAGGAGATTTGACTTACTTTATCATTAGAAATATTATCTACATTAATTAGAGTTTAATGTATTATATATTTCTTATGCCTATAAATAGATGATTTATTAAAGGTCTTGTATACAAGTCTGCATTTGAGAATAATACAAATCTCCCTCTTGCTCATTGTTCTTGTTCTTTGTTATTTTATTCACAACACATTATCAACACGATTTCGCTCAAGAATTGTGGCTTTTATTGATGATTCTCGAAAAGGATTTTGGTACGACATTGGTGACTAGGTTCAATATACATTTAACTAATATTAGAAATTTCGGTATGTTTTTTTATTAATCATTCTTAAATTAAGGTTAGTGCATTCTGATCCATTGTTGATTTGTTTGTTTTTACTTTATTCTAATATTTGTGTTTGGTTTAATCATGTTAGTGCGATTTCAAATTTTTCATGGATGGTTATCATTCTATGAATTGTTTATTCTAACATTCCATGATCAAACTTAAACTTCAAATTCAAGGCTCAAACTAAGTGAATTTAGTGACTTTCGCAAGGCGTACACGGTACATGACACTCATGTTTTTCAAAATCCTTTTTGATAAAAAAACTAGCACACATGTTTATAATGTTCAACTTGTGGTTATATATATTTATTTAATATTTATTTATTTGTTAATTAATATTTTATTTTATAAGAATTGATGTTTCTAACCATGTTTTGAGTTTTACATGCGTTTAAATAGTTTGGAAAAAGACATGAAATAAAGAGATTATGAGAAATTGTCTTCGTCATTTACTACGTCTCCATTGTCTTCGAGAGAAAAATCAATATCGGTAAACTTTAATTTTATTTTTATACTTTAAATTATGATTTTAAAGTGCGATGAATGATGGTGATTTTGATTCTACAAGAAGACTGATAAAAAGTCTATATATGCTCGAAAGTAATAATTCTCATGTGTCGAAAAAATCGACTATAGACTTCTCCCAAGTTCATGTTACAAAAATTCATCTTGACAAGAATTTCTGTGGGAGGCATTCCTTGAAGTAAATGCAAAGCATGATGTTTATTCCATGCGATTATCAATGATGGGGCATTCCCTGAAGTGAATGCAAGCATGATGTTTATTCCATGCGATTATTGGATCCGTTTCATTCACTGAAACGAATGCAAACATGGTAAATCACTATTCAATTGGTAACATAACTTCGATATAATCCAAGTATATTGGTTGGACATCCCGTTTTGCGAGGCTATTGGTCTCAAAGGAGGGTTTTAAAGGACCTTTTGGACTAGTTTAACAACGCTGTGTACGAGGAATAAATCATTTTTCTCTGTGATGAGGATATGTTAATAAAAACATACTCCACTTTTTACGGCAAATAATGTTGTCCTCAGACACAATATCGTAAAAAGGGTTTCAAAGGCCCACTGGCTGTACTCCATTCCCTGAAGTGAATGTGAGATTATATTAGGAAAAGAATAAAAGCCACATTAGAAGTTGTAGTCATGGTCGAGGCCATGAACATAGACATTATGGTCATTTTAAGAATATTTCTACCCACTAATAGTAAGGTTATAAGAATGACAAGAGCGATAAAGATCATTCTAAGAAAGTGGAATCTTTTTTATTACCAATGTGATGTTATAAACCATTTGTCTCGTACTTATCGTACGCTGAAAAAATCAACAATCATTGAATGATAAAGGAAAGAAAAATAAAAGCAAATTTTGTTTGCGAAAAATGACAAAGATAATATTGGTCAAACTTATTTGGACATTGTTAGTCCAACTCATTTGGCCGTTGTTGATTTCCTTATAACCCTCGAATGGAATAAATCATCTTCTAATTATTCTCATAACTTTGAAGAGAATTAATTATCTTTTTATTTATTTTGCTATATGTTTATTTACTTTACACATTAATTATTTACATTTTATATTTATATATTATGATATTTATTAATTTTGTTTAACATGATTACTTATCAAATACAATTTATGGTGACGATTTATGCTTAGCAGAAGCATAAGATATATTTTCTCATTTAAATGCAAGGAAAATATAACCCCTCGACTCGGCCTAGCTGCCAGACCGCATCGAACGGGTTACACGGGGAAAACCAAAGCGAAACCCGTTAAGGCTCCACTCTGATTAGCAACCCTAGAAAATTTATTTTAAAGTTATCTTGTCTAGATGCATTGAACATATCCTATGTGAAAACATGCAGCGGAAAACGCACATGGATACAAAGCAAGCAAAACAGACAATTAACATACCCTTTTAAAATTTTACAACAGGCCGTATCGGTACGCTAGAGGACCGTATCGATACGCCTGGACTTGGTCAACACCCCAAGTCAAACCTAGAGAAATCGTATCGATACACAAAAGGTGCGTATCGGTACTCCCTCAACGGTCAACTTTCCCATGGTCAACTACAAAGACCGTACCGATACCCTCAGGACCCGTACCAATACGCCAAAATCTCGTCAATTTCTCAGATTTCCAGAGAGCATTTTGCGTATCGATACGCCCCCACGTACCGATACGCCTTGCCCAAAACAAGGGTCAAAGAAAGGGACCGTATCGATACCACCCTTGAGCGTATCGATACGCTTTGCACTGCAAAACAAGTTTTAGCTGATAAAAGCATAAGGACTCAACACAAAAGCCACAAATCAAGCATTCAAGCATCATACAAGCTCAAATACAATATAAAGCACCCATGGATAAACATCTGAAGCAATTCAAACACATAGCGATGCAACATTCATCATGATAGGATTTTAAGAAGGAACCATGCATACATAACATTCACCCACATAGCCAAAAGCTAAACAAAAGCATAAATCATCATGAAATAAGGCATTTCAACAAACTTGTCTAAGCAAAAAGGACATGCCAACAACACTTCAAACATAAAGGTCCTATCTTATTGCTTAATACTAATTATCGAAGTCTAAACCATACTTGAGCAAACCAAACTCCCTTGGACTCTCCCTTGTTCCCTGAACTGCTCCGTAGGTCTAAGGGCCTGCATTGTTGGAAAAGAGAGCATAAGCGTTTAAGCTTAGTGAGCGGTGCTAAAACGGTAGATACAACACTGCAGTTTTAAAACATAGTTTGCTTGAAACCAAAACCATTTCCAAATCATTTCCACATGCTTAAACACATAACAACATGCATTTACCTTCACGTGGATTTACTGAATGCAACCACAAGCCATAGGCTTACCATACGCTCATTCTCATACCGCAAGCAAAATAAACAACAATGCGTAAGCATAAGCATAATAAGGGGAAATCAACAACATGCTTAACATGAGAATTTAAAGCATCATGAGTATATTGACATTCAACGTTTTTACTCGGATATTCAGTTAGTTTCTCAAACCCACTAGACACTTCCAGTGGAATCTCACATCACCGTACTCACCCGTCTAGTAAAAACATAACTTTCGATGGAATCTCACATCACCGTACTTCTTCTTAGTGGAATCTAACATCACTAAGGCCACGCGCGAATTTTACCTCGAGTGCACTCTAATCTTATTGATCGATCAATTATATCTGGTAACAACCCAACACGTGTCAATATACTCAATTACAACCACAAGCATTATTGATGCTTGAACCACTTACTAAGTTCAAACTTCCATGCAAAGCATGTACTCACAATGCAAGTATAAACATAAGTCCCACATCTCAACATGCATAACAATACAATTCAACACATAACAACATAGCATGTTCAACTTGCATTCAAGAATCGTAAAACACAATTTAATTGCATAAAACCTTTAAAACTTACTCTTGAGCTTGTATTGGCTTTTCAAGCTCAATCCAAACTCCCAAAACACTCCCTTAACCACGTTAAGGCTTTTAAAATCGATCCACCAGCCAACACACAAACGATGTCCGAGATGTCGAATCAAGCCTCCGAATTGCCCGGATTTCCGTCCACAAAGCCTGAATCCAGCTCATCTTTTTTGAGCAACCCAAAACCGAACATTAGAACACAAATACATTCACATACACAGTAAAACCCAGAACTCAACAATCTTGCAACAACACACATCGATTCAAGCCCAAATTTCACCCGAAGCACAACCAATTCAATCCCTAACTACTAGAAGCCACACCAACGAGTTTACCATAAAAATCTATCTTTTAACACTCCAAAACATCAATCCAAAACTATCAAACGTCCAACTGTCATTTAGACCAAAAAATCTTCCAAAAACTCAACATTTTTAACTCCCAAAACTACCCACAATACCCATTTCGGGTTTCCCATAACAACCCACCATTTTCATGTTATTTTAGTGTTAAAAAAAGGTTAAAAACACTCACAAACTCAGGCATAATCAACCCAAACGAAAACCCATAAATTTCCTTTCATTTCAAACCAAACTTTAAAAATCAAAACAAGTTAAATCCATGAGTTTTACAAAAATCTCAACATTCATGACTCAAGGAAGATGAAACTAAGTTAAGGAACCATTTACCTTGAAGAAATCTCTTGGTTTGAGCTTGAAACCAATGGAATAGTAAATGGGGTTTAGGGTGGGATTTTTAAACGTGAAAAGGGATTTTGAGAAGATAATGGCTTTTTCTCCAATTTAATTTTACCAGACCCGGTTCCACTAATCCGATATCTCTCGACCCTAAACTCGGGGAGTTACAACTCTCTCCCACTTAAGAAATTTCGTCCTCGAAATTTACCTGGCGGAAAGAGATGCGGAAACTACTTTCTCATGTCATCCTTCCTCTCCCAAGTGGCTTCTTTCACCCCTCGGTGTCGCCACTTAACCTTAAAAAACTTAATGGTCCTTCCTTGCAACACTTTGATGTCCGAAGCCAAAATCTCAATTGGTTCTTCATCGTAGGTCAAATCCGGATTCAATTCTATCTTCTCAACTGGCATAACATGTGACAGATCCGATCTATACCTCCGAAGCATCGAGACATGAAACACATCGTGAATCTTCTCTAGTTCGGCCAGCAATCTCAATCTATAGGCAACATGACCAACTCTCTCAACTATCTCATACGGACCAATGAACCTCGGGCTCAACTTACATTTCCTACCAAACCTCATCACCTTCTTCCAAGGTGAGACTTTCAAGAACATTTTGTCGCCCACGACATACTCTATTTCTCTTCTTTTCAAATCTGCATAAGATTTGTGTCTATCCGAAGCTGCCTTCAACCGGTCATAAATTAACTGTACTTTCTCGGTAGTACCCTTAAGCATATCAGGAAAATGTATCAATTTTTGTCCCGCTTCGGCCCAACAAACATGTGTTCTACATTTTCTACCATACAGAGCTTCATAAGGTGCCATCTGAATGCTCGCTTGGTAATTGTTATTATATGCAAACTCTACTAACGGTAGATGCTTCTCACACAAACCCTGAAATTCAATAATTCAACATCTCAACATGTATTCCAACACTTGTATGACTCTCTCCGGCTGACCATCGGTCTGAGAATGATATGTAGTGCTAAAATTTAGTCGAGTACCTAGAGCACTTTGCAAACTCTCCCAAAATCTAGCCGCGAACCTCGGATCTCTGTCTGACACTATAGATTTCGGTACACCATGCAATCTCACCATCTGACTGATATACAAATCGGCCAACTTATATAAAGTATAAGTAGTGTGAACGGCCACAAAGTGAGCACACTTCGTAAGATGATCAACAATTACCCAAACTGAATTCTTCTTAGAAGGTGTCAACGGCAAACCCGATACGAAATCCATGGAGATTCTTTCCCACTTCCACTCAGGAATTCTCAACGGTTGTAACAAACCTGAAGAAAACCGGTGCTCGACTTTAACTCGCTGACAAACCATGCACTTACTCACAAACTCGGTAACATCTTTGTTCAAAGCAACCTAGAAATACTCAATTTTCAAATCGTGATACATTTTCGTACTTCCCGGATGCATAGCAAACAGGCTACTGTGAGCTTTAGTTAGGATGGTGCATCTCAAGTCTACATCTTCCGGAACAACTACTCTACTCTTGAAACACAAGACTCCATCACTACTAAAACAGAAATCTGTTGATTTACCCTCCGATATGTCTTGTACATGAGATGCTAATGATCTATCTTGCAATTGTTTCTCTCTAATCAACTGAAGCAACAAAGGTCTAACTTGCAACTCGGCCACTAAACCACCATCTTTGGACAACTCAATCTAGCAAACATATCTCACAATTCCACTGCTACCTTTCTATTCAAAGCATCGGCCACTACATTGGCTTTACCCGGATGATACTCAATCATGAGGTCGTAGTCCTTAAGTAACTCTAACCACCTACGCTGTCTAAGATTCAACTCTCTTTGTGTCATTATATACTTCAGACTCTTGTGATCCGTATACACTGTGCATTTCTCACCATACAAGTAGTGTCTCCAAAATTTCAAAGCAAAAACCACTGCAACCAATTATATGTCATGTGTAGGGTAATTACGCTCATGAGTCTTCAACCATCTAGACGCAGAGGCCACTACTCTTCCCTCTTGCACAAGCACACAACCTAAGCCAACATACGACGCATCATTGAAGACTACAAACTCTTTCCCTGACACAGGCTGAATCAAAACATGAGCTTTGGTTAAAACTTCTTTCAATTTCTCAATTGCTTGTTGTCTTGCATCAGTCCACTCAAACCGAACATCCTTATGTAGCAATTTAGTCAAAGGAGCTGCAACCTTCGAGAAACCCTCAACAAAACGTCTATAGTAACTGACCAAACCTAATAAACTACGAACTTCAATCACTGTCTTCTATGGTTTCCAATTCACAAATGTCTCAATCTTCTTAGGATCCACTCGGATTCCCTCGGCTGATACAATATGACCTAAGAAGACTACTTCTCTAATCCAAAACTCACATTTGCTCAACTTGGCATACAAATAATTGTCTAACAATTTCTACAACACCAAACGCAAATGCCGATCATGATCTTCCTCGGTACAAGAGTACACTAAGATATCATCAATGAACACTACCACAAACTGATCCAAGTACTCATGAAACACTCTATTCATCATGTCCAAAAAAGCTGCTGGTGCATTAGTAAAACCAAAGGGCTTCACTAAGAATTTGTAGTGCCCATAACGAGTGCGGAAAGCTATCTTCGGTACATCTTGATCTCTTACTTTAAACTGCTAATAACCGGATCTCAAATCTATCTTCGAGAACACTGAAGCACCTCTCAACTGATCAAACAAGTCATCAATCCTCGACAAAGGATATTTGTTCTTCATTGTCAACTTATTCAACTGCCGATAATCGATGCACATTCTCAAACTACCATCTTTTTTCTTCACAAACAACACTGGTACACCCCAAGATGAAGTACTCGGACGAATGAACCCTCAGTCTATCAATTCCTGAGTTGTGTCTTCAACTCTTTCATTTCTTTAAGAGCCATTCGGTACGGTGCAATCGACACTAGAGCTGAATCTGAATATGTCTCAATAACAAACTCTACATCTCTATCTGGAGGCAAACCAGGCAATTCTTCTGGGAATACACTCAGAAAGTCACAAATTGTCCTAATGTCTCGCGGTCATGCCTCATCCATATTCTGATTCATAACATAAGCTAGGTACGCCTGACAACCCACATCTAACAACTTCTGTGCCTCTAAGGCTGAAACTACATTGGACAAGAACTTAACGTTCTTGCCCACTATTACTACCTCATGATCCTCCGAAAGTCTCAAGAACACCCACTTTGTCTCAAAGTCTACCCTAGCATTATGCTCTACAAGCCAGTTCATGCCTAGTATTACACCGAACCCATAAAACGGCAATTACATCATATCCACGGGAAAAACGTGAACCTGAACCATCAAAGGACATCTTCTGTATATCTTTCTGACCACAACTATCTCACCAAAGGAACTAGTGACATTCATACCCACATCTAATATCTCAATCTGAATATCTAACAATCTTGCATGCTCACTCAATATGTACGAATGCGTAGAATCGGAATCAATCAAGGAAAGCAAAGTCAAAGACTGTAACGAGAAAATACATGCAATCACATCTGTGTCATTCTTGTCCTCACGGTGTGCATACACCCTAGCTGGCCCACCTCCCTCGAGCTGAACTGCTACAACATGAGCTACATTCCTCTGACCGTCATTCCTAGGCTGAAAGTTACCTCGACCGTGCCCACGGCCTCTCTAATGCTCGACAGCTCGTGCAGGAGCTTTTCGATCCCTAGACGAATTTGGACAATTGCGCTTCAAGTGCACCCTAGACCCGTAGTTCCAACAAGAGCCATAAGTCCCCAACACTCACCGTAATGACGTCTACCAAACTTGTTGCACTCAGGAGTACAATTCTCGGTCCCTTGGCCGTGATGGCTACGCCCCGGATTACCACCTCCGCACGTCTATGATAATGATGAGGTTTCTTATCCTTGTGCCTCTTGGCACGATCTCTGTCCCACTCAGCAGTCCTCTTTCCTGAACTAGATCCACCCTTGCGATCCGCAAGTCCCAAAGATTGTTCGATGTCCTTGGCCCTAGCGACCAACACATCAAAATCTGTATAGTCGGAAGCCAACATGTAGGTCTTCACATCCTAAACCAACCCATAACGAAAACGCTCACATCGTTTCGCCTCAGTGGGAACTAACTCAGAAGCATACTGACTCAGACGTACAAACTCCACCTCATAGTCGGATACGGTCAAGCTACCCTGAATTAGAGCCATGAACTCTCTCTTCTTCTCATCTAGGCATCGAGAACCTAGGAACTTCTTACGGAAAGTAGCCCTGAAGAATTCCCAAGTAACCTCGGCTTCTGCATACCCGTACTGATAGTAGTCCACCAAGTGTAGGCATCTCCCTGAAGCAAAGAGACAATGCAACTTAACTTATGTGCTTTCGAGCACTCCATCTGACTCAAAATACGAACTGTGCTCTCAAGCATGCCTCTGAACCCTCGAGTGACAACCCACGGATCTCAACCCCGCCCAAGCTACGGAGTCGCTCTAACGGTAAACCATAACCTACACCCTGAGGTAGTGCTGCAACCTGAACACCCACTAATGTTGTCTGTATAACCCTGGTTATAGCCTGAATCAACAGATTCACATCAATACCTGCATGTTCTTGACCAGCCTAGGGTCCAACACCCTCCGCATTCACTCCACCACCTGGAGGAGAAGGAGGCAAGTTCTCTCCGCGCACATCCTCAACATTTTGAATCCGCTCAACCCTCAGATTATCCATTCTTGGCCTTCCCCTCGGTCTAGCCATGCTAACAGATGCAAAGCTAAAAAACAAACACAACAAGTGAAATGGTTTGGGGTCAACAAGAAACAAGGTCCAAGGTGCTCAAGTCCTTAAACTTAAAATCACTTACAATAATAGTATACTAGCAATGAGTGTCTTTAGCTATTTCTCAATCGACACAAAGATAGCCACAAGCATGCTTACAATCACCATGCAATCACAATCAACAAGCTTACACCATAAAACTTACCTCACTTACCTTTCGGCTTGCGGAAACTCAACGAACCTAGGCAAAACCTAGGCTCCGATCCCAACAAATGTAACCCTCTCGACCTGGCCTAGCCGCCAGACCGCATCAAACGAGTTACACGGGGAAAACCGAAGCGAAACCCGTTAAGGCTTCACTCCGATTAGCAACCCTAGAAAATTTCTTTTAAAGTTATCTTGTCTAGATGCATTGAACATATCCTATGTGAGAGGACACGCAGCGGAAAACACATATGGATACAAAGATAGCAAAACAGACAATTAACATACCCTTTTTAAATTTTACAACAGGTCGTATCGGTACGCTAGAGGACCGTATTGATACGCATGGACTTGGTCAACACCCCAAGTCAAACCTAGGGAAATTGTATCGATACACACAAGGTGTGTATCGATATGCCCTCAACGGCCAACTTTCCCATGATCAACTACGAATACCGTACCGATACCCTCAGGACCCGTACCGATACACATAAATCTCATCAATTTCTCATATTTCTAGAGAGCATTTTGCATATAAATACGCCCCCGCGTACCAGTACGCCTTGCCAAAAACAAGGTTCAAAGCAAGGGACCGTATCGATACCGCCCTTGAGTGTATCGATATGCCCTGGACTGCAAAATAGGTTTTAGCTGATAAAAGCATAAGGACTCAACACAAAAGCCACATATCAAGCATTCAAGAATCATACAAGCTCAAATACAATATAAAGCACCCATGGATAAACATTCAAAGCAATTCAAACACATAGCAATGCAACATTCATCATGATAGGATTTTAAGAAGGAAACATGCATACATAACATTCACCAACATAGCCAAAAGCTAAACAAAAGCATAAATCATCATGGCATAAGGCATTTCAAGCCCAAAGCAACTAAACAAACTTGTCTAAGCAAAAAGGACATGCCAACAAAACATCAAACATAAAGGTTCTATCTCATTGCTTAATACTAATTATCGAAGTCTAAACCATACTTGAGCAAACCAAACTCCCTTAGAATCACCCTTGTTCCTCAAGCTGCTCTGTAGGTCTAATGGCCTACATTGTTGGAAAAGAGAACGTAAGCGTTTAAGCTTAGTGAGCGGTGCTCAAATGGTAGCTATAATAATACAGTTTTAAAACATAGTTTGCTTGAAACCAAAACCATTTCCAAATCATTTCCACATGCTTAAACACATAATAACATGCATTTACCTTCACGTGCATTTATCGAATGCAACCACAAGCCATAAGCTTACCATATGCTCATTCTCATACCGCAAGCAAAGTAAACAACAATGCATAAGCATAAGCATAATAAGGGGAAATTAGCAACATGCTTAACATGAGAATTTAAAGCATCATGGGTATATTGACATTCAATGTTTTTACTCGGATATGCGGATAGTTTCTCAAACCCACTAGACACTTCCGGTGGAATCTCACATCACCGTACTCACCCGTCTAGTAAAAACATAACTTCTGGTGGAATCTCACATCACCGGACTCCTCCTTAGTGGAATCTAACATCACTAAGGCCACGCGCGAATTTTACCTCGAGTGCACTCTAATCCTATTGATCGATCAATTATATCCGGTAACAACCCAACACGTGTCAATATACTCAATTACAACCACAAGCATTACCGATGCTTGAACCACTTACCAAGTCTAAACTTCCATGCAAAGCATGTACTCACAATGCAAGTATAAACATAAGTCACACATCTCAACATGCATAACAATGCAATTCAACACATAACAACATAGCATGTTCAACTTGCATTCAAGAATCGTAAAACACAATTTAATTGCATAAAACCTTTAAAACTTACTCTTGAGCTTGGATTGGCTTTTCAAGCTCAATCCAAACTCCCAAAACACTTTATTAACCACGTTAAGGCTTTTAAAATCGATCCACTCACCAGCCACACACAAACGATGCCTGAGATGTCGAATCAAGCCTCCGAATTGCACGGATTTCCATCCACAAAGCCCGAATCCAATTCCTCTGTTTTGAGCAACCCAAAATCGAACATTAGAACACAAATACATTCACATACACAGTAAAACCCGAAACTCAACAATCTTGCAACAACGCACATCAATTCAAGCCTAAATTTCACCCGAAGCACAACCAATTCAATCTCAAACTACTAGCAGCCACACCCAACGAGTTTACCATCAAAAATCTATCTTTTAACACTCCAAAACTATCAAACCTCCAGCTATCATTTAGACCCAAAACTCAACCAACAACTCAAGATTTTTAACTCTCAAAACTACCCACAATACCCATTTCGGGTTTCCATAACAACCCACCATTTTCATTTTATTTTAGTGTTAAAACAAGGTTAAAAACACTCACAAACTCAACCATAATCAACCCAAATGAAAACCCATAAATTTCCTTTCATTTCAAACCAAACTTTTAAAATTAAAAAAAGTTAAATCCATGAGTTTTACAAAAATCTCAACATTCATGACTCAAGGAAGATGAAACTAAGTTAAGGAACCATTTACCTTGAAGAAATATCTTGGTTTGGAGCTTGAAACCAATGGAATAGTAAATGGGGTTTAGGGTGGGTTTTTTGAACATTAAAAGGGATTTTGAGAAGATGATGGATTTTTCTCCAATTTAATTTTACCGGACCCGGTTCCACTAATCTGATATCTCCTGGCCCTAAACTCGGGAAGTTACAACTCTCTCCCACTTAAGAAATTTCGTCCCCGAAATTTACCTGGCAGAAAGAGATGCGGAAACTAATTTTTCATGTCATCCTTCCTCTCCCAAGTGGCTTCTTCCACCCCTTGGTGTCGCCACTTAACCTTAACAAGCTTAATGGTCCTTCCTCGCAACAATTTGCTGTTCGAAGCCAAAATCTCAACTGGTTCTTCATCGTAGGTCAAATCCAGATTCAATTCTATCTTCTCAACTGACATATCATGTGACGGATCTGATCTATACCTCCGAAGCATCGAGACATGAAACACATCGTGAATCTTCTCTAGTTCGACCGGCAATCTCAATCTATAGGCAACGAGACCAACTCTCTCAACTATCTCATATAGACCAATGAACCTCGGGCTCAACTTACATTTCCTACCAAACCTCATCACCTTTTTACTAAAAGTTCCCTTTTTGCCATTTTTTATTTAAACCACTTTTTGGTGTATTAAAAATAGTTTTTTCTCCAATTTAATTTTACCCGACCTGGTTCCACTAATTCGATATCTCCCGACCCTAAACTCGGGGTGTTACAGAAAAAATGTAAGTACTATATTTCAAAGTATTAAAAATATTGATGCTCTAAAAGAACAATAAGTTCTTGAAAGAAAGCACATTATGAAAAGTGCAGAATTGTGAATATTGCAATAATTACCGCTAATGGTAATAATATCGTGACCACTAGAAGTAGAAATTTTAAAAGAGCAATATGAGTTCGCAAAATATTCTTTTGAAATTATAGATAACATATGTTATCAATTGACATTTAAAATAAGTCAATGTGGATATAAGTTCTGGTAGTTAAAAAGTGTTGAAAGATCTAAAAGAGTTATATATTGCTACCAAAAAAGAATAATTTTCATTGAAAGCTCCGGAAGAGCTAAATATATTCATATTAAAAGGAACAATTTTGATAGTCGTACTAGACATGTACGAGTGAGATTGACTCACATGTTATGGTAAACCGGAAGTTTACCAAATTCAAAAATGTATATACACACTTGTATATAGTTGGCATGATCGGTTAGACCATCCTGATCAATAATGATGCAAAAGCTATTGAGATTTATATGCACATTTATTAAAAGAACCTAAAGTTCTTGTGGTGCTTGTTCTCAAAGGAATTGATTAATTTCCACTTATTGAAAGAATACGAAGTTCTTGTGTTGCTTGTTCTCAAAGAAAATGATTAAGATCTCACTTACCAAAAGAACTTGAAGTTCTTGTACTAAATTTGAGACTCCATGTTTTGCATATCTGAATGAAATATGGGCCCATATATCCGCAAATGTGGAAAGTTTTATATGATTTTAGTAGATACATCTACTTTGTTTTATCAACTTACAACCAGAAGTTTGTGAGATTGATTCTAAAAGGATTCAAATTATTCAGTTAGACTATTCGTCTTGCAGAAGCTAGTGGGTTTATATTTTAGGCTATATCAGTAGTGTAACCCCCTTAACCCGGCCCAGACGGTTGAACCGAATTAAGAAGTTTACACGGGGAAAACCAAAGTCAACCCGAAAGTCAACCTTGATTAACGACCCTTTTTTTATTTTAAGTCTTATCTAAATGCACATTAACCCTAGATATGTTCACAAGAATAGCATACTCAAAGATCATAACAATCAAAGAACATTCAGGGACTCGATTGCATAAGTTATGACTTTAGGGACCAAAATGCAAACTCTGAAAAATTATAAGGACTTAACCCAATTAAAAGTTACCAATATGAAATTAATCATCTTTCATGCTTCTCTGCCAAATTTCAGCTCAAACGGACATCTCAAACTCATTCAATTGCATAAACAAGGTTCAGGACTAAAACGCAAAGATTTCAAAACATATAACCGTCAATTTCAGTGCCCAACGGTCGAGTGTTCCGAAACGGGGATAATCCGTTCCGAAACGCGGGACCGTTCCGAAACAAGTTCCGGAACAGGGCTTGGCAGTAGCATTTTCGTTCCGAAACGGGTCTACCCGTTTCGAAACGCCAAGGCCATTTCAGGCCCTCTGTTCCGAAACGGTAGCACCTGTTCCGAAACGGGCTGCCCAGATTGCAGAAATTTTGCTGGTTTATTATACAATTGACCCCTCAAACATGTTCCAAAGGCAACCAAAACATACCAGCAAGACATTACATGCACAAGGAACATAACAACATCAACCATTCTCAAACATGGCATCAATTAAGCAAATCCCCAATTCTAAAGGCATGCATCTTATGTAGAAAACCATTCAAGCACCATAATACCAAACCAACTTCACAAAGGCCAATTACATGTTCCATCATCAACAGCAACATAAAACCAAATTAGGAAGTCCAAAACATCTCCCAAATCAACAACATAGGTTCCCCATTGCCAAATGCCAAAAGCTAATAGTGTTAAGAAACTTTCACCATACATGAGCTTAGTTATTCACTTGGATTCTTGACCTCTTGCAGCCCTTATAAGCACTTCAATGCTCTGCATTATTGGTTCAAGAAAAAAGAGAGCGTAAGCAAATAGCTTAGTGAGGAATGCTCATTTAAAACAACTCAATAATGCATTTATAAAACACCTTTATAAACCTTAGTTCAAAACAACTTTTATACATGCACATAAGCATTTAAAACAAGCATTTCATGCTTCAAGTTATTAACATGTCATATTGGCCACAAGTGATAATCATAATCTTTTTCCATCTCAAAATACAATCAACACAAGATCCACACATGGACTTTTAACCACCATTGTGATCTTACAATTCACAAGGACCACACATGGACTTTTAACCATCATTGTGTCCTTAGTACAAGAATCACCCATGGACTTTTAACCACCATGGTGTTCTTACAATCCACAAGGTCCACACAAGGACTTTTAACCACCTTTGTGACCTTAACACAAGAATCACCCATTTACTTTTAACCACCATGGTGTTCTTACAATACACAAGGTCCACACAAGGACTTTTAACCACCTTTGTGACCTTACCATACACAAGGCTCACACATGGACTTTTAACCACCTTTGTGACCTTAGTACAAGAATCACCCATGGACTTTTAACCACCATGTTGTTCTTAATACAAGAACCACTTATGGACTTTTAACCACCATAGTGTTCTTAACCATTCTCAAGACATCACTTGCCAATATACATCATTTAACAACAATATTCCACTGTTTTAAAGCATTTAACAAAGCCATAACCATCATGCATCGTTATGCATCAAAACCACATTTAACAATGTTCAAAAACAAGAATCTCTTACCTTGAGCATCCTTCAACACATGGCTTATAAAATCAGCAAATAAACATGCTAAAATATGCTTTCAAAACAGAATTTAAAACATGCAAACAAATCACATTGCATTCAACCAACTCGTGGTTCATCAACAAGAGAGTTTTTCCGAAAACTTACTCTTGAGCTTAGCAAAGTTGTTTAGACTTAAACTAATCTCCCAAACCTTCAAAACATTGGTTTCAAAGCTGAAACCCAAAAATCCACTCACCGATTCCGTTTCGCAACTCGCCGAAACACCGATCAAGCTTCCGGATCACCACCACAAAGATCCGAAGATGTCTCCCCTGTTTTAAACACATCAAAGCAGAGGATTAATGCATCATCATGCATTAATATCTTCAATGAAAGCACCTAAACTCGCTGCTCTCATCCACACTCCATTTTCGGCTACCAAACACAACCGAAAACACATCTAAACAACTCCACAACACTACCCAGCCAAGATCCATCAATTCCAAACATTCTTAAACCTCAATTAACATCCAAAAAGGATCTAACCACGTCCTTATACCTCCAGCTATAGCAGATCATCAAGATCATCCCAAAAACAACCAAATACTCAAGCAAAACTTAGGAAAATTAACCTATTCGGGATTGCATTAATTAAACCTCAATTTCTCATCAATTATACATTCATTTTACATCAAAATGACATCTCAAAACAGTGCCCAATCAATTCATACGAATTTCATCAAAAATTAACCAAATCTTGCATTTTAAAGCCAAAATCAAGAATACAATTGTAAAACCTTTAATAAAACACAAATCAAGGATTGAGAACTTGGGAATTTCAGTAAAGAACTGAGAATTTAGAGGAGAAGGACGTTCATACCTCTAAACTTGAGTTTCTCCCTTTTTGGAACCAAGATCTTGAAAATCCAATAAGCAAATGCTAAGGTTTTGTTGAAGAAACGATTAGGGATCAAATGAAGGTTGAAATCTAATCTTTAGATGTCAAAATCAGAGGGAAATTTGCTGGAGAAATGTGTTTGGGTTGAGAGAAAAGTTGAGAGAAAAGAAAATGGAAAATTTGGGAAAAGTTAGTTAAAATGCCAAAATATCTTTTCCCTCCTTTTTCATCTAATTAAAAACCATTAATTAATTGATTAATATTCAGAAAAATCTGGAGAAACTCTTATTGGGTAAATAGCTCCTTAAATATTCAAAGTTTCAATCCTTCTTAAAACAGTCACCCAGTTTTCAAAAATTACATTTTAGTCACTAACCCAAAATGTCACTCTTCCAAACCTCATTTTGTAAAATTGATTTCACCATTCTCTTATATATAATAAAAGAGGATTTTAAGATATTTTTCCATATTTTTAATGCAACCCGAACTAGGCTTTCCTAAATTCACCCTTTATATTCGAACCGCAACCCGACCGGCCCGGTCCAAACCCAAAACTTCTAAGCCCAAAATTGGGGTGTTACAAGTAGTTACAAAGCCTATTGGTTATAAAAAATACATTTTAACAAACTTTTAATTGGATGCCTCCTTTTTAATAGCTAAACTATGAGAACAAAATATTAATTATTCATATAGTATTTCACATATTGCAACACTTATACGCATAAAGCCAACGAGTTATAATAAACTCCCCATTATGATTTGACTTTTGGTCAGAAGTCATGTTTCTCATTTTAGAATTTTGAATATGTAATATATTGTTGAATTGCTCCACCACAACACACAAAATAGGTAAAAAGGGTTGAGAATATATATTGAGTACAAGTCTCCTTTTATGTTTAAACTCTTAAACATTAATTGGAGAATCATTTATGATATGATTTTTCTCAACATCAGGGAGAGAGAATAATTAGCTGGATAAAGAAGGAAATGAATTAACATTATCTAGATCCTCGAATATGAACTAAAAGTTCATAAGATAATTCATGTTATTACATGTCAACTGCTAGACATATTTACTGACCCAATGAGAGTAACTAAGTCTCATATACTAGCTGAAATGCTCTGAATTTGAATTACATGTTAGAGCAAATGGGTGTAAATCATACATGAAGCATGATAATTGGTTCCAATGATCAAAATTCTCGTAAATGAAAAATAATATGAGATGATCATATATTGGAGGCGGGTGCTCCTGAAGAGACCCAAGACATAACTAATATAAAACTCTAGAAGAGTTTTAGGTACCTGAAATAAAGATTGAAATCTTGACGAGATCTCGATGAGTTATGTCACTATGAGAATGGAACCATAAATAAATAAATAAAAGTTGTCGACAACGATTTTGCAAACAATTTTACATAGAATACTTCTATAGAAGTAAAGAAAGAAAATGAGGATCTTGTATAAAAATCTATCCATAAGTATAGATATTGAATTGACCAATGTAGAAAGACGCTTTAAACTTCTAAAAGATAAGTATTTGGACCAATAATCCAAACACCTAAAGGTGTAATGCAAGTGAGGCACAAATAAGTAGTCATAAATACGACTTGAATTTTAATTTATGAAGAGTTTTAATTACTTCATGGTGGATGAAATTACTTTGACAGTTATGAAATATTTTATATGCGTCTAATTATTTTGTGGATCCCTATTTATCCTTGAAGGATTTAAAATGCTAGAAGCATTTGGAAATTTTCGAGGAAATTTATTTAGATATGCCATTTGAATATTTATATTTTGGCGCGTTTGGTATCATCGCCTTAGTGGGTACTAATTGAGGAAATACTATAAGTATGATCATATTTTTTTATATATATTTTAAAGGAGTTTGATCAATATTCATTATATCATTAGCACTTCTGAAGGGCTTCAAATTGGAAACTCATGAAGAGCTTTCAAAATATTTGATGAAAGTATTTGAGAAAAAGAATCTTGAGATGTGGTTTTGTCTCGACCTAACGATCGAGCACTTAAATGTGTGTTTTTGTCTATGAATAGACATAAGTCGAAAGAATCTTAAAGAAGGTTCAATATGGATAAAGCATATCTATTGAGTATCCCAATAATTGTAAGATTGTTGGGTGTGAATAAATTTATCTTCGGAAGAAAGATAAATAAATAATTCTTCTAGAAGCACCATATATTAGTTGGTCAAGAAATATTCATAGATATACAAAGATCATTACCTTTAGATCTTGAAACATTCGTCGATATCTCCTCAAATCTTGTAGAAATAATTGTTATGCACGAGGCCCGCCAATAATGTGACTATTGACCCAACATATCTAGAAGATATGTGATTTACTTTCAAAAGATATGATACAAAGTTATCTTGTGTAGAGATAATGCAAGATATATATCTCAATTGAAAGCTGAATACATCATGAAACATATTACTCCAAAGTTTCATCCCTCACGGTCTTTAGAAAATTGTATTCAAGATTGAATTTTGAAGATTCAAAGAACTTCTGTGGTGTTTTCAAGAGGGAGAGTAAATACGCGTTGCACTCTTTTTCCTTAACCGAGGTTTTGTCCCAATGGGTTTTCCTGGTAAGGTTTTTAATGAGGCAACATGTTATGCGTATCAAAGATGTGTGTACTCGTTTTCCTTCACTAAAGAAAATTTTTTCTTACTAAGTTTTTATCTTAGTAAGGTTTTAACGAGCCACATTATCTTCATAGACATCCAAAGGGGAGTGTTATGAATATTTATCTATGTGGATGGATGTCTATCAAGATAAGAACTTTATCGAGGAGATTTGACTTACTTTTTTTAATAAAAAATTTGACTTACTTTATCATTAGGAACATTATCTACATTAATTAGAGTTTAATGTATCATGTACTTCTTATACCTATAAATAGATAATTTATTAAAGGTATTGTATACAAATTTATATTTGAGAATAATACAAATCTCCTTCTTACTCTTTCTCTTGTTCATTGTTCTTATTTTTTATTATTTTATTCACAACAAATTAAATTATTTTTCATATATATTATATTTTTTCTGATGGGGAAAGATATGGTTCTTCTGTTTCGTTAGGAACCTGTTGAGTTTCGAAAGCCTCGATGGGTATTCAAACTCTTGGGAAAATCCACATTCTGAGAACTCAAAAGTTTTCTCGAAATTTTTTTGGATTTCTAATGAATCATAAGGACGTTCAAATTCAGAAAAGAGTGAAGTTCCTTCATCATTTGACTTGGAAAATACTGAGATTCTAAAAATTTTGGAAGATTTAGAATCCTAAGGAAATTCAGATTCAAAATCGAAAGGGACAGATCCAAGAAAGCAGAGACAAAAAAAAACTTCCTCATTGTTTCAAAAATGTTTAGGCTTTTGATCAAATATCAACCATAGTTTGACAAAGGATAAAGATTTAGGGATTGATGGTTGGTATTTGATCTAATTATTTAAAAATAAAGATTAAAAAATATAATATATATAAAAAATAATTTAATTAAAATTTTATTTTAAATAAATTTAATTATAATTCGAGTCCTTTATATTAATTAATATAATGATGTTTAACGTTAGCAGTGTTCATTGGTGTTGGATGCCCATTGTAGAATTTTCAAATATCATTATAATTGGATGATTCTACAATAAACGTCATGTACCGCTATGTACCACTAATCATGTATACCGCAATGTACTATTAACTATTTTAATTGCTTTTGAAATCATAGGGATCAAAAGCGTTGTTATCCCTTTTTAGAATAAAATCTACAATTTTCATACTATTTTTAGATTTTTTGGGTAAAGTTCACAATGGTAACTAAATTTTGGTAAATTATTCAATTTGGTAACTATACTTTTAATTGCTTCAATGTTACCATTAAACTTTTAGTTTTTCTCCAAATTGGTCATTGACCCGTTAACAACAGTTAAAAGAGTGACGTGACTGTTAAAACATTTTGTATAATAACGTATTTAGTCCTTCATATTTGCACATTCAAACAATTTTGTCCTAATTCGAAAAAAATAAATTTAACTCTCATTCTTTACAATTTTTTTGCAATTTGACACTACTTTAATTAAAAATAATTTAACCTTAAACCCAAAATCCTAAACCCTCAAACACTAAAACATTCCTATGATAAAACTACGTTCAAGGCCAACATTAAAGTTCATTTTTTTCAAGTTCTTAAAGAAGGTTATGACCAACTGAAAAGAAAAGAAAGACGAAATCCAGTTTCAATACTAACGACATTGCTTTGTTTGTAAAAATAGTCTGATTAAATAATTTTAAATAAACTAATTCCCATATACTTTTTCTTCTTACCAGAATAAAACAAGCAAAGCAAAGCTCCCTGTTGTTACTGTAAATCTAGCATTGACCCCTCAAAAAAAATGTCATTAGTATTAAAACTTGATTTCCGTCTTTCTTTTCAGTTGGTCATAACTTTTTTATGAACTTGAAAAAATGAAACTTTAATGTTGGCCTTGAACCTAGTTTGCCTTCTTTTATCATAAGAATGCTTTAGTGTTTAAGGGTTTAGGGTTAAATTACATTTAATTAAAATATTGTCAAATCGAAATAATTTGTAAATAATGAGGATTAAATTTATTTTTTTTCGAATTAAGATAAAATTGTTTGAATGTAAAAACATGGAGGACTAAATGTGTTATTATAAAAAAATATTTTAACGGTTGTTAACGGGTCAGTGTCCAATTCGGAGAAAAACTAAAGGTTTAATGGTAACATTGAAGCAATTAAGAGTTTGGTTACCAAATTGAATAATTTACCAAAATTCAATTACCATTTGTGTACTTTACCCAAAAAAAAATCTAAAACAAATAAAAAATTGTTTTTTTAGATTTTATTCTAAAAAAGATAATAACGCTTTTGGTCCCTATGATTTCAAAAATAATTATAACAGTTAATGATATATTGCGGTACACATAATTAATAGTATATAGCGGTACATGACGACGTTTATTATAGAATTATACATTATAATTGTATTTTTGTCTTTTTTTTATGTCTTTTAAATCACAATTATTACACAAAAATATTTGGTGTCAACTTGCCATAAAATGTTGCAACTTATTTCCATTCCATCTCTGTATTATATTACCCAAATTAGATGATCTCGATTGTATTAAAAAGAGGGCTGTCCGCTTCACTTCTAAAATCGTTTATAAGCTCATGCCATTTCGCTAATCATCAGAAGCAAACATGAATCCTTCGTCGGTAATCCTGTTGCTCTTTCTAACGTCGCTTTCAGCCGTGAACGGATTTTTTCTAATTCCACCCAAAGCGCAGGTATTAATCTATAACGATCTGGCTCCGAGGACGGATCTCATTGTCCATTGCGAATCGAAGGATGACGATCTCGGCATCCAACATATTGCTTACGGCAACTACTTTGAGTTCAAGTTTCGCCCAAGTGTTTTGAGGAACACCTTGTTTCACTGCACCTTTCAATGGAATGGAGCAACGCAGCGGTTCAACATCTACGACCAACCCAGGGATGGAATCGTTTGTAATCAATGTGTGTGGAAAGTAAGAACCAATGGTCCCTGCTTGCTCGCTTACTATACAACTTGTTACTCTTGGTGACCCCCAGCTTAATTAAATAAATGTCACACCATCTATTGCAATAAACATATGCCATGCATTGCTTAGCTTTATATATATTGTTTCAAACTATTAGAGGTCAATTTACTTTTATTGTTTAAAGCAATAAAAAACTTAAGTTGACTCATTAGAATGTACGTGCAACAATCTCCGTAACAAGCCTCTGTCATATCTGAATTTAGATTAATCAATTAATAAATTTGATATCGAATGATTATACTAATAAAATAATTTCAGGGTTTGATTTACTTTACAAACTTTTTGGACCTCTTGGAAGATAAAAAGATTTTATATCTCAGTGGGCATTGATTGAACTTGAACTTCAATAATTGGATTTGATTTTATAATTTTGGACCATTTTAATTTTGGGCTCACATGTGCTATAGATGATGAATTTTGAGCCCATTTTTCATTATTATTTATTTTTATATATCTATATTAAATAATATTTTTTAATACGTGTTGGGTGCAATGGCAAGACACATTACTCTCCCAAAAAGAGAATTTAAGTTCGAACCTAAAAAAGGACATTGTTGAGAGAGATAACCACGAATTTGAACATAGACTATAAAATAGGCGTATAATTTACCAAAAAAATTATTTTTTTTTGACAATAACACAAATAAGATATTATAAATTCTTTTCAACATTGTACAAGTGGCACTTGTTGGTTGGCTTCCCATGTGAGTACACATGCATAATTAGAAAATTATTCGGTTTATTAAATTTTTCAAGTTGTAAAATTCAATCCGATTTGAGGTAGATATATAAAAAAAAATCAATTTGATTAACTTACAATTTAAAAAATTAAAATCGAAATGAAATTTTCTCACCTTCTTGGTAGAGTATCTGTCGGCGATATGACCTTGATTGTGGGTAAAATTTAAGGAATATTGCAGTTCAAAATTAATTTTAAAAAAATTAGGGTAAGTTGAGTAAATTTTGGAAATTTGCGGCAATTGTTACAGTACATTATGAAGTCACCTTTTGCATTAAGCGATTTGAATTATTTTAATATATTTTTTCAATTTGCTAAGGGTGTTGTGAACATGAACCTGTGCATGCAACATGCAAGTTCGTCTTGGTCATCAGCTGCGGGAGGTGAACCTGCAAAAAAATTATAAAATAATCTTGATCGCCTTCTGCAAGAGGCGATTTTAGTGTTCATTGTAACAATTATCATAAATTCTCAAAAATTACCCAACCTTTTTTATTTCCCTAAAATTAATTACCAGCTCCATTATTCCCCAAATTTTGCAATGATTGTACCTTTTTTCTAAAATGATGAAGTATATCATTATTCACTAAACTATGAGAAATATTAGTTTGGTCATTAACCTTTGAAAAGTCATAAATTAGTTTTTAAATTTTTTAGCTTAGAATATGGTTATTGGCTGTTATAAAATTTTGTAATGATTTGATTAACTCAATGAATATTGTAATAATTTGATCAAATTAATTATGATTATTTCATAAAAGAATGAGAAAATTTAGCCATTATTTTATAATAACTTAATGGGGACTATGTCTGGGGAGTTCTAGGGAACAACCTTTAAATACATGCTAAAAAACGGCAGACCTGTTTACCGGGTAAAAGCGGTACACAAATTGTTACATGAAGCGGTACACAAATTGGTACAATTTTGTAATAGAAGAATGTATATACCTTTTTATTACAAAGATGCATTGTTTACCTGGTAAAAAGTGGTACACAAATTGTTACATGAAGCGGTACACAAATTAGTACAATTTTGTAATAGAAGAATGTATATACCTTTTTATAACACATACACAAACTTTCAAAATGGATCCTGTACGTGTAAGAAATGTGTACATACACAAATTTTTACCTAAAAGCATACTTTGGTACAATATTTGTAAGGAACTGTGTATATACATATATTACTAGCAAATATACAGAAATTGGTACAAATTTGTAAGAGGAAAAGATATATACCTTTTCTATTACACGATTTCACGAAGGTTGAAAATGGACTTATACTTGTAAGGAAATGTGTACATACAGAAATTCTTACCTGAAAAGCATACTTTGTTACAAGTTTTATTAAGATTTGTGTATATACACTTATTAGGACGGAATGTACAGAAATTGGAACAAATTTGTAAGAGGAAACAGTATATACCTTATTTATTACATTGTTACGAAGGTTGAAAATGGCTCGTGTACTTGTAGGAAATGTGTACATACACAATTTCTTACCCGAAAAAGCATATTTTGGTAAAAGTTCTGTAAGGATTTGTGTATATACACGTATTAGTACCCAATGTACACAAATTGGTACAAATTTGTAAGATGAAATGTTATATACCTTATTTATTACAAAGTTTCACGAAGGTTGAAAATTGCTCTCGTACTTGTAAGGAAATGTGTACATACAGAAATTCTTACCCGTAAAGCCTACTTTGGTACAAGTTTTGTAAAGATTTGGGTATGTACGCATATTAATAGCAAATGTACACAATTTGGAAAAAATTTGAATGAGAAAACGGTATATACCATTTTTATTACACGTTTCACGAAGGTTGAAATGGCTCTTGTACTTTTACGGAAATGTGTACATACACAATATCTTACCGAAAAGCATACTTTCGTACAAGTTTTATTAGGATGAGTGTATATACGATTATTAGTAGAAAATATACACAAAATGGTACAACTCTGTAAGAGCAAATGGTGTATACTTTTTTTATTACACAATTTTTCCATGGTTCCTCGAAATGTCTAATGTGTTTGTAAGGAAATGTGTACATGCAGAAATTCCTACCAAAAAACATACTTTCGTACAAGTTTTTATAAGGGCATCGAAACCACCTAAACGTGGTTTCGGTTTTGGTTTTGCAGAATGGGAAAAAGTTAAAGTCTTTTATGTAGCATCGAAACCGCGTATATAGGGTTTCGGTTCTGGTTGAGCAGGAATGGGGCGTATGTTAAATTTTGTTAGGGTAAGAATGGATATTGTTGTAAGGAATTGTGTACATACACAATTTACATACATACACAAATATTTATGTATATAGATAAAAAAAATTGGTAAAATTTGATGCCCTTTTGACGGAGGCATCGAAACCACCATTTTTTGGTTTCGGTGCTTGTTTGGCATATACGAAAATATTTGAAGAACTTCAACCTTATGAGTTGGAAATTAACATTTGGTTTACGAGAGAAGGATCATATGAAAACTAAAGATGAAGTAATTTAGGAAACAAATAAAATGTATTCCAAAGTTTTTCAAATACATATTGAAATAAAAAAAAGTAAAATAATGACGCCTCGTCAATCCTCATCCCTACCCAGGGAAACGACCTCCATGCCCTCTGCCACCCATGGCACTGGAACCAGCCTCTCGTTGGTGCTGACCAACCATCTCTGCATATGATCGAATCTCATATCTAACCCTATTGTTGCCTAATGAACAAAATATGTATGCATTAGTATGAGCATAAGTTCATCTACAATAAAAGAAGAAACTAATGATAGAGAAAACCTTGAGAATGGCAATTGAAGTCGTATATGTCCTCTTTGGCAGGCATGAAACCATAAAGTTGGCGCTCTCTGCCTGGACCATACAAGAAGCCTTGACATTGTTCCCAAGCATTTCTATCGAAACCTTGGGCAGCAAACTGGTTATACAGACGCTGAACGTCGAGATAACCTGTTGTCGTGCTCTCAAAAATTAGAAGGCTCATTCCACAATGGCCGTGAGGACTGTAAGAGTGGCGAGGCCTAAGAATAGTATAGTAGGAACTAAAATAGGAACGAAACTCTTGGTTTCCCATACCAATCCACTAAAGCAGAAAATGCAAGAGATTAGAAGTTAAGCAATTGTAATATTAATGAAAACATAATTCAAATTTGTTATATAACTACCTTCCCAGCATCATCTTTATTCAGCCTTGTGTTCATTATCATCACCATGAGTGGCCAGAGTATTTGGTGATCATCATCCTCGTCGTTTGCAGGCAGGGGGCAGGCATTATTAACATCATTCGGATCATCTCTCAAACCACTCCATTGGCCAAAAGCTTGACCCTGAGGAATAGCCGAAGTACCCCTTCAACGCAATTCCTCATCCAATAGCTCAGCAAGTTGGCGATGGAGTTTGAGCTTTGGTCCGCCTTTGGTTCTGGCATGTGTCAGTAGGGACTAAATGCCATTAAACCTGTGAGAGGCACCAGGACCTCCTTGACATGCTGAACAAAGTCATGTAGTAGAAGGGTCATTGATTATCTGCATTGTATCGATGGTCTGGAAAAACTTGTTGAACCATCTGCTTCTTTTGAGTGTTTCATGGCTTGGTTGATCATCCTCGTCAGAATTGAAATATAAATCATCCTCGTTGTTTGAGTGTGATTCAAATTTTAGTTTCCTCTTTGTGAATCGGTGAGGATTGTGACTCGAGGATCTGCTTGAACTCATTTTTTCTGAAGGAATTTAAAAGGATTTGGTGAAGAACTGAATTTAGAGCGAAGGGCTGAGTTGAGTATAGTGAGTTTTTGATGTTGTAAAGAATAAAGAGAAGAGTTGTTAATATATAGGGAAATTCAGTTGAGAGGGAAAGTGAAAAGTCTATGGAGGGAAACTGAGAGAGAAGGAAGGCACAATGTATGTCTGTTCATTGAACGAGGTACATGAACATGAACCCCTTCATTAATGAAAAGACAAGAAACTGAAAAGGCTGATTCGTTCTGGTTGGTATCGAAACCAGCTGTATACACGATAAGGAAGATGAAACGGTTCATGTGATTCTAGTGAAAAGACAGAACACTGAAAAGAAAAATTCTTTTTACTGGGATCAAAACCATCTGAAGAGGTTTCGGAACTATATACACTTAGTAGTAGCATAATGTACACAAATCGGTACAAGTTTGCAAGAGAAAACGGTATATACATAACTTTATTACAAAGTTTCACGAAGGTTCAAGTTGGGTCATTTAATTGTAAAGAAATGTGTACATACAGAAATTGTTAACCAAATGCAAAGTAAATCATTTAGAGGGGGCATCGAAACCACCTAAACGGGGTTTTGGTGCTTTAGTTCCAGTAGAGGGCATCGAACCTAGCTCTATGGGGTTCTGATGCCTGTTTGAAGTGCAGAAAAAGTTTCTACCTTTTTGGTACAAGCTTTATAAGGTTTTGCGAATATACATAAAATATTAGCCCCTTCATGTACTTGTAAGGTTTAAAATGCCTCATGACATGTTTGTTCATTGAAGCAGGTACATGAACATTAACCCCTTCATGTGATTCTAGTGAAAAGACAGGAACTGAAAAGGTTGACTCGTTCTGGGGGGTATTGAAACCAGCTTTATTTTTGGTGAACATGAAACGGTTTATGTGATGACAGTGAAAAGACATAACACTGAAAAGGTATATTTCTTTTACTAGGATCGAAACCATCTTAAGGGGTTCAGTACTTTATACACTTAGTAGTAGCCAATGTACACAAATGGGGACATCGAGAAAAAAGGATATGTGCACATACACAATTTCATACCGAAAAGCATACTTTTTGTACATTTTGTGTAGGGGGCATCGAACCCACACCTATGGGGTTTCGGTGCGGGTGTGACATTGTGTTAAAAAAGTTTATACCTCTTGTATGAGAAAAATAATATGTGGACATACACAATTTCACACCAAAAAGCATACTTTTGTACATGTTTTGTAGGGGGCATCGAACCCACGCTTACGGGGTTTCGGTGCTTTGATTTCCAAGAGGAGGCATCGAACCCACACCTATGGGGTTTCGGTGCGGGTGTGACATTGTGTTAAAACAGTTTATACCTTTTGTATGAGAAAAATAATATGTGGACATACACAATTTCATACCAAAAAGCATACTTTTGTACATGTTTTGTAGGGGGCATCGAACCCACGCTTACGGGGTTTCAGTGCTTTGATTTCCTACTGTGGGCATCGAACCCACACTTATGGGGTTTCGGTGCGGGTGTGACATTGTGTTAAAATAGTTTATACCTTTTGTACGATAAAAATGATATGCGGACATACACAATTTTATACCCCAAATTTTATGTCCTTAAGGGTTTTTATACTTTTTGGATATGTGTGTTGTTTGTGTACAAAACTGTAAATTGATCATATAATAAGGATAAAGTTTTTACTATGAGATTTGTACATATTTAACATTGTATGTTGTATTTACACAAATACAAAAGACGAGCAAACATATAATACAGAGGAGATTATCAGAGAACAATATGTTAATTCAATTGACGAACTCTTTCAGCTGCATTTAATCCAAAAACGGACGATTCTTCACGTACTCTTGTACATTGTCTGTTGCGGCCAAGTTTTGTAAATATACCCGAATGGAACCACCTATTTCTATGATCAAGTGCAAGTACAGAAAATATATAAATAGGTTTGAGTTTAAGAAATTGTTTCATCTTTATAATGAATATGTTTTTAGGGAGTTTTACCTAATGCGTTATGAGTTGTCTTATCTTCTACCTTGCAGGATTTAGGACATATGTAGGTGTTCTCCTGAAACATGAACATAATCAAAAACATAATTAGTTTCTAAAGATTCATTGATTATATTGATGAAAGTAAGAGCAAAATAGGAGCGTACTTCACTGACCGGATTATTAATCATTTTAGCTTCGGAGTCGTCAACCAACAACGTGTTTCCTTCGTTATACTGAGGCATATTAGCCCACACGCGCCTCAGATTTTTTGTAAATATATTTGGTTTAGAGGGATGTTGTTCGTAGTGACTTTGATTCTGCAATATTCAAATGAAGTCCATCAAATTTGTCAAATTTGTTATAGATGCTTTAACGAAGATAAATTTTCAAGTTACCCAAATGAAGGCAATGCTTGGTTTAAGATCGCTAATTCTCCAAAGTGCCAACTCTAGGTTTTCTCTACATTGATGAACAGTTCAGGCACAAATAAAGTAAGAAAACAAATAATCTTAAAGGATCGGGTAATTCAATTGATTTAGGGGGTGGCAGAAGTCCACATTACCTTCTTCTTGAAGACCAAATAGCAACCTAATAGGCAGTAAAACAATAATACAGAAACTCAGAAGCACCAGGTCTGAGTTCCACACCTGCATACGTAAAAAATTAATTTCGTAATCTAATTTGTAAACATTTTTAATAAAAGTGAGATAAAAAAGGAATATCGTCTCTCCTAACACTGGCAAGCACGCCATTGTAATCAAGAATAAGAAACTTCTTATTCGCCGTGGTAGGTGGTACGTTCCTGTACCACTTGCCATACATTTGAGAAGGACGCATGGGTCTCTAAATTTCAAAGTCTATTTCATTACTTGGCGTTATGCCATGGCGATGAAGCTTCTTTCGCATGTAAGTGCGAGTCACTTGAGGCGTATACGCACGCGCATGATCATGGCCTTCTGTTGGAGCAGATGCTTGATCATGAACTGCAGGTGCACAATATGCATCATAGTGCTCTTTTGCAGAAGTACCTGGGATAGATTCTGTTGGAGCATATGCCTGATAATGCCCTGCTGGTGCAGAATATGCATCAAAGTGCTCTTCTGCAGAAGTACCTGGGACATTTTCTGTATACAAAAATCCAATGTTACGTGCACGAACACAACCAACTTGTCAAAGAAAGTAAACACAATGCAACACGAAATGCAAGGGAGGTGTGCATACACAATAGTCTAACAAATGAGTCAAACAATGTTCATGAAGCAGTCTAACAAATTCAACAAAAGTTTATTCATGTAATACAAGAAACTCTATATACTATGCATACTAGCCAAACCATCTTCAGGCTCTACCGCATCCTGAGGCGATATCGGTCGAAATACATGCCAATTTCGTTCATGTTCCAATGAATTCACACGAGCTTCTAGTTTCTCAAATCGGGAATGAGCCTCTGCTTGACTACTGCGCATAAAAGCATCCAAGTTCTTTACAGCATCATAGATGGAGTCAAGTGTAACGGGAGGTAGAGCATCAGGTGCATCATCATTTCCTCTAGCAATTCTTGCTTCATCTTCATCTCTTTTATGGACCCATTCACCCTGAATGAACGTCCACCTCGTCTTCTTAGTTGTTGTTTCATCAATTTTACTCGGTAGCGGGATTTCAGGGTCCATGGAGGTGTCGATCCCTAAACATTCAAATATGTGACTTAGCACATATCCATAAATAAGGGAGCCTCTTGAAGGGTTGCTAATAATTTCCACAACAGATTTGAAGATGATTGTTGCTATATCGGGTTTATTTTCTGACCGAAATTGGTGCAACCACCAATAATTAGTATGACGCATGCGAGTGCATCGTCCACCTGATGGCCGAAAGAACCAAGTTGTCATAAGATGCAGAAGCCTTTCATGGATATGAAGATGAGTGGGGCTTTCATCATCAAACTTCAAGGAGACATGCTCGAATTCTTGATGTTCACCAGTGGCTTCCACACCAAGGTGTTGGGCAATAATTGCCGGAGTGATTGTAAATTCAACTCCCATTAGATACGACTCGATAGCTACAACCTCGGTTTGGGTTCTGCCATCATGCTGAAGGGTAGCATTTGCATAGAAGATCTTCACGAGGTTGTGATAGACACGAGGTTTAATATCGAGATATCTGATCCAACCCCATTCCATAAATAAAGGCCAAAAGTTGAATTGATTATCATGGGACATAAAAAATCCAAGTAAATGGTTCGCTCATTCCTAATCTTTTTCGCCTCGTACACTTCATGGTATCGCTGAAGAAAATCGGGATCATGAAAACAATGGCTCAAAATATTTCGAGGTTGTGGCGCTTCCCCTTCATTTGAACGGATAGAACCACATGTTTCAATCCGACCTTGTTTACCTTTACCGGGTTTGTTTTTAGGAGCCATTTAGGAGTTTTTGGCATGAGATGTGAAAATTTGTTTAAAAATCGAAGAAGAAGAAGAAGAAGAAACGAACGATCTCAGGTTTCGAATATGCCTGATAATCGAAGAACAAAAAATTATATGCCTGAAAATTCTAGGGTTAGGGTTAGAAAATTGTGTTTTCCGAGATGAAGGAAGGAAGTTTTCATTTACATAACTTATTTCCCGCTATTTAGTATTTCAAACAAGTTTCGAATCCCCACATGGGGTTTGGATTCTAATTTCCAGAAGGAGGGAACTTTCACTTGCCCTTTGTCAACCACTTTTTCTTCTTCTTCTTGAACAGCAACAACAAGTTCTCCATCAGATTTCCTCAACGACTTCTGCAATTCTATCATGTTGGCATTTAAATTCTTGCATTCCTCCTTCAATTTTACATAACTTATTTCCCACTATTTAGTATTTCAAACAGGTTTCGAATCCCCACATGGGGTTTGGATGTTAATTTCGAGAATGAGGGAACTTTGACTTGCCCTTTGTCAACCACTTCTTCTTCTTGAACAACAACAACAAGTTCTCCATCAGATTTCCTCAACGACTTCTGCAATTCTATCATGTTGGCATTTAAATTCTTGCATTCCTCCTTCAATTCCCTTATACTCTCTTCGATTTCTTTTTCCTTCTCCACACGGGCTTGCAGACTATCTTTTATTCCACCCAACTCTAGCAGTACATTCTGCAGCATCTCCATAACAACATCATTTGTTCCATTCTTTCGATCCCCTTCTCCCCCTTCCACTTTCTCATCATCATACCCAAGTACCTGCAAACATCATCAGTAAATCATTTCATATAACCACAACATCCTATATAATACCAAATCGTTTAACCCACTTACCTTGGGTTTTTTTGGATGCCTTTCTTCCTTGAGGTTGTTTACAATCTTCCTTACTTCCTTCTTGTTGCCCCATGCATGTATGCGACCGCGACCATCAGCGACGTCAACTCTTCTGCTCGCGACTCCACTCCAAAAATCAAATAGACTCACCTACATTTATTATTAATCAAAACATTATAATAAAACTCAATAAACTCAATCCCATGAAACAACTACTACGTTCGAACAAAACATACTTTTAAACATATATTACCTCTAATATCGCGATGCATCCGGTCATGTATGCCAAACCACCATGAACTTTCCACTTCTCTATTCCATCAAGTAACCTATTGTATGCATATTTGCACCATTTGAGATTTCCCTTCAACCCCTCTGGGCACAACAACCGCAAATGTTCCGAGGAAGGTATGAAGTTCGCATTTGGACTTATAAAAACACCAACAATGAAAAGAAGAACGCGAGCTCTCAACTCGTCTCCCTCAAAATCACCGCTAAGTATCTTCTCCTCAAGTTCCTTCATTGTGGTATCCTTCCTTATTATGTACTTCGATGCCATTTTTTTTGCATTAACATTTCTCGTTCCAATTTCAACATCGACTCCTTCATTCTTCAAACCCAAAACAGCCTCCACATCTTCCACCAACACTGGAATTTTATATACATCAAATTCCATGATCGAGCTCTAGACATCAAAATTCTCTACTAAAGTGCGACATAGGTCGCGATGAATTGCTCTCGGTTTTATTTCCATTAAAGGACCAAACCCTAACTCATGTACAATGCCCTCAATATTCAACTTCCTCATCTCTTCAAACACCTCTGACAACTTAATGAGGCTACATCTTGAAGATATCTCCTACAACATTTCATAAAAACATTAATTACTTGATTGTTACACGAATATACATTATGTTTGAACATTTTCATCTCTTTCTCCGTAAATAATTTCAAAAATTCACTTACCTATTTGTCTTTTTCAGATACTACAATATCCTTCACATTTGAGGCTTTCCATTCAGCCAGAGCCTACTTCTTCTCCTTGAACATTTGTTGATAAGGCTCTTTGTCATCTTGACTCATCTGCTTCTACCTCAATCCCAATGCTTTTCTTTCCTGTATCACTCTGACAATTAGTCCAATACAAATATCATGTACACTTAACAAACTATTACACAACACACTTACACTGTTGTTCATTATCTTCTCCCCCTCCAAACGTTTACATTCTCTTTTACTATAAAACATAATTTCACTGTTATCTTATGCAACTCATATTTAATAAATTAGATAGTTCTATATACATTCAACTTCAACTTACTAGAAATGGAAATATGGTGTACATATCTTAGGTGCCTTAGCCTTAGCCTCCCCTTTATCGGACTTCTTCTTATGTTCCATTGTCTGCAACGTGTACCTAAAATAATCAAAGATGAAACGTTGAAAGGCAAAATTGATGATATTTCTCCAAAATCTGAACTTCACGACTAGGATTTTGCATATAAATTCCAAGGATTTGTTCTATTTCACCTCTTTACATTGACATATGAAAGCTACATTTCAGTTTTAGCAAAGTATGAATACTTGCCAACTACTTATAGGATTTTCCATTCGTTCTCAAGTTCGACAAATACCATCAACCAAGAAATGTTGCTTTCAACCATATGTAATAAAAACTCATTTCCCAAATTGACATACTACTTCAAATCACCTATTTGATCTTAAGAAACAAGCATATCTTCCAACACATTCAATACTATAGTTGTAGAGAATATGCAAACCATTTTTTAACCAAAAACAAGAATCATCTCGGCCAACAATCATAACCATTACATGGATTTCAACTAAATCCTTCTTACAAATCCAATCTCCTCGATAATATTTCTTTCACCTTTTCGTACCTTATCAACTACAATTAAAAAGAGGGAAAATTGAAGGAATTATCACTAACTAACCTAAACATTCCTTCTTCCAATCCAATCTACTCTACATTTGTAACATTTATCACTCTCAACTGAAACATCACTTAATTATTTAACCTTATTTCTTTTGTTATTCAAGAACAAAGTCAACGAGTTATTCAAGCCTCTAAACTACTTAATAAAGGTGTTCAACACTTCTTTTAACTATTGTTATCTTTGTTCCTACTTTCTATATGAAATTTATTGCTATTACTTGTTTATTGCAGCAGAACACTAAACTGCCAATAACCCTAAACCCTAAAAATTCCTTCTTCCAATCCAATCTCCTCTATAATATTCATTATAAAGTACAACGAAACTTTTATGGAAGCACATTCAAACGGTTTATACAAAAACCTTCATCATTTGCAATGTGGTTTCGCTCAAATAAAAAAACGACAATAAAGGAAGCAAGAAGCAAGAACTAACCTCCAAACCGTGCTCAAACTCAATCTCCTCGACAAATTTCCTTCATATTTTCTTCTTTGTTTGATGGAAATAACGCCTTCGTCCTCTTGGTTTCGATGCCCTAAGATTTTGTTTTTTTTTCGCTCCTCGTTTTTTTGTCAAGTTATACAATCATAAAAGGGTTACTGGTTCACCAGATAACCATATGTCATTTTTTTGTTTTTTTAATCCAACGGCCACATTGAAACCGGCTTCATCCAATGGTCATTTTTCTTTGGTTTGTATTTAGTCGGCTTTTAAGCCGTTTGTTTTTAGAAAAGCCCACTATGTCCACCAAAAAATAAATTATGAAATACAAAGGTGCAAACAAAAGCAATCATTCCCTTGAGATTGATATATATCATTAAAGAATCCAAAAACCTTCATGAATCTTCTTGTCTCTATCCAAACGAGATGAAGTACGAAGTGAAAAAGTAGTGGTGAGCGAACTAAAATATCAAGGAGATTATTCCACTACATAGTTCTAATTACATCGGCAAACAACCCGAAGGCAGTCACTTTCTATGACCACCGACAAAACTAAATCAGAAAATAAGTGCCATGAGGATCTGTGAACGAGCACTAAATAACTATTACAGTATGTGAAAACTGTTCCAAACGACAAAAGAGACGTACTACTAAAGTAAAAAAAAAAACATGTCATGGAGGAATAAGAAAAATGTGCCACAAGAGCATATATTCTTATTAAAAATTGAAAAAACTCAAGAAAATATAAAATAAAAATAAGATTATTAAAAAGTAAGTGAAATAACGAACACTGACGGTCGGAAACCAAGAGCAAAGCTGACTTGGGCATCACCAAATTAAGATGTAAGTTTTTTACTGACTTTCATCCTCAAATTTGCTGAGAATACTTGCGTTTAATTCATTTGGATGAAGAGGAAAAGAAGGCAATTCAAAGCGCATTCAAGGACCGAAGAAGAAATTTTGAGTACTTCAGAGAAATTGTTAGTGTCAAGGCTAAGGATAGAGGTATTCATAATATTGACTCTATCAATTTACAACTTTGTACAATTTGAAAAATTGCTGTAAAGGACATCTGATTTTCTCAAATTATTTTGTTGATATGTGTTAGATTTATACTTTTTCTTGAGTAATAGAACATATAGATTATTCAAGAAAATATTAGGGTAAACTACATCAATAACCACCAAATTATTAGGGGATGCCTATTTTAAGTACCGAACTAAGCAATTTGTCAATTAGACCACTAAACTTATTAAATTGACCTATTTTGACCACTATCGTTAAAAACTAACAGAGGGGTGATGGAGGGGTCACGTGGCAATTAACAGAAATTTGTAAAATTACACACTAATTTGATCTTAATTTTATTTTAATTAAATAAAATTAATCAATCAATCAGACGGTGAGATGTGTCATCACCCAATTGGATTAATTTACTCAAATTTTAATTTATTTTATTTAATATTTAATATATATTTCCCTTTAACTAGTTTATTTTATTTAAAACATACAGATTATTCAAGAAAATATTAGGGTAAACTACACCTGTAACCACCAAACTATTAGGGGATACCTATTTTGACCACCAAACTAAGCAACTCGTCAATCAGACCATCAATTTTATTAAATTGGCGTATTTTGATCACCACCGTTAAAAATCTAACAGATGAATAACGTGGCAAATAACGAAAATTAGTAAAATTACACAAATAATGTAGAGAATCCGAGCTAGAGGCTCTAACCCCTTTTAATTTCAAATTTGGGGAGAAGGTAGTTGATTTAACGGTAGTCGACTAACATAATTAGTGGGAGAAATTGAGGGGATCTGCCACTCCCACGATTTTCGCCCGAATTAGTAGCTTCAACTTTAGCATTCACTTCTGGAGCTTCACGAAGCCAGGAACACGTCCTGGTGGTGCCCAAAGGAAATTATCGCCAATTCAAACTCCCGATCAGGGTGAGCAATACGATTGTGGCAAAAACTTTCACCATAGATAAAATAAAAAAAAGTGTTAATTTCTCGTATTCAAAACGAACATAATTATGCTTACTCGAGACAATGTGAATCTTCTTTCTTCGTTTAAGAGGGAGCCGAATGTCCAAACGAACATGGACTCTCATAATTCTCTTATAACCCAGAGATATCACTACAAAATTATAGTCAATAAAGGTACCAATGAAATTCCCAAGAAATTTAGCCATTTTTTTTTTCGAAATGAATCCATGGGGAACAACGTGGATCAAGACTCAATAATTCAGATGTGTCAAAGGAACGAGTAGAGGTTCCTCTCCTTGGTGCAGGCGATGTAAAATTAAGAGATGGGAATTAAAATTTCCAAACGGTTTGTGTCAACCTGGTTGAAAAGCCAGAATAAAAACATGTTCTCAACAATATTCGAGATTGCTATGCCGCCGGCAGGATGCCAGACGTTAGCCGAAGTTGCTCGCATTTATTGGTAGTGGATCACACTGGAAGTCAAGAATTGGGTATCAAAACCAGAATTAGAATCCTCAACTTCATCAGGAAGAACATCGTCCACTCTTGTGTCAATTGCCAAACGTTCCAGATCATCATTAACATCAGTCATGGTAATGGAAAAAAAGAACTTGGAGACTCAAGAGAGACAAAACAACAAGAAAAAAAATACATGCCAGAAAATTTAAAACAAAATTAAGATGCACAACAAATACCTAGATAATAATAAGACTTTTTCTAAAATTATTTAAACTCGCTGGGTTTTTAAAAAAATAATAATTAAAATATATTTTAATAGTAAATCATATTTTAGTATACAATAATTATTTATTTAAATTATAATTCTTAAATAGAAACGATATGTATATTTAACATTCTAAAAAGTATTAAGGGGTCGTTTGGTTCATGGAATATAATATTACCTTTGGGAATGAGATTACCGAAATATTACATTACTTAACATATTATCGGAATGTTGTATTACCTTGTTTGATTTGTTTGGCAGGAATGTAAGATTACATTGTTTGGTTGAAGGAATATAAGATAAGAAAAACGTATATTTTATCAAATTGTCCTTGAAATATATTTTCTTTTTTAACCAACTGAAGTTTTAAGATTAAAGTCAAAATATTTACATAAAAGTTCATAGAAAATATAAAAAATATAATATGAAAACTTTTTTTATGAAAATTGATCCTAAATAATAAATGTAATAAAATACATGCCAATAATAAAATTTGAATCAAACACATATATAAAAAATCGAAATAAATTAAAAATCTGATATATTTTTATTTTATATGCATCGTATTATTTTATAATACGTATTAAAACCCTAAACCACTAAAAAATAAAATAGATTTATACTTTTGTAATTATATAAAAAAAGGAAAGATCATTTTAAAATAACTATATAATTTAGGGGTATTTTTGTCCAAAGGGGAGGGAATTGTCTAATACCTAAGAAAAGGGAGGGAATGACATTCCTGGGAAAAAGACCAAAAATAACTACTGTTGGGAATATTTTATTACCCCTGTGAGGGAATGCTCTTGAACCAAACGTGGGTATGTAATTCCGGAAAAGATTATTCCCCTGGTAATGATCTTTTCCGCGAACCAAACGCCCCCTAAAGGTAAATTTCTTTTCATTGTTTAAGGCGGTAAAGAACTTAAGTTGACTCTAGAGTTAGCACATGCAACAATCTCATAATGAGTATCCGAAATAACGAAATTTAGATTAATCAATTAGTAGATCTGATATCGAATTATTATACTTAAAATACTAATTTCATGGTTTGATTTATTTTATGAATATGTGTCTGATATTGAATTATTATACTTAAAATACTAATTTCATGGTTTGATTTATTTTATGAATATGTGTGGTCATGTGGGTGTGTGAATGTGTGTGCGTGTAGATGTGCGTGTGTGCGCGTGCGTGTATTGTATACGGTTATAGAATGTCGTTTAACTTTGAACCAATCAGTACCATAACATTACAAATAGTTATGATTAAATTTGAACAAAAAACTTGAAAACTCAACTCGAAAAAATTTCAAATGAAGATTAAATGATAAAATAAGACTCATCAACTCGACTAACTCGACTTGATTGAATTCTTAACTCTAATCATGGGTTAACTAGACACCGACTTAGTAGAAAAAATTATAAAAAGCCACTTTTATAAATTATTAATTAATATTTAAGCTTAATTTGTTAATATAAGTTCATTATATAAAATCTTTTAGAAAACCCTTTGACGAGACTTGAACTTTAATTCATACCAAAATACTAATAATAAATACTTAACAAATTAAAACAACGCATTTCTTTTTTAAAAATTAGAAAGAAATAGTAGTCAAATTTGGGTTAAATAAATATTTTTAGGACTAAAAGGAACAAAAATATCATTACATTAAAAATATTGGATCAAATTATAACAAATAGAAAGAAATTAGGGTCGTTTTCAAGTTCAATAAAGATTTTTAGGACTAAATTGAACAGAAATATAATTATATTAAATTTTTTTTACTAAATTATAAAAATTAGAAAGATATTGGGGCCAAAACCGAGTTAAATAAAGATTTTTAAGACTAAAATGAACAAAAATATCATATTAAAAGTATTGGACTATATTATAAAATTTAGAAAGAAATTGAGGTAAATTTATGGTCAAATATAAATTTTTAGGACAAATATGAACAAAAATATCATTATATTAAAAATATTGGAGTAAATTAAAAAATAAAAAGAAATTAGGGTCGTTTTCAGGTTAAATAAAAATTTTTAGGACTGAAATGAACAAGAATATCATCATATTAAAAATATTGGACTACATTATAAAAATTTGAAAAAAAATTGGGGTTGATTTCAGGTTAAATGAAGATTTTTAAGACTAAATTGAACAAAAATAAAAATCTAACAAACTTAATGTTCAATTTGTCCCTTCTGTTAAAGTCATATGATTTTTTAATGAAGTGACATGTGTCGCGTTCTAATTAGTCCATGAATTTCTTTTATCGAGAGTTAAGAGTTGGGGCAATTGGGGTAATGATTTAAAATTTAGGGGACAATGTGAAAAGGGGGCGATAGTGACCGAAAATGGTAGATAGAGGAGATTAGATGAAGAGAGTCGGTGGTTAAAAATTTTAAGAAAATACAGAAAAATAAGTATCTGAATTTTTTTTAAAAATAATTTTAAATGGGTGGTTAACTCGTTACATGTATTAAGCTTATATATCCCAAATCCTACTAATTTAACAAACTAACATTTCATAAACTAACTCAACAAACTAACTAATGCTTAATATTTAATCTTTTTCACATTCACCCTATTTTTTTCTTAATCCTTTTACCTTAAATTTTCTTTAGTGAAGCTATTAGCTTAATCAAAACATGACAAAAATGTAAGTATTTTACTTGTGTATTTTTACTTCTTCTTATTCTTTGATTATTTATCTCAGCTTTCGAAGCTGATAATAACTTGATCAGTCTTTGTTTCTTTCTTTTCTTAAACGACTGATCAATGAGCATTGTCATGTACATTTGTTGTTTTAATAATGTACTAAAAAGAATTTTTTTACAGCTTATTTCTTCTCTTTTTTTTTCTTTTCTTAATCAATTCTTCTACATATATTTTTCTTTGAACATCCGATCTGCTATATGTACATTTGCATCAACGGTAATGTACTAAAAAAAGTTTTTTTCAGCTTCCTTTCTTCTTCTTCTGTCTTTTTTTTATACTTTTTACTTTCTTCCATGTCTACAGCTTTTCTTAATATTCAACAGTAGTGATGCAAAGCCAACGAACTATATACTAGTATATCAAGAACAATTGCAACATACTTCTAATAACATACTAGTGTACCAAATCAACTAGGAATCACCAAATCATAACCTCTCCATGAATTTAGATCAACCATTATCACAACCTCAATACATTCAACCCCGAGGTCAAAACGCAGTAGTCATTTAGTATACTAATCTCCAATTCAGAAAAAAAAAAACAACTTAATCCATTATTCCTCAAGGATAAAAAATCAGATTCAGGTGAAGATTGAAGAAGCAATCTGCAAACTCAGGATACTGAAATCAAAAAATCAAAGAGCAACATAAGATCACAATCCAGATTGCAACTCAGTGAAGTGCATCATACCTTGATTATTGGTTCAACATCTTGTATGACAACTTCATCCAACTAAACTATTATAGTGTCAACTATTTTTCCAGCAAATTAAGAATACCAATCTGGAACCTTATTGTTAGCAAATAATAGGGCCAAGCAACAGCTAATCTGGATATACCACGGTGAACCGTATCAATTCAATACATTGAACTTTAGACTTCATCAATATTCCACAATTGAAAATTTTACTAATCATCTCACTTGACAATCAATCGGCAAATCACCAAAACAACACCATTTCCGGAGAGAAGAGACTCTCACCAAAACAAATCACCAGTATGATTTAGCCTCCATGTCTCAACCATACAACCCATGATGAGATAGATTGGAAATCGAGTGAAACAACCTCTGACGATCGTGATTTTTCCAGATCCATCGAAGAACAGATCGTTGATTAACACCAGAGAACTAACACTACTCCGACAAATGAAGATGAACCAACAACATCAACTTGAAAAATCTACACCAGAAGAACCGATGGAAGACACGACGGCAGTGTCGGTCCTAGGCTTTTGGTGGTCCGGGCCCTAAAATAAAATTTTAATTTACGGTTGTGGCCGTATTTACAATCATGTTAAATTTTATTGTGGTTACGAACATTATAGATGCTATTTTGGTAACTGTGAGTATCGCGGTTGTGAAATCTCTTAATAACATACACTATTGTGGATACAACAATTGCGGGTATCGCAGTTTCAGATGGTGCCGCTACTCATGGGGGATGTAACATATAAATTGAGGGTGCAATTGAACCCACTTGATTTGTTGGGCATGAGGTTTTCAATGAGGTAATATAGAATTTTGCATAAAAAATATTATATTTCACCCCGCTTAATTTGTTGAGGTATGTGGTCAACAATGCTTATTCTAGTGGTATAGAATTCCTCAATACCTCATACTTCACTCATGACCCCACTATAAGAAAACACTGGCTTAGCCACTACCTCTATCGTCATGTAACGGTCGTTGTTGCGGTTGCATATCGTTATTTAAATCTATGTCTCTAATAGCAAGTAACAAAAAAATTAATTTTAAGAGTAGGTCCATGATAACAAGTATTGAAAAATTGGGCCCTTAATAACAAAAATAAAAAAATTAAATTTTAAGAGTATACCAAAAATAATAAATATTAAAAAAATTGAGCCCCTAACAACAAGTATTAGAAAAAATTAAATTTTAAGAGTAGGCATCTAATAATAAATATTAGAAAAAAATGAACATCTATTAACAAATATTGAAAAAAAAATTGGGGGCCTAATGACAAATATTAAAAATTTAAAACCATCAAAAAAATACAATTCAAATATAATTAAAAACATATAACTTCCTTGAGCGTGGATCCTGGGCGGGCGCCCTTGTTGCCGCCCAGGGTCGGGCCTGCACGACGGTAAACTACGGCAACAATTAGCATAACAAATTGGCTTGTGGTCTATTGACGTCGGTACCAAAAACGAAGGTGAAAAGCACGAAAAAGAAAGCAAAGCCCAATAGGGATATGAGATTTCAAAACGAAAAAGAAGCCGCGGAAGTAAAATAGCGCCAAGATCGTTCTTGGCGAATGATACCATGTGAGAAAGGACTATAGTAAAAGGAGGAGATTAAATGAAGAGAGTCGGTGGATGGTTAGAGATTTTAGGGAAAACAAAGAAAATAAATATCTAATTTTTTATTAAAAATGACTCCAAATGGGGTGGTTAAACCGTTACATGTATTAGGCTTACTTATATAGCCCAAATTCTAGTAATTCAACAAACTAACATTCAACAAACTGACTAATACTTAATATTTAATCTTCTAACAGACAAAATGTCTCGAAAATATTTTTAGGAGACAACTCTATATTAAATGTATATTTTAGGCACCAACAGTTCCGTTAAGCCTACATTAAAAGAAATTGTTATTGTCAAGGTTACGAGTAGAGGTATTGGTAATCATAATTTTTTTTTGAATTGAAAACCGCTAGTTTTATTGAATGAGGATACATCCAAAATTACAATGCAAGTTTACACCTGAGTAAACAAAAACACCTAATCTGAACATATTCCTACAACTATTCAAACAAGAAATTAACGTTTCGAGATCATGTAATTTTCGCCCAAGCGTTACGAGGAACTTCTTGTAGCACCCTTAAAAAATGGATGAAATGAAATGGAAAAAAAAGGGGAGAGAAAGTAAGGGTTGTGTGAATCAAACCCACAACCTCAAATAGTATTAGCCGAATGCCCAGCCACTAGGCTAAAGGAGCTCTTAGTTATAACCCCCCCACACACACACACACACACACACACTTAGTTTTATGTGATTCCGAAATAATAATAATAATAATAATAATAATAATAATAATAATAATCAAAATATCTTACCTAACCCATTAATGGTAATTTAATTCGGTCCAACCCCCAAAAACCAACCTTTGAGTTTCCCCCGTCTTCTTCCAAACCCCACCTGCGACCGCCGTTCAAATCGCCCCCACCGTCGACCGGTAACCATCACCGCCGCTATCGAAGTGACCAACAGCCTTCCCCGATCGTTTCCCCGGACGCGACGCGCGCAACTGAGTCGCCGTGGTCCGGTTTGCTTGCGCGAAAAGACCACCAGATCTACCAGGGCCATTTTCAAGCTTTGCTCCGACGCCTACTTCGTCCGCTGGCCGTGCCGCCACTTCCATCGTCCTCAAGGGATCAAACCGAGCGAGACCCTCACCGCCGAACGTCGAACGATTGTCGTTTAGATCGCCGTCGGAGCCACTTTAGTTCGACCGTGTTTTTCCGATTTGGTAAGATCGGTGAGTATTCTGGCTTGATTATCGGGTTATTTGAGCTTTGATCGTGAAATAGTTGGCAAATGTGTGATCGGAAACATTTTTCGGCAAATTTTGGGCCGCGCGTGGGCTTCACGCGCCGTCCAAGGCGATTTCCGGCCGCCTGGATGACGGCTTTGGAACTGGCCGACTCAGATCCGGTCTAGCCGTGAACCGAGCCACCCGAACCGGTCTAAACAAACCGGCCCAAGCCCAGTGGTAAACCAAGCCCGTTGACCGACCCGACCTGTTGATTGAGTCAACTCAGTGAGTCAACTCGCCTGAGTCAACCCAATGAGTCAACTCGCCGAGTCAGCCTTTGGACCAGTGATGTCACCATGTCATCAGCGTTGACTTTGACCACTGACGCCAGCGTTGACTTTGACCAAAAAGTCAACTTTTCCTGAAAAGTCCTATTTTATGTTTTTCGACGTCCTAAGTCTGATTTTGAAGCTCGTTTCGCAAAATTCTAACCCGAAAGCCTCTGAATTGGACGTTGAACCTGAACATGCATATGTATAAAGTTATGTCATTTAAGAGAAATTGATGATTAAGGACTGTTATTGATCTTCTGATTTAATAGGTACTCGTGGATCTCCCGATCGTGCCTACGCCCAGCCCACCTCGTCCCGATCTATACCGCCTCATGATCCTATTGTCACTCGTACAACCCTAAAACTTAGTATTTTATTACGAATCAAGGTGTAAATCTGATAGTAACCATAATCCTTGTCTATCTAGGTTCGAGTACTGTAGCGGAGCGTGATCCCGGTGCTCGGTAGACCTTTCAACCGACCGATCTGATATTTTGAGGTGTGTTCCTTGTGTGCTATATGAATGTTGCATATTTACTGTTTTACATGCTTTATATGTTTTAATAAAATGGACCATGTGCACATGACTGTCAAACTTGATTTTGTGTAAAACTAGCATGTTTTCTTTTTATGAAAGAAACACAATTGTACTGAATGTTTGATTTATGCCCTAGCATCCGATATGACAAGCATGCCCTATGGTTTCCGGTTATCAGTGTAGAAATATGTTGTTAAGCATTGCTATAACTTTTATTGTTGCGTAATATGTTACTGCCCGAACTAATTAGTAGGGGTACTTGGGATATGATGTGGAGACTATTGGCTCAGCCCTGATCCAGCTGGTAAGACCTCCCGTATTCGAATCCTAAGCTTTGGCTAGGTCCGCCCATATTCAGTTCCTAAGCTTCGGCTAGGTCCGCCCATTTTTGGTTCCTAAGTTTCGACTAGGGTCGCCCGTATTCTAAGGTATTTCCTTAGGATGGTACCCGCGCCCAATGGGCTTGGGTTAATGCCAGTATACGATAATGTTCTGGGGAACTGTATCATGGTGTTCGGTTGGAGGGTAGATAGGTTGCATGGAAACTTGGATGCTTTTATGATATGTTTTGCATGATATGATTTATTATGTAATTGATGCAAATGTTTTACTTGCACTGTTGGAACACACTAAGCTTTCTAGCTCACGCCCCCAAATTCTTTTTTCCCTTTTTAAATTTTTTTGGATAGGTCACCCCGTAGTTGCCACTTGGAGGATCGACACATTTGGTATTCTTTTTGAATGCAATGTTTCTATCCACCATTTGTACTTTCAGGGTGACATGTGTCTATATTTTGTTATGTATGGTATTAAACTTAAAATATTTTGATATGCTAATTGATACTTATTTTGTAACCACCCTATGATGGGTTTACTTATGTGGTCATGATTGCCTATATCATTTATGAGTCTATGTTATGATTGACTTTGGAAATGCTACTTGATGCACTAAACAGGTTTATCGAACTTGATGATTTTCATCGAGTCCTGTCGTTATGCCGTCGAAATGCATATTTAATTTGCCAACAAATTTTTCACTTGAGTTTTATTTAGGATGTGCTTTACTAGACTTGGTCATTCCGCATAGACCGGTCTAGAGAGTTACACTTCTTGTTTCATTGCACCTTTCAATGGAGTGATACAATGCATGAGTTCGACATCTACGTACGTACAAGTCATTAATTAAAGTTTAATTATGTGTTATGAGGAAAACTTTTGTCGTCGGCTTAGCATGACAAATAAAATGAAAGCTGATATTAAGGGGAGTGTTAAAACATCAATACCAAAATATTAATTAAAGTTTAATTAAGCTTAATTAATGTTTACTTAAATTTAACATAAATTTATGTTTTAATTTAATAAATTATTTATTAATATTATAAAGGCACATTAACGAGAACATGTAGTTTTACGCCTATATAAAAAAGTTTGCTTACCTTTTGTAAAACACACCGAATAAAAAATAAATTAAGTCTTTTTTTTCGACTTGATTGTTTTCTTCACTACACCAGACTGAGATTTTAGCGGCGTTTTTAAGCGCCACTAAAAACATTAGTGGCGTTAGTCAAAGCGCCGCAAAAAATGCAGTTGTAAGTGGCGCCGCAAAAAGTAGCGGCGTTTATGATCCAAAAACGCTACGAAAAATTATGACCTATAACGGCGTTTGTTGTAAAAATGCCACAAAAATCGTTGCTATATACTAAATATGGTGTAGTCCTTTCATCCTCTTAATGTTTTAAGTTGTGGGGTATTCAATATCAACTTCAGAGAAAGTGTTTAATTCAGGTATCAAATATATATTTAAGTCATATTTTTCAATCAATTTTGTGGAATATATATATATATATATATATATATATTTAGAATTTAAAAATGGAATTCTTTTTTTTTATTCTCACACTTTATTGAGGGACCAATTTACATGTCATTGAAACTAACAAGAACCAAAACCATATTGACACCATTTTTTATTTGGATTATTGAAATTATTCGAGTTGTGAATTGTAACTCGCTTTGAACTCAAAAATTCAAATAATTCAATTCAATTAACTCAAAAAAAAAGACTAGAAAGAATTTTGCTCACTCAAGCTAGAATGCATATCAGCAGCTTGACACTTGCAATGTATTTTATAAAAGGGTAGTGTATATATATCAATAACCACTAAACTATGAAAAAGCGATTGTTTTGGTATTGAACTTTTAAAAATTATAAAATAGTTATTAAATTTATTGAACGGTTACAAATTGATCACTAAGTGTTATAAAATATTCTAATAATTTAAATATTTTAATGACCATTTTTATAATAGTTCGATAAAAATAAATGATTATTTTATAATAGTTTGATAAATTTAAGTATAAACTACCTATTTAATAGTCCATCTATTCGTGTGTTTATGTTTCAGTACCTCATTTGATTTATTTTAAAAAAATTATACCTAAAGTTACTTTTTGTTTTCATTTTGGTACTCATAGTTAATTTGACCACGGACGTAACGAGGATGATGCTAATAATGTCATATCTACAATAATTTAAATTGGAAAAAACTTTAATACACGGGTGGTGTAAACTAAAAGTTTACACAACCCTTTTAATTTTAAGGGTTTAGAGTTTAAGGTTTAGAGTTTAGAATTTAATATTGTATGTAGAATTTAAGGTATATTTTTAGAGTTTAGGGTTAGAAATTTAAGATTTGAATATTATAGTGTAAAATACATGTACATGTAAAATAAACTTTACACATCATGTACCAAAATTTTACCCATTAAATTCGGTATCATGAATTAATCGGATAACAATTCAATTGAAAATTATTATATTGCGCATACTTTGATTTCTAATGAATGTTATGATAATTATATTTTTTATCTTTTATAATTATATATTATCTTTAAATTTATAATTGTTACACAAAATTATTGGGTGTCAACTTCCCATAAAATGTTGCAACATATTTCCAACTCTGTATTATATGAAAAATTATTACATGGTCTCGGACACCACGTCATCATCTATGGTCCCTTCTACTAAAATTCAGCCATGTAATTTTCATGTCATTTTTTCAAATATGAATCTTCATCTTTTTAAGCCATATAAATAGGGAGTGGGTGGTTACATAGTGACATGGAAAAAAAGAAATTACATGACTGATTTTTAGTGGATGGGAACCATGGATGACGTGGTGGTCCGGGATCATGTAATAATTTCTCGTATTATATTATCCAAACTAGATGATCTCGATTTTATCAAATGAGGGCAGTCCCCTTCACACCCAAAATTGTTTATAAGCTCATATGCTTTTTTGTTGATCAGCAAAAGCAAACATGAACCCTTCATTGATCATGTTGTTGCTCTCTCTAACGTCGGTTTCGGCCGTGAGCGGAAATATTCTTGTGCCACCCAAAGCGCAGGTATTGGTTTACAATGACCTGGCCTCGAGGACGGATTTTATCGTCCATTGCAAATCGAAGGACGACGATCTCGGTGCTCTACATATTGCTTACGGCAACTACTTCGAGTTCAAGTTTCGCCCCAAGCGTTATGAGGAACACCTTGTTTCACTACACCTTTCAGTGGAATGGAACAACGCATCGGTTCAACATCTACGACCAACCCAGGGACGGAATCGTTTGTAACCAATTAGGAGTGAGCAAAACTAGACTCGAAAAAACCGAATAACTCGACTCGAGGCAAAAATACTCGACTCGTCTTGACTCGACTCAAAATTTCATAAACTCGAATAACTCGAAAAAATTTCAAATAAAGTTTGAGTTGTAAAATGGAAATTCGAATAACTCGAAATTTTAGTAATTAGTGGATTTATTTTTAAGTTCGAGACGAGTCCCTCTATTTTTTGATATATACATACTAATATATAAAAATATGAAGAAATATTGTCACATGTGAAAAAATATATATGTTCGTATCTTATATGATTAGAGAAATGAGTTTAAATTGGAATCAAACCCTATTATAACATGATAAATAATTACAGTTAAATTTTTATAGAAACTCGAAAACTCGACTCAAATTTCTTAAACTCGACTCGAATCGAAAAAATTTCAAATAAAATTTGAGTTGTAAAATATGACTCGTCAACTCGAATAACTCGAAATTTTTTGACTCGACTCGATCGAACACTCACCCTATGACCAATGCCTGTGGAAAGTAAGAACCAAAGGTCCCTGCTTGCTCGCTTATTATACAACTTGTTACTCTTGGTGACCCCAGCTTAATTAATTACTGTCACACCAACTATTGAAATAAACATATGCCATACATTGCTTAGGTAAATTTATTTTCATTGTTTAAGGTAGTAAAAAACTTAAGTTGACTCATTAATTAGCACGTGAAACAATCCCCATAACAAATCTTTATAATATCATTTTTCCTCTCCAAACCTAAGCCACTAGCCTCGGTTTTTTGCTGCGATCGTCTAAGCCAGTTGTGTTGATAGGCCGTCGGGAACGGTAGTTTGTCCCCGCCAACAGGCCATCGGACAACCGGAGATTAGAGGACGATGAAGACTGGTGGTTTGCTCCTGGAGCTAAGGCGTCGGAGGTCGAGAGGGCTTTTCCTCTGTAGGCTGGTTTCTCCGTTGGTCTTGAAGCCTTCTTCATCGGAGTTGTCTTTTGAAGCGCTAGGGTGGGCTCTCGTTTGCCGGAATTTCAAGCCAGTCTCCTCTCCGCCGCTGGTTAAGGGGCTCTGTCGGCCGACCCTTTTGATTTCGTTGTTTATTTCCATTGCTTAATCTGCCTTGAGTGAGTCATGCTTAAGTGCTGAGTTTATGATTGATCGTTTTGCGAGTCTTTGCCCTGGTTGTAGTTGCTGTCCTTGGCTTTTTCAATCTTTGAGGTTCATCTCAGTCTCTTAGTTGGTCTTATTTTACTCCTCCGATCTAGCTCTTGTGTTGTTGTAGTAGGAAGCAGCACAGGGCGGTTTTTTCGCCGGTCCGCCAGGCGTCGGCGCTTCGCCGGCGAGCAGACGCATCGCAGAACCTTATCTCCGCCAAAACAGGGCACCAGCAGCTTCGTGGTTTTTGCTGGTCCTGTCACCTGTACTGGGCCGCCTCCTTGCTCCGGCACTTAATTTGATGTTGCAGGGCCGTCGCGGTTCTTTTACAGGCTGTTGCGTCTTGGCCAGTCTCGTGTGTTCTTAAGGACGGTTTGGTTTTTAGTGTTTCGTCGGATATCCTGCCAAGCCACTGCCGGTCGTCGGCGAGCAGACGCAGCGCGACCCTTCGTCACCGTCTTACAGGTCACTAGTTTTCGGTTCGGGGTCGGGCTTGCCGGAGAAACCATGGCTGCTGGCTGGCTCAAAGTGGTGGCTCAAAGTGGAGCTTAGGGATGGGGATATTTTAGTCTTTTTAATGATGTCTTACCCTAAATACCCTTATCTAGCTCTTTGCTCAATAAATTTCTATTTTAAGCTAAACACTTCCTTATTTCATGGGATTAGGAAATTTGTGGAGACTTAAAAAGATGTTGCGACTCGAAAACTGGAGGTTTTCAGATTTGAATAGGATCCGGGTGGTTTTAACCCTCCTTTTGAGATTCAATCGAGGTGGTTTCGGTATGCGGAAGATTATGATCTCTTTTCAAGTTTGTCGGTTTCAAGATTGATAGTTAATTTAGTGAAGCCATATAAGTTAGGGTTACGTTTTCCCGCGACTTTGATAACAAGGTCCAATTTATCTTTGGGATTGGGAGCATGCCTCCGGATGGAGCTTTCCCAGAAGAACATGATTTTCGGTTATGCCCTTTCTGATCCGAGGTCTACATGTGGCAGTTTTCTTCTTTGCTCTAATGAGAGTTTGGTTGACTGTATGGGCCTGGGTGCCCCGGTTCTGGATAGGCATGTTGCCGCTTATGTTTGGTACTCCCGTTGCACTGCTCGGCTTTGCATGGATACCGCTTTCTGCCGCTTGTTTGCCTCGTGATTTTTACTTGTTGATGTTTCTATGTTTCCTGCACTATTGGTGCATGGGTCGAGCCCCTTTTACTTTAATCGAATTTAAGTTCCCTTTTAATAAAAAAAACAAATCTTTATAATATCTTGATTTATATTAATCAATTAATAAATCTAATAGCAAATGATTATACCAAAAAAATAATTTCATGGTTTGATTTACTTTACAAACTTTTTTTTGGACCTTTTGTCATTGCACTTTGTCGTGATTTTGAGCCCATTTTCATTTTTCATTATTATTTATTTTTATATAGATATATTAAATAATATCTTTTAATTTCATAAAAATATTGAAATTTCTAACAATAACACAAATCAGAAATTATAAAATCTTTTCAACAGATTTTACAAGTGGCACTTGTTGTCTGACCTCCCATATGAGTACACATGCATAATTAGAGGAGAGTATTTGATTAAATTAAATGAATTTTTTAAATTAGTCGAGTTAACTATTATTTTAATTTAATATTTTAATAGAGTCGAGTTAAACAAAATTTGAGCTTGTCGAATTATTTTTTTCAAGTTAAATTAAGAAAAACAAAAATATCGGATTAAAGTCAAGTTAAAAATATAACTAAATTTCAAGTTAGAGCACAAAAATTTAAGACGTTGTACATTTTTTTTTAATATAAGACGTATATTTGAAAAATCTTTTAGAAAAAAATAAGTGGAAAATAGAATATTTTTGTGTGATAAACTCAATTTGATGATTTATTTGTTTAATGCATCTAATTTATTTTTTTGGAAAAGTTTTTGAAAATATCATTTACCATTTTGATATATTTATTCAAACAATTTTTTAGAATTTTATATATTTTATTTTTTTAGAATTTTTTTAGAAAAATGGAATTCTTTATTTTATTTTTGCATCTTTGTTGTTGAGATTGAGCAATTTACAAATCATTGAAACTAACAAGGACTAAAATGATATTGACACCATTTTTATTCGGTTTATTGAAATTATTCATGTTGTAAAACTCAATTCTATTTGAGCTCGATAAATCAAATAAATCAAATTGATTAACAAAAGATTTACAAAATTAAAATCGAAATGAATTTTTTCACCCTCTAGGTAGAATTTCTGTCGGCAGCTTGGCCTTGTGCCTTTTTCTAAAATGATAAAGCATATCAATAGTCACTAAATTATGAAAAATAATTGCTTTTGTCATTAACCTTTGAAAAGTCAGAAAATAGTTATTAAATTTGTGGAGCTGTTAGAATACGGTCATTGGATGTCATAAAACCGTGTAACAATTCGATTAATTTAATGAGTATTGTAATAGTTTGATCAAATTTAATGACTATTTTGTAAAAAAATTAATAAAATTTAATGATCATTTTATAATAATTTAATAAATTTAATGAATATTTTATAATTTTTAAAAAATCATTGACCAAAACGACTATTTTTCCCTAATTTAGTGTCTACCAGCATACTTTACCTTTCCTAAAAATACCATAACCAACAAATTAGAAATATTATTAGCTACAGGAGTAAAACTATTTTGGGAAACTATTCTTTTGAAAATCTTAGTGTCCGTTTGGTTATAGAGAATGAAGTAGGGGTGAGCGTTCAATCAAGTCGAATAAAAAAATTCAAGTTATTCGAGTTGACGCATCATAATTTACAACTCAAACTTAATTTGATTTTTTTTATTGGAGTTGAGTTTATGAAATTCGAGTCGAGTTCGAGTCGAGTCAAGTTTTCGAGTTCTTTTACAAATTTAATTCTAATTATTTATCATGTTATAGTACGATTTGATTCTAATTTAAACGTCTTTCTTTAACCATAAGATATGCATATATAATTCTTCGTATTATTTTTTACATGTATAAATAAGATTTGTAATGTTATTTAATAAAAAATATCACCTAAACTTCTAAAATATATTTATAATGTTATTTTTAAATAAGAAAATTTTGGGGATAAAGTATTGATGGGAGTATAAATGAGTCAATAATTTGATGTGAAGAAAAAATTTACAAAAAAATTCAGTTGAATGATCAAATTGAATAAAATGTAAAGTTAAAGAACTAAATTACAAAAAGAATATATTTTGTTAAAAGTATGAATTGAAGTTACATACATATTATATAGTATTAGTGAATCATGTGGTTTAATTTTGGTCAAAATAGACTTAAAACGAAAGATGAATTAAAAAAATGGGAAATCATTCAAAGTTGAGGGGATAAATTGAAAAGAAATAGGAAATTGATTTAAAAATTATGAATTGAAGCTAAATAAGTATTCTACAGTAGTTTAGGAGCATGTGATTCAAATTTGGTAAAAATATGGACTTAAAACAAAGGAGGGATTGAAGAAATGAGGAAATCTTACAAAGTTGAGGGGCTAAATTGCATAAGGATGAAATTTATTTTCAAATATATGAATTGAAGCTAAATAGGTATTCTACATTGGTTTATGAACGTGTGATTCAAATTTAGTCAAAATGGACTTAAAATGAAAAAGAAATTGAAGAAAAATGAAATCATGGACTAAATCACAAAATTGTAAAATTCAGTATTTCAGTTTTTCGAGTTGGTCAAATTTGAACTCGACTCGAACTCAAATTTTTTTTATTTACTCGAATAACTCGACTCGAATGACTCAAAATTGAAAAAAAAATTGATTTTTTGAGTCGAGTCGAGTTTTGCTCACCCCTAGAATGGAGTCCGTTTTCATTTTCTTAGAAAATGAAAAACAATGAAGAAAACATATTTGGTTGTAAAATTAGAAAATGATTTTTAGAAAAAGAAAACAAAAATAAGTAAAATTTTGAAAACATAAAAAAAGATGTTTTCATTGTTTTCATTGAAAATGTTTTAGGAAAGTGTAAATATAAAAACAAGAATTTTTTAATTTTAACTTCATTTTAATATGTGTCAAAATCTTTCTAAATGCTATTTTAAGGGTAATTATTTCATGCACAAGCGCTTGTGGAAACTTTATTTACACAACCGTCTTAGTTTTAGGGTTTAGGGATTCTATTTATAGTTTAGAGTTTATGGGTTTAAGTGTAGTAGTTTTGAATTTAGGGGCTATTGATAGAATTTTAGGTTTAGGGTTAAAAATTAGGGTTTATAGGTTAAAACCTAAATCCCTAACCATATTACCCTAAAATCTAAACCATAACCCTAAACCTTAAATTCTAATCTGAAAGGCTTGTAACACACTCGAATCGATCTTCCGAAACCATCAAGAGGGTTGAATTGAACTCCCAAAAAATTGGCTAAAATCGATAAAAATGATAGACAATTTGCACGATGATTTTAGAGTGGTTCGACTTTTTAACCAAAGTCTACATCCACTACCTTAGCACACCACTGAAGATTTTCCAATTTACTACTATGAATTCTTCCTTTTGAGGCCAAAGGGATAACCTTACAACCCTATCTTTTTAATGGCTAAGATAGAACCACTCTAGTTTTTACTTGGATAAAATCACTCTCTATAAATATTTACAAGAGAAATGAAGAAAATAAGGACTTAAACTCAATTTGTCTTGAACATTAAGCTTGGATGTGGTCTCTAAACTTCTTCAAGTGTCCTTGTGGTGTTTATATAGTGTGGAATGACTTTCTAGCCGTTTATGGCCGTTGGGAATGAGTCATAGCCATTGGGGATGTAAAATAACAGTTACCTACAAAAAAAAACAGAGCATTTATAACACGGGGGATCGATCCTTTTATAAAGGGATCAATCCTTTCTTATGAAAAATATGACCGTTGCAAAAAGGGATCAATCCCATACACTAGGGGATCGATCCTTTCGCACTGAGACAAAATTTGTATGAAACTGTCCAACAGGGGATCGATCCTTTTCATTAGGGGATCGATCATTTTTGCCTTGAAGTCTGGAAAACAGTTTTCGTAGTGCAAAAACGGATCATACTTGTTTTGAAAAAGATCGGTAAAGATGGAAAACATTCGAAACGAATTTTTAAAGATTGTTTGGACTTTGAATTATTTTTGCAAGATTCAATATATTCGATTAAGTCCAAAAACTTTTTTCTTTTAATTTGTTATATCAAAATATTAGTTCAACATAATCCTAAACCCTAAATTTTTATAGCCCCACACTAAAACCCCTAAAATCTAAACCATAAATTAAAACCATGACCCCTAAAATTAAGGCGCGTATGGAAACAAAAAAATTTCACCGATTGCGTATGAGATAATAATAATTTTTTTAACTTTACTTTATTTACTCATATTTATTTATTTACTATTATAATAATATCATGTGCATTATCTGTGGTGCTTCTCGAGACACTCGTAAAACATTTACTAGCTTCATCCGACGTCGGAGGAAGGAGATCGGCGAAAAAAATTAAAAGATTTTTGTTCGGTTAGTGGACTTCGGGCACTTTCTATCAAAATGAAGATCGAATTCAGACTCAGGGGAAGAGACGAAACGACTGGTGAAATTTGACACCGAACAACAACGACGGTGAACGGTGTAGTGACAAAAATATTCAATGTCCAAACATCAGTGAGTAAATTGAATGTAAATTGAATGTTTATAAACGTAATTTACTCTTATATTTTTACACAATTATAAATAATCCTTAAATTTACAATTATTACACAAAAATATTAGGTGTCAACTTTCCATAAAATGTTGCAGCTTATTTCCAACTTTGTATTACATTACCCAAATTAGATGATATAAATTATATAAAAAGAGGGCAGTCTGCTTCACTTCCAAAATCGTTTATAAGCTCATATGCCATTTTGCTAATCATCAAAAACAAGCATGAATCCTTTGTCCATCATCTTGTTGCTCTCTCTAACGTCGCTTTCGGCCGTGAGCGGAAACATTATCGTGCCACACAAAGCGCAAGTATTGATCTATAACGACCTGACCCCAAGGACAGATCTCATCGTCCATTGCAAATCGAAGAACGATGATCTCGGCGTCCAACATATTGCTTACGGCAACTACTATGAATTCGACTTTCGCCCAAGCGTTTTGAGGAACACCTTGTTTCACTGCACCTTTCAATGGAACGGGACAACGAATCGGTTCGACATCTACGTACAAGTGAGGGATCAATTATTTTGCGATCATTGCGTGTGGAAAGTAAGGCCCGATGGTCCCTGCTTGTTGGTTAATCCTACAATTTGTTACTCTTGGGCACCCCCAGCTTAACTCATTGCTGTAAAACCATTTATTGAAATAAACATATCCCATGGTGCACTGCTTAGCTTTCTATAGATTGTTATAGATTGTTGGTCAAAGGTACTATTAAAAATATGCATATTTAACATTTTAAAAAGTATTAGAGGTAAATTTATTTTCGTTGTTTAAGGCGGTAAAGAACTTAAGGTTACTCTAGAGTTAGCACGTGCAACAATCTCAAAATTAGTTTACACGATAACTAAATTTAGATTAATTAGTTAATACATTTGATATCCAATGATAATACCAAAAATCCTTATTTCATAGTTTGATTTATTTTATTAAATAACATTACAAATTTTATTTACATTTGTAGAAAAATATAAAGAAATATATATGTATAATGTATATAGTTATAGAAAATCGTTTAAATTGAAACAAATTAGTGTCATAACATTAAAATATTTAAAATTTTAAATTCAAACAAAAATTTGAACAACTCGACTCTTCAAATAAAATTTAAATGATAAAATAAGACTTGTCAACTCGATTAACTAATTTTTTTTATTCGACTCAACTACTACTTACCTCAATCATGGGTTAACTAGACAGTGACTTAGTTGAAAAATTATGAAAAATCACTTTTATAAATTATGAAATAATATTTAAGGATGATTTTGAAATTTAAGTTCATCATATAAAATCTTTTTAAAAAATCATTTGATGAGACTTGAACTTTAATTCATACCAAAATACTAATAAATACTTAACAAATTAAAACAACTCATTTCTTTTAAAAAATGAAAAACAAAAAATACCACTTTATTTAAAAAATATGAGTGATTATTTCATATACTGGCGGTGGAACTTTTAGTTTCCACAAGCGCCTTAATTTTAGGGTTTAAGGTCTTAGTTTAGGGTGTAAAGTGTATATGTGTTTATAATTTAGGATAGTGGTTAAAATTAGGGTTTAGGATTATAATTCAAGGTTTATAAGTTAAAACTTATATTTTGACCATATTACCTTAAAAATTAAACCCCAACTTCTAAACCTTAAAATCTAACCACTATCCCTAAATTATAAACCCCTATACCTAAACCTCTAAATCCTATACCCTAAACCCTTGAATATAAATCCTTGAATTTGATGTAGTTATAAAACATATTCTAAAAATTGTTTTTAGAAATATTTATATAACAACAAAAAATAGTTTACGCAACATCTCTAAACATCAAAAAATGATTTTTAAAAACTGTGTTCTAAAAATTGTAATTAGTTTTACGAAAACTGTTTTCAGTTAAACAAGTAGACCTATAATATATAATTAGGTAGTCGATATACATATAGTGTACCAGCTAAACCCCATTTCTTAGTGTAAACTGGTTTTGGACATTTTCGTTTTTGAAACTGGCTATGATCAATATTGTAATGACATTGATATGGTGCACTTTTTTTTTCTATTTAAGTTTAAGAATTTTTTTTTAATAAGGGTTATATATGTCTTGTTCGGTATAATTTCTTTATATAAAATCGTACAATATCTTTTCTTCAAAAAAACCGTGTCTTAGAGAAACAAAATCCATTAGATTTGATAATGATAAAAAATGAATAGGCTTTTTCCTTAGAAATCAAGAAAGAAAACGGATAAAAATATGGATTGTACCACCCTAAATAATGGTTATAAAAAACGAAAAGAAAAGGAGATTTAAAACCAAGGGAACTTGATCCTGTAACCTATGCTTAGTAAACCCAAGCTTTAACCGTGTAAGCTAAGGTAATTTATGAACATAGTTTACTCCAGTTTTTATTTAAGCTATGGTTTAATTGTCTAATCCAGTAATAAAATAAAAGTGAGACTCCTCACCTACCCAAACCAATGCACATTCTAGATTTGAAAAAAAAAAATCAGATCACTAGGGGTTTTCAAAGGTCACCATCAACCCCCCTCACCATCCGGTGCTCCGATCTTACCCACCGCCCGTCGGTGACCGCCATCGCATCAACCAGTCAGATCGTCACTCAACCCCGAACCCAATGTCAGCTACCACTCGCACGTCTTCCACGTTGTTCGCCGGGAAAATCGAACAGATGATTAGGCACGAAACCTCAAGCGGCGCACCTCTATCCTCGTCATTTTTGACGTTGTTCATCGTCGATTCAAGCAGTGAACGCCGCCATTGTTGTCCCCTGGCCGAGTCGATCAAAACCCAGGTCCTCGATCACCAGTCCGCCACCGTTTTGCACCTTGCTGGAGACGCATTGTTCCAAACCCTTTTTTCCTCTATTCTGATAAATGAGGTAAGTTTCTGACAAATAATCTGAGTTTTAGTGAGTTAATAGGTGTGTTTTGGTTAATCTGGGCGTTTTTCGATGTGTTAGAAATCGTTTTTGCCGTGTGTGGCGATCACGCGCCGTCGTGGGCGAATTCCAGCCACCTTGGATGGTGGCTTGTGAACCGAGCAGGGCCGAACCCGCCTTGGACTCGGTCTGGTCCTGAACCGAGTCAGTGAATCGGCCGAACTCGGTCTGATCTCAAACCCGAACTAAGCCCAAACCCGTTCGCTCGACCCGTTAACCCGTTGATTATTCCAAACCTTCCGAGTCAACTCACCCGAGTTTAATCAGCCGAGTCAACTCAGTTGACCAGTGACGCCAGTGTGATGTTAGCGTTGACTTGATCGCTGACATCAGCAAGACGTCAACGTTGACTTTGACCCTAAAAGTCAAATTTTCTGAAAACTCCTATTTTATGTTTCTCGACGTCCCGAGTTCGATTTTAAAGCCTGTTTCGCAAAATTCTGACCCGAAAGCTTTCGAATCTGACCTTGAACTCGGAGTTGTTTATGTATTTATTTATTCAGTTAAGAGCTCTATGAATAAGAACTGAAATGGGATATTGTCTGATTGAAGGTACTCACAATTCCTTTCATACGAATGGTTGAGAGACGTCAAATACGGGTTCAAGTGTGTTCGAATATCGTTCGAGGGTCGACTGATATAGCAAGGATTCAAGGTAATACATTGCTACCTCTTGTATGCCTTATGAACATGTTAATATTCGGTTAATGCATGCACAAATATGACGACGAGTACCGTTAATTCTGCTTAAGTCAAACCCGATATCAAAATGTATGACAATGTAGATAAGATTGGAATAATCGAATGAGAAAAATGATAAATCAAAGAATATGGAATTCAATAAATAATGAAATACCCTCAAGGTAAAAATGACAAAAATACCCCCCGATAATGAAAGTGGTGCTGAAACCTACACTAGACCCGGTAAAACAATTGATTCATCTAAAAGTCTCGAATTACTCATAGAGATGCGATAATAAGACTTAAACATTCAAGAAAGATAAGTACTTGGATCTAGCGTAAATCCTGAATAAACCCCTGAAGATAAATTTGTGGGGGGAACTGTTTATATGTTCGGATCAATCAAACTATCGGAAGATACATAATTGATATTAATGGCTGAAGCGAGTGAGAATTTGGAACATGGATACAACCGAATTAGAAAATGACCAAAATGTCCTTGAATATTGGAATTTTTTTAAATTTACTAAAATGACGGGTCTACCCCGTGTGTTGAAATATTGGATGGTTGGAAAAAGGTCAAAAGGGGACGAAATTACTAAAAGGATTGAAAATATCGATATGTATGAATTGGCTAAAATGACTAAGATGCCATAGGGCACACGAAACTACCAAGTTAACCACATGATGGGATATAAACTAGAGATTTAAAATGATTGAGTGGTTTGGAAGGGGGCCGAAAGAATATGAATGGTCGCACTTTAAATAATTGGGATACCCTCTTGACCCAAATTAAGTTAAAGCGTTGAAAACCCGAGCTCCTGATCGCACGCAAGTGGATGTAATACTCAAATGGGTTTGAAGCTTGGGTTATGTATGTCAATCATCTCTTAATATTATACGTTAATGGATGGAAACTGCATAAATGCATGTTCAACCCCTCAAGGCTTGTTCCAAGATAATGTGACAACGATTTATACAGATGTATAACACATTCAGAGTTAAATAGTGATCGCATAGAAAGTGTACCAATTTGAATGCACGAAAAGTAATGTATTGGAGATGAGTATAGTGGAATGGTCTTGGAAGCTTGGTAAACCATCAACAATCTTCAGCACAACAAATTATTGACCTATCCCATCGGGTTTAGACTATAGAATTGTCCTATATTGTTAAATGACCAAAATGCCCTTTTCGGCCAAAAGGATCGAAACAATCTTGATATATTTGATATCCTAAATGATCGTATTGTATTGATTTTTGAATGCCTAGTTAGAGACATTAACAACAAAGTTTTTTTTTGTTTTATATAGGGACATCGTTTCTAAAATCAACTCAGAATTGTCAAAAGTTCAGTGTTTCCTCTTTCCTTTTAAATACCAAGTATCTTTGAGAAATAAATCGTTCCACCTAGTGTGTTCCAAGTGCACATAAATATCCTCTCCGCTTGAACCGTAGACTGTCTCATAATCTGAATCATGACTATTAAGTAACTGGAATATACCTTTGTATCAGAACTAAAACTAAAGATTTCTTCATATCTATTGTTATTGTTATTATCGATTACTGTTATTACCAATTATTATTGATTACTACTAGTTATTGTTATTACCGATTGCTGTTGTTACCGATTACTACTAATTATTATTGTCACTGCCTAGACCGTTCCAGGGATATTTTGGATAGAGTATGAAGTTACCATAGGTTCAGCCCTGATCAGGCTAGTAATTCCTTACCATTTCAGGTTTCTATGCTTCGGCTAGGGTAATTCCTTACCGTACCTAAGGTATCCCCTTAGGCTGGCACCTACGCTCAATGGGCCTGAGTTAATGTCCGTCATAGTTGCAGTTCTAAGGAACTGCATACCAGAGTTTGGTTGGAGGGTAGATAGGAAATCTAAAATAAACCTTAACGCTAACATTATATAACCGTGGAATAACATTCACCACACAGTTACCTTGTATGTGTTAGCTTTGCACTGTTGGAACACACACTAAGCCCCTGACTCAACTATCGTAATTCATATCTTGACTAATTCTTCGGTCTATATGTTCCTAGTATGATACTCAGTGATTGAATAAAGAACAATCCTATCATCTTCATGTATACCGCTTCTTTGAAATATCTGATCGTATTTTGGAGCCTATTGTTGCCCGAAACATCATAACAATGTTATGCTTTTCCTATACTTGCATGTGCTTGTAGTATCATTTGGTAGTTCTGTATTACCGAGCTTTTCCAAGATCACATTGTTCTTACCAACGCAGGTTAAAAAATCTATCATGGCTCGATGATCAACATCAGTGTTTGGAGTTCTCTCAGTGTTGCTTTTGGAGTACGGTATTGACATAGTTAGTGGGCATGCACGTCATGTATTGTTTTACGATAGTGTCTGTAAAACGTTTTCTAACATTTCTGTTGTATGTTTAAATGAATTCCTGAATATTTTAAATCAAAATTAACTTTATAATTAATAAGTTTTTTAAGGAAAAATGTTTTTTGTGGATTTTTACCGTGGGTCGCTCTTGTGACCCTAATGTGACTTCTTAGGATCTGTGGAACGCATGGGCGGGTCTATGAGGTTACATGGATTATTATCTTACACATAGGCGGTGGAAACTTTTTGTGTAACACCCCAAAAGTTTAATGGTGTAGATTAAAGATTTAGGAAAAAAATATGGATAAGTTGCCATGGCGGTTCAAACTCGCGCCCTTGGGCATTGTGGGCTAAATCGATAGCCATCAGGGCTAAGGCCATCTCTGTTAAAAATTAGTCTTAGATTAGTTTTAAAGTATGTGTAGCGACCTATATTGAAGATAAGTAGAGTCTAGAAAAAAAATTTCCCTGCGATAAGGAATGCCTCACCAGATTAAAAATAAAGTCTGGAATACCAAAAGTTCTCCCTAAGTCTGGCCACATTTCTGATCTCGCTCACCGCACTACCATAAGTGTCACCGCCATCATCAGCGTGATCGTCGTCGTCCAGCGAACCTAGGGCCATCAGCCACTCGCAGTGAATGGCCGTCGTTCGTCGTGAATATCGGTCTGAAGGTTCGGCGAGAATCCAGGAGATTGCCTCTGTTTTCAACGTTTATTTGATCACCTGAGTTACCCGTTCGTACCGCCGACACCTCAGTGTACTCTCGGCGTTGACGCGAGCAAAACCCTTATTTTTTATTGTCGATCGGACAACAGCATGGGCAATATCGGAGTCACACGTTTTTTGACCACTTTGTTCTGTTTTTGGTAAGATCCGATGAGTTTTCCGACTTAGTTTGTGTCGTAATCGAGTGGGTTGGATTCTAAGTTAACTATCTTTCTTTTTGACAGAAAAAATCGACCTTTGGGTTCATCGGCAAGGTTTCCTGGTGACCGGTCGGTGAACACAGATCTGAAATATGGGGTAAGTATGTTGAACTGGCCCAACTGGTAAACCGACCAGAATCGGTTGAACCGGTCAGACCAGTCGACCCAACCCGAGTCTGGCCCAACCCGTACCCAACCCGACCCAAACTCAACGCCCGACCCGTCTGCCCAACTTGTTAACCCATTGACCGAGTCAACCCGTTCTAGTCAACTCAGTGAGTCAACTCGTCCAAGTTAACTCAGTGAGTTAAACCATCTGAGTCAACTTAGTTGACCAGTGACATCAGCATTGACTTTGACCTGTTGATCTTTGACCTGCCGACGTCAGCATGATGTCATTGTTGACTTTGGTCGTTGACCAAAAAGTCAACTTCTCTAAAAACTCCTATTTTATGTTTTTCGACGTCCTGAGTCCGTTTTTGCAGCCCGTTTTGAAAAATTCTGACTCGAATGCCTCCGAATCTAACCTTGAACCCGAACTTGTTTATGTAGTTATTTATTCAATTAAGAGCTCTATGAATAAGGACTATAATGGAATATTGCGTGATTAAAGGTACTCATAGTTCCTTGAATACGAATGGTTGAGGGACGTCAAATCCGGTTCCAAGAGTTTTCGAATGTCGTTCATGGATCAACCGTTATAGCTCGGAGCCAAGGTAATACTTTTCTACCACTTGTATGCTTTATGAACATGTTGGTATTCGACTGTAGCCTGCATGCTCATGATGAAGTATATTGTTAATCTACCTAAGTTAAATCAGATACGAAAAATAAGTATGAAAATTTAGATAAGTATGACATATTCAATTAAAAATAATAATATGAATAAATCGAAAAGTTCTGGAGTTCTATAATTAACTTTGAATAAGATTTTGATTGATGCGAATAAGGAATTGTTGATCAATGAGTGATCGAAGTTCAATGGTTAATCGGTAAAACAGTGCACTTCAAAGCGTCCAATTCAGACTATTTTCTTGATTTAAGGTTTAATGCTCAGAATGTTTGGTTGTGAAGTGACAAAGACGCCTTGGTGTATAAGAAAGACAAGAAAATTACCTATGTTAATGGAAGTGGTCTAGAAACCTTCACTAGATCTGGTAACACAATCGATTCATCTGTAAACCCCGCTCCGGCCGTTATGTTAACGAAGCCTAAACCTTCAAAATTGCAAAGTGCTAAGATCTTCACGAGTTCTGAATAAATCTCCGAAGATAAGATTACAGAATATTATTCACATGTCTAGATTAATCTAAGTGGCGTAAAAGTTGAATTGATCTGAAACGACTAAAAGGATTGAAAATGCTAATAAAGCTGAGCTAGTCAGAATGTGTATATTGACAAAAAGGACGAAAATACCCTCACGCACTAGATGCCGAATTAACCATAATGATGGATGTACCCTCAAGACTCGAATCGAATGAATATTTAGAAGGACTCGAAAGGCTCAGGACAATTGAAAAACCTATGAACACTGAAATGACTGAAAGTACCTCTAAGTCGTGTGTTTGATGGTCGTTTGTTATATATGTGAATTTGAGTGAATACCATATGAAGGCATATTCGATTTGTTTGGAGGAAATATATATAGTTAGCATTAAGAGTATTTTGTTTAAGTGTACGTTCGATACTATGGTTTGAGTTCGGGTGTACTGCTCATGTTCGAATACTTGGTAAATATCATAGTATTGGGATCCGTAAGTTCGACTGAATTTGAAAACTTGATAAACCGTAGAGATCTTCAGGTATGTAGATTACCAATTTGTCCTTTGTATGTGGAATTAAGGAATCATCCTTGACATTCAAATGACCAAAATGCCCTCGTTGGCCAAAATGACCGGAATAGCCCTAAATGTATCCGATATCGTGAAAGATCTTGATTTAGAAATTCTTGAATGCTTGGTTGGAAACCTGATGTGTAACACCCTAAACTAGGCTTAGGAGGATGTTACAATTAAGTCGTAGATTAAGCGAGTTATGTGCCAAATTAAGCTAAAAGAAATTGAATAAGTGATTTGAGTAAAATTAAAACAATGTGAACTAATCATTCTAAACTAGTTAGGACTAGGATTTAATTGAAATAAAATGAAGTGAGGTAGCTCAATTAATAAGCAATTGATAATTAGTAAGCTAATTATAAGATTTGGGCTCAATTGGAAACAAAAAAAGTGAGAAGCTAAATTAAGAGGATTGAAATGAAACTAAAACAAAACCAAAGTGTTGCATGCTAAACTATTAAAAGCTACTTAGTGGAAAGTCTAGGTGGCATGTATGACCCAATAGGAAGGCTTATAATGAGATAATATCTCATAAATTAATAATAATAATAATAATGAAAGGGGATGAGAATATGGACGGTTACTCCTAGGAAGAGAGAGAGAGAGTTTGACTCTTCCTCATCGTTGTTTGTTTCTCCATCCCTCCCTTACCCCATTTTGGTGAGAACAAAAAAGAGAAGCCCTTTGATTCTTACTCCTTGATCTTGTGAGCTGAAAATCTGTAACCCCCTCGTCCCGGTCTGGCCGGATGACCGGTCCGAGTGGGCCACACGGGGAAAACCGAAGCAAAACCCAAAGGATTCCCCTTCGGTTAGCAACCCTATTTTTTTTATATATTAATCTTGCCTAGATGAATATTAGGTACTATATGATTCACAACAGCGGAAAACGTTCGAAGGAGATCACATTCAAAAACACAGCCATACAAAAACATGCAGTTTTAAGCTTATAAGGCAGGCAGTATCGATACCCTTGACAGGGGTATCGATACCCTCCTTCTAGGTCAACCCAGGAAGTCAACACGAGGAGACCGTATCGATACCCTTACCAGGGGTATCGATACCCTCTTCCTCGGTCAACCTTCCTTGGTCAACAGACCAGAACCGTATCGATACTCGGGAACACGGTATCGATACGCTCCATTCTAACTCCCAATTCCAAATTACAGAAACTTTGGACGGTATCGATACCCTAAGGGTATCGATACCCTAGGCAAAATCTGAGGCATTTGGGCAAGAGAGTATCGATACCCTTACCAGGGGTATCGATACCCCCTGCACTGCAACTCCTCAAACTCAACTAAAACGACCCCAACACGACCCTAAATGCATTTCTCGACTCACCTAAGCGTACACCAACATGCAAGCACACATAATTAAGTCATGGGTGTCATTCAAACATGGATTTAAGCTTTCATACATAGCATTCAAATCAAGGAGCAATATAGGCAATATTAAGCATACACAAAGGCTCTAAAGGATCATAAGCCACAAGTCATTCAAAAGAGGTTTGCACCCAGCATAAGACAACCTAAAGCATCCTAGAGCATACCATTATACACACCAACATTCATCAAAGTATTGCATGCTTACAAACCATAATCAAACTCAACAACATCATCATTCAAATGAGTCATACAAGCTCATATAAACACCCTATTGCCACATTGCTTAACTACTACAAAATCAACCATACTTGAGCAGCAACTTGGAAAGCCCTTCTCGCCTTGCCTCGAACTAACGCCACGCTAACGATCTGCATTGTTGAACATTGAGAGCGTAAGCTATAAGCTTAGTGAGGGTGCTCTAAAACGAAAAACAACAGTGTAGGGTCCAAGCATGTTAATCCTAGTCTTACATACATCAAGCATAGGCATAATATCAAGTAGACCTAGCTAGTCTTTCAAGTGGCATATATGGTCTCTCAATCCTAACAAGTTCAAGTCTCATACATCATCATTATGTAGCAACAAATATAACACAACCATATATCACCATCATATATCACAATACACGATTTAAGTTTAATTGGCCACTTTAATTACCCCGATTGTGCGGATTAAAACCTTGACAACACTTTACCTCGGTGGGATTCCACTCATCACCGGACCTTGCATGTGCGGGATTCCACTCATCGCCACATGCCCTACGGATGGGATTCCACTCATCATCCCGTAGAAATATAATAAGCTTCCGGTGGAATGCTACATCACCGTACTCCTCCTTGATGACTTAACGCCATCAAGGCCACGTACGTTTTGACTCAATTTGTGTGCACACTATCCTAATGATCGATCATTTACAACCGGTAATTATTTAGTGCCAATTATTATAACCACAACATGTATCACCAACCACATATCATCAACACATTCATGCTCAACACATATATCCACATCATGATTTACATATACATGCACCATCTAATCACAAGCATTTGGGCGTAGTCATCAAGCACATAGCATTCAAGGAAATTAGACTAAGTTAACTACTTGGATTAAAAGGAAGTGGCCTACCAAGCACACTTGCACACACACACACTACTCATGCTCGAACCAACTTTAAGACAAGTTTAGACCACTCACCGTCCTTCCTTAGCAAATCGAACAATCCTCCTACGCACCCGGATTCGGTCCCAAAGCTCCTTCAACGTTTCCCCTTGCTTCTAGCCAAGCAAAACACACTTATTACACCACAAATCAATGCTAAAGCTCAACTATCAATTCACTTCACAACATAAACCAAATTTCACAAATTCCCCAAACCACAAAGTCTCCCAAAACTCAATTTTCGTGCTTCCCAAAACCTTTGCTGAAAAACCCACTTCCAAACACCCAAATGGCTTCCAAAGCATCCCAAAACACTCTCATACTATAGGTAAACCAACAGCCCACCAATTTCAACACAAAACCCACCAAAAACTCAAGTTTTACAACCTTAAATCTAGCCCTAAGACCTCACTACGAATTTCTATCAAAATTCAACCAAATTAAAGTATATGGTGTATTTCATCATGCTTAAACAAACCCCCAACATAATTTAACAAAACAAATTAAAAAGCCCCATCAAAAACCCCAAATTTCATATAAACCCTAATTTTCAAAACACCACCTTTTTGAAATCTACAACAAGGGATAGATAGAGAATAAAGAGGAGGTTTAGAAAACTTAATTACCTTTGAAAAACACCTTTAATTGAAGCTAGAATGGAGTGGAAAAGTAGCCAAAGCAAAAGGGGTTTTGGGGAGAGTTTTAGTGAAAATGGTGTTGGAGAGGGAATGGGGGGAAGAAAGATGACAACTTTTCTATAAAGTTGTCTAGCTTTTTAAATTTGGGTCAAATCGCGATATAGGTCCCTCCCTTCTTATTTAAGCTCAAATAGGTCATTACTAGAAGTTGAATTATTTTAATTAAATTTTATTTAACTCGAATTAATACCCGGCTAACTCCTAGGCCCAAAACACGGGTGTTACAAAATCCATGGAAAAATAGAGTGTTTGAGTGAAAAATAAGATCTTGAGGAAACCTTGCTTCATCTTTCTCCCTTGGCCGAATTTGAAAGAGAATAGTGAGAGAAAGCTTGTGTTTGGGGACTATTTTAACCCAAGTCTTGGTTTTGTCTGTGCATGGCCTTTTGTTAGTAAGGTAATTACTTGATTTTATTTCATTAGAAATGCATATAATCATCTTGAATTGTTGAGATGTTGCTGCCATGTTAATAGGACATATTGTGCATGTTGGTTTCTATGTTAGTTTAAGATTGAGAAAATGATTTGTGTCATGGATTAAAGGATATGTATACATGAAAATGGTTTCTGGAAACTTGAAGTATGGAGGCTAAAATTGTGTTTAAGTTGCTGGAAATTCATTGAGCAATTGTTGGGAATATGATAAGAACATAAACATGCATGTTGAGGTTATATTAGTGATAATTTTAGAAGTGTAAAATGTGTCAATGGATAAGTAGGGTGTAAGCATGTAAATGGCTGCTATAAAATGGATTAAATGATGCTAATTATGTGTGTAAAATGCTGAAAATACATAAATATAGGCTTGGGACAGAATTGATTTAGCAAAGTGTAATGGAGCAGTGGTTAGAATCTGTTTTGTGTACATTGGAGATAGGGAATGTTTCATGTGGATAAATAGGGTAAAAATCTATGATATTTATCATGTAACTAGTTAAGGCACTAAATAAGAGTACGGTAGAAAGTTTAGGTACATCCATAGGTGAAATGGTTACTAATTAAATTGGTAGGGTGAGTTGAAGTAAGCTGTCCAGAACATTCTGTTCTGAAACAATCACTTTAAATGTCTACCGAGAGTAGCACGGTTGGTATTTTAAGCTAAAAATTGGTAGGATTAATCTTCCATGTGTCTAGAAGGCTTGGGGAAAACGGAACTCAATTTGGAGTTACGTAAAGAAATCTAGAAATGATTCAATTTGAGATGTCTAAGCTGTCCGAAAATGTAAGTAGGGCTGTCTTTAAAAAAAAATATTGTATTAAAAGATATGCAATTTTTAGTAAAGGGTTGATAAACTGTCTAATATGGGACAGATTTGAATCTTGCATTTATAGTGCATATAAAAATTTGAATTGAATGATTTGAATGCATTATAATGGATGGTTATGCATTTATGGTTTACTAGAGGACCAAAAGATTGAAGATCTTGAGGAGGAAAGATTGGTAGAGTCATCAAAGAAGAGGAATAGAGGGATTGTCATCCACACTCCTTAGTACCTAGAACTTGGAGTACTGTGAGTGTAACTTCCCTTAGGGTTAGGACCTAGGTCCTAACAATCCTTTAATTTCATAATTATTATGTAATTGGACTAAATTTATATTTGGTAATAAGGGAAGAAGAGTAAATTGGTTGGAAACTTGTTTGATGCCATGAATTGGTTGCTAGATTGCTAGGCTTAGGCTAGTTCATGTGCATTGCTTTGAAATGCCGAGGTAAGTTTACGGCACGCTGCTTGCTGGATGCAAGGTACGTAATTGCATACATATAACATGTACCTTGAGTGATATGCTGGATTTGGATGATCACATGATAATAATGTTTGTTATACGATAGGAAGTATGATTGTCATGCCTTAGAAAATTCGGTTACATGATTTGAATGATATGAATGTTGCTATATGACATGAAGCATGATTGATATGCTTTAAAATATTTGATTACATGAAGTTATCATATGTATTAAAAGTTTGTTACATGAATTCAAATTTTAAACGAAAGCTAATAATGTCTTGGTTACTAGTTGGTTTAGGTAGAACGACATGTCTTGGAGTCTAGAGCTCTTTGATACTTTAGGTATATTTCATACATGTACTTTGTGTGCCAAAATGTTCATACGGGTACTATGTGTGCCAATTTTCATACGGGTACTTTGGTGCCAATTTCATACGAGTACTTAGTGTACTAACTCTTCATACGGGTACTTCGTGTACCAATTTGTGACTCGATTACCTAGTCCAACCGAAATACTGAGGCAATAATGATTTAATAAGACTTATCAAATGAAGAATGTTTAGCATGTGAAAGTATATATGAAAGCATGAGTACATGTAATTGCCATGAAAATTTATGTGGTTTGTCATGATATGATTATAAGTTAATGGATTGAAATGTTTACATATGATTTTACTATGAAAGCATGACTTTTGAAATTGGGTATGACATGTATAAGTTATGTAAGTTGCTATAGCAGGCATGATAATGTGAATTAGGAAGCATGCTTGTTTGAACTTGGTTTCAAATTAGTTATATTGACTTGGTTGATTTGGTGGGATTGAACTATAATAAGTATGTTAGTAGGTAAAATAAATAAGAAACATTTGAAGGTGAAAATCGATAGAGTCATACGTTCGGCTAAGTCCTGAATCAAAAGCTTTTCGGTATTAAATGGATAGGTCTAGGCGTTACCTCACTAAGTACATTATGTACTTATCACTCAAATTTGTCTTCTTCCTAAAAATTCAGGTATCTTGGATTTTGAGCCATCTCAACGTTGATCTAGCTAGTTCGTCGCAAGCAAGAACAAAGTATGGTATTTTGATGATGTTGCAACTCCTAGGGGTGGCATAGATGTATATACTAGTATGCATTTTGGCATTTTGGGACATTTTGTATAAATTGGTTAAGTTTTGGCTTGTAATTAAAGTAGCTAATGGTAGCTTAATCATATGTTATGGCTATATGGTTGATTTGAATCATAAGGAATGGTTATATGTTATACATATGGATAATATGGTTAGCATGAGATGCAAAGATAGGTAAGAACCTTGATTAAATTGGTTAACATGAAATTGACATGAAAATTTGTTAGAAAATGTTAGACATAAACATGTGTTAAAATGGCTTATGTAATGGTAAAATGTATGTGATAAGTTAATTAGATTACGTGTGCTTGTATTTGATTACTAAATAGAATGAATGTAGGAATAGATTTCAAATGAGATGGTATGTCTACTTAAGCTAAGTAATTCGAATGACTTGTATGCTTAGGGTTGATATTTTCATTCAGGTTAAATGTATGTAGTCGAGTGGCATGTGAATAAATATAGAATTCGAATGACTTATAAGATATTGGAAGTAAGAATGTATTTGTAATTGGGTTGGTAATTTTGATTGCTTAATACCATTAGGTACCTAATATGTTTTGTGGACTAGAGTAATACTATGTAAGTATAAATGGTCTTGTAATGGTGAAATGAATCAATATGTTAAGTTAAGTAAGATCTTATGTGAACTTAAATGGGTTAAGTTCCTTATATGCCAAGTAAAATAAGTTATCAAGTTTAAAAGTAAAAATTTATTAAGTTAAAATTTTAAATTGTCCCGAAATTTGACTTATATTGGTTATTGGATAACCAAATTGGTTAGGTCCTTATTTTGTAATTATAGAAAAGATTCAAATAAATCTTAAACTTTTAATAATCTTGCTTAGTTTAGTTTGGTAACACTCCTTGCTCCTAAACCGGGTAAAGGGCGTTACATTTTGTGGTAATTAGAGCTTAAGGTATAGATTCTAGGATTGAAACGAATGTGCATGCATCATATAGAATTGAACTATGCCACCTTGGAATTGTATACCATATGTGCTTATGTTCTTGCTTATCTGAACCTTTTCATTGTTTATCCATTTGTAGAATGCCCGAAACACCAAAAGGTCGGGACAATAAAGGTCCTAAGGGCTCCTCTAATGAAAGGGACGGTGTGAGGATGGAACCAGATCCTCCACAACAACAAGATCAACCTCCAGTAGGAACCGTTCTTGAGCAGGAAGCCACTGCTATCCAAGCTGTTCAAAGGGAATGTCTCCTGAGCATGAAAGAGATGTTTGATCAGCTAGTGTCTAACCTTAGACAAGAATGCCCTGTTGCTCATGCTCATGTTGCTGCTACACCAAGCAGGTCCCCTATTGATAAACTTGCTCAATGTCGAGCCTTTACCTTTACCGATGTCAGTGAGGAAAAGCCTGAAGAACCTGAATAACGGTTAGAACGTACCACTCAGATTCTAACTAAACAGCTGCAATGCACAGATGAGCACAAGCTGGAATGTGCTATCTCACTCCTAGCTGACGAGGCCTTAAGTTGGTGGGAAACTACGACCTTGACTGTTCCTATCGACTCGGTCACCTGGAATTTCTTTGTGGAAGAGTTTAAGAAGAAGTGTGTCAGTGAGCAGTATCTAGTCGAACGTCGAGATCGATTCTTTCATCTTAAGCAAGCTAACAAGCCCATAGAGCAGTATGTGGCTGAATTTTACAAATACTGCAAATATGGTGCAGAATACATTAAGACTGAGAAGTAGAAGTGTCAAAAGTTCGTTGAGAGCTTGAATGATTAGATGAGTCATATGTTCACAGCCTTGGGAATCACTGATTTCCAAATTCTTGTTAATCGGGCTATTACAACCGAGGCTAAGATGAAAGCAGCTGAAAGAAGAAAAGGTGGAAATCAAAATGACAAGAAGCATAAACAGGAGAACCAGTCTGATTGGAAGTAAAAAAAAGCCAAGCACCATAAGGAAGGCTCCTCGGTCTACTATCCTGAACCAAAGAATCACTATATACCGAGACATCAGTCGGTAAATAGACAATCAACCCCGGATATCTCTGTTCATAGCACGGGGAATTCTGGAAAGACTCCTGCTTGTCAATTCTGCCAAAAGCTTCACTATGGCCCATGCCGTTTTCAGAAGAAGTTATGCTATGTTTGTGGTGGAGCTGATCACTTCATCAAGGATTGCCCCCAGAATACTAATAATAAAGCTACAGCTCAGTCTCGTGCCAATCCGAGTCCTACATCTCATAACAAAAATAAGGGTCCGAGACAAGCACAGTCAGGGAATCAAGGTAGAGGGAAAGGCCATCAATTGGCTACCACTTACCAGGAATCCCGAGCCCCTGCCAGAATGTACCACATACGGGGTAGAGAGGAGGAAGAATCTCCAGATGTGATTGCAGGTACTATTGAACTAAACTCAAGTCATGCCTATGCTTTGTTCGATTCGGGGTCTACCCATTCATTTGTATGTTCATCTTTGGTTGATAAACTAGAACTGAAGCATGTACTTGTTAGATCTAGCCTAGTTGTTTCGAACCCCATAGGTGGGAACCTACCAATTAACTTGCTTTGTAAAAGTTGTTCAATAACTATTCGAAACATACCATTTCCTATTGATTTATATGTCTTGCCCACTTGTGAATTCGATCTAATATTGGGATTAGATTGGATGGGAAAACACCAAGTCTGGATAGATTGCCAGAATAGGAGGTTGTACCTTCGGGGTTTAGAAAAAGAGCCAATCTTACTTATCGATAGAAAACCTACCTCGATCTTTGCTGCTATGATCTTACAAGATGAATATGAATTTGGATCAGCATCTATCCCTATTGTGTCTGAATTTGTTGATGTTTTTCCCAAGAAACTCTCTCGTCTTCCTCCAACCAGAGAAGTGGAGTTCAGAATAGAGGTTCAGCCTGGAACGAACCCGGTGTCCATTACTCCCTACAGGATGGCCCAAATAGAATTGAAAGAACTCAAGAAACAACTTCAAGAGCTGCAAAACAAAGGATTCATCCGTCCCAGCTCTTCTACCTGGGGTGCTCCTGTTTTGTTTGTGAAGAAGAAGGATGGTACCATGAGGCTCTGTATAGAATACCGGCAATTGAATCAGGTTACCATAAAAAACAAATACCCTTTGCCAAGAATTGAAGATCTATTTGATCAACTCAAGAATGTTGCGGTGTTCTCTAAAATTGACATTCGATCAGGGTACTATCAAATGAGGGTGAAAGAAGAAGATGTGCCTAAGACTGCTTTCAGAACTCGTTATGGTCATTTCAAATTCCTGGTGATGCCATTCGGGTTGACAAATGCCCCGGCCGCATTCATGGATCTTATGAACAGAATATTCAAGCCTTATCTTGATAAGTTTGTTGTTGTCTTTATTGATGACATACTTGTCTATTCCAGAAACAAGGAAGAACATTCTGAACACCTCCGAATCGTTTTGCAAACCCTTAGAGAACGTTAGTTATATGCCAAGTTTTCTAAATGTGAATTTTGGTTATCGGAGGTGTCATTCCTTGGCCATGTCATCTCGGCTGAAGGAATTAAAGTCGATGCTAGGAAAGTACAAACTATATTGGACTGGAGACCTCCGAGGAATGTTGGTGAGGTCAGAAGTTTCCTTGGTTTAGCCGGGTACTATCGGAGATTTGTTAAGGGATTCTCCATTGTTGCCTCACCCTTGACTAAACTCCTTCGAAAAGATCAAGTGTTTGAATAGTCGGAGAACCAACAAAGAAGTTTCGATCAACTTAAGCAAGCTTTGACCCATACCCCTGTTCTTATTCAACCAGGATCAGGCAAGGACTTCATTGTGTACAGTGATGACTCACACTCGGGGCTAGGTTGTGTTTTGATGCAAGGAAATAATGTGGTTGCATACGCAACAAGGTAATTGAAACCTCATGAGCTAAACTACCCCACTCGCGATCTCAAATTAGCTGCCATTGTATTCGCTCTCAAGATATGGAGGCACTACTTATATGGTGAGAAGTGTTACTTGTACACCGATCACAAAAGCCTCAAGTACCTCCTGACCCAGAAGGATTTGAATTTGAGGCAGAGAAGTTGGATGGAGTTACTCAAAGATTATGACTTAGTCATCAACTATCATCCCGGAAAAGCCAATGTGGCTGCGGATGCTCTTAGTCGTAAACCGATATTGGGTAAGCAAATTAAAAGCTTTGAAATCTTGAACACTTTCCTTGACTATTCATACCTAACTTTGTAAAATTTCCTTGTAGCCCCTAATGCAATCAATGCTCATCTACGAGTATATCAAAAACAAGGATCCTTGTCTGGACTCCAAATTCAATCTAATTTGATATCGAGAATCAAAGATCTTCAGCAATCCGATTCTGAGCTTCAAGCTATTATCTCAAAGCTTGATTCAAAAGCTAATGCTGAATTCTCCATCAATTCGAATGGATTGCTCTACTTTAGAGATAGAGTCTGTGTTTCGAATAATGAAGAGTTAAAAAGAGATATCTTACAAAAAGCACACCAAAGTTCATTCTCGATTCATCCTAGTTCTGTCAAAATGTACAAGGATTTGAAATCTCTATATTGGTGGCCATGCATGAAAGCATCCATCACAGACTTTGTATCTCGTTGCTTAACCTGTCAAAGAATTAAAGCTGAACACCGAGCTCCTACGGGATTGCTTCAGCCCATTGAATTGCCTAAATGGAAATGGGGCCGTATTACCATGGACTTTGTCACCGGTCTCCCTTGTACTCCAAGAAAGCATGATGTTGTGTAGGTCATTATTGACAGATTCACCAAATCTGCTCACTTCCTTCCTGTATGAATGAGCATGAGCTTGGAAACTTTAGCCGAGCTATATATCCGTGAAGTGATTCGTTTACACGGAGTTCCGACCTCTATAATCTCTGATCGAGACCCCAGATTCTATGCTCGTTTCTGGAAATCCTTGTAGAAGGCTCTTGGAACTAAAGTACACCTTAGCACAGCCTTCCATCCTCAATCCGATGGTCAGTCTGAAAGAGTGGTACAAGTGTTGGAAGATATGTTACGTGCTTGTGTCATAGACTTTGGAAAGAATTGGGAGAATTCCTTGCAATTGGTAGAGTTCGCGTACAATAATAGCTATCAAGCATCTATTCAAATGGCCCCCTTTGAAGCTCTATACGGGAGGAAATGTAGAACTCCCTTATGTTGGTCCAAATTGGGAGAGAATAAGGTTTTGGGACCCCAAATGCTTCAGGAAACTGAGAAACAAGTTCGAATTATCCATGATCGATTGAAGCAAGCCTTCGATAGACAAAAGGCTTATGCCGACTTGAAACGGAGAGACATTCAGCACATTGTTGGAGACAAGGTCTTCCTAAAAGTTTCTCCTTGGAAGAAAGTCTTCAGATTCGGAAGAAGGGGAAAGCTTAGCCCTCGATTTATTGGACCTTTTGAAATTGTCGAAAGAATTGGTCCTGTGGCTTATCGTCTTGCTCTCCCTAGTGAGTTTGATAAGATCCACAACGTCTTTCATGTCTCGATGCTCAAGAAGTATAGATCCGGCCCTTCTCACGTTCTGGAACCGGAAGAAGTGGAATTGAATCCCGACTTGTCTTATGATGAAGAATCGGTTCAGATTCTTGATCGAGAAGTTAAGAGGCTTCGTAATAAGTCGGTTCCCTTGGTAAAAGTCCTCTGGAGGAATCATAAGGTAAAAGAAGCTACTTGGGAACTCGAAGCCACTATGAAAGAGCAATACCAGCATCTCTTTCCATTAGGTAAATTCGAGGATGAATTTCTTTTAAGGGGGAGAGGATTGTAACACCCTAAATCGGGCTTAGGAGGATGTTACAATTAAGTCATAGATTAAGCGAGTTATGTGCCAAATTAAGCAAAAAGAAATTGAATAAGTGATTTGAGTAAAATTAAAACAATGTGAACTAATCCTTCTAAACTAGTTAGGACTAGGATTTAATTGAAATAAAATGAAGCGAGGTAGCTCAATTAATAAGCAATTGATAATTAATAAGCTAATTATAAGATTTGGGCTCAATTGGAAACAAAAAAAAAGTGAGAAGCTAAATTAAGAGGATTGAAATGAAACTAAAACAAAACTAAAGTGTTGCATGCTAAACTATTAAAAGCTACTTAGTGGAAAGTCTGGGTGGCATGTATGACCCAATAGGAAGGCTTATAATGAGATAATATCTCATTAATTAGAAATAATAATAATAATAATGAAAGGGGATGAGAATATGGACGTTTACTTCTAGGAAGAGAGAGAGAGAGTTTGACTCTTCCTCATCGTTGTTTGTTTCTCCATCCCTCCCTTACCCCATTTTGGTGGGAACAAAAGAGAGAAGCCCTTTGATTCTTACTCCTTGATCTTGTGAGCTGAAAATCCATGAAAAATAGAGTGTTTGAGTGAAAAATAAGATCTTGAGGAAACTTTGCTTCATCTTCCTCCCTTGGCCGAATTTGAAAGAGAATAGTGAGAGAAAGGTTGGGTTTGGGGACTGTTTTAACTCAAGTCTTGGTTTTGTCTGTGCATGGCCTTTTGTTAGTAAGGTAATTACTTGATTTTATTTCATTAGGAATGCATATAATCATCTTGAATTGTTGAGATGTTGCTGCCATGTTAATAGGACAAATTGTGCATGTTGGTTTCTATGTTAGTTTAGGATTGAGAAAATGATTTGTGTCATGGATTAAAGGATATGTATACATGAAAATGGTTGCTGGAAACTTGAAGTATGGAGGCTAAAATTGTGTTTAAGTTGCTGAAAATTCATTGAGCAATTGTTGAGAATATGATAAGAACATAAACATGCATGTTGAGGTTATGTTAGTGATAATTTTAGAAGTGTAAAATGTGTCAATGGATAAGTAGGGTGTAAGCATGTAAATGGCTGCTATAAAATGGATTAAATGATGCTAATTATGTGTGTAAAATGCTAGAAAATACATAAATATAGGCTTGGGACAGAATTGATTTAGCAAAGTGTAATGGAGCAGTGGCTAGAATCTGTTTTGTGTACATTGGAGATAGGGACTGTTTCATGTGGATAAATATGGTAAACGGCTATGATATTCATCATGGAACTAGTTAAGGCACTAAATAAGAGTACGGTATAAAGTTTCGGTACATCCATAGGTGAAATGGTTACTAATTAAATTGGTAGGGTGAGTTGAAGTAAGCTGTCCAGAACAGTCTGTTCTGAAACAGTCACTTTAAATGTCCACCGAGAGTAGTACGGTTGGTATTTTAAGCTAAAAATTAGTAGGATTAATCTTCCATGTGTATAGAAGGCTTGGAAAAAACGGAACTCAATTTGGAGTTACGTAGAAAAATCTGGAAAAGAATCAATTTGAGATGTCTAAGCTGTCCGAAATGTAAGTAGGGTTGTCTTTAAAAAATATTGTATTAAATGGCTAAGTAATAAAATGCATGCTTATTATGATTAAAAAGATAATTTCATTAGCTTTCCAATGGTATAAAGTAATCGAAAATCCGATAAACGAATTAGAAGATATGCAATTTTTAGTAAAGCGTTGATAAATTGTCTAGTATGGGACAGATTTGAATCTTGCATTTATAGTGCATATAAAAACTTGAATTGAATGATTTGAATGCATTCTAATGGATGGTTATGCATGTATGGTTTACTAGAGGACCAAAAGATTGAAGATCTTGAGGAGGAAAGATTGGTCGAGCCATCAAAGAAGAGGAACAGAGGGATTGTCATCCACACTCAGTACCTAGAGCTTGGAGTATTGTGAGTGTAACTTCCCTTAGGGTTAGGACCTAGGTCCTAACCATCCTTTAATTTCATAATTATCATGTAATTGGACTAAATTTATATTTGGTAATAAGGGAAGAAGAGTAAATTGGTTGGAAACTTGTTTGATGCCATGAATTGGTTGCTAGATTGCTAGGCTTAGGCTAGTTCATGTGCATTGCTTTGAAATGCCGAGGTAAGTTTACGGCACGCTGCTTGCTAGATGCAAGGTACGTAATTGCATGAATATAACATGTACCTTGAGTGATATGCTGGATTTGGATGATCGCATGATATTAATGTTTGTTATACGATATGAAGTATGATTGTCATGCCTTAGAAAATTCGGTTACATGATTTGAATGATATGAATGTTGCTATATGACATGAAACATGATTGATATGCTTTAAAATATTTGATTACATGAAGTTATCATATGTATTAAAAGTTTGTTACATGAATTCAAATGTTAAATGAAAGCTAATAATGTTTTGGTTACTAGTTGGTTTAGGTAGAACGGCATGCCTTAGTGTCTAGAGCTCTTTGATACTTTAGGTATCTTTCATACGGGTACTTTGTGTGCCAAAATGTTCATACGGGTACTATGTGTGCCAATTTTCATACGGGTACTTTGGTGCCAATTTCATACGAGTACTTAGTGTACTAACTCTTCATATGGGTACTTCGTGTACCAATTTGTGACTAGATTACCTAGTCCAACCGAAATACCAAGGCAATAATGATTTAATAAGACTTATCAAATGAAGAATGTTTAGCATGTGAAAGTATATATGAAAGCATGAGTACATGTAATTGCCATGAAAATTTATGTGATTTGTCATGATATGATTATAAGTGAATGGATTGAAATGTTTACATGTGATTTTACTATGAAAGCATGACTTTTGAAATTGGGTATGACATGTATAAGTTATGTAAGTTTCTATAGCATGCATGATAATGTGAATTAGGAAGCATGCTTGTTTGAACTTGGTTTCAAATTAGTTATATTGACTTGGTTGATTTGGTGGGATTGAACTATGATAAGTATGTTAGTAGGTAAAATAAATAAGAAACATTTGAAGGTGAAAATCGATAGAGTCATACGTTCGGCTAAGTCCTGAATCAAAAGCTTGTCGGTATTAAATGGATAGGTCTAGGTGTTACCTCACTAAGTACATTATGTACTTATCACTCGAATTTGTCTTCTTCCTAATATTTCAAGTATCTTGGATTTTGAGCCATCTCAACGTTGATCTAGCTAGTTCGTCGCAAGCAAGAACAAAGTATGGTATTTTAATGATGTTGCAACTCCTAGGGGTGGCATAGATGTATATACTAGTATGCATTTTGGCATTTTGGGACGTTTTGTATAAATTGGTTAAGTTTTGGCTTGTAATTAAAGTTGCTAATGGTAGCTTAATCATATGTTATGGCTATATGGTTGATTTGAATCATAAGGAATGGTTATATGTTATACATATGGATAATATGGTTAGCATGAGATGCAAAGATAGGTAAGAACCTTGATTAAATTGGTTAACATGAAATTGACTTGAAAATTTGTTAGAAAATGTTAGACATAAACATGTGTTAAAATGGCTTATGTAATGGTAAAATGTATGTGATAAGTTAATTAGATTACGTGTGCTTGTATTTGATTACTAAATAGAATGAATGTAGGAATAGATTTCGAATGAGATGGTATGTCTACTTAAGCTAAGTAATTCGAATGACTTGTATGCTTAGGGTTGATATTTTCATTCAGGTTAAATGTATGTAGTCGAATGGCATGTGAATAAATATAGAATTCGAATGACTTATAATATATTGGAAGTAAGAATGTATTTGTAATTGGGTTGGTAATTTTGATTGCTTAATACCATTAGGTACCTAATATGTTTTGTGGACTAGAGTAATACTATGTAAGTATAAATGGTCTTGTAATGGTGAAATGAATCAATATGTTAAGTTAAGTAAGATCTTATGTGAACTTAAATGGGTTAAGTTCCTTATATGCCAAGTAATATAAGTTATCAAGTTTACAAGTAAAAATTTATTAAGTTAAATTTTTAAATTGTCCCGAAATTTGACTTATCTTGGTTATTAGATAACCAAATTGGTTAGGTCCTTATTTTGGAATTATTGAAAAGATTAAAATAAAGTCTTAAACTTTTAATAATCTTGCTTAGTTTAGTTTGGTAACACTCCTTGCTCCTAAACCGGGTAAAGGGCGTTACATGATGGGCAAATGGAATTCTCGAGTCTTCGTTTATGCCTTGTTGGTATAAATTACCAAAATGCCCATGTATGACAAAATGACCATAATGCCCCTATAGGCTCAAATGACTGAATCACTCATGATATATCTGAACTCTCTAAGATCTTGATGTATCAACTTCTGAATATCTGGTTTGAACCTTAGTATGAACCCTTTTTAATTGGGATCTCACCTCCATAAATGCAGTCTGCAACCAACCATTTCGAAACGCCCGACCTTGTTTCGAAACAGACCAAAATAGAAAGAGTTGTTGGGGTGCATTTAAGAGCCCGTATCGAAACGGTTTTGACCCGTTTCGAAACACTTTTGCCACTGTCAAGGGTCGTATCGAAACGGCTTGAACTCGTTTCGAAACGCCTTAATGGATTCTTAAAAATCAGTTAAAAACTTGCAACGGTCACATTTTTCAAATCAGATGAAGAACCGTTTCGAAACACTGAGTGTCGTTTCGATATGGTGTCTCTATGTTCTAAAGCCGTTTCGAAACTTGTTTCGAAGCATGGGTTGGCAGTGTTGAAATTGTTTCGATACCCGTTTCGAAACATGGGTTGACAGTTTCAAAACAGTTTCGAAACGCCTTAGGCCGTTTCGAAACAGGGACTCGAAAATCATTGTTTTGGCTTTAAGAACACTTAGAAAATAATTGTAAAACATAGTTTTTAACTTAGGCATATTCTTTAAATCATATAGGGATGTTTGAGGACTTAAAAATTCATTTTCACAATTTCAATTTAGTCCTTAGGTTCTTTAGTTATATCAAAATTAAAATATCGGTTTCACAAAATCCAATGTAGATCCAACTTTCTATTCACTCGTGGGATTTGGGCCATCCGGGAGACCATCGCGACTCATCTCTTTTCGATAATCCATAAAACTCGTTTAATTTTTCCATTTGTTTTCCTTTACTTTTCCCATTTAATTACACCAAACCAAAAATCTAATTTTCAACTCTTAAATTTTACTTGGTTTCTAAGTGTTTTCCATTCTTAGAGAAGAAAGCACCTTGAAACATATATAAGCTTAATATTTCTAGAAAAGAAGAAGCTTTGAATGAAATTGAAACACTAAAGACTGAAACAAACACAGCAATTAACCAGTAATCTGCTTGGAATTCGCATCAATGATATCACCGTCCTCTATCCCTAAGTCGTAGGGAGTTTTGTTGGCCTTTACACAAGAACCGTCGAAATGGAACTTCATATACTCAAAAACACACCAGTTCGATCGCAGTAATCACGCATTTGATAATGCAGCTAATTCGTGTCCACGCTCATCCAGTATCTTAACTTCTCGGATTGCGACTGTCCTTTCACCATCACAACAATGGGTCCTCTTCTTTAGTAGAGTCGAGCCGAATAAAATTCTTCAAGTTAAATTAAAATATATATATATCAAGTTGCAGAGATGTGGCCACTTTTAGGATCTCTACAACTGCATCGGCTTTGTTGTAGAGATGTGTATTATAGGGACTTTGAGAATGGTATAAAATTAATAAAATAAAGTATATTTGTAAAGTACATTTTCGAATATAAATATATCACTTAGACTTTATAGAAATATATATGGGTATAAAATAATAAGGTATATAATAAAGGCTATTTTTATATATGAATATAAAATAATAACTTAGTATAAAAATATAAATAATAAACTAGTGTATATATATTTAAGAAAAACAATATATAATAATATAATAATATATGTTATAAAATAACATACAAATTATATTTAAGTTACAATTATATTAATATATAAATATGAATATTATGGATGAAAATGCATGATCAATAAATTGTAGTGGCTATATTCAAATAGTGATTAAAATGCAAACTCGCAAATTAAGAGGCATTAATTTAAACAATAGTCAATAAATATTAAATAATTACGAAACAATGGCTAAATTGAAAAATAACATAATATTAATTCCGAAATTAAAACACATGAAATATGAATAGAATTATATATTAGGATTAAATTGAACAAAAGTAAAGATACAGTTCCAAAATTAACAAAATGGCAGATAACACATAAAAATGATAATGGACTAAATTACAATGGAGCGAAGCCGAGGGATTAAAAACATTATTTTACACTAACCATTGTACACTTGTCGTCCCAGAACAAGTCCACGCGTGGTCATCGGAGTGACGTGCAAAGAAAATATTCTGTTTAGATTTAAATAATATGAATTTTAAAATAATAAATTATAATGTTATAAAATAAATACTTTGACTAAAGTTTAGAGTTAAATATATATTTTATTTGTACGAACCAACTTGCCTCAGTGGTTAAGGGAACGGTTGTTGTTCCTAGAGGTTACAGGTTCGAGCACCAGCATCTGTAGCAGGGTGATTGAACGTTCATTGTCAAATGGTTGAGAGTATATTTAGAACAGATAATACTTGTAATCACTATAGCTTTCATCAAAAATATATTTATATATTTTATTTAAAGTTTATGAGTCAAATTAAAAATTATTATTTTCTACTATTACGTCAAGTTATCAAAATAACGGTCCAACGACCAAAACATAATAAATTAATATCGTATGCAATCAAAACTTAATTTTTTCAAAACTACAAACGGACCGGAAAAAAAATGAGCATCAGCATTGTTTACCCTTCTATCTTTTATAATTATATATAATCATTAAATTTACAATTATTGCGCAAATAATAGTTAGCGTCAACTTTCCGTAAAATGTTGCAATTTATTTCCATTCCATTTTTGTATTATATTACCCAAATTAGATGAGTTTGATTATATATAAAAAGAGGACAGTCTCCCTCACTTCCAAAATTGTGTATAAGCGCATATGGAGGTAAAAACAGGTCAACAGTTGGGTTTCAGGTCGGGCTCTGTCAGGTCGGGTTAAATCGATTACAGGTTATTTCAGGTCGTTTTTTGTTTTGACTCGATTTGGTTCGGGTTCGGGTTCATTTCGGGTCAGGTTCATTTCAGGTCCGGTTCATTTCAGGCTGAGTTCAATTCAGGTTGGGTTCATTTCGGGTCGGATTCATTTCAGGTCGGTTCATTTCAGGTTGGGCTAAAACAGTTAATTGACGGGTTAATTTCGGTTCGGGTTGATTTCAGGTCGGGTTCATTTCAGGTCGGTTTCGTTTCAGGTCGGGTTGATTTCAGGTCGGGTTCATTTCAGGTCGGTTTCGTTTCAGGTCGGGTTCATTTCAGGTCGGTTTCGTTTCAGGTCGGGTTGATTTCAGGTCGGGTTCATTTCAGGTCGGTTTCGTTTCAGGTCGAGTTTATTCGAGTTTAAGGTTTATTGTGTAGGGATTATGATTTAACATACATAATATTAATATATTATATGTACATACATATAGGAATTGTGGTTTATTGTTTTGGGGTTTAGGGTTCAGGGTTTGAGGGTAGGGGTAGGGCTTATACATTGGTACATACGTACATTATACACATGTTTATATGGTTTAGGGTTTAGGGTTAAGGGTTTATTGTTTCACGTTCCTAGATACATACATATATTATACATATATAACACAAAAATGAATTAGGGTTAGGGTTTAGGGTTTAAAGTTTAGGGTTCATACATCGATACATACATACTTTCAATCATTATACATATATACAAATATACATGGATTATAGTTTATGTATTAGAGTTTAGGGTTTATGGATTAGGGTTTAGGGTTCATAAATTGAAAATCCTAAACACTAGACTCATAAAAATAAACCCTAAACATTAGAACCATAACATGAAAACCCAAAATAAAGTCAATAAAAACTAAACCCCTAATTCCTAAGCACTAAACCATAAAGGTAAGCTTAGTTCAATAATAATGAAACATAAACCCCAAACCCTAATTCAAAACACTAAAATAAAATAAAAATCTTAAAACCATAAAAAGAAACCCTAAACACATAAAAAAAATCCCAAATAAAAGCAATTAAAAGTAAACCCTAAAGGTTAATTTTTAATTAAACATTAATTTAAAATATAATTTTTATTTATTTTTAATTAAATTGTAAAGATTAATTTTTCCTAAATCTAAAAGTGCGGGAACTTTCCCTCCCAATATCAATTTTCAATGTGCATTAAATGGTTTTAAACCATTTTTCACTCATGCGTTTTGTGCCATAATTAAAAGGGTTTATTTCTTTTTTATTTTTCATTTATTCTTTCATTCAATGTTATATGTTTTCTCTCATTTTTTCATTATACACCGTTGATATACAATTTATTCTTTCATTTCCTTACATCTTGACTTAGCATTAATTTTTACTAGCTATAGATATACAATTTATTAACACTTGACATTATTTATTATTAACTTAAAAGATAATTTTTACTTATCATTAACCTAAAAGTTAATTTACTAAGTATATATGTATCACTTAAAAGTTAATTTACTAAATATATATGTATCACTTAAAAGTTAATTTACTAAGTATATAGATTTATTAACACTTAATTTTTGCTAAGTATATATGTATCACCTAATAGTTAATTTACTTAGTATTAACCTAAAAGATAATTTTTACTAAGTATAAAAAATTATTTATTTATTTTTAATTTATTTTAAAAAATTTAAACTCATCAAATAAAAATTTCTTCAAATGTCAAGTAATTATCATTATCAACAAGCCATGTTAATATCAGTTCAGGTCAATATTAGTTCAGGTCAATATCAGTTCAGGTTAATATCAGTTCAGGTCAAGAACAGGTCGGATTCAAATCAGGTCGGGTTCAAAACAGGTCGGGTTAAATCGGTTATCTGGCAGGTCAGTCTCGGGTTCGGGTTCGTTTCGGTCGGGTGTAGTTCGGGTTCGATTTCTACAGTAACATGTCAAATTCGGGTTCGGGTACAGTTAGGGTTCGGTTTCTACAGTAAGAGGTCAAATTCGGGTTCGGGTTCGTTTCGGTCGGGTGCAGGTCGGGTTCGGTCATTGAATTCTCGGGTCAAACCAGGTTCTGACTCGATCAGGTTTCAGGCAGGTTACCAGGTCGGGTCAATTTTTCACACCCCTATAAGCGCATATGCCATTTCGCCGATCATCAGAAGCAAACATGAATCTTTTGTTTGCTCTCTCTAATGTTGCTTTCGACCGTGATCAGTGCGGGTCTTCTGCCACACAAACCACAGGTGTTGATCTATAACAACCTGGCACGGGGACGGATCTCGTCGTTTATTGCAAATCGAAGGACAACGATCTTGGCGTTCCGCATATTACTACTTACCAAGGCATGGGCTTCGAGTTCGACTTCGACTTTCGCCCAAGCTTTTTCGGGACCACCTTGTATATTTGAAAACTTTTCAAATAAAATAAGAGGGAAAATATAATACTTCTTTTGGTTATTTTTCCGGTTTCAAAGCTTTGCCCTGACTAATATAGACCAACTTACGCACACTTGTATTTGGTGGATGAGTCGTTCAACATAATTTTCTTCTTACAAAGCCTCAAACTCGAGACCTGCTTAAGCGATATCAAATTACTTACCACTTGAATTAATTCCATTAATAAAAAATATAATACTTTAGCATGTTAAACTTAATTTGATAGTTTATTTGTTTAAGGCGTCTAATTTACGATTTTGGAAAAGAAATTAAAATATATATATATATATATATATATATATATATATATATATATATATATATATATATATATATATATATATCTTTTAACAATTGTGTCGTCTGTTATCGTTCAAAATTGGCATGCCACGTTAGCTAAAATGGTTTGGATAATTGTTTCACACTGGCCGTTGGTATCCATTTTTACTGAACTGATTGATTTGATTGCCAATTTAATGGGACGAAGAAACTTTCAATTTGCTGGGAATAGAAGCACCCATTACGTTGCAAAAGCGTCTCTTTGGGAGATGGAACGTTGAAATTAATATGGCCAGTAACATACCCATGATTTAGTTTAGAGGGCGAACTTATAAATTTTTTAGAGGAGCGAATTTATAAAAATTTAGGGGGTAAAAATAAATTTTTAATAGAAAATACATAAAAAAAATTCTAATTTTTTTTAAATCATATATAATTTTCAAAATTTTAGGAGGGCGATTCAACACCCCTCGATACATCACTAAATATGGCGTAATAACTAAGATTTGCTTTGGAAACATATATGCATGCAATCTGAATTGAGAATATGGAGAATTAAGGGCATTATTATCCCTTTCCTTAAACAGCCGCACATGCAACTGTTTTTTTTTTCTTTCGAAAGATTTTTTTTTAAGTTAAATAAATATTTCAAATTCCCAATTGTGCAGCAAATATGGAGAGCTTTAGAAGTTTCACAATAACCCAGATACATGTATATACTTTGTGATAATTCAAAGAGAAGGATTATCGCAGTATAAATTCAAATAGGGCTAAAATCCTAATAATTGTTATCGGAAAGTTAAAGGGATAAACCTGATTGAACCGTAAACGCCCAAAAACAAAATCAAAATCGAAACATCAAATTTCAAAAAATTTCATAATAAATCAATCGAGAAAATTGAAGAATATTAAATAATTTTCAATGATCCAACATGACGAAGCTCTCATATCATTTGTTAGAACCAAACCATAAGTTAATATGAAATCTAACCAGAATCTATCATGTCAAATTATCAAGAACAATAAACAAGTTAACCTATTTCTTAGGACTAGTACATCTTTATAAATATAACTTATGGTATCTACACTTTTAATTTCATGACAATTTAATACTTATAACATGTATAAAATAATTGGTCACTTAATCTCATATCATACTTTTTAATAACATACACTATAGATATGTACCCACAATTGTAAATTTTAATCCAACAAACAGAACCTAAGAGTTTGTGTTTTATTTTTTCTTTAGTTAGATTAACTTTGATATTTTTAGTAAGTTAAAAGTTGGATAGATGTTGATGAAAACAAATAAGATTAGTGTTGATGAAAACAAAAATTTAAAGAGAATGAAACTCGAGAAATGATGGGATCAAAGATTTAGCCTAAAAAATATTTGATTTAGGCCAAGCTTTGACATAAGGACGAACCTGGTGGTGAACGGGTGAACTATTAAACAACGTTGATGTTGGCTGGTGTTCGGTCACCGGCGGAAGCTTCAAGGTTGTCAAGTTGACTGCGTGAAATATTTCCGTTGAAGGGAGATAAGTGAGAAAAGGGGAATCGAAATTAGGGTGGCTAGAGTTTTGTCATTGATTTTTTAGGATAGCACGTGAGAAATGAGTTCTGGCCTTGTGGCCGTGAGTTTGTGTTTTATTTTTAAGTTTTAATTTTTATTTATTTATTTGTAGTTTATTTTTTATTTTTAGTTTTATAAATTTATTTTAATTGATATTTGGTAAATTTTTTTAGTGGATTTATTTACCCAATTTATTTTATTGCTTTATTTTTACTAAATAAATTACTTTTAGTGTATATATATGTACGTATATATAATTATTCCGAGCTTGTTCACGAGCTTTTCGAGCCGAGCTTGGGTCGACTCGGCTTGTTTAGGTTTCGAGCCGAACCCGATCTCGAGTCGAGCTCACTCGAGCTGAGCATTGACCGAGCTTTGACCGAGCCAAGCCCGAGTAGCTCGCGAGCCGGTCAGGCTCATTGTCACCCCTAAGTCTAACAGACACTTGCCTCGGTACGCTCAGATACATGGTCGAATCCTAGATCATGAAAGAGTAACAGTCATTACGTGAAATAAGAGTCAAACTTATTCTTATACACAAAGTTTAAATTCGTATTGATATTCACTGAAGTGTGAGGGTGAGAAGATCGAGAGGAGCTAGGCTAAGCTGAAAAGTGGTCACACGCGTCTCGAGTACCTTTACACAATTAATACACTATTTTAGTCACTTATTCGTTTTACTATTATCTAAATTGAATAATTAAGTACATATACATGATTTGGGTTTAAGGTCAGATTCGGTGGTCTTAGAGTCGAAATTTCGCAAAACGAGCTTCAAAAACGGACTCAGGATGTTGAAAAACATAAAATAAGGCTTTTCGAAAATTTTGACTTTTGGGTCAAAGTCAACGCTGACGTCAGCTGGTCAACCCTCACCTTTCTTCTTTTTTTTATCTAATTATTTAACCGGGTATTACATATAACATGTGTAACATAATTGGTCACTTAATTTCATATCATACTTTATACTAGCAACATACACTGTACATATGTACACACAATTGCAAATTTTAGTCCAACAAACGGACCCTAAGAGTTTGTGTTTTATTTTTTTCTTTAGTTAGATTAATTTTGATATTTTTAGTAAGCTAAAAGTTGGATAGATGTTGAAATCTTAATTAATCTCAAAATGGTAGAGATAAAATTAGTTGATTCTAAACATCTTAACTAATATAAGCTTAAAATACACATATACTATATATAATATGCTTAAATATTTAAATAATTTAGTTAATTAACCAATATCAAACCAAATAAACTGAGTATCAAATTTGAAAAAAAAATCATTAACTATTAATCGACCGAATATTTAATTAAGAAACTGATTAACAAAACTAAATTTAGTTTAGGTGAGTAAAATTGATATTAACCAAACAATGAAAACCCCAAAGTGTTATCGTTCAAAATTTTGATTCCACAAAAATGGTTTGGATATTTATTTCTAAAATAATGGTATTTGAAACTTAATAATATTAAGAAAAAGTAGCAAATATGCTAAAAATTGGCTAAGAACGGCTGTGAAGAAGCAATAGCATAGATAGTAGCGCCATTAAACATATTCAAATCATCGGCAGTTTTGTTGGGATCTATAACTGAGAAACGAATACTAAGCCTGAACCTCATAAATTCGAAAACCTGAGCAGTTCGGTCACAGTAATCCAGCATTAGATGACGCAGCGGTGTGTTTATCCCAATCAAGTAGACAAAGTCAGAATCATTTTCTAACCCCAACACTTCCAAACGAATCACCCTCTCGTACTTTGCGTGAGGAAGAGAAATCGTTGGAACATCGTGAAGAAAAATGAGAGTCGATTCAGATCCTGAAATGTACTCGTCACGCCGAATAACATCGATTGAATCCCCATCTTCCAGTTGCAATTCACTGGGAACTGAGTATGGGTTTAAAGCTGAGTCGTCAAAAAGAAACCGGACAGAGTTTAGAGGAACACCAAGGCGTCGAGTGTAACTCATCATTAGTTTGCTAAACGGAGTGTTTCGGTGTGAATCTATGAAGGAAATCGATAAAGGAATTAGGAAATTAGGGATTTGTGAAAGAGGGAAACCGAGAGAAATCTCTGTATTTTATTAAAAATGAATTCTCAAAGTTTATACAAAATTCATTACAAATAACAGCCCAAATGATTTACATTTATAGCCCAACTATGTAACTACCCTGCTGACTCACACAATCTGTTACAAACGGCCCAACAATAGGAAACAACCTCAACAGACTAACTTCTCTTAACATTTCCCATGCTTCTTCAACTCTGAAGAACTTCGATTATTTAGTTTAAAACGAAAATCTTCAAATTTACTAGTAGTAATGGCCTTTGTAAACAAATCAACAACCTCATTGCAAGCAGGTACATAGTTAACCTGCACTTCATGAGAAAGTACCTTTTCACGAACAAAAAACAGATCAAGTTCAACATGTTTCATCTTTGTGTGCATGACTGGATTCGCAGCCATGGCAACAACACTTGTATTATCACTCCAAAGAACTGGTATATCAGTTGATTCAACACCCATATCTTGAAAAAGAGCCTTCAACCACATGAGTTCAGAAGCAGCATCAGCAAGACTACGAAATTCAGCCTCAGCTGTTGATCTTGACACTGATCTTTGCTCTCGAGAACTTCAGGAAATAAGATGCCTACCTAGAAAAACACAATATCCTGATACAGAACGTCTGTCATCAGGGTCACTGCCCCAATCAGCATCCGAAAAAGAGACCAATGCAAGATCAGAAGAGCAAGAAGAAAACCAAAGACCAAAATCCAGTGTCCCCTTCAAGTATCTAAGGATACGCTTCACGGCTAACTAATGAACATCAGTGGGATGTTGCATAAATTGAGCTACTTTATTCACTGCAAAGCAAATATCAGGACGAGTATGACAGATGTACTGCAAGGCACCTACAACACTCCTATATTGATGAGGATCAGCAAGAAGTTCTCCATCATCCCTACTTAGCTTGGGAGTCAAAACTATAGGGGTAGCAGCAGCATTAAGGTCTTGAGAACCAGTCTGAACAAGAAGATCAATGACATACTTTCTTTGAGATAAAAGCAAACCACCATCAAAAGAAAGTACTTCAATACCAAGGAAAAATTGAAGTGCACCTAGATCCTTCACAGAAAATTGAGAGTGTAACTGTTGAACTACACTGTCAACATGCTTGGAGCAAGAACCAGTAAGCAAAATATCATCTACATATACTACAACATAGGTAGTAAGAGATGCAGTCTTGTATACAAACAAAGAAACATCTGCCCTAAAAACTTTGAAACCCAAATAGACTAAGTAATCTTTGAGTTTTGTATACCAATTTTTAGGGGCTTGTCTAAGACTATACAATGTCTTTTTCAACTTGCACACTAAAGGCATACCATTAGCATCTTTGTATTGAAAACCATCAGGTTGCTGCATGAATACATCCTCAACAAGATCACCCTTAAGGAAGGCATTGTTGACATCAACTTGTATAACAAGCCAACCTTTGGTGACATCCACTGAAAGCAAGACATTCACAGTAAAGGACTTAACTACTGGACTAAATGTGTCTGTAAAATCATGTCCAGCCAGCTGTGAATATCCTTTTGCAACTAGACGAGCCGTATACCTTTCCACTGACCCATCAGATTTTCTTTTCACCTTGAAAATTCATTTGCAACCTATGGCTTTTCTATTTGAAGGTAATGAAACAAGCTCCCATGTGCCATTTTCCAACAAAGCATCATATTCTGCCATTACAGCAGCTTTCCATTCTGGTTGTTGCAAAGCTTCATGTACATTACTTGGAACATCATCAAGCTGAAGACTATAAACCTTGGGCTTGAAGATTCCAAGCTTGCTCCTGGTAACCATAGGATGAGTAATGGGAATAGAAGAGCTTTGCTGATGTTGTCTAGCATTGTCCTCACAAACATCAGCATGATGAACCTCCTCAACTAAATCAGCATGATTATCCTCCTCAACTAAATTTGTAACCCCCTCGTCCCGGTCTGGCCGGATGACCGGTCCGAGTGGGCCACACGGGGAAAACCGAAGCGAAACCCGTTAAGGTTCCCCCTCGGTTAGCAACCCTATTTTTTTTCTTTTACTTAATCTTTTCTAAAGGTTAATTTAAGTCCTATGTGATCAAACAACGGAATAAAATACAGGAGATAAACATTAGAACCCAAAACAGCATTTAAACAGCCCAATTTTAAACTTTTAAACATGCCGTTTCGAAACACCCTTGAGGCGTATCGAAATGCCTTGACCAGGTCAACTGCCCCAGAGCCTATGCAAGGGGTCGTATCGAAACAGTGGTCAACTGTTCCGAAACGCCCTCAACGGTCAACTTCTCGTGGTCAACGAGATTTCGACTGTTTCGAAACCCTCAGACCCGTTTCGAAACCCTCAGACTCGTTTCGAAACGCCTTCATCTCGTCATTTTCTCAGAATTCCAGTAGCCAAATCGTTCCGAAACCCGTATCGGAACAGGGGATCTCAGAGGCCAAACCGTATCGAAACGCGTTCCGATACGGGGTCCCTGAAGCCTACCCGTTCCGAAACGACCCAGCCTGTTTCGAAACGCTGGCTGCCTAAAACCTTTGAAAGACAGATTTAGGGGAATTTCAACAAGTCTAATGGTCCCAAAGGACCCCTAAAGGCACACAACACCAACAAACATAGTCTAGAGGCATACATATTATGTCAAGCATACTCAAACACACTCAAGGCATAAATTTAAACCATCATACATACATGACAAATTCACATTAGCCTTTCCTACAAATCATGCTTGAAAACATTGATAAGCGAAAGCACCATTCATCCCATAAGGGTTTACATGCCATGAAGCAAACTTAAACATCCAAAGGGCATACATCAAATGAGCATTTGGCAAGGTATATCATGCTTACAAACCAAGTCAAATCATAAACATCAAAATCACATATGAGTCATACAAAGCTCATACAAACACACTCTCTTGCCACATTCCTTAACTACTACATAATTAATAACCGTACTTGAGCAACAAAACTTGGAAGCCCTTATTGCCTTGCTCCGAGCTAACACCATTCTAATGATCTACATTGTTGAAAATGAGAGCGTAAGCTATAAGCTTAGTGAGGATGCTCTAAAACTGAAAACATCAACAATGCAGGGTTCAAGCATGTATTCCCTAAATCTCCTATCTAACATGCATAGGTAATTTCACAAGTAGACCTAGCTAGTCTTTCAAGAGGCATAATATGGCATCTTACATCATACTAAGCTCAACCATCATATATCAACATCATATATCACAATCATATGAACAAGTTTAATTGGCCACTATTAGTTACCCGGATGTGCGGATTTAATCTCAACAATCACTTTACCTCGGTGGGATTACACTCATCACCGGACCTTGCATGGGCGGGATTCCAGTCATCACCACATGCCCTACAGATGGGATTCCACTCATCATCCCGTAGAATATATATAAAAGCTTCCGGTGGAATATTACATCACCGTACTCCTCCTTGATGACTTAACGCCATCAAGGCCACGTATGTTTTGACTCAATTTGTGTGCACACTAATCCTAATGATCGATCATTTACACTCGGTAAGTTAATTAGTGCGAATTTACATTTACCACATCACATATCCATAAACCATATCTCATGCTCATCACATACACATATCGTGGTATACATGTGCAAAACAACCACATATCACAAGAGCATAAATAAGCAATACACATAGCGTTTAATGGAAATCAATAGCTAAATTAACAACTTGAATTCATATAGAAATGGCCTACCAAGCACATTTCAACTCACACACTACACACACTCGAACCAAACTTTAAAACATGTTTAAAAATCACTCACCGCCCTTCCTTAGCAACCAAAAAAAGTCTCCTACAAGCCCGGATTCGATTCCAATGCTTCTCCAACGTCTCCTCTTGCTTCTAGCCAATCAAAAACACATCCATTATTCCCAATCAATGATAAAATTCAGTCAACACTCAACTCTTGAGCCCAAACTAACTTCAACCAAATTTCCAATCAAAACAAACCCCCAAAATTGCCCATTTTCGCGCTCCTTCAAACCCTAGATGAAAATTCCATTTTCAATCATCCAAATGACCCCAAAATGGTCCCAAAACATCATCCTAACATACATAAACCATCAGCCCTCTAATTTCAACCTAAAACCCACCAAAAACCAAGTTTTAGACATCTCAAAAATTGCCTCAAGAACCCATTTCGGGTTTTCACCAAAACCCAACCATTTTAACATATTATATTCATTATAAGGTAAATAAACTAAAACCCAACATTACATTTCAAAACAACTTGAAAATCTTCATAAAAACTCAAACTTTAACCAAACCCTAACATTTCAAAAGTTCATAGTTTTAAAATCTATGACCATGGATAGATAGGAAATGATGAGGAGAGTTAGAAAATGTTTTTACCTCTCAAAATGGCCTTGGAATGAAGGTAAGATTCAATGGAATAGTGATTTTGAGTTTGAGAGAGTTTGAAAAGGGGATTTGGGGTTTCTAACGTTGGAAAGGGGAGTGGGGAGAGAAGATGACAACTTTTTAAAAGTTGTCTTGCTTTTAAAATTCTTTTGGGTCAAATTACCACATTGGTCCCTCCCCTTTTTATTAAAAACCAATTAGACCCTAATTAAGGTTGAATTGATTTAATTTAATTCTACAGACTCGGACCACTAACCCGACTAACTCCTAGCCCCAAAACACGGGAGTTACAACTCTCTCCCACTTAAGGAATTTCGTCCCCGAAATTACCTAACTGAAAGAGATACAGAAACTACCTTTCCATATCCTCCTTCCTCTCCCAAGTGGCCTCATCCACACCTCGACGTTGCCACCGCACCTTTACTAACTCAATCGATCTACCCTGCAACGCCTTACTGTCAGAAGCTAGAATCTCAATCGGTACCTCTTCATAAGTCAAATCCGGATTCAATTCAATCTCCTCTACGGGCATAACATGTGATGGATCAGACCTATACTTACGGAGCATCGAAACATGGAACACATCGTGTATCTTCTCTAGCTCGGATGGCAACCGCAACTGATAAGCAACCGGACCAACCCTCTTCACAATCTCATACGGTCCTATGTACCTCGGACTCAACTTCCCTTTTCGGCCAAATCTCATTACTTTCTTCCACGGAGACACTTTCAAGAATACCTTCTCACCCACTGAGAACTCAACTTCCTTCCTCTTCAAATCGGCATAAGACTTCTGCCTATCCGAAACAGCATTCAATCGATCACAAATCAATTTTACCTTGTCAGTTGTCCCCTTGAGCAAATCTGGCATAGGTAACAATTTCTGTCCCACTTCGGCCCAACAAACTGGAGTTCTACACTTTCGGCCATACAAGGCCTCATACGGAGCCATTTGAATGCTCAACTGAAAGCTATTATTGTAAGCAAACTCTACTAGAGGCAAGTGCTTCTCCCACGTACCCTGAAAATCTATGATGCAACAACGCAACATATCCTCTAAGATTTGAATATCTCTCTCTGACTGACCATCTGACTGAGGATGATAAGACGTGCTGAAGTTCAAACGGGTACCCAAAGTTGTATGCAGACACTCCTAAAATCGAGAAGTAAACCGTGGATCTCTATCTGACACAATGAACTTTGGCACACCATGCAGTCTAACAATCTCACCAATGTACAAATCGGCCAACCTATCTAGAGTGTACGTAGTATTGACTGCCAAGAAGTGAGCACACTTCGTAAAACGATCTACTATCACCCAAACTGAGTTCTTCTTCGTAGGAGTCAAAGGCAAACCCAAAACAAAATCCATGGTGATGTTTTCCCATTTCCATTCCGGAATTCTCAACGGTTGCAACAAACCTGAGGGAACCTGATGTTCCGCCTTCACTCTCTAACACACTAAGCACTTACTCACAAAGTCAGCTACATCTCTTTTCAAGCCAACCCAAAAGTACTCATTCTTCAAATCACGGTACATCTTCGTACTTCCAGGATGCATAGCAAACAGACTACTATGGGCTTCAGTTAAGATCGTACATCTCAAGTCACTGTCCTCTGGCACTACTATCCTATCTTTGAAACACAAAACCCCATCGGTGCTGAAACTGTAGTCTGAAGATCTACCCTCGGCTATATCTTGCACGAGAGGTGCCAAAGATCCATCTAAGAGCTGCTTCTCTCTAATCAACTGACCTAAAGTAGGTCTAACCTGAAGCTCGGCTACCAAGCCACCATCTCCGGACAAACTCAATCTAGCAAACATGGCTCTCAAATCCACGGCTATTTTTCTACTCAATGCATCGGCCACTACATTGGCCTTACCCGGATGGTACTCAATGGTAAGATCATAGTCTTTTAGCAACTCTAACCACCTACGCTGTCTGAGATTCAAATCTCGCTGAGTCATAATGTATTTCAAACTCTTGTGACCGGTATACACTGTGCATTTCTCACCGTACAAATAGTGCCTCTAAATCTTTAGAGCAAACACAACTGCAGCTAACTCTATGTCATGGGTCGGATAGTTGCGCTCGTGGGTCTTCAAATGTCTCGAGGCATAAGCCACTACTCTCTTGTCTTTCATAAGGACACACCCTAGTCCTACATAAGAAGCATCATTGTAAACTACATAGTCCTTCCCGGACTCTGGCTGAATCAAGATAGGAGCTTGGGTCAAAGCTTCTTTCAATTTCTCAAAGGCTCTCTGTCTTGCATCTGTCCACTCAAACTGAACACTCTTCTGTAGCAACTGTGTCAAAGAAGCGGCTAACTTAGAGAAACCTTCTACAAATCTCCTATAGTATCCAGTTAAGCCGAGAAAGCTACGTACCTCTGTCACAGACTTCGGTTGCTTCCATTCAACAATGGCCTCAATCTTCTTCGGATCGACTCTAATCCCATCGGCTGACACTACATGTCCTAAGAAGACTACCTCTCGGATCCAGAATTCACACTTGCTTAACTTCGCATACAACTGATGATCTAGCAAAGTCTTCAAAAATAGTCTCAAGTGTCGGTCACGGTCTTCTTCAGTTCGCGAGTACACCAAGATGTCATCTATAAACACAACTACAAACTGATCTAGAAACTGATGAAAAATCATATTCATCATATCCATAAAAGCAGCCGGTGCATTAGTCAACACAAATGGCATGACTAAGAACTCATAGTGACCATACCTAGTCCTGAAGGCCGTCTTCGGTACATCAACCTCTCTTACCTTTAGCTGGTAGTAACCCGATCTCAAGTCAATTTTCGAAAAGACTGATGCTCCTCTCAACTAATCAAACAAGTCATCAATTCTAGGCAACGGATATTTATTCTTCATTGTCAACTGATTCAACTGTCTATAGTCTATACACATTCTCATGATTCCATCTTTCTTCTTCACAAACAAAACTGGTGCACCTCAGGGTGAAGAACTAGGTCGAATGAAACCTCTATCTGTCAATTCTTGCAACTGAGTCTTCAACTCTTTCAATTCTTTCGGTGCCATGCGATACGGAGCAATCAAAACAGGAGCTAAATCAGAATAAGTCTCAATGGTGAACTCTACCTCTCTGTCCGGTGGTAACCCTGGCAACTCTTCCGGAAACACACTGGGAAAGTCACATACTGTCCGGATGTCCTGAGGTCTAACCTCACTCATGTTAGGGTTCATCACATACGCCAAGTATGCTTCACACCCCAACTCAACTAACCTCTTAGCCTCTAAAACTGAAACCACATTGGACAAGAACTTCAAATTGTCACCCACCACTACAATCTCATAGTCATCTGTGAGCCTCAAAGAAATCCTCTTAGTTTCAAAATCTATCCTAGCTCTATGCTCCGTGAGCCAGTCCATACCCAGAATCACATCAAAACTATAGAAAGGTAGCTTCATCATATCCACTGGAAACACATGTCCCTGAACCATCAACGGACACCTTCGGTACATCTTTCTAACAGCTACCGTGTCCCTAAAGGAACTAGTAACACTGACTCCTACCTCTAACATTTCACAAGGCAAATTCAAAGACTGTGCATGCTCACTCAATATGTAGGAATGTGTAGACCCAGAGTCAATCAAAGAAAGCAAACCCAAAGACTGTATCGAGAAGTTACCTGCGATCACATCGGTGTCATGCTGATCCCCACGCTGAGCGTAAACTCTGGCCTGACCTCCGCTCTCCGGCTGAACTGCAACTACATGTGCTATGTTCCTCTGACCATCGTTCCTCGGCTGGAAGTTACCTCTACTGCGCCCGCGGCCTCTCTGAAAGTCATTGGCTCTAGCAGGAGCCTGAGCTGGTGCCTGTCCCACCAGATGTGGATAATCACGCCTAATGTGGTCTCTAGCTCCACAACTCCAACATGAGTGGAAATTTCCCCAACACTCACCGGTGTGGTTCCTCCCGCAAGTAGCACATGTGGGCAACTTCCCACCAGCTCTCTGGCCCTGTTGGCCCCTACCGTGGTTACCGCCACCACGTCTATGATCATAATGATGTATGTTGTCCCGATGTCTCTTGGAATCACCTCTATCAAAGTTGTTGGACCTCTTACTCGAACTAGATCCACCAGACCACTTGGTCAAGCTCAAACTGTGCTCTAAGTCCTTGGCCCTCGCGACCAAGACATCAAAATCAGTGTAGTCTGAAGCTAGAGTATACGTCTTGATCTCTTCACTCAGCTCATAACGAAAACGGTTACAACGTTCCACCTCAGTAGGAACAAGCTCAGGTGCATACTGACTTAGTCTGACAAATCGAATCTCATAGTCTGTCACGGACATACTCCCCTGAAGCAAAGCCATGAACTCCATCTTCCTCTCATCGAGGTATCGCGGACCCAGATACTTCTTACGGAATGCTGACTCGAAGAACTCCTAAGTAATCTCGGCCTCATCCATACCCGTAGTAATGGTGACCCACCAAGTGTAGGCATCACCCTGAAGCAAGGACTCAACACATCCCAACTTGCGCTCACCAGTACATCCCATCTGAGCAAGGATACGGACAGTCTTCTCAAACCACAACTCTGATCTCTTTGGAGTAGACCCTCTGAACTCTTCGGCCCCTAGGCCCCGAAGTCTCTCTAATGGCAAACCAGTGCCCTCACCCTGATGGTGTGTTGCTGCCTGACCCCCAGCTACTGCAGCCTGAAATGCCCTGGCTATCGCCTGAACCAAGGGAGCTAAGTCTATACCGGCCAGTTCTTGGCCACCTTGGCCTCCCTGAGGTCCCTCTCCTTCGGCCCCGGCCTCGCCTCCTACTCCAGGTGGAGAAGGTGGTGGTGGTGGAGGTGGTGGAGGAGCTCCAACTCTTACCACAGGCTCTCCCACTTGAGTGTCAACCCTAACTACTGGCTCAACTCCTGGAGCCGCTGCCCGTGGTTCCGGTCAAACCATCCTAGGCCTCCCACGTGGTCTCATGGTGCAGCTAGCAAGGTAATAACTACAACAACAAACAAATAGGGATTACGTTAGCCAAAGCAAGGGTCCAATAGTGCTCAAGTACTCCTTTTACCAAAAATCTTTTTAAATTAAGTAATAGTAGCAATGGGCACACACTCTACACCAGACACAATAACTCATGCTTCAAAACATCATACGAACAGTCAAATATCAAGATATCATGGCAAGCATGCATTGAAAAACATGATCACTTAACATATCAAGCTTACCTCACTTACCTGCCTGAGGTCTCGGTAACCTCAGGCTCTGATGCCAACAAATGTAACCCCCTCGTCCCGGTCTGGCCGAATGACCGGTCCGAGTGGGCCACACGGGGAAAACCGAAGTGAAACCCATTAAGGTTCCCCCTCGGTTAGCAACCCTATTTTTTTCTTTTACTTAATCTTTTCTAAAGGTTCATTTAAGTCCTATGTGATCAAACAGCGGAATAAAATACATGAGATAAACATTAGAACCCAAAACAGCATTTAAACAGCCCAATTTTAAACTTTTAAACAGGCCGTTTCGAAACACCCTTGAGGCGTATCGAAACGCCTTGACCAGGTCAACTGCCCCAGAGCCTATACAAGGGGTCGTATCGAAACGGTGGTCAACCGTTCTAAAACGCCCTCAACGGTCAACTTCTCGTGGTCAACGAGATTTTGACTATTTTGAAACCCTCAGACCCGTTTCGAAACGCCTTCATCACGTCATTTTCTCAGAATTCCAGTGGCCAAATCGTTCCGAAACCCGTATCGGAACAGGGGCTCTCAGAGGCCAAACTGTATCGAAACGTGTTCTGATACGGGGTCCCTGAAGCCTACCCGTTCCGAAACGACCCAGCCCGTTTCGAAACGCTGGCTGCCTGCAACTTTTGAAAGACAGATTTAGGGGAATTTCAACAAGTCTAATGGTCCCATAGGACCCCTAAAGGCAAACAACACCAACAAACATAGTCTAGAGGCATACATCTTATGTCAAGCATACTCAAACACACTCAAGGCATAAACTTAAACCATCATACATACATGACAAATTCACATTAGCATTTCCTACAAATCATGCTTGAAAACATTGATAAGCAAAAGCACCATTCATCCCATAAGGGTTTACATGCCATGAAGCAAACTTAAACATCCAAAGGGCATACATCAAATGAGCATTTGGCAAGGTATATCATGCTTACAAACCAAGTGAAACCATAAACATCAAAATCGCATATGAGTCATACAAAGTTCATACAAACACACTCTCTTGCAACATTCCTTAACTACTACATAATTAATAACCGTACTTGAGCAACAAAACTTGGAAGCCCTTCTTGCCTTGCTCCGAGCTAACACCACGCTAATGATATGCATTGTTGAAAATGAGAGCGTAAGCTATAAGCTTAGTGAGGATGCTCTAAAACCGAAAACATCAACAATGCAGGGTTCAAGCATGTATTCCCTAAATCTCCTATCTAACATGCATAGGTAATTTCACAAGTAGACCTAGCTAGTCTTTCAAGAGGCATAATATGGCATCTTACATCATACTAAGCTCAACCATCATATATCAACATCATATATCACAATCATATGAACAAGTTTAATTGGCCACTATTAGTTACCCGAATGTGCGGATTTAATCTCAACAATCACTTTACCTCGGTGGGATTACACTCATCACCGGACCTTGCATGGGCGGGATTCCACTCATCACCGGACCTTGCATGGGCGGGATTCCACTCATCACCACATGCCCTACGGATGGGATTCCACTCATCATCCCGTAGAATATACATAAAATCTTCCGGTGGAATATTACATCACCGTACTCATCCTTGATGACTTAACGCCATCAAGGCCACGTACGTTTTGACTCAATTTGTGTGCACACTAATCCTAATGATCGATCATTTACACCCGGTAAGTTAATTAGTTCCAATTTACATTTACCACATCACATATCCATCAACCATATATCATGCTCATCACATACACATATCATGGTATACATGTGCAAAACAACCACATATCACAAGAGCATAAATAAGCAATACACATAGCATTTAATGGAAATCAATAGCTAAATTAACAACTTGAATTCATATAGAAATGGCCTACCAAGCACATTTCAACTCACACACTACACACACTCGAACCAAACTTTAAAACATTTTTAAAAATCACTCACCGCCCTTCCTTAGCAACCAAAACAAGTCTCCTACAAGCCCGAATTCGATTCCAATGCTTCTCCAACGTCTCCTCTTGCTTCTAGCCAATCAAAAACACATCCATTATTCCCAATCAATGCTAAAATTCAGTCAACACTCAACTCTTGAGCCCAAACTAACTTCAACCAAATTTCCAATCAAAACAAACCCCCAAAATTGCCCATTTTCGTGCTCCTTCAAACCCTAGCTGAAAATTCCATTTTCAATCATCCAAATGACCCCCAAATGGTCCCAAAACATCTTCATAACATACATAAACCATCAGCCCTCTAATTTCAACCTAAAACCCACCAAAAACCAAGTTTTAGACATCTCAAAAATTGCCTCAAGAACCCATTTCGGGTTTTCACCAAAACCCAACCATTTTAACATATTATATTCATTATAAGGTAAATAAACTAAAACCCAACATTACATTTCAAAACAACTTGAAAATCTTCATAAAAACTCAAACTTTAACCAAACCCTAACATTTCAAAAGTTCATAGTTTTAAAATCTATGACCATTGATAGATAGGAAATGATGAGGAGAGTTAGAAAATGTTTTTACCTCTCAAAATGGCCTTGGAATGATGGTGAGATTCAATGGAATAGTGATTTTGAGTTTGGGAGAGTTTGAAAAGGGGATTTGGGGTTTCTAACGTTGGAAAGGGGAGTGGGGAGAGAAGATGACAACTTTTTAAAAGTTGTCTTTCTTTTAAAATTCTTTTGGGTCAAATTACCACATTGATCCCTCCCTTTTTTATTAAAACCCAATTAGACCCTAATTAAGGTTGAATTGATTTAATTTAATTTTATGGACTCGGACCACTAACCCGACTAACTCCTAACCCCAAAACACGGGCGTTACAAAATCAGTTCCACTTAACACATCATCACCAACAAGTTGATCTAGAATAGTTTCAACAGGAACTGAAACATTTTCACTCACAAAAGGAACATCACCAGTTTCAATTTCCTCATGTGGTGAAGCAGCAGAAGAAAGAACAGGTGAACCAGGAGAAGCAACCTCTACTGGAACACTCTCAACATTCTGATGACCAGCAGAATGCTCACTAGGTAAATGGTCAGATGCACCAAGATGAGGAGAGGCAACATGAGATATGGGAGCAGTAGAATCAGACACAGTGCTGGAATTTGCCAAATCCTCTTCAACAAACAACTCAGGGGAACGAAACACATCCAGATTGGGAGAATCTGATGAACCATCTTTAAAACAAGGAAACACTCCCTCATCAAATACCACATGTCTCGAGATGTACATACGACCAATGGAAGTATCTAAACGATGATAACCATGATGTCTAGGAGAGTATCCTAAGAAGAGACAATGTTTTGATCTAAAGTCCATCTTATGATGATTGTAGGATCTCAAAGAAGGATAACACAAACATCCAAACACTTTAAGAAATTTATAATTAGGTGTTTTATTGAAAAGAAGTTGAAGCAAAGGAGATTTATTATTGAGAACTTTTGAAGGCATTCTATTGATTAGTAAACTACACTAAGAACAGCAAAGGACCAGAATTTTAGGGGTAAGGAAGCCTGTACAAGCAAGGTTAAAGCAGTTTCTATTATGTGTCTATCTTTCCTCTCAACAATTCCATTCTGTTGAGAGGTTCTAGGACAAGTAACCCTATGTTGAACACCTAACTGTTGCAAGACATTTTCAAGAAACCTAAACTCTCCCCCACCATCAGTTTGAACAGCAAGCAAATTAGTAGATAACTGAGTTTGCACAAGTTTGTAGAAGAGACTAAAAGCCATAGTAGCATCAGATTTATTCTTCAGCAGGTAAACCCAAGTATTTCTACTAAACAAATCAACAAAGGATATGTAATATCTATAGCCATCAGAAGGAACTGAAGAAGGACCCCATACATCTACTTCTACCAATTGAAAAGGATGAGTGTATACAGTAGTGGAATCCCTAAAAGGAAAAGCATGACATTTACCAAGCTGACATGCATTACAGACAGAGTTTCTATCTACAGACACTTGTTTATTTTAAATAAAACTCACAACATCTGATGCAGGATGCCCCAGCCTCCTGTGCCAAAGCCAGAAATCTGAATAGTCCTGCCTCAAAGCTGTGCAAACCAAAGCTGAACACGAACCAAACGGTGCATGAAACTGATACAATCCTTGTTCCTGGGACCCCTCAAGCAAAATTGAACCTGTTTTCTCATCCTTCACATAGCAGCAAGTAGCATGAAATTCAAAGTAAACATAATTATCAGCAGTAAACTTGGACACAGACAATAGATTCCTGGTGATTCTAGGTACATAAAGCAACTGATCAAGAACAAGATTACTAGACTCACCAAGCAAAGAAGTGTGACCAATTTGAGTAATATCAAGAGTAAAACCATCACCTATATGCACCTTGCCTTGCCCATTGTATGCATGACCAGTCTGAACACATCCTTGATCACTAGTAAAGTGATGCGTCGCGCCCGAATCCGGAAACCACTTGGCAGAGGGAACATCATGAAGAACATTAACCTGTGGATTCTCAACCAGAGGAGTAGAGGAGCTAGAAACATGGGAATCAGACGAGACAAAAGGAGTGTATTGTTCTTCATATGGTTCATGGGGACAGCAGCAAGTATGTGCCTGAACATCAGGTGTCTTAGCCGAACCACTCTTGAAGCTGTGGTCAAAACGATACCAGCAGCGGTCAACTAGGTGACCAATCTTGCCACGGAGTTGGCATTGTGGACGAGAACGCCCCTTAAAACGACCACCAGAAAAATTAGAAGAGGGAGGACGACCACCACCACGATGAGAATGAACACGACGAGGTAAATTAGAAGTCTCTTCACTAGATTCCTCAGACGGTTGAAACGCAGTGTTGTGGATCCCAATCGGAAGACGAATCGGATCATTGAGCCGTGTCTCAACATCAATTAGAAGAGAGACAGCCGCATCAAATGTATAGGGCTTCTCACTTGCCGAAATCACAGCCACAATTTGCTCGTATCCCACCGGAAGACCATTAAGTACAGAAGCAACTTGCTCAAGCTCCGAAACAGGATTTTCACAAGTAGTGAGCATATCGCAAATATCTTGGACTTGAGAAGTAAATTCACCCATAGAAAGATTACCTTTCTTCATAGATCTGAGCCGACAGTGAAGGCGCATCAGACGAGTCGTGGAAAGCTTTGAGTATCGACGAACAATAGAGCTCCAAATCGCCGCAGAAGTTTCTGATCGAACCAGACGCGAAAGAATTCGAGGACTTATGGTGGATAACAACCACGAAGCAAGAGAATTGTCTTGCTTAATGAACTTAAGATAGAGCGGATTAACAGTGCGCTCACCATCACTGCTCGTAACAAGCTTGGCCGGAATCGGAGTCTCTTCATCGAGAAAATGCTCTAGACTGAGACCACGAACCATCAATTTGACTTGTTGTTGCCACAGCAGGAAGTTGTCGTCGTCGAGACGTACAATAATCTGCTTGTTGGCGATGGTGTGGGCGGAGACACTGTCATCGCTGGAGAAAGAAACTGAACGATCGGACGCCGAATTCGATGAAGCCTCTGGCATGATCACAAATCAGAGGAACTAACAGCACAGGATCAAGAAGACCAAAGCGACTGATACCATGTGAATCTATGAAGGAAATCGATAAAGAAATTAGGAAATTAGGGATTTGTGAAAGAGGAAAACAGAGAGAAATCTCTGTATTTTATTAAAAATGAATTCTCAAAGTTTATACAAAACCCATTACAAATAACAGCCCAAATGATTTACATTTATAGCCCAACTATGTAACTACCCTGGTGACTCACACAATCTGTTACAAACGGCCCAACAATATGAAACGGCTTCAACAGACTAACTTCTCTTAACATTCTGCCCATCCAATAGTGTAAGTGTTCAGCTTCTTCTGAACCACCCTACACCTTTAGAAGAATCTGTTTCTCATCTTTCTGATTAGAAGTAAGAGTGATTAAAGTTGATTACGTTGCAGCTGTTACACGCTGGCCGCCATTGGTATCCATTTTATTTTTCTCAACTGCTTAAATCTGAATGCTACTTTATATAGAGTGTTCAATTTGCAGGAAATAAAAGTAGCCATTAAGTTGAATAAACGTCTCTTTGGGAGATGGAAAGTTGAAATTAATATGAGGTAATAACTACGTTATGCTTTGGAAACATACATGCATGCATTTTGTAAACCATTTTAGATATTTAATATTTTCTAGTTTCTTATCATTAATAAGGCTTAAATGTCAAATTAACCCTCAATGAAAAATAAAAAAATTAATTAAGTTTTTATGAAAATTTTGACACAATTTAACCTTAAAATTCAAATTGCACCTTAAAAAAACTAAATTTCATAAAACTCTCAAAATAACCCTCAAATCTCTATCTCAAGACCCAAATCCCCAAAATTACCATTATTGTAACCGTTAATAGCCTCACCGGAGCCTACCACTACCGTCGCCGGATGCCGCAACCGATTTCTCCCGACCACCCATCGCTAGAAGTCAACGGTAGGTGTACCTATCGACTTTCTAACGTCGAAGGAAGCCGATCGACACACCTACCAAATCATTGAGAGTTTTGTCGGGCTTTACACGAGTCGAGTACTATCGACATGAAACCTCATTTATTCCAAAACAACGTCAGTTCAATCGCAGTAATCAAGCATTAGATAACACAACTTCGTCTCCCGCCCCATCCAATAGCACAACTCCTCAGCTTGCGTTTGGCCTTGCACCTTAACAACAATGGGGTCTTCTTCATAAAACATGAATTCGTCAACCAACCGATTGAACTTTAGACTTCCTCATACTGTCGGTTAACAGTTGAACTACTTGCAGGTTATCAGTTTCAACTATCACTTCCCTGATGTGTCCCTTTCTTTGAGCTATCTTTCAAGACCGTCAAGTGTGAGCCAGAAAATTTATTTAGGGAAAATTACACCAGGAACTACCGAACTATAGGCGTTGACTCGTTTTTGCTATCAACCTTTCAATTGGTCCAACTTTGTGACTAAACTTTATTGTTTGACTCGTTTATGCTACCGCGCCGTTAACTCCTTAGCGGGATGATGACATGATGCACTTACTAACTCCAAGAAGTATTCTTGGAAGAAAGAGTGATTAAAGTTGATTCCGTTGCAGCTGTTACGCGCTGGCCGCCATTGGTATCCATTTTATTTTTCTTAACTGCTTAAATCTGAATGCCACTTTATATAGAGTGTTCAATTTGCAGGAAATAAAAGTAGCCATTAAGTTGAATAAACGTCTCTTTGGGAGATGGAAAGTTGAAATTAATATGAGGTAATAACTACGTTATGCTTTGGAAACATACATGCATGCATTTTGTAAACCATTTTAGATATTTAATATTTTCTAGTTGCATATCATTAATAAGGCTTAGGATGAGTCTACCACGCTTGACGAACATCGTTGAACACCACTAACGTTGAACATTGCTGAACACCATTAAATTAATTAATAAAGATTAAAAATTTCAAGGACTTAACATATAATTATAAATTATTTAAAATAAAATTTTCAATTAAATTATTTTCCATATATATATTATATTTTTATTCTTTTTTAAAAATAATTGAATCAAATATCAAACTTAGTCAATTTAAAAAAAAAAACCTGAACACAATATTCGACCAATAAATCATAAACCTTAAACCTTAAATCCCCATAAAACTTTTACATCTATTTTTCGACCAATGGCTTGGGTTTTTCTTTATCGACTAAATTCTTTCACCTTACTGTATCTTTCGTTCATGCATTGCAATAATGCAGAAACTAGTACAACATTGTTATTATAAAAACATGCTATGATTAATGGTTTTGGCGGTGTAAAAAGATGGGGTTTGTTTGTGTTTCTAATGGGCATTAGCCATTAATGTAATTGAGAATGTAGTAACTAGGACAAATCATGCTGGAAAAATAGAGATGATACTTTGGGTTCTACAAAAAAATAGATGTAAAGCTCTATGAGAATTTAGGATTTAAAGTTTGGGGTTTATTAGTCGAATATTGTATTTAGGGTTTAGGGTTAATCAATTCGAGTACATACAGAGAGTTTTAATTTGGGAATTTGGGTTCTAATTTAGAACTTTGGAATTGATCATGGTTAGTATTTGATCCAATTATTTAAAAATAAAGATTAAAAATATAATATATATGAAAAATAGTTTAATTAAAATTTAGTTTCAAATAATTATTAATTATATGTTGAGTTCTTGAGATTTTTAATCTTTATTAATTAATTTAATGGTTTTCAGCGGTGTTCAACATTAGTAGTGTTCGACGCCCGTTGTAGAATTTTCCTAAGGCTTAAATGTCAAATTGACCCTCAACGAAAAATCAAAAAATCAATTAAGCTTTTATGAAAAAAAATTCACACAATTTAGCCCTCAAAATTCAAATTGCACCTTAAAAAATTAAATTTCATAAAACTCACAAAATAACCCTTAAATCCCTATCCCAAAACCCAAAACCCCAAAATTACCATTGTTGTCGCCGTTGATAGCCTCACTGGAGCCCACCACTACCGCAGCTGGATGTCGCAGCCCATTTCTCCCGACCACCCATCGCTAGAAGTCAACGGTAGGTGTGTCGATCAACTTCCTAACGTCGAAGGAAGCCGAACTCGCGAAAGGAAGCCGATCGGCACACCTATCGTCGATTACCGACGATGGATGGTTGGGGGAAATGGGCGGCAGCATACGACATCGGTAGTGGTGGGCTATAACGAGGCATACAATGGCTGCAGAGCGGAAGTTTGGGGATTTTGGGTTTTGAGTTAGGGGTTTGGGACTATTTTGAAAATGTTTTAAACTGTTAATTTTAAAAAATAAAAATAATAAAAAACATGTCATATTTTGATTGGATAATGAATTTATTTTACATGTTGTTAATGATCAAAGACCTAAAATTACCAAAATGAAACTTTAAGCACTTGTTTCGAGCTAAAAATAGTTTAGGCACCAAAAGTGAGCAACAAGTATTGTTTGATCACTTATTTTGCTATTAAGCCATTATTTAAATATGACGTTTTTTTAATTGCCTAAAGGTGATAACAAGGTAACATTTGTTCATAGATACTCTTAACCCTTTGAAAATGTGGATACACCTTGTAGACAAAAGCGATTTGAACTTGTATCTCCTAAGATGAACATTATCCACTTTTTTTACTGGGACAATTGTTAGATTCAAATATGACATTTAACATACACTCATTGATTGATTAAAGATAATATTCGTACAACGACATGTTACATTTTTGGACAATTTATTTTATTTTTCCTTTTGTTTCCTATTGCATTTTTTTCATTTTTGATCCTTAAATTTGCAAGTTTACGAAGAACCCAATGTTAGACAAGTGGCGTTATTAATCCAAGAATAATACTAAAACAGTAAAATAAATACTGAAAATATTATTAGATCGAACAGAATAAAGTAACTACAAATAAAGTTGAAGCTAAAAATAGAATAACTGAGTAAAACCTGCATTCTAATAATATCTTCCTCTACGACTATACTTGAATCTATTTGTATGACTTCTCCACATGATCCACTAAATACCAACACGCAACGTCTCTCATATTTCTTTTACTGCAAGTTATAACAAATTACCAAGGAAATTAAAAATAATATAAACGAATAAAATAAACTGTAATTCGATTAAGTAGAAACAAGTTGAGGCCTGTGAGAACACAGTTTTCTTAAGATAGATTTTCGGTCACTATTAAGGTGCTTGAGATACGTTGGCCATCTGTCTCCCAGAATACAACAAGTAGATGATCAACAGTAGTAGCGCATCTGCAGAGATCACGAACTGTAACCTTGCATTCCTCTATCACCGCAAACACTTTAGAAAATCACAAAGTAAAAGTAGTAGAAAAATCTTTGTGTTTTTGTAGTTGTTAAAAAAGGTTATTAAACCTAGTAGGTTTGCATACTATTTATAGGGGTAGTAGTTTTATTGGAAATAAAACTTGTGAATTATCTGAATTTTATTTAAAATAAAATTCATTTATCAAATAGCATTATCACAATAATATCTGAATTAAAAGATAATATATTATCAAATATTTATCATTTTAATTCCAGGATATTCAAAAATAATATCCAAATTTAAAGATAATCTCTGGTCATTTATCCTTTTATTTGAGATATTAAAAATGCAACATTTAAAGAAAATTATCTCGTAATGGGTTAAAATATCTGCAAGCCCACTTAGGGCCTGACCGGTCCGGACATTCACATTCACGTTACCAAAATTCTCATTCATCATATTTTTCCAACAATCCCCCACATGAATGAAATTAATTTAATCAAAACATTTTGACTCGATGTGGTGATAGATTTTACGATCAATAATTGCATAGGATAGGTAGGTGTCCGCCCTTGAACCTTCCCGTGTGAAAGTATATTTACATTATTGGATGACCAGTAGACGTGATGTTCTTGAACTGTTCGGCCATTTGTGTAAATGATGATATACTTCACACAACCATTTCCCTGAAGAGAATATTAGTTCTCATGGGTATGTCCATATAGCCTTAGACATCGCTTGGTTCTGCAAGAGTTTGAGAGAACTATGCTCAATAGTCTCCTTGAAGCAGCCTCACTTCAATCTTACATAGGTGACTTATGTTGTTCGGCTCACCGAAACACACAATGGTCATTAAAAGTAATGCTTAGCCTATTCCATTTTGATCATTGTTCACATCATAAGAACAGACTTGGGAGTACAACCCCCATAGTGACCGTACAAGGCCTATGCATGTAGGTTGTGCATTTGAACCTAAATCTTGGGATCTCTAGTCAACTACTTGAAGTCGTTCTAAACAGAGGTTAGCTTTCCAAATGACTAACGCCTGAACGGATTCACTTCCAATCATTCCTTTTGTGAGAATGCCGCATGTGATTAGTTAAAGCCATTGCCTTTGATTCACAATAATTTGGAATCAATCATTACAAATTATCTCTAAGGATGATGTAGTTCGAGTCTGATGCAGCATAATTCAGTGTACAATCAACAGCTTCTAGAAAGCTGATCAGCATTTTCTCGAAGTCAAACTCAGAATTATCTTGAAGACAAGTGCATATAAGATAAATATGAGGTTATCTAGAGGATAAAGTAGAATTCAATCGGAGCCATATGATTCGAATTTATTATCTTTGTCTTTTGTGATAAACCTTTAGATTTAGTTTTAGATTTTTAGTTTGAATATTTTAGCTTTAGCTTTATCTTTTATCTTTTATTTGGGTTTTATTATTTTACATTGTTAGAATTCTTGGGCATATATACCCCTTAGGTTCAACCTTTAGAACTCAAATCGGAATTTATATTTCTATTGATTATTTCTATAAGAGTTCTTATTTTCCTTTTCATTCTTTTACCTTTTTCATTCTTTATTTTTCCATACCAAATGCTAAGCATGATCCAATCCATGCTTATCTAAATTCCTATTTAGCCTAAAGCTTTGCAATGGCTCAATTCTAATCGTGAGAATTGAGTTGCACTTACTAACTCCAAGAAGTATTCTTCGATTCTCTGAAAAATTGAAGTGGCAATCGGCCATTCCTTTAAAGTTACTACATCTTCAACTCAAAAAGTCGACGTTGATTTGAAAGGTGTTTTGACTTACTGTTTGGAAGACGGACCAGTTGGTCGTAATTCGGCTTCCTGCAGACAAATTTAGCAGCGGTGCGCTAAGAGGAATCATAATCGAGTTCGATTCTCTGTGAGACACCATAACTCGAGTTGGGCTCTTCCAATACTCAAAGTAACTTGGTGCTAACGGCGATAGATGTGGTTAAACCAACGAGAATCAGATTTTAGAGATAGACATGGAAATCTCAGTTAACTGAAGAGAATGGTTAGCTGTAGGGGTTGGGCCCTATAGACTGTAACCAGCGTACTATTAAGGAGGGAAAATCTATTTCGATGATCGATCGAAATTGGGGCTAGCAAAGCTGAAGGCTAAAACCATCATTACTGAATACTTCATTTACAATTACTTTTTATATTCATCACTTGTTTTTTACTTAATCGTTTATTCTAAACCCCCTTTATTTTTGCAGATTAATCAAACCAAAAAACGATATTGTCAATTTTGTTAGTTCATGTAGATCGAACCTACTTCTTTATACTATTTTCATTATTTTTTAGATATTACGATTATTTATTTGACAATTTCGGCACTTGTCAAATTGGCGTCGTTGTCGGGAACTTCGGAAAAAGTTACTAATATTGATTCTTGTTTTGATCTATGACTAGGTCGCTACCCGGAGATCTAATCTACAAACCGGAAATTGAAGCACTTGCTCGAAGATTGCGGAGAGAAACCATTTAACGCAGAAGACTATACCAAATCCCAACTTTGACGAGGGGACTCTTAACATCGAGGATATATTCTCATTTGAAGACGACATCGAATCGAAAGACATGGCTGAGCAAACTATCTGAGAGCTCGCTGCAGCACCCGACGAGCAGCAACCATTGTGCATCACGTTTCCAAATAGAGAAACATCGTTCGAATTGAAGACGAGCCCAATTCACCTTTTCCCTACATTCCATGGTTTGCAAAATGAAAACCCACACAAGCATTTAAAAGAGTTTCATATGGTTTGTCAGAATATGAAACCACAAGGAGTATCCGAAGATCAAATTAAACTTCGTGTTTTTCCTTTTTCTTTAGTTGTAGCAATAGATTGGTTATTTTACTTACCGCCTAGCTCTATCGATATATGGGTTGATATGTCTTGATTGTTTCTTGACAGGTTTTTCCCTGCGGCTCGAGCAAGCGAATTTAGGAGAAGCATTGTGGGGATTCGATAAAAGGACAATGAATCGTTATACGATTACTAGGAGTGACTCAAGAAGCTATGCGCCAATTGTCTGCAGCACGGTTTGACGGAACAAAACCTCATGCAATACTTCTATGAAAGATTGCTACCGGTGGAAATGAAAACTATCGATGCGGCAAGCGGAGGAGCCCTTGTTAACCTGACTCCTCAAGCGGTTAGGGAATTGATTTCAACCATGGTTGCTAATGCTCAACAATTTTGCCCAACAAGTGAACCCACTAGATGAGTTCATGAGATAACTACTCCTTCCATCGAAGCTAAAATTGACAGACTTACTAATGTAGTTGAACCTTGCTTACAGGTAAAATAGGTCAAGCGCGCCTATGCGAAATTTGTACCTTGCCTGATCATAAGAGAGATTGTTGTCCAATGCTTAAGGAAGATACTACAACACATATAGATGTCGTAGGGAACTTTCCGGGACCTCCCCAAAGGAGATACGACCCTCACTCAAACACATATAATCCTGGCTAGAAAAATCATCTAAATTTCAGCTATGGGTCCAATGCTCAGTTCAATCAGTCATATAAACCACGTCCACCTATGCCTCAACAACATCAACCCCATAAATCATCATTGGAATCTATAGTAGAGAGGCTAGCACTGAGCATAGAAAAATTCCAACAAAAGGTTGAGGCCGACTTTCAAGAACTTAACAAAGCAGATGAGCCAGCTCGCGCAAACGGTGGAACGACTAGAATCCTAGGGAAAGCTACCTCTCAAACATAACCAAATTCGAGACAAAGTGTGTGTGCCATTACCCTACGTAGCGGAGCTGTCATCGAATATGGAGACCAATAATAATAATAATATTTTTTGTTGTAAAATACTTAAATCATCACTCAACTTTGCTCTAGGACCTATTTTGGTCACTCTACTTTCAAAAAGCTCAATTTACTCATTAAGCTTTACTTTTTGACCTATTTTAGTCACTTTAGATTATTTTATTAATATTAAAGTATGACATAGCATATTTTATTATTATTAAAAATAAAAAATAATTTAAAATAAAAGTAAAATATATTTTATTTATTAATAAATAAAAAGTAATTTAAAATAAAAACCCTAACCCCAAACACCCCCAAATATCCCAAATCCTAAATACCCCCTTATCGGCGCCACTTTCACCGTCGGCCACCACTCCCCCTGTCGCCGATGACAACATCACCCGCCACCGACAGTACCATCGCCCACCGCGGCCCACCGAGCTGCAGATCAGAATATGTATTCCCTTCTGTTAATAATACAACCAATAGAAAGTAAATTGTAGCTGATACTAAAACAACATGTTGCCTCTGTTGAACAGTGTTAATGGATAGCTACAAGGAGAAGGAAGCCATTGGTGAACTATCGAGGGCTATTACATTCGAAGTAGATCTTCATCTTCTACACATACAAGCCGCTTTCAACGAGCATGTCGGTGATGTAGGAGGGTTAATGAGTTGGTGGCGGTGGGCAATAGCACCGTTGGCGGCGAGCGATGTTGTCGTCGGTGGCAGAGGGAGTAGTGACCGCCAATGAGAGTGACGCCGGTAAGGTTTTGAGAGTTTGGGTGTTTGAGATTTGGGATATTTGAGATATTTGGGGTGTCTGGGGTTAGGTTTTTTATTTTAAATTATTTTATTTATTTATTTATTTATTAATAAATATAATATAATTTATTTTTATTTTAAATTATTTTTATATTTAATAATAATAAAATATGTCATGTCATACCTAAATATTAATAAAATAATTCAAAATGACCAAAATAGGTCAAAAAGTAAAGTTTAATGAGTAAATTAAACTTTTTAAAAATTTAATGATCAAAATAGGTCTTAGAGCAAAGTTGAGTGATGATTTAAATATTTTACCCTATTTTTTGAATAGAATAATAATACTATTTTTAATTACTAGTAATAATAATAATAATTAATATAGTAATAATAGTAATAATAATCAAATAAAATCAACGCCCACACCAAAAGCAATTTGATTTCTTCTTCTCGGTGTGATGGAGACCAATCTGTGGCTGATGATGACAGTTGTTGGGAGAGGGTGGTTAGATAGATTAAGGGTTTAGGGGTGCCGACTAGCAAATAGGTTAATTAGGGGTAATTTAAGGATTTGGGGTTAATTTGAGGTTTAAGGTCTGGTTTTATATTTAAGGTTAGGTTAGATTAGGTTAGCGATGGCTGATAGATTGTTGGGGATAATGGTTAGCAAAATAGGGTAAAATTCGAACTTTTTGAGCTCGAGCTCCAATTTTTATTTTTGTGCTTGATAACTTTAAGCCCGCGAGCTTTCTAACCAAGTCGAGCTTAGCCTTGAACTTTTTGAGTTCGACTTGAGCTTAACAATACTTGAGTTTTACCCAGCTCATTTATACTCATAATATTGAGAATGGTTGTTTTAAAAATATCACTTTTCAAAATTATTTATCAAAATAATACTTTTTTAAAAATTATTTATTAAAATAATGTTTTTTTTTTTGTTGCATACATGTGCTTTTGCATACATGGCGTTGAAGCCCTAATAAAGTGATTAAGGCAAGATTCATACATGTGTGTTGCCTTTGCCTCTTTGTGCTATTTAACATGTACAACACATGTTACATTTCTTAAGAGAAAATTCGTTTTTTTTTCTTTGTTACATTTTCTTTTTTTCTTCATTTGATCCTTAAATTGTGGAAGTTTTTGAAGAACCCCACAAAGTCATGCTCCATTAGTCATAAGAGTGTAAATGAATAGAGAGTTCGGTGAACTGTTCATGAACCGTTTGTTTATTAACCTAAAAATACGACTATAAATAAAAAATTTATGTTCGTTTAATAAACGAACGAACACGAACAAAAAAGTGTTCGATTCGTTATGTTCTCGAACAAGTTCGTTTATGAGCTCGTTTATTAGCCAGTTTACCTAATTCATATTTTCCTTTTTTTTTTACGATTTAAATTTTGATGAAGGTACAAACTAAATTGAACACAGAGCGAACTTTAGAGTTTAAACTGTGAATCCTATAGAGCTTAAGGACTAGTTGTGTAATTTTACCATTTTGGCGAAATATAAATGAAATGTTCGCGGATAGGGGTGCTTAACGAGTTGAGCAGCTCGAACTCGACTCGATTAAAACTCGGTAAACGCTCGACTCGAGACCTTAACGAGTTGAGTCGAGCAAAGTCTAACTCGACTCGATAAGTTTGCGAGCAACTCGTTAATTTTTTAAAATATTTGTGGACTGTTACTTTAGTTTTAATATGTTAGTTTGATGAATTTGTGTATTGTTACTTTAGTTTTAATATGCTAGTTTGGTGTATTTGTGGATTGTTAGTTTGGAATTTAGACCTTAAAAGTGCTTTATACACTCTTTTTGATATATTTTTGGTTAAATTTGTTAATTTATGTTAATATTAAGCCTCATATAGTATTGTTAAATTTTACTTTTAGTTAAAAATAAGGCAATTTTTTATTGAGTTTAACGAGCAACGAGTCGAGCAACAAATTTTTTAATGAGCATGAGTCGAGCACAATTTTAACGAGCAACGAGTCGAGTCGAGCAACAAAATCTTTTAACGAGCACGAGTCGAGCACTGCCTAACTCGCGATCGACTCACTTGATAAGCACCCTTATTCGCGGACATATAAACGAACATGTTCGCAAACGTTACACGAAGATGTTCATGAACGTTACACAAAGATGTTCACAAACATATAAAATGAATATGTCCGTAAACATTAAACGAACACGAACACCTTTAAAAATAATAAGCGAACATGCATACGTTAATAAAAATTTAAACAAACATAAACCGAATAAGATCACATTCAAAAATAAATAAACGAAAAATGTAGCATTGATTATTCAAACTTAGTTATTTACACCCGTAATCAGGGACGGAGCCACAGCTCCCATGGGTGGGGCTGTGGCCCCCCCGGTAGGGGAGAAATTTTTTTTTTACCCTTTAATTTCTTATATTTTTTAGAAAAAATTGGGATAATTGTGAATTTGCCCCTCCCACCTTTCAAAATTTATATTTTGCCCCCCTAACTTCAAATCTTAGCTCCGTCCCTGCCCGTAATTATTCATAACTTCCCACGACTGTATCAAGTATGTAAAAGCACGTCCCATCATCAACTCCACTACCAAGGATGTAATTTTGATAAATAATTTCGAGATTATATTATTTTAATAAATAATTCTAAAAATAGTATATTTATATAAAATAACCCTTTAGAATACTTGTTAAAGATTTCTTTTACAATCGTCGACTCAAACACTACATGCTTTATATAGCATTTTCTAGATAGAACCAAATAAAATATTTTAGGGTAAATTATATCAGGTACCACCAAATTATTAAGGGTGATTCATATTTACTATCAACCTTTTAATTGGTTTAAACTTGTCACTAAATTTTATTTTTGGACTTGTGTATAACACCGCGCCGTTAACTCCTTAACGACGTGATGACTTGGATGCTAGACTAAAACGACGTCGTTTTGGTGTCACTATTTTGATACTAAATTGGTCAAAACGTCGTCGTTTTGCTAGAGGAAAATATGAAGGAAAAAATACACTCAATGAGATTTAAACCTAAAACCTTTAGAATAAAAAACAATCTCCTAACCACTAAGCCAACATAACATATTTATTTTGTTTCCAGCATAAATAATATATTCTAAACTTCAGTTTATTATGTAAATAATTTGTATTATGAGATAATCCATCATGAACGCGTTTTATATATCTTAATTATTTTCTTTTCTCATGAAATTTATGTCGACTTGATTTAATAAATATCTATTTGAACAATTGGTTTATTAGCTTAATTAAATTGAATAAAAAATTATCAAATTACAAATACAATTCATAGATATAAGTGAATTTGAAAATATTTTGAAAATTACATAGATTGTTTAGTATGAACTATATGATTTTTCATCTATTAATTTAACAATTAAAGAAGAGATAAATCGCATTGAGCCTAATACAACTAGAAGTGTGACAAAAATAAAAATTAATATGGCAGAATTCCAATTGTAAAAGAAACTCAATTAACTCATAAAGATTAGAGGACATAAACATCCTTAACCAGTTAATCAATTATCATATCTCTGTAAGCTACATAATTTAATAGATGAAAAGAAATTTTATAGTTCAAATATGGTGTATACAAGATGATTTGTTCAGAATTACTATTAATTACGAGAAAAAGAGTTAGGCATTTACAAGGAATTCGAATAGTTTATTTGTTCAGAAAACGTAGGAGCAAATGCAAATGAATGTATACATGTTCCGAAAGAAAAATGTTTTGCCTTTTGATATTACTATTTCAACTAGCGATGTAAAAACAGGTAATCGGATGGGTTTCATGTCGGGTCAAATCGGGTACAGGTCATTTCAGGTCATTTTTTTGTTTTAACTCAACTCGGGTCGGGTGCGGGTCCATTTCAGGTCGGGTCCATTTCAGGTCGGGTCCACTTCAGGTCGAGTCCACTTCAGGTCAGGTCCATTTCAAGTCGGGTCAAAACGGGTCGGGTCCGAAGTAGATAATTGACAGGTTAATTCGGGTTCGAATACACTTCAGGTCGGGTTCATTTCAGGTCGGGTCCATTTCAGGTCAGGTCCATTTCAGGTCGGGTCCATTTCAGGTTGGGTTCATTTCAGGTCGGGTTCATTTCAGGTCGGTTGCATTTCAGGTCGGGTAATTTCAGGTCGGGTTGTTTCGGGTCGGGTAATTCAGGTCTGGGTATTTTCGGGATTGGAATTCTTATTGAGTTTGAGTTCGGTACAATCGTATAAGTAGTCGATAGACTTTAGGTTCGCCTTCGTCAATCGTCATTGATTTGGAGTTAATTATTTAAAGTCATATCAAATTAAAATTATAAAACATTGGAGTAATTAAAACAATAATGAAAATGGTCAATTTGGACTGAAAAGGGATCAATTTGGATTAAAAATAAAGTTTCACGGATTATAATGAACAAAAATATCAAATTAAAATTATAAAACATTAGACAAATTTAAAAGAAAACAATGAAAAAGGGTCAATTTGGAATAAAAATAAAGTTTTGGGGGACTATAATGAACAAAAATATCAAATTAAAAGTATAAAAATTAGAGTAATTAAAAAAACAATAAGTAGAGTTCATTTTAGAATAAAAATAAAGCTTTAGGGTCTAGAATGAACAAAATTTCAAATTAAAATTATAAAACGTGATGAATTAAAATATATATAGGGGTTAATACAAAATTAAAATAAAGTTAAGGGACTAGAATGAAGAAAATATCAAATTAAAGTTATAAAACATTGGACGGATTAAAAAACAATGAATATGGGACAATTTGGAATTGAAATAAAGTTAAGGGACTAGAATGAACAAAGTACCAAATTAAAATTATAAAATACCGGATGAATTAAAAATCAATAAATCAGGGTCAATTTGGAATTAAACTAAAGTTTGGGGGACCAGAATGCACAAAATATCAAATTAAAATTATAAACATCGGACTAATTAACATAAAATCTCTTGACTAGAATGAACAAAATATCAAATTAAAATTATAAAACATCATACTAATTAAAAAAATAAAATTTCAAAATATATACATTGATAGATAAGTACATACATACTTACATACATTAGGGTTTAGGGTTTAGAGTTTATGATTTAGGGGTTTATGTTGAGGATTTAAGGGTTTATGGTTTATGATTTAGAGTTTAGGGTTTAGGAAAAATTCATTAAGGGTTTAGGGCTTAGACATTGATATGTACATATATACATAGTTATATACATTAGGGTTTAGGTTTAGGGTTTAAGGTTTACGGTTAATAGAAAATTTATTAAGGGTTTAGGGTTCATACATTGATAGATATATGCATACATACTTACATACATTAGGGTTTAGGGTTTATGACGTAGGGTTTAGGTTTAGGATTTAAGTGTGTGGGTTTAGGGATTAGGGAAAATTCATCAAGGGTTTAGGGTTCATATATTGATAAATACATAAATGCATACATACTTACATACATTAGGGTTTAAGTTTAGGACGTAAAGGTTTATGGTGTATGGTTTAGGGGTTTAGGTTTAGGATTTAATGGTTTATGGATTAGGGTTCATACATTGATACAAAAAAATAAAAAGTCAAAATCATAAACCCTAAAACCCTAAACATCTAAACCTTTAAACCCTAAAAACACTAAACCATAAACCTTTAAAATAAAACCCTAATTCAAAACCCTAAACCCTACAAATATAAAACTAAAACCCTAAACCCAAAATTGAAACGACTTAGTGCAGTATTTATTGTTCAAATTCTGACCTTCAAACAGCTTAACACAATGGGGAGGTTCTGCGGTACGGCGCCTAATATGCGGCTAATATACGGCGTAACCGGCTAGGGAGGTGACCGATTAAAGATAATGTTTCCGGTAAAAGTTACCGATTATGTTGATCCAAATATCAATATATTCGGTAGCGCCGAATTTGTTGTTAAGTTGGAGCTGATGGGGACTCGGACATTTGGACTATAACAAAACCGGTAAAATTACCGGTTTTGTTGATCCGAATTTCAATATATTCGGTAGCGCCTAATTTGTTGTTTATTTCGAAAGTATCCATACTTTATAAATCATTATCGATACTTTTTTAACACCAATGTAACCGCGGTTGGAAAAAAATGTTGAAAATATCGATATTTTTTTAAGAGTGTGCGCAAAAGAATCGGTACAATAAAAAAAATTCTACATAACCGGTTACATTATTAATTCATATAATCTAACCGGTAAATCTTACCGGATATATTGTTTGGTTTCAATACGTTTTTTAAGAACGTGTGCAAAAGAATCGGTACAATAGAAAATATGAAAACATAACTGATTACTTTATTAATTCATATAATGTAACCGGTAAATCTTTACCGGATTTATTGTTTGGTGTCGAAAGAATCAACACAAGTCAAAAACGTATCGAAACTTTGGGGAATTGTATCGATTATATATATCATAATGATATAACCGGTTAAAAGTATCTACTCTCCCACTCGCCTTTGTATTGCTTGCATTTACAGAAAACCTAAGAGATGAGAGTATTTGAAATCGACCCGAGTTTGGTTGCTGAGAAATACAAGGTAGGCGTTCTTGGAGTCGTGTTGTATCAGAATCGAAAGGAAAGGTTTTGGGTTTGGGGAATTTGAAGTAAAAGGTATGTTGTCGAAACCCTAGTTTTTTGGTAATGTAGTATTGGGTAGTTGGGGATAATGTTTTGGGTTTAGTGATGTTGAAGTAAAATCGGAATTCGGATCGATATAGGTCGAAATTGTGTAATTATATTTAGGAAAAAAATATTGGTACTTTGTTCTGAGAACTTATCGGTAGAAATTAATAATGTCGGTAGAAATTATATATCGATACTTTTGTCAGAAAACTGAAGCGAGATGGGTTCTAAGGATCATGAAGATGTTGTTCAAGATGAGACTGAAATGATTCAAATGGAGGCGGAGAGAGTAGATAGGGAGGAAAATCCGAAGCAACCAAAGGGTGGATTTCTGTACTTCTAGTAAGTAGAAATTGTGAAATAATTAATCTATAAATTGTAATTGGATGAAAGTATTTAAGAACATTTAAACTTTCCTATCATGACAGTATTGAAGAATGTCAGAGGATGAGGGATTGTGGGACTTACACTGTCGGTTCGGTATGTAAATTGAAATTATAGTGAATATATTGGAGGTTGAATATTTTGATTGTTTATGGTTTATGCATAATTTGCAGGTGAGAGACGTGGTGGTGAATAAATGGTACACGATGAGTGAAACTGAGAAGCAACCATTCAACATGTTGTTCATAAATGCTAGAGAAAACTATGAGGCGAAGAAGAAGAAGAAGAAGAAGAAGAAGGTATTCATTATAGTTGTAAATATTTTAATAAATGATATATAAAAACTCTGACATTATATGTATATTATTTACATAGGAAGTGTCGACTAGGTGTAGCATAAAACGAGTGCACCACATAGTAGAGGAGTTGAAAGCGAAGGATAAATCAAATCTGTTGGAAGAAATGGGGTTTGGATCTCTTATTGGGATTCAGGACCGACCAATTCGGAGGGAATTGTGTCGGTTGTTGATGGGAGATTTTGATTTGCAGAAGTGTGATGTGCGATACGGAGAATATTCATTTCATTTTAGTGTCCGAATTGTTGAAGCCGTATTGGGGCTACAAAATAAAGGCCAGAGTGTGGATGAAGTTATAAAGAGGGAGGATTGGAAATTACTTGTGCAGAAGTATGGCCTAACGTCTAATGTGTCATTTGCTACACTTGAGGACGAAATAAAAAGCGGCAAGTATGAAGGGGATGATCTGAAGGCCCGGGTACTATTGTACATTGTCGGAGTATTCCTTTGTCCAACGGGTGATTCATCCCCGAGCAAGGATAGTATGAAGTTATTGTGCGACTCCGGGTTTATAGGTGAATTAAATTGGGCGTCATATGTGTATGACAAATTAATTGATGCAATCAAGACTTTTCAAAAGTCCAAAAACCCCTCATACCTCAAAGGATGCATAGCTGTCTTAGAGGTAAACGAGTTGAATATTGGTATTGGTTTAGAAAACTTTGTAAGTAGTTATTATAGAAAATGATAAAGTTTATAGAAAATGCAGGTTGCATTGTATGATTTTTGGTCAGATTCTTCTTGTGTGCCGACATTCCGAAAAATCGGAGTGGCACGCATCACTGCCTGGGGCAAGGAAGAAGTTGTTCGAGTTATGGCAAAGTTAAAGTTGGAATTACCGAAAAAGAAGGTAAGGGTAATTTCAGTATTTATAGATTACTAAGGAGTTAAAAAAGAAAGATGCTCTAATAATGTAGTTTATTTGTGAAGGTTGGCGAGGAGGAAGAGGAGAAGGTAGAATATAAGGTGAAAGTGAATGAAGGGGGAAGTAAAATTGACATATTGATTGCTGAGTTGGCGGAGGTTAAAAAACTCGTTTCTGATTGTTTGCAAAGACAATCCAGAATCGAACAGGCTATTGAGAGCTTAAAGGGGGAAGTAGGGGAAAAGTTTAATGGTGTTGTTAAAGAAATGGTGGAATTGAGGGGTGAGTTAAAGGGGGTGATTGAAACGGTGGAAAAAAAATTGGATGAGGGGATACATTTAAGTCCTGAAATAAACAAAAAATTGGATGAGGGGATACATTTAAGTCCTGAAATAAACAAAAAGAGGAGTTATGTTGAGGCAAAATATGATGAACTTATAAAAAATGATGAAGAAAATGTAGAAGAATTGATTAAGAGGGTGGAGGAAAATATAAGAGAGGTCCACCATGAAGATACGAGGACACCAGATCATGCAATACATGTAGAGCTCGATTCAGGGTGTCCTGCACCAAAGAAGCAGAAGACTAACAAGGTAAAATGAATAATACAAATGACATCCATTTTGATTATTGTGTTGTGGCTAATATCTATTGATATATCGTAGGTTACAAAGGTCAAAATACCAAGTGGAATTGATGACGTGGAGGCTGCGATGTGTGATTATGTATGGAATAGTGGATTGTTAGAACCATCGTAAGTTATATATATTGCTTTGCGAGTGATATTTAAATAAATGTGGGAAAAAATTAATACAAAAAATTGCTTCTATAGAGATGTTATCCTAGATTACGGGCTCGAACACGGCACAGTAGGCGACCTTGGCTGCTTAAAACCCGGGGAATGGCTAATAAGTCCGATTATTAATTTGAAAGGCTGGTTGTTGGGTTACGACTCGATGAGGAAAAGTTCAGCGAAGCGGAAGATTTGCTATCTACCATCCGAATTTGTGGTAAGTTACATTTTTACACATTTTCGTGTCCAATTTGTTCATGGCTGGTCAATTAATGGAGATTGTTTTTTTAAATGCAGACCGGGTTGATAATGGACGGTCAAAATGCGCCGAATCTTATAAACTTCTATTCTAGAACATTGATGAACCATAATAAATTCACCGATTGTGACATGGTAAGATATTTTTGCGTACATGTTGTTAAGTATTTAAATAATAACAATAAATGTTCTAATATCTTGTGTGACAATTGTTGTAGATCTTCATGCCAATAAACGATTTGAATAATCATTGGTGTCTCTTGGTGTTGGATATGGTTGATCGTGTAGCATCGTTTCTTGATAGTCTACATAGATCTCCCCGGCACAAGACTAGAGTGGAGCAAACCAAGAAAACAGTATGTGTCGATATATTTTGTAATTTATAATGCATAAATTCTTCGTAATCTAATTTTAAATTTTTTTTACGCAGTTGGAATGTTTACATAAATTTAGTGAGGACGAGGCGTTTTGTGCCCAATTTGGGAAGATTAAGGTACCACCGAGGGATTTAAAATTCGTGGTCCGTAAGATGAAGGTGCAAATGAACGGGTATGAAATTTGAGTATTTAATAAGTCAAAAAATTCATTGTGCTTATCTACTATTTGACATTTTGCGTCATTATAACAGACATGATTGCGGAATGTATGTGGTCATGTGGATGGAAGCTATTTCTGAAGGGAGGTCACCGGATGATTTGGTAAGTGGTCCGAAAAGGACTTTATTTTAAAAAAAATTTGGCACTGACATTGACTCCTAATTTGAATGTAGGTTGTTGGGGATTTTGATCGTCCGAGAGTTTTAAACGATCTCGTAAATCACGATTGTAATAGAAGGAGAGCGAAGTTCACAACTGCTTGCCTGGAACGTATGAAAACATAATTATGTTACCATAATTTTTCCCACTATGTAAATGATGATATCATAGTTAGTTTGTTGTAAATTATGTTAACATATTAGCTTCTTGAAAAAGTGTAGAGAAATTCCGTATAAAAAATCCTGAAGAAATCAATACTTATTTTCCTTTATGATGCAATTGTCGATACTCTTGTAAAAATATCGAAACTTTTATACGAAATATATGTATCCTTAGAGTAACAATCCCCGACAAAATCGATACTTTTTTCCTTCATTATCAAATTAATGATACCTTTTGACACAGACGGACTGCCGTAGCTTACTGGAATTAAAGTGTCGATACTTTTTCTGCCGCTATGAGTAAAAATATCGATACTTTTATACGAAATATATGTATCCTTAGAGTAACAATCCTCGACAAAATCGATACTTTTTTTCCTTCATTATTAAATTATCGATACTTTTTGACACAGACGGACTGCTGTAGCTTACTGGAATTAAAGTGTCGATACTTTTTCTCCCGCTATGAGTAAAAATATCGATACTTTTATACGAAATATATGTATCCTTAGAATAACAATCCCCGACAAAATCGATACTTTTTTTTCCTTCGTTATTAAATTATCGATACTTTTTGAAACAAAAGATAGCTTACTATAATGAAAGTTTTGATCCTTTTGGACGCTATGATTATAAGTATCGATACAAATAATCAAAATCAATGTACCCGGAACACATGTCAATGTTTCCGGTACCGATTAAATCGGAAATTTAGGAGGGATTTCTATTTAAACCAGCACTAAACTTAAATCAATCCTCCATTTCGTAATTTTATCGATACTATTGCAGAGATCTCTTCAACTCCAATGACGATTAGCACCGTTCAGAGAAATTGCACCGTTCAACCTGGGTAAAATCAACACCGACGAGGATTTTCTACTACGATCATATTTACAGGTTAGTAAAAGTGACTGATTTTGCGTACTTTAGGGTTAGGGTTTTGCACGATTATGGAGTAACCGTTGCTCTTCTGCATATAACAGTTGTAATGGCACCCAAAAAAGGGGCACTCAAACGGAAGAGAGGTTCTGCTTCCAAGATAAAGTCATCTTCGAAATCAAGGTCTGCTGGTCAAGTAAGTTCAAGTTCTTCTGAAGAAAATTTGTCTTTTGAATCACAAAACTTTAGAAGCACCGATGAGAAACTGACATATGATAGCAATTTCAAAACAAGGAAGATTCGTCCAGAAGTGTTATTGACTTGGACTTTTTCTTCGATGAGAAAAACAAATTTGGGTTTAAAGATACATTTATAGATTGGGGCTGGCTTGAACTGCTTGGTGTAGAACCAAAATATTACCCCAATCTTGTTAGAGTTTTCTACAGTAATGTAAAATTAGACCGCCAGCCTAGTACGGGAAAAATATTAGGATTTACGACTCATGTCATAGGTAAGGACATATATATAGATGCGTCATCTATTGCTGCTGGTATAGGAGTGAAGAATGTAGGAGATTCCGATGAACATGTTTTAGATCCTACCATGAAACGTGTGGATCGGAATAGTCCCATTAACCTTGGTGCGGAGGGCAGATTGTTCCACTTTCTTGTCAGTTGGTTTCTTCGGCCGTCCGGTGGGAAACTTTCACAAATTCGAGATACTGATTACTGGTGGTTGTCTAAATATGAATCAAGAACCGCTCCAAACATAGCAAAACTAATATATGAGACAATTCTACATATAGTGAAGAAGGGTGCTTCCATTACAACCTCACTACCATATGGATGCATAATTTGCCATATATTGAGGAAGGAATGAGTGCAATTCAATCTTGACTACCCTCTTCGACTATCCCGGAAGATCGACATGATTACCTTGACAAAAGCGGGATACGATTTTATTGAAAACGTCGGTTGGATAAACAAATGTGTAATTGGAGCAGAACAAGGCAACGACCAAGTGGAGAACGTTGAAGCAGAACACCACGAGCGGATGCAAGAAGATGAGATCGAAGGGGTGATTACCATGAAGTCAGTGATGGCTTACATGGTTCATTTCCGCGAGCATATGGATGCTCGTTTTGGCGAGATTAATGACCAAATCGGCCAAATGCGAGCAGATATTTCCTCACTTCGTGCTGACTTCTCCAACTTCCGTAATCAATGGCTTCAAAGCAAATACAAACCCATAGGTAAAATAACCCTTTCAATTTACAATTGACATTCGGTTATTTGACTATTGACATGCTTATAATAGAAGTGGACAATCCAGTGGTACGTGAATAGGATAATACGGTGCCTGAAGAGGAGAATGATGAAGAGGTAGGCAGTTCAGATGAGGATGACAGTGAAGACCCCAACAGATATATTATTTCTGTAACACAGAACAAAAAACTTGTCATTTTTGATGTCAACGGAGTTCTTGCATATTATACAAAACAAACTCCCAGAGGTAATTAAATGTCTGTAAATTTGTTTACGGCTATAAAGAAAACAATTATGTTTAATTTCTTTTCATGTTGTAGATGTTATACTGAGGCCAGGTGTAGAAGAATTTATGCAATTTTGTTTAGAGCATTTTGTTGTTGGAATATGGTCATCGAAGTTGAGGTAAGCACCGTTATGATTAAAATTGTTAACATTTAACGTTGACCTCTTAAATAATTTGAAGTTTATCGTGGTAATTGTTCACGATTGCAGGCATAACATTGACATTGCTCTTAACAAACTACCCGTACAATATGAACGATATTTTTTCATCTGGGTAAGATGCTTCTTATTTGCCTTCGGTAATTGAATTTGTTATGATTCTTACATATTGGTGCTTTACAAGTTACTATTAACAGGATCAATCAAAGTGCATAGAGGAAGAGGAATACACCTTCTGCAAAGACTTGCATCAAGTTTGGAATGAGTATCCTCAATTCAAAGAGGAGAATACACTGTTGGTGGATGATTCTACCGAGAAAATGAGGCATAATCCAGTGAGTAATATTTTTTACATTCAATTTATTAATAACGTAATATGCTATTATTTTGTTAATTTATCTTTTCTTTATAGGAATACAGCTACATATGTCTGCCTCCCTATAACCATTCATCTTCCAACGACAATGCGTTAGGTATGACAGTTACATATGTGACTTATTCCATTGGTTTATTTATATATTGAAGATGTTGACAGGAGAGTCTGCTAATTTGGGTTATTTTTATATATCCACAGAAAAGGGCGGAAGCATCCGAGAATTTTTGGAAAAGTTGGCGAATGACCAGAGTACTGTACCCGAATTTGTCAATAATAACCCTTTAGACATTTGAATGTTATACCATAATGTTGTATGTAGTCACCATGTCTGTTGATCGGTACTTGCTGTATTCCAAATGTCCTTGTTGCCCTGAGACATAAAGAAGTGATTGATATTAAAATTAACCATAAACAAACAATTGAAGACAATATGTTGTAGAATAGATATAGTAACTTACATTATAATCCTCATCTGCAGGGTCGTAGGACCATTCCGCATCGTTAGCAAAAAAGTCAGTCGAGGTAGGTTGTGTAAAAGAATCCAAACCCAGCTTTAATTTAGGACACGTTACTCTGTTATGTCCCTCAGTATTGCAGAAAGAGCATTGCCTACTTTTCTTCTGGACCATCTTTTTTGGACTACTTTTCTCTTTCCTTGTCTTCGTTTAGGGTCGCCAACGCGAACTCCATTATCAACATTTCTTCGTTTACTTGAATCTTTCAAACCGAACGAGTGTTCAAATTCGGCAGTTAGTCTTTTCATCTCATCTCTTGCAGTTATGAAAGATGCATCTGTCTTTGATGCAATGTAGCACAAACGACTTGACGTTGCACGTAGGGCCGCGAACCGTGCCATTTGCATAACTTCAGGTGCTACATTGAAGTCAAGGAAACTTGGTGCAGCAGCCTTCGCCTCCTTGGTCCATCGAGTTAGAATCAACGACTTTGGAATACATGTGTAATCCAAGTGCTTCAGAACATGCAGTTGATGGCAACATGGAATTCCTACAGTCTCAAATTTCCTACACGAGCATGTGACGGTTTCCGAGACAACATCAAAAGATACGTCAAATCTAATGTTCTTTTCCTTGTACTTTGACAGAACAAAATGTAGACAATCATCTGATAAGGACTGAATTTTTTCGTCAATCCGGTACAAAGTCTCCTCTTGAAGTTCGTCTTGGAAGAAACCAAATGATGCTCGCGTATAAATTTGACCAGCATGGCTTTCTAGGTCTGTGAGTTTAGTGATCTGGTAGGGCGTTGTCTGTGAACTTAAGCAATCTACTTGCAACTCGTTGATACGAATTTTACCAATAGTTTGTTCAATTGTACGAACGACGTCTACATATGTCTTCTTCTTTATCAGGGCACGTCCGAGTGCAGCATTCAAGGACTCGCTTCTTTGGGTGGATCGCAAATTGGCAAAGAAATGACCCGTTTGATATGCTTGAGCCCATAAGTTCCGAGTATTTCCCTTCTCTATCACCCATGGATGGTTTTCGACGTTGAATTCGGAAATCACCCCAGACCATTCACTATCAAATTCGTTGGTTGTCCACCACGAACTCATACATCTATTAAATGCTGTGCTAAATTTGCTGTCACCAATGTTAGCTTGTACATTGCGAGATAGATGCCAGGAACATAATCTGTGCTTAGCATAAGGGAAAACACATTTGATAGCCATCTGCATTGCCCTATCCCCATCTGTCACAACTGAAAGAGGCGCTTTATTCAGCATGGCTTGTAGAAAATTTCGCAGCACCCACTCGAACGATTGAGTCGTTTCGTCAGCTATGATCGTAGTAGCAAATACTATTGTGCTATGGTGATGATTGACACCGATAATAGGCAAAATTGGTCGTGCATAGTAATTACCTTTGTAAGTTGTGTCGAACGCAATAACATCACCGAAGCAAGTGTAATCTGATCTCGATGTTGAATCAGACCAAATAAGATGCTGCAATGCCCCTGATTCATCTGTGGAGTATGTCATAAAAAACCCTGGATCATCATCTTTCTTGTAATCAAAGTAAGCAATGAGTGCATTCACATCCCCATTGACAAGCTCCTTTGCTTTACCTCTATCAAGTGCATTGTACAGATCTTTACTAGTAAATCCAACATTACGAAATCCCCCTGCTTGATTCATGAAATATTTCATTACCTTTGATGTCCCAACACCAACATCTTTCAACGTTGTTGCCTCAGCCACATCAGCCTCAGTCACACCTATATTTGAACGCATAAATGGTGTCATAAGAGGTGTGCACAATGCATGATTATGTTCGTGGAAAGACTTACTTAGAACCCACTGATCTTTTGTTTTTGTTGCTGTGACAACGATTTTGGCCTTGCATCCTGTTCGTGTGACTGGCGTATGAGCACGTTGACGATTAACAGTTTCGACTTTCGAACACCTAAACCCTTCTTTTGAACAACAAAATTCTTGTGTCTTCACATTCCCTTCGCCATCCAGCCGTGTTGTTCCTTGACGTGCACTAAAACCTTGTTTCATTGCGTATTCCTTGTAAAAATTCCAAGCTTCCTCACGTGAGAAAAGAGCTGACCTACCAACCGTTCCGAATCATCAACGGTCAACTTTTCGTCTTGCAAATTCCCGCTACCATTAACATCGTTGGATGGAATATCTTCCATTTTCTTAAACACGATCGGTTGAAGTGGTCCAAACTTTTCCTGCACAGGACTTCTGTTGTGTTGCTTTCATTTTCAGGTACTAAATTCGGTAGGTGGTGGTGGTTGATGGTGGTTGAAAGCATTAAGAGCATTTATTTCTTCCTTCCTACAAAGTTAACGTGCAATAAATTGTAGTTTATTATCGATACATTTTTCCCCTGTACTGAAAAAGTTTCGATCCTGTTGTAAAATTCCATGATACGTTACCAAATCTGCGCGAAAATATCGAATCTTTCTTTCCTTCACGATAAAATTTATCGATACTTTCAGAAACAATGAATTCTCATAGGTTACTGTAAATAAATTTTCGATACAATTTTCCCCTTTCTGAAAATGTTTCGATACTGTTGTTAAATTCCCTGATACGTTACCGAATCTGCTCGAAAATATCGATTCTTTCTGTACAGGACGATAAAAATTATCGATACTTTCAGGCAACATTATTCCAACTTACTAAATATGTTTCTATACTATTGTAAAATGAAAGTTTTGTTAAATGAAATGCGAATTAAAGTTTTCATTCCAGTTAAATTTACTTATGTGGTGTTTTGCTTTCCTATAAATACCCACGAATTCCACCATCACTTACTCATTCCAAATTCTCTCTAAACACCGAGCCGAATCTTTGCTCACCTTATGGCAAAATTTCAGGCAACATTTTATTTTCTCGATACTTATTTTCAGTCAACAATCACCACCAAAATGTTACTAAAAGATTTAATACAGTTGACAACAATCGAGGTTAGTAAACACGGCCACAAACAAATTTATGCCATGGAATGTCGAATCCCAACACCGTCAGCAAACAAAACACACTACGTTATGAAGCTTACGAACGAAACAGACGTTCGTAACATGTATGACCGCCTCAATTCTGTCGGAGCTACAGACGTCGATTTACATGTTAAGTTTGACGACGTCATCGCCGGCGAAGGTAGTTCGTCTGCACCCGTACAACCTGATCCAAACACTGAACACGCACCGTCTTCACCGGATGTTGATGCGGCTGCGGAGGAGCTGCAACTTTTTATGTACAGGCGTAGACAAAGAAAACAACAGCTGGTCGAAGAACTAAACCTAAGTTCAGACGTGTCCACTGACTACGATGATTCAGATTAACAATAAACTTCTGAAATTATCTTCCAATTATGTTATATGACGTCTTATTTCATCCTTTATCCCTTACTTGTCCACTGCCTCCAAATAAAGTTTCGATACTATATTCCCCCTTTCTGAAAATGTTTCGATACTGTTGTTAAATTCCATCATACATTAGCGAATCTGCTCGAAACTATCGATAGTTTCTTAACGTTACGATACAATTATCGATACTTTAAGAAACAAAGGATTCCCATAGCTTACTGGAAGAAAAAGTTTCGATACGTTTTCACTCTTTCAGTAAAAGTATCGATCATGTTCTAAAATTACATGCTACGTTAGCAAATAGGGTCGAAAATATCGATACTTTAATCCTATTTGCAAACAATTATCGATACTTGTAATTCACATATGGATCCCCATTGCATACTAGAACCAAAGTTTCGATACGATTTACACACTATTAATAAAAACCCGATACTTTTGAAAGAAAATCAATGTTTCCGGTACGAATATCGTTCGAAAATATCGATGCTTTTACAAAAATATCGATAATTAACAAAAACTAAAGGCTTCCCATAGCTTAATGGGAACAAGATTTTCGATACTTTTTCCCATGTTTTAATGAAATTATCGATACGTTTGCAAAAACATTCATGTTCCCGGTATATTTTTACTGTATTCTTTATTCATTACATCAATGTATCCGGTTTATTATTACCGTTTTCATTATACACTTCTACAACTTTGCATTCCAGTGTTATGTCATTTCACTTGTATCACATGCACCGTTTACTGCTCATCCTGTATAAAGCTGAAACCCTTAATCCCCGGAACGAATCTGATTCTTCCTTTTCAGTATCGTGTCTTTTCACTTCTACCTCCCTGTATCACGCATGCACCGTTCATGACCTTCATTTATTGGGTAGTTCCTCCTAGTTTTCCACATTTATTTCTATAACCCCGGAAAACGAGGAGAAGAACGAATCTGATTCTACCTTTTCAGTTTCGCGTCTTCCAATGTATCACATGCACCATTCTGTTCATGTACCTTCTCCTCATTTATTTCTATAACCCGGGAAACGAGGAGAACGAACGAATCTCTGCCTTTTCAGTCTCATGCATTATCACTTTCCCTCCCAAACGGAAATTGCCTATAAATTAACAACTTCTCTATTTGGTCTTCACAACATCTTCAAATTAATCTACTCAACCCTTTCCTTTGCTTTTATAATCAGTTCTCTTTCACAATCTTCTATTATACAATGAGTTCAAGTAGAAGTTCGGGTAAAAATCCTTAGTCTTTCGCAAAGAGGAAGATTGAATTCGAGACATCATCAAACAGTAATGATGATTTCTATATTGATTCTAATTCTGATAATGACGAACAACTAAGCCACGAGGCATTGAAATCCAGCAAATGCTTTAGGAGTTTCTTCGAGGCCTTCGATCGAATGAACTCTATCAACGACCCTACTACTCAATGGCTGTGTCCAGCATGCCACGGAGGTCCTGGTGCCTTTAAGTCGTTTCGTGGCCTTCAGTCCCTACTCACCCATGCAAAAACCAAAGGAGGAGAAAAGCTGAAAATTCATCGCCTCCTTGGTCAGATGTTGGAGGAGGAATTACGAAGAAGAGGTACTTCGGCCACTCCTCAACCTCAACGTCAAGCTTCAGGCCAATGGAGTGGTCTGAGTAATGATGCTGCTATTGTCTCCCCCCCGCCTTCAAGCAATCAGGAAGCTCATCACCAAATACTCTGGCCACCCATGGTGATGATTATGAACACACAGCATCATAGAGATGGAGATGGGAAGGTAGTTATATAACTTTTGAATTATGTTTTCATTAATATTATAATACTTAACTTCTTATTTCTTTAATTTTTTGCTTCAGTGGATTGGCATGGGAAACCAAGACCTTCTCGACTATTTTAGTTCCTATGGTGCTGTTGCCAAGGCTCGCCATTCATACGGTCCAGAAAGGCCATCGTGGGATGAGCCTTCTGATTTTTTAGAGCACGACAAGAGGTTATCTAGATGCTCAGCGTCTGCATAACCAGTTTGCTGCCCAAGGTTTCGGGTTAGATGCTTGGCAATGTCATGCTCCATCCCCTCCATCCAGCCAGCGCCAACTATATGGTTACATGGCTGAAAAAGAAGACATACACATCTTCAACCGCCATCTCCAAGGTTTTCTCTATCATTTTCTTCTATTATTAATAACAAGATACACTTCTGCTCATACTTATGCAAAAAAAAATTGTTCATTAGGCAACCAAAAGGTCAAGTTTGAGATGCGACCATATGCACAGATGGTTGGACAACAAGCTGGTGCTGGAACAAGTTCCATGGGTGGCAGGGGGACTTGAAGGGAGGAGGCTTGAAGGGACAATGAATTGAGAAGAAAGAAAAGATTGATGGTCTAATATTTATGTGCAGTTCAAAGACCATACCGGATTGTTTCCAATATCATAAAACTCTATTACATGATATTGGAAACAATCCGGCTTGGTCTTTGCATTGCACATAAATATTAGAAGATCAATCTTTTGTTTCTTCTCAATTTCTTTTTCTTTCCGTTGCCATCTCGTTTTGTAATCTTTTCCTTTTGTAATCTTTTCCTTGCTATCTGATGCACTAGTATTTTCTTGATTCTAATTCATATAAACGATTTAATAGAAGTATCCATAATTTTTATAAAGTATCCATACTTTTTCGAAAGTATCCCTACCTCTCATAGAAGTATCCAAACATTTGATATAAGTATTCATACTTTTCCTGCAAATAAAAGAAAGTATACATACTTCTAATAAACGTATCGACACATTTAATATAAGTATCCATATGTTTTATTTAAGTATCCATACTATCGACCCACAATTGAACCAGTTCCAATGTTTTTATTAAAATATCGATAATATTGTATAAGGTATCGATTCTTATTGGCTACCTATTACGTTATCCTAGTACAACATATATTGATAAAAAGTATCGATAAACTTTTCAAAAGTATGGATACTTTCGAAATCAACATATCCGGTACCGCTTTATCGAATACATTATATACCTTATAACAAATTAGACGCTACCGGTTTTGTTATGTCTGACCGTTTACTTAAATTTGTCGGTTACCATTATTTTTTCATTTTTTTAGTGTTTTTTACCGGATACATCATTTCATATCAACATATCCGGTACCACTTTACCGGTTACATTATATACCGAATCATGTTTCCAGTAACGCCGTATATTAGCTGCATATTAGGCGGGCGCATGGTAGAAAACTCCAACACAATGGCTTTACTATTTTCGTTTTCTTGTTCAAATTCCGTCTTTTACTATTTTCGCATTTACTGACAGTATTTATTGTAATTCAGAGATGGGGTTAAGGTGTAGCAAGCAAGCATCATTAACTGATTAGTGCAGACCATGTAGTCCTGTCGGTTTCTGCACCTTTCAAATTCTTGACTTTTACAGCAAACATTCAACTTTTACAGCAAGATCCAAATGCAAACATTGTAATTCGTGCAATTTTTTCTTGTTATTATCATTCTTATGAGCTGATAATTTGGGTGAACTACACTACTAGGCATCTAACTTTTAAGACCTTTACATTTTGGTTATTCACATAAGGAATTTTTATTTTAATCTGCCATTAAAAAATAATGGCTAAGTTACCCAAATATTAGTTAAAAATAATTGATAAATTATTAATTACTTAGTATTTTTTATAATTGAAAAAAAAATATGTTTAATGTATTAGATTAGAAGTGTAATATAATGTCTAGTTTAATATTTCTTAATTTCATAAATTATTTGTATTACTTGGCTCAATATTTTTATTTTTAAGTATTCACTCTTCATTAAGTTTTTGTAGTTGATAAATTATCAATTACTTAATATATTTTTATTTTTAGTAATAAATATATATGTGTATGCGCACATATACATCATATATGTATATCAATATACGTAGGTGTATATGTATATATATCATATATGTATATCAACTTATGACAATTTTTAATTCATCAAGCCATAGATTTCAGGTCAATATCAGTTCAGGTTAACAACAGGTCGGGTCACTTAACAGGTCGAGTTTAAAATAAGTCGGGTTCAAAATAGGTCAGGTTTAAAACAGGTCGGGTAAAATCAGATCTCGGGTCAATTCAGTTGGGTAAAATCGGTTATCTGCCAGGTCGGCTTCGTTTCAGTCGGGCACAGGTCGGGTTTCAGGTTCACAGTAACAAGTCCATTTCGGGTTCGGCTCGTTTTCAGTCGGACGCAGGTCAGGTTCGGTCACTACAGTAACAAGTCGAATTCAGGTTCGGGTCAACAACAGTCGGTTACAGATTAGATTCTGGTCATTAAATTTTTAGGTCAAATTAAGTTCTAACTCGAACAAATTTCAGTCGAATTTTCAGGTCGAGTGAACTTTTTACATCCTAATTTCAACTCCCAAAACACTTTTGCAAATTAGTATTTATTACACCTCTCAAATACTATTCACGGAAGATTAATAATTTCAAGGATTTAATATTTAGTTCAAAAAATGATTTAATACTTTAAATTTTTTATAATATAAAGTTAAACTATTTATTAGAAATTTTCAGTTCAACCCCTTTTTATTACTTTTTAATTATATCATTGTTTAAAATTTATATTTACCAAACAATCAATTTATATCTGATATTTAATTTTAAGTAAAATGTGAAATGAATTAATTATTCAAATTTGACCCTTCATTTTTTTTAGCACAAAAAGTTTTTGAGTAGATCAAACTAACACATTAGCATTTATTATTCATCTTATCTAGAAAAGGCTATATATAAAGTGTACAGGTTGGGTGTTTGAAGCAAATCCTTAGTTGCAACTGGAAAGATGGATAAAAATAAAACGGTGAGAGCAGCAACTCAATCGAAAATGATTAGTCTGTCTCGGGTGAAAGAAGAAGACCCCATTGTTGTCAAGGTGCAAGGCCAGACTCAAGCCGAGGAGCTCTGCTATTGGATGGGGCGGGACACGAAGCTGCGTTATCTAATGCTCGATTACTGCGAACGAACTGGGGGTGTTTTGGAATACATGAGGTTTCATGTGGATGGTTCTCGTGTAGACCCAGGGATGGACCGAGGGGGTACTGAGGGGGGCAACCGCACCCCCTAAAATTTTGAAAATCATATATGATTTAGAAAAATTTTAGAATTTTTCTATGTATTTTCTATTAAAAATGTATTTTTGCCCCCCTAAACTTTTATAAGTTCGCCCCTCCTAAAAATTTATAGGTTCGCCCCCCTTAATTTAAAATCCTGAGTCCGTCCCTGTGTAGACCCCGACAAAACTCCCAATGATTTGGGGTTGGAGGACGGTGATATCATCGATGCTAACTCCGAGCAGATTGCTGGTTGATTCTTCTCTTTGTTTCGGACTTTGATGTTTCCATGTCGTTAAGAGCTTCTTCTTTTCTTGGAATATTAAGCTTAAAATGGTACAAGGGAATTTAATTATTGGTAATTTTTACCAGTGGTCCCTTTTGTTTAGGATGTGTTCTATTTTGGTCACCAGAATTCAAAAAAGATTATTCTGGTCACTAACGTTTAGAATCGTTTCTATTTTGGTCCCTTAGCCGTTAGTCTCCGTTACTTTAAAAAAATAGTTTCTAATTTAACCCCCAAACTTTCAAATTTTTATTTTTCACCATCTTCCCCAAAAATTATAAAACTAAAACCCTATAAAATTAAATCAATGACTATAACCCACAACTACAACCCATTCCCCCAAGATTAATCAACAGAGCTCCATGGAAATGCTAAGATAAACACAAGCTTACCTCGATAAGATCGGGCAGTCTGCGCTCAAAATTTGGTACATTCATGTTCAGACCCAACCTCTCAAGTTTTGCTTCGAGTTCAGCTTCGATTTTACTCATAGACTCCAAACTTTCCTCTGCCTTTTGATGATAAGATTCTTTACCATCAAATATTGTTAAATTATTCGTATTAATTTCAAGGGAAGACAAATTCGTTTCCCTGTCGGGAAAGGAAATGTCATATGTTTTTTGTAATTCATAATTCACATTGACTAGCTCCTTCACTGTCAAAGAATCTTTCATTTCGAGTTCCTCTTGAAGATCTTGAACCAAGTTCTCGGTCTGCTTTAACATTCCTCTCAATTTCTCGACTTCCCTTCTATTTCCTATATAAGAGCATATTATTCCAATAGAAATCTCAAGACAAAATAGAACCTTCCTGTTATAACGACCTGTCACGCATAGGAGGAATAGGCCATGAAATTGATTAGACTAGAAGAGAAAAAATATAACGAATAACGAATGGAATGGAGAAATTGAGACATGTTTATATGCAGAATTGAGAACAAAGAAAAATAAATTAAATTAACATCAAGCTTAGGTTCGTATCGTAATTATCAGATTTCTGAAAAAGAATTTATGGATTACAAAAACAGATAAATGGTTCAACAGGCTTAAACATCAAACACAAACTTCATTTTTATTGAAGAATATGTCTCTTGGAAAGTTCCAATGAACCACCTCGATCCTATGTCCCAAGTAGCATATAAGTATAAGAACTATTGCTAATGCAGTTTATCTCATTATAATGATGAAGAAAAGGTAACCAATTCTACATTTTATTCCCTTTCTTTGTTGAACTCCAAGAGGTCCAACTATTCGGTAAAATATTTTACCACCCTAATATGCCTTCCCCACCACCCCTCCCTGAAAATAATGACAAACGAAAAGAATAAAACAGTAACATTACCGAGATTTCACTAACTCTGTTCATATATGAAAATATGATGGTAGCATGCTTGTACTCTTTATCTTAAGTACAGGAAATACTTAATTTTCATTTACTTTCCTTTCAATTTCTAATACATTTAGCAGGAAAACAATTTCGAAAATTGAAAAGCAGCATTATTAAGTGATAAGAACAGTACCCCGGTGCGAATGAAACTGCTTTTCGGAATCATTTTTGCAATAAATGCTTGGTCTTCCATCACGCTCATTTCCGCTCCTGAATTTCAACTTCTCAGGAAGATCTGAAGAATCAATTTCTGACAATGGAGGAATTGCATGCAAATATCCATTCTTATCAAAGGTGGTTTGATTGTGCAGCTTATTGTCCCCAGTTCTATTTGATCCATTAGAAAAAAAATCACCACTTGCACTGTTGATTAATCTTGGGGGAATGAGTTGTAGTTGTGGGTTATAGCCATTGATTTAATTTTATGGGATTTTAGTTTTATAATTTTTGGGGAAGATGGTGAAAAATACAATTTTGAAAGTTTGGGGGTTAAATTAGAAACTATTTTTTTAAAGTAACGGAGACTAACGGCTAAGGGACCAAAATAGAAACGATTCTAAACGTTAGTGACCAGAATAATCTTTTTTCAATTCTGGTGACCAAAATAGAACACACCCTAAACGAAAGGGACCACTGGTGAAGATTACCATTTAATTAATGGTGCATTGGCTGATTTGTTTTCTTCTTTTAAGTATGGCGGCAAAAAACTAAATTGACATATTTTTTAAATACAAAGAAATAAATTTATCAAATTATTATAAATTTGTATAAAATTGATAGAATATTTAATTTTTGAATGACTCAAATGTAACCATAATATTAATTAATTTAAATGTAATTTTATCTATAATTGAAGGGTGTTCGATTATAAATGTTTTTTTTGGTAATATGCATATCTCTCTTATGGTCCATGTTCGGGGTACGTGGTTGTCCCTTTCAACATTGTTGCCTCCAAGGCTTGAACTTCCCTCCTCTTTTTTGGAGTGCAATGTGTCTTACCAATGCATCTAACACTTGTTGGAATTATGAAGAGGTTTTTAACGAGGTTCAATTGCTATTCAAAAAAAATATATAATTTTACCTATAATTGAACGACCTTTGTTATAGTTTACCTTATACTTATTTGTTTTAAATGTTAAAACATTAAAAAAACATAGTTGACATATTTATGAAAAAGAAACAAATTAATTATTGAAATTCATTAGTTGTACCATATAATTACTATTTAAATTGTTGCGTAATAATCTTTAATTTATATGACATTTAAATGTTTATATTTTTGAAAACTTAATCCCACACTAAAGAAGGGTAAACTACGCTAGATACTATAAGTAGGGGTGGGCATTGTCGGGTACCCGGAAAAGCGTGTACCCGGTTTATTCAGGTACTTTATTAAGCGGCCCGTGTCTCGACCTATTATATTCGGGTATCCAAGATTCGGGTATCCAAGATTCGGGTAATCGGGTATCGCGTACCTGATTCCTGTTTTTTTTAATTCTAAAATTTTAAAAAAATCACATGTTAAACACAAAAATATTTTTTAAAAAATTAAACTTAAAACTTAAAAGAATATAATACAAACATAAAAAAAATTTAGGGATTTAAACTTAATTTTAGAGTAAAAATATTAAGAAACATAAAATAAAAATATAATTTTAAATATAAAAAATATATATTAAATTTTATCGGGTTGGGTGCCCGATAAGGGGAAACTTTCGGCCCGTGTCCCGGGAAATTTGTCGAGTCGGGTACCCGACTCAGTCAGATAATTTTTTTTCTGGGAATATTTTTAGGTTCGGGTCGGGTGTTTTTGCCCACCCCTAACTATAGGTACTGATTCTATTTTGCCACCAACCTTTTAATTTGTTCAATTTTACCATTAAATTTTATTTTTTGAATCGTTTATGTCATCACGCCATAAACTCTGTAATGAAACGATGGCATGACGCACGTCGTGATGACTTGGATGCTAGACCAAAACAACGTCGTTTTGGTGTCATTATTTTGATGCTAAACGGCCCAAACCGACATTGTTTCGCTGGAGGAAAATGTGGAAAATATGCCCTCTATGGCATTTGAACCTAAAACATTTAGAATCAAAACAAACTCTTAACAACTAAGCCAACTTAACATTTTTATTTTATTTCTAACACAAATAATATATATGTCAAACTGTAGTTAAGATCAATTCAATTTATTTTATCATATAGATAATATTACTCTATATTAATATATAAATAATAAATAAAATATTTATATATAAATAAAAATATATATTTAAAATAATATGAAATATATAAATAAACAATATATTATTATAAAAACTAAATTTCAAAAACTCTGAAATTTCCAAAATTGACAAAAGCCCCAAAATTCACCAAAACCTTAAACCCTGAATTATAAACCTGAAATCCTAAAATTTTATTTATAAACAAATAATATATTATTATAAAAACTAAAAAAAACTAAATTTCAAAAAAATCTAATATTTCCAACCCCTAAATTCTAAATCCATCAATTGTCGTTGTTAATGAGTTTATGGTTTTAGAGTTTAGGATTTATGATTTAGGATTTAAGGTTTTGGTAAATTTTGGGTCTTTTGTAAATTTTGAAAATTTCGGGATTTAAAAAAAGTTTTTTTAGTTTTTACAGTAATATATTATTTATATATATATTTAATGATATTTATTTATTAGTTATATATATTATTATATCTATATTAATATTATTTCTAATATATTTATATTAGAAATAATATATTTAAATTATTTATATAAAGTAATATTATTTATATAATAAATTAAATTAGTTTGGCATATATATTATTTATGTTAGAAACAAATCAATGTTGTTAAGTTGACTTAGTGGTTAGGAGTTTGCCTTTGATTCCAAAGGTTTCAAAATCTTATTAAATGCATATTTTTCACATTTTCTCCAGCAAAACAACGTCGTTTTGAGCCATTGAGCACCAAAATAACGACACCAAAATGACGTCGTTTTGGTCCAGCATCCAAGTCATCATGTTGTGCATCATGTCATCATCCCGCTAAGGAGTTAACGGTGCGATGGCATAAATGAGTCAAACAATAAAGTTTAGTCACAAAATTGGACCAATTGAAAGGTTGATAGCAAAAACGAGTCAACGCCTATAGTTCGGTAGTTCCTGGTGTAATTTTCCCTAAATAAATTTTCTGGCTCACACTTGACGGTCCTAAAAGATAGCTCAAAGAAAGGGACACATCAGGGAAGTGATAGTTGAAACTGATAACCTGCAAGTAGGGATGTAAAAACAGGTAATCGAATGGGTTTCAGGTCGGGTACTGTCAGGTCGGGTCAAATCGGGTACATGTCATTTCAGGTTGGGTCCATTTCAGGTCGGATCCATTTCAGGTCGGGTCTACTTTAGGTCGGGTCCATTTCAGGTCGGGTCCGAAGCAGATAATTGACAGGTTAATTCGGGTTCAGATACAATTCAGGTCGGGTTCATTTCAGGTCGGGTCCATTTTAGGTCGGGTCCATTTCAGGTCGGGTCCATTTCAGGTTGGGTTCATTTCAGGTCGGGTTCATTTTAGGTCGGTTGCATTTCAGGTCGGGTAATTTCAGGTCGGGTAATTTCAGGTCGGGTTGTTTCAGGTCGGGTAATTCAGGTCTGGGTATTTTCGGGATTGGAATTCGTATTGAGTTTGAGATCGGTACAACCGTATAAGTAGTCGATAGTCTTTAGGTTGGCCTTCGTCAATCGTCATTGATTTGGAGTTAATTATTTAAATTCATATCAAATTAAAATTATAAAACATTGGAGTAATTAAAAAAATAATGAAAAAGGGTCAATTTGGACTGAAAAGGGATCAATTTGGATTAAAAATAAAGTTTCACGGATTATAATGAACAAAAATATCAAATTAAAATTACAATACATTAGACAAATTTAAAAGAAAACAATGAAAAGGGGTCAATTTGGAATAAAAATAAAGTTTTGGGGACTATAATGAACAAAAATATCAAATTAAAAATATAAAAATTAGAGTAATTAAAAAAACAATAAGTAGAGTTCAATTTAGAATAAAAATAAAGTTTTAGGGTCTAGAATGAACAAAATTTCAAATTAAAATTATAAAACGTGATGAATTAAAATATATATAGGGGTCAATACGGAATTAAAATAAAGTTAAGGGACTAGAGTGAAGAAAATATCAAATTAAAATTATAAAACATTGGACGGATTAAAAAAACAATGAATATGGGTCGATTTGGAATTGAAATAAAGTTAAGGGACTAGAATGAACAAAGTACCAAATTAAAATTATAAAATATCGAATGAATTAAAAAAAAACAATAAATCAAGGTCAATTTGGAATTAAACTAAAGTTTAGGGGATCAAAATGAACAAAATATCAAATTCAAATTATAAAACATCGGACTAATTAACATCAAGTTAAGAGACTAGAATGAACAAAATATCAAATTAAAATTATAAAACATCGGACTAATTAAAAAAATAAAATTTCAAAATATATACATTGATAGATAAGTACATACATACTTACATACATTAGGGTTTAGGGTTTTTGGTTTATGATTTAGGGGTTTATGTTGAGGATTTAAGGGTTTATGGTTTATGATTTAGAGTTTAGGGTTTAGGAAAAAATCATTAAGGGTTTAGGGCTTAGACATTGATAGGTATATACATATATACATAGTTATATACATCATGGTTTAGGGTTTAGGTTTATAGTTTAGGGTTAATAGAAAATTCATTAAGGGTTTAGGATTCATACATTGATAGGTACATGCATACATACTTACATACATTAGAGTTTAGGGTTTATATTGTAAGGTTTGGATTTAAGTGTGTGGGGTTTAGGGTTTAAGGAAAAATCATCAAGGGTTTATAGTTCATACATTTATACATACATTTTTTTATAGGAATATAGGCCTTGTTAAACCTCCTCATACTATCCATCCAAATGGCGGGTAATAGCGAAAGAGGGAAAAGAGTACCATTTTATTTATTATTAATACTCGAACATATCACTTACACCCATTACAAATACATCAAAACTTATCACATGTCCTAAGAAGACATAGCCAAAACTACATTACCAGTCTCACCCAATTCCAGACTTAGTCAGAGAATCTGCCTCAATATTTAAAGCTCTAGGAATGCCTCTAAATATACAGTCAACTGACTTACCCAAGGACACAATTTCGCTAACCAAGTTACTAAACGTGTCTGGACATAGGGAAGGTTCGGAGACCCATCTTATAGCCAACTCTGAATCACTCTCTACTATAATTCTAGACTTGCGGCCAGCTTGTCACGTACCCCAGTTTCATCCAAAATAGTCGGGTTTGCCATCAAAGCATCGAAAGACACTTTGCATTCAGGTGAAGATGCCTTAAACCACGACACTAGCCGAAACCTTGCAATGAAGAACAAAATATAGATATCCAAGGTGCCCTCACGAAACACGATTTCATTTCTTTGAAGCCAAATAGACCACAATACCACTGCCGGAATTAGATGCCCGAGGGAGACCTGATACTTCGATGGAAAAAACTCCCCCCAAGACGTGAGTATCGATGGGATGTCATTCGAAATAACAAATTTTATTTTCCATAAGGAGGCGAAGTGCATCCACAAACCCCACGAGACTTTACAATGCATAAGTAGATGTACTGGGGTTTCCGGCACTTCATGACACATTGGAAATCTAGTATCAAGGGATGATGGAGCCCTTTTTAATTAGCAAGGATCTGACAGGAATTTTATAATGTGAAGCTTACCAAACAAAGAAGCTCACTCGAGGAGGGACCCTATTATTCCAAACATATTTTTTCCAGTAAGAAGAGGAATTACCATGAGGGATAAGTTCTTTGTAACCTGCCTTCACCGAGTAAATGCCTTCACTCGAACCTTTCCAAGTAAAGCAATCTTTGATAAAGCCTTTGTAAGTGTAAGAGTTTAAGCAAGCCAAGAATGAGTTCCACTGGGTGAGTTCCCAATCAAATAATTCCCTTCGAAGGGGAATATTCCAGACCCAAACTGACTCCACCTTCTGTCCAAACTCAGCCACTTTACCACTTTTGTTACTAGATAATGCGAAGATTCTCGGAAATACACTCTGGAGAGGAGCCTCCCCTAGCTATCGGTCAGACCAGAAAAGAATGGAAGATCCATCTCCCACGTGCAGAATCAAATTATCCTCGAGCGAGCCACCAATGGCATTCAGATGAGAAAAAGAGTTAACAATATCTTTCCACACCCAAGAAGAGAGACGATGATTTGTATTTCTAGGGACGATAGAATTAAAATCCCAGTTCAATTTGCTACAAATAACTTTCTTCCACTCACACTCCTTTTTGTTAGCAAAATTCCAAACCCATTTACCTAGGAGAGCTTGGTTGTGCAGAGACAAATTCCGAATGCCCAAGCCTCCACCATCCAAAGGTATACAAAGATCACTCCATTTCACCCAGTGTAATGCCTTATGACTCTCCGAAGAGCCCCACAGAAAGTTGGCCATTATACCATTAATTTTCCGAGCAATAGTGGCAGGCATTTTAAGAATTGAAAGATAATAAATGGGAAGAGATGCCAGTACCGATTTGATGAGAACAAGTCTTCCACTATAAGAGAGGCTACTGGATTTCCATGAAGCTAAAGATTTGAAGAACTTATCAATAGTCGGCTCCCATAATGCCGCTGAATTTCTTCTAGCTCCGAGTGGGAGACCAAGGTATTGAGACGGAAGCTGATCACTCAAACACCCAATTTGTGTCGCCCAGTTAGACACTAAACACTCTTCAACATTAATACCAAAAATTCCGCTTTTACCAAGATTTAGCTGTAGCCCAGAAGCCATTTAAAATATCCTTAGAATCCGTTTCACATTTCTAATTTCACCAATAGAAAAGCCCCACAAAAAATAATCAAATCATCGGCATATTGAAGGTGTGATAGGTGATATGCGTTGAAATCCCTGCCGATTGTAAAGCCTTTAAACAAGCCGACGGAAGTAGCTTTCTCACTCATGAGACGTAAGGCTTCTCCAACCAAGTTGAATAATAAAGGGGACAAAGAACATCCCTGACGAAGTCCGCGTGACAAAGAAAATTGCGAGGTAGGAATACCATTCACCAATACGGAGATCGAAGCTGTAGATATACATCTGTGAATCCATCTACACCACCAATCTCCAAACCCCATCTCCTTCATAACTCGCAGAAGGAAGGACCAGTCCACGGAATCGTAGGGTTGTTTGAAATCAATTTTGAATATCGACCCTTGAAGCCCCATTTTTCGAACATAGTCAATCCCTTCGTTCGCTATCAATGCACACTCCAAAATGCTCCGACCCGGAATAAAAGTGAATTGAGCTTTACTGACCACTGAATCCATACATAGGCGTAGCCTTCTTGAAAGTACTTTAGAGATTATTTTGTAAATACCTCCCACTAGGCTGATCGGGCGGAAATCCTCCAGACAAGTTGGGCCGAGTTTCTTCAGAATAAGCGAAATAAAGGAGTGGTTGATACCCATGTCCCATTTATGATGAACATAGAAGTCTCTGAATACTTTGAGCAGATCATCTTTTAAACTAGACCAAAATTTCTTTAAAAAGCCCATATTATATCCATCAAGGCCCGGTGCTCTAGAACTATCAGTGGATGCGATAGCAGCCCAAACTTCCTCTTCTAAGAACTGTTTTTCAAGCCCTACATTTTGCTCTTGAGATATCTTCATAAAATTTAGATTCATCTCATCAACATGGAGGGTGTTGGATTCACTGTAAACTTTAGAAAAGTGGTCGAAGAAGCCATTTCTTATCTAGTCCTGGTCTAAAGTGGATTGACCCTCAATCTCGATATTATAAATTAAATTCGTACGCCGCCTATTAGATACTACAAGAGGAAAAAATGAGTGTTCCCGTCCCCTTCTTTATACCATTTAAGACGCGAATTCTGAAGCCAGATGCTTTCTTCCTTACGCAAACAAGCCCATAATTTCTTCTTGAGAACCCACAACTCGGAACTAGGAAGGCCTTGTTGCTGTTTACATTCTTCTTGGTCAATCTGACATTCCAGCTTTTGAATATGATCCCTCACCCCTCCAATTTTATCCTTAGACCATTGCTTGATGTCTCCTTTAAGGTTCTTCAATGTTTCGAATAAACCAACCTTTTTATTGTCATTTGAAAAGGATGCGTCTCCTAAGTTAGAGAAACCATCTTCCTCCATCAAGTAATTGAAAAGCTTAAAAGGCCTCGAACCTTGGATCATCTTCGAATTCTCAAGACTAATCGGATTATGATCCGATATGGATTTCGCCAAAAAGACTTGCAAGATGTTGGGAAAATCAACCAGAAATTGTTACCCAACCAAGAAACGATCCAATCTAATAAACGTCGGCGGATCCCTGTTGTTAGACCACATGAAAGATCCACCACACAGAGGAAGGTCCACTAATTGTGAATCTTGAATGAAGGATCTAAACAAGTTTACAGTGAACATGGTTGACGAGTAACCAATCTTTTCTTCTGTACCCAAGTAGGCGTTGAAATCACCCCCAATACACCATACTACTTGATGTAACTTTAAGAAATCCAGTAATTCAGAGAAGAAATAAGCTCTATCGGCTTCTACTGATGGGCCATACACATTTAAAAATCCGAAAAGGAGATGACTGCCTTTTATACTTCCCAGCAAGGCGATGTACCTCAAATTGACAAATACCTTGGAAACCTTCAAAAATTCCGGGTCCCAAACACACAATAGCCCTCTAGAAGCACCATTGGATGGTGAACATACTTTTTCAAATTTCTGATTAACTCCCAACTGTCGAAACATAGACAAACTAAAGGAAGAGATTTTAGTTTCCTGTAGAAATAACACTTTCGGTTTTTTTTCTTGAAAATAAGGTTCTAACAGCCCGAACTTTCTCCGCTCTACCTAATCCTCTAATATTCCACGAAATTATTGACCAATCCATGACAACAGATGAAAACCCAAATTCCAACCAAAGTCAAAAACTGAAAATAGATTCATGGATTACCTCCATTATTCCTTTTTTCTAATTCCAGCACCTTCTCAACCACAACTTCTTTTCCACCAACAAAGGATATACCCAAAAGGTTACTCACACCCCACACAGCTAAGGCTTCCTCAATATAACTTATGTGATCCGATTTAAGAGATGAATCTGAGTTGGACAAGGATTGACCCATAATAAGATTTTCCGCAGAATCCCTAGCCTTGCTGCGAATTAATCTTCGAACTTCGGTGTTGAAAAAATTCTCAAAACCATCGAGTGAAGCCGACATTCTTGTTGCTTGAATAAACTGTCGGGATAAATTTCCTTCTAGAAACACCCAGACCCACGTTTTCCTGTAGATAAACCGATGATAGAACAGAGACTGTTCCCAAGCTGTCTGGGACAATTTCTTTCATAAACTGGTTGGAGTCCGAGATGTGGGTTGAGCCCACTGAATCATCCGGCCCCATGATTTTCTCTTTGGGTAGTCTCTTATGGTCCAAACTGTCTTGCCTCCGCGGCCCAGTTTCAATGGGAACTATCTCCGTAGAATGAGATGGAGCATTAGACTGGCCCACATTCACATCACAATTGACTGCAGACTCATGTCCAAAATTATTTGGAACGCCAATCGCCGAGTCCAGCTTATCATTGGCAAATCTCTCGAAGTTAGAAGTAACATTATGTAAGTCTGACTGTTCGGGATAAACAAAGTCTTTGTCATTAATTATTGGCACCTGACTGCATGGAATCCCAGAAACGATAGGCTAGTCCGGATTCACGGCCGCCGGAGGAGGAGAAAAAGATTCCGGAGCGACACCACCGTCACCATGACCGTTTGAAGAACCTTCCGATGAACTGTCCACCCAGATATCTTCTATGTCCCCCCTCTCATCCTCTAGTTTACCAGAAACATTACCACCAATATTGACGACCACCAAGAAAGATCTACCGTTGGCACCAATTTTTAAAGACTTTGGTACCACAAATTAACTTGGAACTCGAAGAATAAACCTAGTTGCGGAAAGATCAGACTTCTCTCTAGTTTCTTCCTTAATATGTATAAGATTTCCCCACCGATTGGCAAGTTGGAGAAAGAAATCATTATACCAGCAAAATAATGGGACTCCAACTAATTCGACTGAACAGTAACAGTGTGGACTGTCCCCAATCAAAACATCTTCCTCTAAAAACTCAAACCAGAAACCTAGTTCCTCTTTCTTGCTTCTCCATGTCTCCTCTTTATCAGCTTTCGAGCCAAAACATATCAAACATGCATTCTCATCACATCCCCATTTTGTAATCTTTACTACTATTCCATCACTTCTCAGGGCACGTTGAATGATGTCTAAATCAAAATTACTTTTAGCAACCCCGTGGATGAATTATGAATCCATTCCATTGCCTCTGGGGGTATAAGGATGTCCAGCAGATTCCTTTGGCCGCTAGGCGATGTCTTTTCAGGTTTATCAGACTCCTTTGAAGAATGAAAGTTAGGCTTAACTGTAGTATTCAGCAGGACTTCTTTAAAGAATCGCCCATCCCACTTGATGTTTTTACTGCCACCCAATACTTCTGCATCCTGATTATTGATCTTCTTCACCTTCTATTTCCGATGTCCTTCTAGGGAGGGCCTATCTTCTACTCCATGCTTTCCGACGCTCTTTGGAAACCTTGCCTTTGATACAACCACCTTTCTTCCATCTATCCATGTATTGTTAACCTTTGCAATCGCCCTGTTCATATCCTCCAGACAAGCAAAATGAATAAAGGCAAAGGTACTAAACCTATATTTAGGTTTCCGATTCAGTGCCGGAATATAAACTCTGATTACTCTCCCGTGATAGTCGAATAGTTTCTTAAGGGCCCCTCTAGTCACTCTTCTGCTAAGATTATCAACAAAAATAACCCAACTCTTATCATTTTGAGACGAAAACCCAGATCTTGGCACCTCCGAATCGAGGCGATTGTGTTTCTTCAACCAAACTCCTTGCTGCTGCATGTGACGATTGAGATCCTCCGACGACCAGACTCCTCTCTGTCTCTCTCTCACCCTTTCACTCGCCATACATTGATGCATACATAAATACATACATACTTACATACATTAGGATTTAAGTTTAGGACGTAAAGGTTTATGGTGTATAGTTTAGGGGTTTAGGTTTAGGATTTAAGGGTTTATGGGTTAGGATTCATACATTGATACAAAAAATAAAAAGTCAAAATCATAAACCCTAAATCAAAACCATAAACCCTAAAACCCTAAATCTTTAAACCCTAAAAACTTTAAACCATAAACCTTTAAAATAAAACCCTAATTCAAAACCCTAAACCCTAAAAATATAACAGTGAAACCCTAAACCTAAAATTGAAACACTAATTTACTTAGTGCAGTATTTATTGATCAAATTCTGACCTTCAAACAGCTTAACACAATGTCTTTACTATTTTCGTTTTCTTGTTCAAATTCCGTCTTTTACTATTTTCGCATTTACTAACAGTATTTATTGTAATTCAGAGATGGGGTTAAGGTGTAGCAAGCAAGCATCATTAACTGATTAGTGCAGACCATGTAGTCCTGTCGGTTTCTGCACCTTTCAAATTCTTGACTTTTACAGCAAATATTCAACTTTTACAGCAAGATCCAAATGCAAACATTGTAATTCGTGCAATTTTTTCTTGTTATTATCATTCTTATGAGCTGATAATTTGGGTGAACTACACTACTAGGCATCTAACTTTTAAGACCTTTACATTTTGGTTATAAGGAATTTTTATTTTAATCTGCCATTAAAAAATAATGGCTAAGTTACCCAAATATTAGTTAAAAATAATTGATAAATTATTAATTACTTAGTATTTTTTATAATTGAAAATAAATAAATAAATATGTTTAATGTATTAGATTAAAAGTGTAATATAATGTCTAGTTTAATATTTTTTAATTTCATAAATTATTTGTATTACTTGGCTCAATATTTTTATTTTTAAGTATTCACTCTTCATTAAGTTTTTGTAGTTGATAAATTATCAATTACTTAATATTTTTTTATTTTTAGTAATTAATATATATGTGTGAATGCGCACATACACATCATATATGTATATCAATATATGTAGGTGTATATGTATATATATCATATATGTATATAAACTTATGACAATTTTTAATTCATCGAGCCATAGATTTCAGGTCAATATCAGTTCAGGTCAACAACAGGTCGGGTCACTTAACAGGTCGGGTTTAAAATAGGTCGGGTCCAAAACAGGTTGGGTCCAAAATAGATCGGGTTCAAAACAGGTCGAGTCCAAAACAGGTCGGGTAAAATCGGATCTCGGGTAATTCAGTCGGGTAAAATCGGTTATCTGCCAGGTCGGCTTCGGGTTCGGGTTCGTTTCAGTCGGGCACAAGTTAGGTTTCAGGTCCACAATAACAAGTCTATTTCGGGTTCAGGTCATTTTCAGTCGGACGCAGGTCGGGTTCGGTCACTACAGTAACATGTCAAATTCAAGTTCGGGTCAACAACAGTCGGTTATAGATCGGGTTCGGGTCATTAAATTTTTAGGTCAAATCAGGTTCTGACTCGAACAAGTTTCAATCGGGTTTTCAGGTCAGGTCAGCTTTTTACATCCCTACCTGCAAGTAGTTCAACTGTTAACCGATAGTATGAGGAAGTCTAAACTTCAACCGGTTGGTCGACGAATTCATGTTTTATGAAGAAGACCCATTGTTGTTAAGGTGTAAGGCCAAACGCAAGCTGAGGAGTTGTGCTATTGGATGGGGCGGGAGACGAAGCTGTGTTATCTATTGCTTGATTACTACGATTGAACTGGCGTTGTTTTGGAATAAATGAGGTTTCATGTCGATAGTACTCGTGTAAAGCCCGACAAAACTCTCAATGATTTGGTAGGTGTGTCGATCGGCTTCCTTCGACGTTAGAAAGTCGATAGGTACACCTACCGTTGACTTCTAGCGATGGGTGGTCGGGAGAAATCGGTTGCGGCATCCAGCGACGGTAGTGGTAGGCTCCAGTGAGGCTATTAACGGTTACAATAATGGTAATTTTGGGGATTTGGGTCTTGAGATAGGGATTTGAGGGTTATTTTGTGAGTTTTATGAAATTTTGGTTTTTTTAAGGTGCAATTTGAATTTTGAGGTTAAATTGTGTGAAAATTTTCATAAAAACTTAATTAATTTTTTTTATTTTTCATTGAGGATTAATTTGACATTTAAGCCTTATTATTGATACACAACTAGAAAATATTAAATATCAAAAATGGTTTACAAAATGCATGCATGTATGTTTCCAAAGCATAACGTAGTTATTACCTCATATTAATTTCAACTTTTCATCTCCCAAAGAGACGTTTATTCAACTTAATGGCTACTTTTATTTCCTGCAAATTGAACACTCGATATAAAGTGGCATTCAGATTTAAGCAGTTGAGAAAAATAAAATGGATACCAATGGCGGCCAGCGTGTAACAGCTGCAACGGAATCAACTTTAATCACTCTTTCTTCGAAGAATACTTCTTGGAGTTAGTAAGTGCAACTCAATTCTCACGATTAGAATTGAATCATTGCAAAGTTTTTAGGCTAAGTGGGAATTTAGATAAGCATGGATTGGATCATGCTTAGCATTTGATATGAAAAAAAATAAAGAATGAAGAAGGTAAAAGAATGAAAAGGAAAATAAGAACTCTTATAGAAATAATCAAGAGAAATATAAATTCCGATCTGAGTTCTAAAGGTTGAACCTAAGGGGTATATATGCCCAAGAATTCTAACAATGTAAAATAAAAAAACCCAAATAAAAGATAAAAGATAAAGCTAAAATATTCAAACTGAAAATCTAAAATTAAATCTAAAGGTTTATCACAAAAGACAAAGATAATAAATTCGAATCATATGGCTTCGATTGAATTCTGCTTTATCCTCTAGATAACCTCATATTTATCTTATATGCACTTGTCTTCAAGATAATTCTGAGTTTGACTTCGAGAAAATGCTGATCAGCCTTCTAGAAGCTGCTGATTGTACACTGAATTATGCTGCATCAGACTCGAACTGCATCATCCTTAGAGATAATTTGTAATGATTGATTTCAAATTATTGTGAATCAAAGGCAGTGGCTTGAACTAATCACATACGGTATTCTCGCAAAAAGAATAAGTGGAAGTGAATCCGTTCAGGCGTTAGTCATTTGGAAAGCTAACCTCTGTTTAGAACGACTTCAAGTAGTTGACTAGAGATCCCAAGATTTAGGTTCAAATGGACAACCTACATGCATAGGCCTTGTACGGTCACTGTAGAGGGTTGTACTCCCAAGTCTGTTCTTATGATGTGAACAATGATCAAAATGGAATAGGCTAAGCATTAATTTTAATGACCATTGTGTGTTTCGATGAGCCGACAACATAAGTCACCTATGTAAGAGTGAAGTGGGGCTGCTTCAAGGAGACTGTGAAACCAATATTTTAATTTTGATATAACTAAAGAACCTAAGGACTAAATTGAAAATGTGAAAACGAATTTTTAAGTCCTCAAACCTCTCTATATGTTTTAAAGAATATGCCTAAGTTAAAAACTAAGTTTATCAAATATTTTCTAAATGTTTTTAAAGCCAAAATAGTGATTTTCGAGTCACCGTTTCGAAACGGCCTTAGGCGTTTCGAAACAGTTTTGAAATTGTGAACATGTGTTTCGAAACGGGTATCGAAACGATTTCAACACTGCCAACCCGTGTTTCGAAACAAGTTTCGAAACGACTTAAGAACATTGAGGCAACGTATCGAAACGACATCTAGTGTTTCGAAACGGTTTTAAAATTGATTTGAAAAATGTGACCGTTGAATGTTTTTAACTGATTTTTAACAAATTGTTAAGGCGTATCGAAACGATCTCAAGCCATTTCGATACGAGCCTTGACAGTGGCAAAATGTTTCGAAACAAGTTTCGAAACGGCTCTTAGCGTATCGAAACAGGTCTGACCGTTTCGATACGTGCTCTTTAATGCACCCCAACGACTCTTTCTATTTTGGTCTTTTTCGAAACAGGGTCGGGCGTTTCAAAATGGTTGGTTGTAGACTGCATTTATGGAGGCGAGATAACACCCCCAACGGCTCTATTGATGAATGCAACAACCACAACGGCTAGAAATCAATAAGAAGGTATAAAAGGGACATCTAAAAGCCTCAACAACAACTATTGATCCTAAAGCAAACATCCAAACATCAAATCCAAGCATTTGTGCATAAATCCCATTATTGTCTTGTAACCCAAATTGTATTTTTCATTCTTATCATTTCAATTGGGTTGAGTGCTTGTAATTGGGCTACAATTTGTATTGAGAGATACTTGCTTAGCCAACAAATTATTTGTTTCAATTGTGTGAGGATTGGGTCAAATTTTGGGTAGAAAATTTGACCGAAAATTGTAAGGGTTACCTCCTTACCCTAGAAAAGGGGAAGAGCAATTAGTGTAATTGTTGCAAATCCTTAGTGAAGCTAAGGTAGTGGATGTAGAGTTCATTTGGAACTTGAACCACTCTAAAATTTCTTGTCTATCTTTTTATTTGCAAATTTCCACCACCAAGAACTTTAAAAATCCAATTCACCCCCTCTTGGTTTAGTTCGATCATTCGATCCACTCAACATAGACTATTGAGCATAGTTCTTGTAGAACTAATGTTTTGATATAATAATTGAAAAATGTTTTGGACTGATTTAAAAAGAATTCAAAACTATTTCCAAAGTCGAAATAACTTGAAACTATGTTTAGAGATGTTTTTAAAAGGGTTTAACATGTTTTTCAAAGCCAAACTTCACAAAACCTTCCAGGCGTTTCGAAACACCTTAGGGTGTTTCGATACGGTGTATTCCAGTAGCAAAAATGTTTCGATACGAGTATCGAAACGAGCCTTCTCTGGATGAGATTTTTGTCCAGCATTTCGATACGGGCTATGCCGTTTCGATACGCCTACGTGGCATTGGCCACAACGGTCATAAACCCCAACGACTATTTTCCAACTAACTTTTAAATGCAGAGCGTTTCGATACGATGCCTAGCGTTTCGATACGGGCGTTTCGATATGGCCCATATCGTTTCGATACGGATGCTCATCAGACTTGCAACGACTCTTTCTACTTAAAGAGCGTATCGAAACGGGTTCGAGCGTTTCAATACGGGCAGCTGCAGAACTGCATTTATGGTGGGAAATAAAGTCCTCAACGGCTCTAAATCAACCCCAACGGCTAGTAACGGCTACAAACTCATCAAGGAGTATAAAAGGGACCTCCAAGCATCAAGATATGGTTAATGCTTCAATTGTCAATCAACAAATGATCAGGAAATTGTTTTAGAGCTAAATTTTCATTTCTTTGTATAGACAAATATTAGTGAGCCAAAATTGTCAAATTTGCTCAAGTGTTTTAGGTTTTGGGTGAGTGCTTTAATTGTGCAAACAAACACCTATTAGAGGGATTTGTGTTTGCTTTTCTTATCTCTTGTAAAGAGGGTTTGATCAAGGCTTTGGGTAGAAAGCTTGATCGATGTATAAGGGTTTCCTTCTAAGCCTAGAAAAGGGGACGAATCAATAGTGGATTGATTGGAAATCCTTAGTGGGAAGCTAAGGTAGTGGATGTAGACCTTGGTTAGAAGGTTGAACCACTCTAAAATCTTTGTGTCATCTTTATTTTAGCTTCCACACCACATCCACCAAAAAATTCACCTCTCCACCACTTGGTGAGCAACATCGGTTGAACGAATCGAGCACCCAACAACTTAACAGTTCTCTCAAACTCTTGCAGAACCAAGCGATGTCTAGGGCTATACGGACATACCCATGAGAACTAATATTCTCTTTAGGGAAATGGTTGTGTGAAGTATATCATCATTTACACAAATGGCCCAACAGTTCAAGAACATCACGTCTACTGGTCAGCCAATAAAGTAAATATACTTTCACACAGGAAGGTTCAAGGGCGGACACCTACCTATCCTATGCAACTATTGATCGTAAAATCTTTCACCACATCGAGTCAAAATGTTTTGATTAAATTAATTTCATTCATGTGGGGGATTGTTGGAAAATATGATGAATGAGAATTTTGGTAACGTGAATGTGAATGTCCGAACCGGTCGGGCCCTAAGTGGGCTTGCAGATATTTTAACCCATTACGAGATAATTTTCCTTAAATGTTGCATTTTTAATATCTCAAATAAAAGGATAAATGACCAGAGATTATCTTTAAATTTGGATATTATTTTTGAATATTATGGAATTAAAAGGATAAATATTTGATAAGATATTATCTTTTAATTCATATATTATTGTGATAATGCTATTTGATAATAAAATTTTATTTTAAATAAAATTCAGATAATTCACAAGTTTTATTTCCAATAAAACTCCTACCCCTATAAATAGTATGCAAACCTAGTAGGTTTAATAACTTTTTTAACAACTACAAAAACACAAAGATTTTTCTACTACTTTTACTTTGTGATTTTCTAAAGTGTTTGCGGTGATAGAGGAATGCAAGGTTACAGTTCGTGATCTCTGCAGATGCGCTACTACTGCTGATCATCTAGTTGTTGTATTCTGGGAGACAGATGGCCAACGTATCTCAAGCACCTTAAGAGTGACCGAAAATCTATCTTAAGAAAACTGTGTTCTCACAGGCCTCAACTTGTTTCTACTCAATCGAATTACAATTTATTTTATTCTTTTCTATCATTTTTAATTTCCTTGGTAATTTGTTATCACTTGCAGTAAAAGAAATATAAGAGACGTTGTGTGTTGGTATTTAGTGGATCATGTGGAGAATTCGTACAAATAGATTCAAGTATAGCCGTAGCGGAAGAGATGATTAGAATGCATGGTTTTACTCAGTTATTCTATTTTTAGCTTCAACTTTATTTGTAGTTATTTTATTCTGTTCGATCTAATAATATTTTCAGCATTTATTTTACTGTTTTAATATTATTCATGGATTAATAACGCCACTTTCTAACACTGGGTTCTTCGTAAACTTGCAAATTTAAGGATCAAAAATGAAAAAATGCAATAGGAAACAAAAGGAAAAATCAAATAAATTGTCCAAAAATGTAACATGTCATTGTACAAATATTATCTTTAATTACTCGATGAGTGTATGTTAAATGTCATATTTGAATCTAACAAGTGTCCCAGTAGAAAAAGTGGATGATGTTCATCTTATGAGATATAAGTTCAAATCGCTTTTGTCTACAAGGTGTATCCACATTTTCAAAGGGTTAAGAGTATCTATGAACAAATATTACCTTGTTATCACCTTTAGGCAATTAAAAAAACGTCATATTTAAATAATGGCTTAATAGCAAAATAAGTTATCAAACAATACTTGTTGCTTGCTTTTGGTGCCTAAACTATTTTTAGCACGAAACAAGTGCCTAAAGTTTCATTTTGGTAATTTTAGGTGTTTGATCATTAACAACATGTAAAATAAATTCATTATCCAATCAAAATATGACATGTTTTTATTATTTTTATTTTTAAAAATTAAAAGTTTAAAATGTTTTCAAAATAGTCCCAAACCCCTAACTCAAAACCCAAAATCCCCAAACTTCCGCTCTGCAGCCATTGTATGCCTCGCTATAGCCCACCACTACCGCTGTCCTATGTTGCCGTCCATTTCCCCCAACCATCCATCGTCAGTAACCGATAACCGACAGTAGGTGTGCCGATCGGCTTCCTTTCGCGAGTTCGGCTTCCTTCGACGTTAGAAAGATGATTGACACACCTACCGTTGACTTCTAGCAATGGGTGGTCGGGAGAAATGGGCTGCGACATTCGGATGCGGTAGTGGTGGGCTCCAGTGAGGCTATCAACGGCGACAACAATGGTAATTTTGGGGATTTGGGTTTTGAGATAGAGATTTGAGGGTTATTTTGTGAGTTTTATGAAATTTAGTTTTTTAAGGTGCAATTTGAATTTTGAGGGCTAAATTGTGTGAAAAAGTTTTCATAAAAGCTTAATTGATTTTTTGATTTTTCGTTGAGGGTCAATTTGACATTTAAGCCTTAGGAAAATTCTACAACGGGCGTCGAACACCGCTGAACATTACTAATGTTGAACACCGCTAGACACGATTAAATTAATTAATAAAGATTAAAAGTCTCAAGGACTCAACATATACTTAATAATTATTTGAAACTAAATTTTAATTAAACTATTTTTCATATATATTATATTTTTAATCTTTATTTTTAAATAATTGGATCAAATACTAACCATAGTTAATCCCAAATTTCCAAATTAGAACCCTAATTCCCAAATTAAAACCCAAATTCCCAAATTAAAACTCTCCGCATGTACCCGAATTGATTAACCCTAAACCCTAAATACAATATTTAATAAATAAACCCTAAACTTTAAACCCTAAATTCTCATAAAACTTTACATCTATTTTTTCGTAGAACCCAAAGTATCATCTCTATTTTTCCAGCATAATTTGTCCTAGTTACTACATTCTCAATTACATTAATGGCTAATGCCCATTAGAAACACAAACAAACCCCATCTTTCTACACCGCCAAAACCATTAATCATAGCATGTTTTTATAATAACAATGTTGTACTAGTTTCTGCATTATTGCAATGCATGAACGAAAGATACAGTAAGGTGAAAGAATTTAGTCGATAAAGAAAAACCCAAGCCATTGGTCGAAAAATAGATGTAAAAGTTTTATGGGGATTTAAGGTTTAAGGTTTAAGGTTTATTGGTCGAATATTGTGTTTAGGTTTAAGGTTTATGGTTTATGATTTATAGTTTATGGTTTGTGGTTTGTGGTTCGAAACGGGCTGGGTCGTTTTGGAACGGGTAGGCTTCAGGGACCCCGTATCGGAACGCGTTTTGATACGGTTTGGCCTCTGAGAGCCCCTGTTCCGATACAGGTTTCGGAACGATTTGGCTACTGGAATTATGAGAAAATGACGAGATGAAGGCGTTTCGAAACGGGTCTGAGGGTTTCAAAACAGTCAAAATCTCGTTGACCACGAGAAGTTGACCGTTGAGGGCGTTTCGAAACAGTTGACCACCGTTTCGATACGACCCCTTGTATAGGCTCTGGGGCAGTTGACCTGGTCAAGGCGTTTCGATACGCCTCAATGGTGTTTCGAAACAACATGTTTAAAAGTTTAAAATTGGGCTGTTTAAATGTTGTTTTGGGTTCTAATGTTTATCTCATGTATTTTATTCCATTGTTTGATCACATAGGACTTAAATGAACCTTTAGAAAAGATTAAGTAAAAGAAAAAAAAATAGGGTTGCTAACCGAGGGGGAACCCTAACGGGTTTCGCTTCGGTTTTCCCCGTGTGGCCCACTCGGACCGGTCATCCTGCCAGACCAGGATGAGGGGGTTACAGATTTAGTTGAGGAGGATAATCATGCTGATTTAGTTGAGGAGGTTTATCATGCTGATGTTTGTGAGGACAATGCTAGACAACATCAGCAAAGCTCTTATGTTCCCATTACTCATCCTATGGTTACCAGGAGCAAGCTTGAAATCTTCAAGCACAAGGTTTATAGTCTTCAGCTTGATGATGTTCCAAGTAATGTACATGAAGCTTTGCAACAACCAGAATGGAAAGCTGCTGTAATGGCAGAATATGATGCTTTGTTGGAAAATGGCACATGAGAGCTTGTTTCATTACCTTCAAATAGAAAAGCCATAGGTTGTAAATGAATTTTCAAGGTGAAAAGGAAATCTGATGGGTCAGTGGAAAGGTATAAGGCCCGTCTAGTTGCAAAAGGATATTCACAGCTGGCTGGACATGATTTTACAGACACATTTAGTCCAGTAGTTAAGTCCTTTACTGTGAATGTCTTGCTTTCAGTGGATGTCACCAAAGGTTGGCTTGTTAGACAAGTTGATGTCAACAATGCCTTACTTAAGGGTGATCTTGTTGATGATGTATTCATGCAGCAACCTGATGGTTTTCAATACAAAGTTGCTAATGGTATGCCTTTAGTGTGCAAGTTGAAAAAGGCATTGTATAGTCTTAGACAGGCCCCTAAAAATTGGTATACAAAACTCAAAGATTACTTAGTCTATTTGGGTTTCAAAGTTTTTAGGGTATATGTTTCTTTGTTTGTATACAAGACTGCATCTCTTACTACCTATGTTGTAGTATATGTAGATGATATTTTGCTTACTGGTTCTTGCTCCAAGCATGTTGACAGTGTAGTTCAACAGTTACACTCTCAATTTTCTGTGAAGGATCTAGGTGCACTTCAATTTTTCCTTGGTATTGAAGTACTTTCTTTTGATGGTGGTTTGCTTTTATCTCAAAGAAAGTATGTCATTGATCTTCTTATTCAGACTGGTTCTCAAGACCTTAATCCTGCTGCTACCCCTATAGCTTTGACTCCCAAGCTAAGTAGGGATGATGGAGAACTTCTTGCTGATCCTCATCAATATAGGAGTGTTGTAGGTGCCTTGCAGTACATCTGCCACACTCGTCCTAATATTTGCTTTGCAGTGAATAAAGTAGCTCAATTTATGCAACATCCCACTGATGTTCATTAGTTAGCCGTGAAGCGTATCCTTAGATACTTGAAGGGGACACTGGATTTTGGTCTTTGGTTTTCTTCTTGCTCTTCTGATCTTGCATTGGTCTCTTTTTCGGATGCTGATTGGGGTAGTGACCCTGATGACAGACGTTTTGTATCAGGATATTGTGTTTTTCTAGGCAGGCATCTTATTTCCTGAAGTTCTCAAAAGCAAAGATCAGTGTCAAGATCAATAGATGAGGCTGAATTTCGTAGTCTTGCTGATGCTGCTTCTGAACTCATGTGGTTGAAGGCTCTTTTTCAAGATATGGGTGTTGAATCAACTGATATACCAGTTCTTTGGAGTGATAATACAAGTGTTGTTGCCATGGCTGCGAATCCAGTCATGCACACAAAGACGAAACATGTTGAACTTGATCTGTTTTTTGTTCGTGAAAAGGTACTTTCTCATGAAGTGCAGGTTAACTATGTACCTGCTTGCAATGAGGTTGCTGATTTGTTTACAAAGGCCATTACTACTAGTAAATTTGAAGATTTTCGTTTTAAACTAAATAATCGAAGTTCTTCAGAGTTGAAGAAGCATGGGAAATGTTAAGAGAAGTTAGTCTGTTGAGGCCGTTTCATATTGTTGGGCCGTTTGTAATAGATTGTGTGAGTCAGCAGGGTAGTTACATAGTTGGGCTATAAATGTAAATCATTTGGGCTGTTATTTGTAATGAATTTTGTATAAACTTTGAGAATTCATTTTTAATAAAATACAGAGTTTTCTCTCGGTTTCCCTCTTTCACAAATCCCTAATTTCTTAATTCCTTTATCGATTTCCTTCATAGATTCACACCGAAACACTCCGTTTAGCAAACTAATGATGAGTTACACTCGACGCCTTGGTGTTCCTCTAAACTCTGTCTGATTTCTTTTCGACGGCTCAACTTTAAACCCATACTCAGTTCCTAGTGAATTGCAACTGGAAGACGGGGATTCAATCGATGTTATTCGGCGTGACGAGTACATTTCAGGATCTGAATCGACTCTCATTTTTCTTCACGGTGTTCCAACGATTTCTCTTCGTCACGCAAAGTACGAGAGGGTGATTCGTTTGGAAGTGTTGGGGTTAGAAAATGATTCTGACTTTGTCTACTTGATTGGGATAAACACACCGCTGCGTCATCTAATGCTGGATTACTGTGACCGAACTGCTCAGGTTTTCGAATTTATGAGGTTCAGGCTTAGTATTCGTTTCTCAGTTATAGATCCCAACAAAACTGCCGATGATTTGAATATGTTTAATGGCGCTACTATCTATGCTATTGCTCCTTCACAGCCGTTCTTAGCCAATTTTTAGCATATTTGCTACTTTTTCTTAATATTATTAAGTTTCAAATACCATCATTTTAGAAATAAATATCCAAACCATTTTAGCTTTTGTGGAATCAAAATTTTGAACGATAACACTTTGGGGTTTTCATTGTTTGGTTAATATCAATTTTACTCACCTAAACTAAATTTAGTTTTGTTAATCAGTTTCTTAATTAAATATTCGGTCGATTAATAGTTAATGATTTTTTTTTCAAATTTGATACTTAGTTTATTTGGTTTGATATTGGTTAATTAACTAAATTATTTAAATATTTAAGCATATTATATATAGTATATGTGTATTTTAAGCTTATATTAGTTAAGATGTTTAGAATCAACTAATTTTATCTCTACCATTTTGAGATTAATTAAGATTTCAACATCTATCCAACTTTTATCTTACTAAAAATATCAAAATTAATCTAACTAAAGAAAAAAAATAAAACACAAACTCTTAGGGTCTGTTTGTTGGACTAAAATTTGCAATTGTGTGTACATATGTACAGTGTATGTTGCTAGTATAAAGTATGATATGAAATTAAGTGACCAATTATGTTACACATGTTATATGTAATACCCGGTTAAATAATTAGATAAAAAGAAGAAGAAAGCTGAGGGTTGACCAGCTGACGTCATCGTTGACTTTGACCAAAAAGTCAAAATTTTTGAAAAGCCCTATTTTATGTTTTTCAACGTCATGAGTCCGTTTTTGAAGCCCGTTTTGCGAAATTGCGACTCTAAGACCCCCGAATCTGACCTTAAACCCAAATCATGTATATGTACTTAATTATTCAATTTAGATAATAGTAAAACGAATAAGTGACTAAAATAGTGTATTAATTGTGTAAAGGTACTCGAGACGCGTGTGACCACTTTTCAGCTTAGCCTAGCTCCTCTCGATCTTCTCACCCTCACGCTTCAGTGAATATCAATACGAATTTAAACTCTGTGTATAAGAACAAGTTTGACTCTTATTTCACGTAATGACTGTTACTCTTTCATGATCTAGGATTCGACCCTGTATCCGAGCGTACCGAGGCAGGTGTCCGTTAGACTTAGGGGTGATAATGAGCCTGACCGGCTCGCGAGCTACTCGGGCTCGGCTCGGTCAAAGCTCGGTCAATGCTCGGCTCGAGTGAGCTCGACTCGAGATCGGGTTCGGCTCGAAACCTAAACAAGCCGAGTCGACCCAAGCTCGGCTCGAAAAGCTCGTGAACAAGCTCAGAATAATTATATATACATACATATATATACACTAAAAGTAATTTATTTAGTAAAAAGAAAGCAATAAAATAAATTGGGTAAATAAATCCACTAATTTTTTTTACCAAATATCAATTAAAATAAATTTATAAAACTAAAAATAAAAAATAAACTACAAATAAATAAATAAAAATTAAAACTTAAAAGTAAAACACAAACTCACGGCCACAAAGGCCAGAACTCATTTCCCACGTGCTATCCTAAAAAATCAATGACAAAACCCTAGCCACCCTAATTTCGATTCCCCTTTTCTCACTTATCTCCCTTCAACGGAAAAATTTCACGCAGTCAACTTGACCACCTTGAAGCTTCTGCCGGTGACCGAACACCAGCCAACATCAACGTTGTTTAATAGCTCACCCGTTCACCACCAGGTTCGTCCTTATGTCAAAGCTTGGCCTAAATCAAACATTTTTAGGCTAAATCTTTGATCCCATCATTTCTCGAGTTTCATTCACTTTAAATTTTTGTTTTCATCAACACTAATCTCGTATTAATGCTCTGCAATCTTATTTGTTTAACTAGAATGCCAAATAATTTTTGTATTAATTTGACGATATTTTATAGCCTTAAAAGGTAGTGAACATTGAAAAGAATAACAATAGGATTTGCTATGAACTCGTATTTTTTATGAAGGAGATGGTTTGTTTACTTAATGTGTAAGTTCCTCAGATTTTCTATTCTTTGTAATATTGTTAACTCTGGTAAGAAATAAAAGGGGAGTTTCGAAAGTTGGAAAGCTATAATAATAAAGAAATCTTTAGAAGAACAGGATGTCATAAATTCAACATTCCAACCCAAAAAACCTGGCTTCCTGCATGTTTACCCGATTCTTTCCATAATCAGTAGGCAAAGAAAGCTTGCTGAGCTTGAATCCAGGATTTACGGCCATTTTTCTTACCTTGTCTTTGAGGTGCCCGGTCTATTTGAATCGCGTTTGTTTTGGATTGGATCATTTGGAGTTTGATGTTAGGGATTATTTACAAGTCATTTAAAGCGTCATTCGGATGAATGTACACAAAGAAAAGTGCACATACAACAACAAAAGTTGATCAACCTTTTACCTTCTGATTCAACTACGGGTTCTCCAAGTTCTGAATTTGTTAGCACTCTACATGATGGCAAGTTTGATCCGTTGAAGATGAGAGAAGGAATTGCACATTGGATTGTTATGCACGAGCATGCTTTTTCTATTGTTGAAGAAGAAGGCTTTAATATGATGTTGAAGATGGGAATACCACAATGGAAAAGTGTGTCACGCCATACTATCATAAATGATTCTTTCAAAGTTTATGAGGTTGAGAAGAATAAGTTGAAGGAAAAGTTGAAGAATGTGGACAGAATTTCTTTGACCACTGACTTATGGCGCTCCAAACCTCAAAAGATAGAATACATGGTTCTTACGGCTCATTTTGTTGACCATGATTGGAAACTTCAAAAGCGAGTGCTGAATTTTGTCCACATACCTCCTCCTCGGAAAGGCAAAGACATAGCTAATTGCATTTTCAAATGCTTAAAGGAGTGGGACATTGAGAATAAAGTAAGTTACATTTAATCTTTTACGCATATTCATGTATTATCAAATTAACACTAATCAATATTGTATTTTTTGTAGGTATTCACAGTTTCTGTGGATAATGCCTCTGCAAATGATTCTTGCATACAAATCATGAAAGACACTTTCTCACTGACTAAGAGGTTGATTTGTGGTGGCAAATTGTTTCATGTTCGATGTTGTGCCCACATTTTAAACATTATGGTTCAGCATGGTCTCAAACAAGTCAAAAGCATCATCAAGAATGTTCACGATACAATTGATTATCTAAATGGAAGTGAACAACGATTGAAGAAGTTTGCTGAACTTGCTCAACAATACAACTTAAAGGAGAGGAGATTGGTTTTGGAATGTAAGACTCGATGGAATTCTACTTATGAGATGCTTGCTTGCGCAATCAAATTCAAAGAGGTATTTGCTAGACTTGCTTTGGAAGATAGAGAATATGTTTATTGTCCTAGTTTAGAGGATTGGAGTAAAATTGAAAAATTGCTTGAAATCTTGAAAGTGTTCTATGATACTACAAATTTCATTTCAGGATCCGAGTATCCCACTTCCAATTTATTTCTTAGTGAGATTTACAGAATTAAATTGTTGTTGGATACTAGTTCTAAGTCTTCTGATGATTTTGTTAAAAGCATGGTGACAAACATGAAAGAAAGGTTTGATAAATATTGGGGTGAATGTAATATACTCATGGCTATAGGTGCAGTGTTGGACCCCCGATTGAAAATGAAGGTTATTGAGATTACTTTCCCAAAAATGTTTTCTCTTGATGTGGTTGAGGAGAATATACATAAAGTTAGAGGAACTTTGTATGAACTTTATGATGAGTATGTGAATTTGTATTCTCCTCCTCTAATGGAGCAAATGGGTGAATGTGGAACTAGTACAAATGTTTCTGGTGGAGGAACGGGAAGTACTCCAGGATTATTGGAAATTTTGCAAGCCGTGAGAAGTGAGGAATTGACTGAGAATAGACAATCTGAAGTTGATTTATATCTTGAGGAAGGGTGTTATATTCCTCAAGAGAGTAAGTTTGATGCTTTATTGTGGTGGAAGGAAAAGGCTGGAAGATTTCGTATTTTGTCACGATTGGCCATGGATGTCTTGGGTGTTCCCATTACTACTGTGGCTTCAGAGGCCACATTTAGTGCTGGAAGCCGTGTAATTGATCCTTATAGAGCATCATTAAGTCCTGAAACCGTACAAATGTTAATTTGCTCAGGAGATTGGTGTCGGTCTCTCCATGGATTGAAGAGAAAGAACAAAGTAAGGATTTGTTATGTATATGTACACTTTTTTTTCTAGTTTTTTAGAATTTATTTTTAGCTAATGGCTTTATGATATATTTTTTGCAGAAAATTAATGAAGATCAATCAAAAGAAATCATTTTTCTGTCTCTTTAGGTTTGTTAATAAAATTTTATGATGCTTTACAATTTATTTTTGCATAATACTAAGTTACAATTGTAGCCATTAAAAAAAACAATTCGATAGTACTTTTAAAACATTGATTGGTCTTTAAATGGACGTTGATATTTTTTAATGACTTTATAATCAGGAGAAGAACAAAGAATGAAGTGCTTGGAGCCTTGGACTAGGATAACGGAAGACAGAAGTAACTAATAGATTGTTGTTGGAGATTGTTTTGTTTTATGAAAATCGATGCATGTTTGTGGTTTCATTTTCTTAGTTGGTTGTTGTTTGATTTTGTATTATGAAAACCGATGCATGTTTGTGGTTTCATTTTCTTAGTTGGTTGTTGTTTGATTTTGTATTTTCTTTGATTATCTATTTGTATTGTAAGGATATTTATCAGTTATTTGGATTAATCTATTTTGGGCACTCTTTTCGCCTTTCACGACATTGAATTTCGTTTACTGTTGGTTATGAAAGGGGTTTTTAACGAGGCCCCATATCTTATAATTTTTTTTAGGAAAATTGTCCGAACCGAACCGAGCCGAGCCTAGTAATACTGTTTCCGAGACGAGCCCAATAATACTGTTTCTGAGCCGAGTCGAGCCGAGCCTAGCCAGGCCCGGGCTCGGCTTGGCTCGTTATCACCCCTAGTTAGACCCCTCTCCGACCAGCTTTTGATGTGTGTTCCATGTGTGTTGTATTATATTGAATGAATTGTATAATGATTACATTAGTAAACAATCTAACGATTTAATCATGAACAATGTTATGTTTGATGAATGTTAAGTTGTTATTGAGATTGCATCACTATATTAGAAAATGAGATGAAATGATGAACTGGATATATGATGACATTCTCTGCCTACCTGATGTATGTCTGCTCAATCTGTATACTTGGTATGTGATTGATTGATCTGTGATGATATTGCTTGGCTGTCTGATGAATTTGATAGCATGATCTGTTAGCTTGACCTATGATGGTACAATCTGTTTGCTTGATGAATGATTGAAATGTCTGCTATGCTCAATGATATGCCCATTTATCTGTCAAAAGCATGAATCTCCCGTTTCTAATACTCTGAATAGGATATGCCTGTCACATGTATTATGTTACCCATGTCTAGAATCTGAACACCGATTACTATCTAGGGTATACTGTTGGGTTATGTTATGAAGTTTCTGCAGGTGCAACCCTGATCCAGCTGGTAAATCCTTATGGACCCAAGGTATCCCCTTGGGTAGGTTATGATGCTTTAGCACAGGTAAATCCTTATGGACCTAAGGCAACCACTTAGGTGGCACATATGCCCATCGGGCCTAGGGTAAGTCCCTATGGATGCAGTTCTAGGGGACTACATTTGGTGTAAGGTTGGAGGGTAGTCACTAGTAAACCCTTGCATGCACTCGAGCATTTGTATTGATATGTTATGTGTTCTTATGATATGATTGATATGTATTTATTGCTTGTTTGATCTGTACTTATTGGAACACATTGAGCTCCCTAGCTCATGCCCTTCTCTTCTTCCCTTTCAGATACTTGTGACAGGCTACCCTTTTGGACCCGGCAACTGGAGGATCGGCACATTTAACTTTAGACTGTTGTAATTTTTTTATCTTCCAAACTGTCTGTATTTGGGTGACTTATGCCTATATTTTGATACGACTATCTTTTGGTTTTTGCCGGATGTTGGCTTAGTTTATAACTAAGCACTTTATGCTTTCATATCACCTATTTTGTAAACACATGATACTAAACTATTACTTACTATTTTGAGATGGATTTGAAAGTAATACTGATAGACTTTATAATTGTTTTGAGAATTGTATTTGATATTTCTTCGTTAACAGGTTTTAAGGTATGGGTCGTAAATCTCCCGTAGGGGGAACTATATTGATTTTGATATTTTGACTGAGATATTTCACAGGAAGTTTGATTATAGGTTGTGGCCACCCAGAGTCAGGTGAAATGCATAAGCGGGTCTGGGTGGTTACATTTAGTTGTATCAGAGCTTTTGGTTTTAAAAACCTCAGACTATGTATGAGTCCATTTTACGCGATGTTTGAAAAGTTTTACAAAAAGGTGTTTTGAAATGAGCTAAGTCACCCAATTTTGTCTGCTTAATTGTGTTCAATTCTCCATTGCTATGAACTGACCGTAAGCTTATTCCTTGTAGAGATCCTCTACCATGAGTGCTGTAAGAGAACGTCGACCTATTCGGAGACGCGGTAGACCTGTCCGGTTTGCCGACGCTATGAATGATCTGGTGGTTGAGACACCTACTTCAACTTCTGTCCCTGGTCCTACTGAGCCTTCCGTACCATCTGGCCCTACTGTAGTGACTGCTCCCCAGTCTGCCTTTGGGATCGATGTGTCTACTTCGGTTAGAGGAGCACCGTCTTCTTCTGAGCCTCCCACATCCATTACAGACGAAGCCTTTAGTAGGAAATTTATGCAGTTGATCACTAGTACGGTTAGAGCAGCTGGTATTGTCCCTGAGGTTCCCATCTCTCAGGCTTTGATCACGAATGGGGTGAGAACTTTTGATGGCCCTTCTGGTGGAGCCCCGACCGAGGCAGGGGAATGGCTCCACGATCTGGAGAGACGTATGGATGGGTCTTGAGTCACCCAAGAGATATTTGGGGGTCGTCTCTATGTTGTATGGGAATGCGCACACTTGGTGGGAATCTGTGGTCAGTAGTGTTCCTGCGGCCCGTTTGACTTGAGACTTCTTCAAGGAGCGCTTCAAGAGCCGCTTTGTTAGTGAGCGCTACATGAGCTAGATGCAAGAACGATTCAAGACCTTGACACGTGAAGAGATGTCTGTATCCGAGTATGAGACAAAATTCTTGGGCTTGCTCAGATTTGGGGCTAGTTTAGTGCCTACCGAGAGGGAAAAATGTCGTAAATTTGTGATGGGGCTGAGATATGAGCTATGTGTACATGTTGTTGGTCATCTTGATAAAGACTTCGATACTATAGTTGAGAAAGATAAAGACTTGGAAGAAGTTGAGCTAGCAGCCACTGGTGGAGGTAGAGTTGACCGGGAGCGGTCTAAGAGGCCTCCTAATCCAGAGCCTTCCTCGCGTCCTGGTAAAAGGAATCACACTTCTGGTCATCAGAGAGGTAATTTTGGATCCAGGCCTGATGCTTCTTCGACCCCAGCTGCTAGTAGAGGTGATTCGTCTGGTTTCACCACTGTACCGCTTTGTGTGCACTGTGACAAGCGACATGGGGGCGAGTGTAGAAGGAAGATCGGTACATGTTTTCGATGTGGGTCCAGAGACCATTTTCTGAAGAATTGCCTTGTTCCATCTCCTGCACCTCGGGCATCCTCCCAGACCCCTGCACGCTCACAGAATTCCGTACAGACTCCAGCTAGGGGTCGTAGCCAGAGTAGACCCTCTGCATCTGCTGCTAGGACAAACTCTAGAGCACAGTCCTATCAGAGTGGGGGACCAGTTTTGTCTGAGGCTAGACAACCATCACTTGCGTATTCCACCAGGTGACGTGATGAGCCGGATGTTATAGTAGATACATTTACCATCTTCTTTGTCCCTTACTTTGCATTACTCGATAATGCTTCTACCCACTCCAACGTTTCAAGATCTGTTTCCTGAGACCTTCCATTTTCGATAGAAGCCACAGAGAATGTTGTTACAGTTATGAGCCCGGTGGGTCAGTCAGTGATCGTAGATAAGGTGTTTAGGCATTGTCCTCTTGAGGTTCAAAGGGAAATCTTTCTTGTTGATCTTATAGAACTTCCAATGAAGGAGTTCGATCTGATCTTGGATATGGATAGGTTGACCGAGCACCGAGTTAACCTTGATTGTGAGTTGGAAAGGGCAACCTTGAAGACTTCTGATGGTCAATCAGTGGTTCTAATCGGTGAACATCGAGGTTATCCGTCTAATGTAGTATATATACTGACCGTCGATAGAATGATTCGGAAAGGATACGAGACCTTCATCGCTTGTCTCTTGAATACAAAGGGTTCTCTATCCATGATTGAAAAGATTTGCACTGTCATCGAGTTTCCTAATGTCTTTCCCGAAGAGTTGCCCGGGTTACCTCCGGATAGGGATGTTGAGTTTGAGATTAAGACTTATCTGGGGTCTGCACCTGTATCCATAAATCCCTATCGTATGGCCCCTAAGGAGCTTAAGGAGTTGAAAATTCAGTTGCAAGAGTTGCTTGACCGAGGTTTCATTTGACCTAGCTCCTCTCTTTGGGGAGCTCCAATCCTCTTCGTTAAGAAGAAAGATGGTTCACTTAGATTATGCATTGATTATCGGAAGTTGAACAAACTAACAGTTAAGAACAAATATCCGTTACCTAGGATCGACGATTTGTTTGATCAATTTCGGGGAGCCACAGTTTTCTCAAAGATTGATCTTCGGTCTGGATACTATCAACTGAAGATAAAGGGATATGATGTTGCAAAGACGGCTATTCGCACTAGATATGGGCACTATGAGTTTCTTGTGATGCCTTTTGGTCTTACCAATGCACCAGCTGCCTTCATGAACATGATGAACCGTGTGTTCTAACCCTATATAGACCAGTTTTTGATGATATCTTGGTTTATTCTCGGACAAAATCTGAGCATGATGAGCATTTGAAGATTGTTCTACAAACTTTAAGAGAACATTGCCTGTATGCTAAGTTGAGCAAGTGTGAATTTTGGCCCAGAGAAGTGACATTTCTGGGACATGTTGTATCAGCTCGAGGTATCCAGGTTGATCCCAGTAAGATCGAGGCTATCACCAGTTGGAAGCAACCCAAGAATGTCTCTGAGATTCGTACCTTTCTGGGTTTAGCTGGTTATTACCGCCGATTTGTCGAGGGTTTCTTCATCATTGCTGCCCCTTTGACGAATCTTTTGAGGAAGAATGTTCCTTTTGCTTGGTCTGATGCCCAGCAAGCTAGTTTTGAGAAACTGAAGGCAGCTTTGACTCAAGCCCCGGTTCTTTCACAACCCGAGTCTGGGAAGGACTTCCCAGTGTATAGTGATGCTTCACACTCCGGGCTTGGTTGTGTACTGATGCAGGATGGGAAGGTTATCACTTATGTATCACGTCAGTTACGACCACATGAGTGTAACTATCCGACCCATAACCTCGAGTTAGCTGCGGTGATCTTTTGTTCTGAAAATCTGGAGGCACTATCTCTACGGAGAGAAGTGCTATATCTTTACTGATCACAAGAGCTTGAAGTATATCCTCACTCAAAGGGATTTAAATATGAGGCAACGTCGTTGGGTTGAGATTCTCAAGGACTATGATTGCGTGATTGAGTACCACCTGGGAAAAGCCAATGTTGTTGCCGATGCCTTAAGTTGTAAGACCATATCTAACCTAAGATCCTTGTTTTCCAGGATGAGTATTTATAGTGATGGCAGTTTGCTAGCGGAGTTGCAAATTAAACCAACTTTGGCCGAAGAGATTAAGGCCAAGCAACTCTTAGATAGTTCCTTACTTCCAGTCATGCATCAAGTTGAGTAGGGATCCACATCTGTTTATGCCTTCGATCAGGATGGCATCCTATGCTTCAAGGGTCGTTATTGTGTCCCCGATGATGCCGACCTGAAGTGAGCCACACTTAGTGAGGCTTAGATGCATCATGGTGGAGACAAGATGTACTAGAATCTTAAGCAAAGGTATTGCTGGGAGGGTATGAAGAAGGATATATCAGATTATGTATCGAAGTGTATGACTTGTCAGCAAGTCAAAGCGGAACATCAACATCCTTCTAGTTTATTACAACCCATTAAAATTCCTGAGTGGAAATGGGAGCGTATCACGATGGATTTCATTACTGGGTTGCCTCTAACTCCTTCTAAAAATGATTCTGTTTGGGTTATTGTTGATCGACTCACCGAGTCAGCTCACTTTATTTCTGTACGAGTTACTTATTCTCTAGAGAAGCTGGCTAGGCTGTATATCTCAGATATCGTCAAATTGCATGGGGTACCCTTATCTATCATATCAGATCGAGATCCGAGGTTCACTTCTCATTTCTAGTCTGCCTTGCATAATGCCTTGGGTACACATTTGAATTTCAGCATATCCTTTCATCCGCAGACTGACAGACAGTCCGAGAGAGTAATTCAGATTCTGGAGGATATGTTGAGGGGATGCGTGATCGACTTCCGCGGTAGTTGGGAAGATTTCTTGCCCTTGGCCGAGTTTTCTTATAATAACAGCTATCATGCTAGTATTCGCATGGCCCCTTATGAAGCCATGTATGGTCGTAAGTGCCGAACTCCTATCTATTGAACCGAGTTATATGATAAAAAGACTTTGGGTCCGGAGTTGATCCAAGAGACTGGAGAGACCGTCAGATTAATCCGTGATCATCTGAAAGAGGCCTTTGACAAACAGAAATCTTATACTGATCGTAGAAGAAAGGATATTAAGTTTGAGGTTGGTGATCAAGTCTTTTTGAAAGTATCTCCATGGAAGAAAGTTCTGAGATTTGGGTACAAGGGTAAGCTGAGTCCGAGATTCATTGGGCCGTACCGTATCGTGAAGAGAGTTGGGCCAGTTGCGTATAAGCTTGAGTTACCTCCTCAGCTCAGTCGTATCCATAATGTCTTCCATGTGTCCATGATGAGGCAATATCATCCAGATCCGAGTCACGTCATTCAGGTTCAGAACGTAGAGTTGAGATCAGACTTGTCCTATGAGGAGGAACCAATTCGGATCTTAGATTTTGATGAGAGAGTTCTGAGGAACAGACGTATTCCGATGGTAAAGGTACAGTGGAGAAATCGGAGTCCTAGTGAGGCTACATGGGAGATCGAAGGATCCATGAGAAAGCAGTTTCCACATCTGTTTGATTCAGGTAAATTTCGAGGACGAAATTTTTCTTAAGAAGGGGAGAGTTGTAACACCCAGTTAAATAATTAGATAAAAAAGAAGAAAGGTGAGGGTGTGGAGGCTCAAACCCGAGACCTCAACCCTCACCACCCAGCATGCTAACCATTTGAGCCAAGTGCTCTATTCTGTCAAGTATTACCAAGAGTAATATATGTTTGTTAATCAAGGAGTTAGTTTGAGTTAGCTTTAATTTAACTCCGACTCTTCACCTACTCGACTTAAATGCCCAATTTCCCTCTCTTTCGAGAACCATCTCTCCTAACGTTACCCCCCATTTTTTTTGTTCCCCGTCCGGCCACCCTCAGATTTCCGCCACCATTGCTCCGTGGCGTGTACCGCCACCACCACCGCGCGCGCTACCCTGCTCTAAACCACCAGCCGCAGGTCACGCGCGTAGCCGTGTCGTCGTCCGCCCAGAAGAGTCGATCAAAGCTTCGTCGAGCTCCCAAAAGATGCCTCTATTTCTCTCAGTTTCGACCGCCACATACCTCCGTTCGGGGTGTCGAAGCAACGGCTGAACTCCGCTCGTCAGCTCGAACGAAACCCATCTGGTTAGCCATCTGTCTGCCGCCGGGAGAGCCTTGGTTGGACTTACGTGATTCCGATCGTTTGAAATCATTTTGGGGTAAATCCGTTCATATTTCGGCCTAATCGATATGTTTTCAGCTTGAATGCATCGTTTAATTTTTGGGCTTTGTTTTTTTCGGTTGAACAGGTGCCGATAAGCTCTTCGACGAGTTTTCCGGTGGCCGTCCGACGATCGTTTCAGTTTAAGTAAGTGAACCGGTCTGAACCCGCCAACCCATTTAGCCCGAACAGAACCTGTCTGAACCCGCCGACCCATTTAACCCGAACCGAACCGGTCCAACCCAAGCCCATCGCCCGAGTTCGACCCGACCCGTCTCTGACCTGAACCGACCCATGTCTGAGTCAACTCAGTAGACCCCATGTTGGCTACTGACGTCATCATGACGTCAGCGTTGACTGGATCTGTTGACCGTTGACCTGCTAACGTCAGCGTTGACCAGCTGACCCAGTGTTGACTTTGACCAAAAAGTCAAAATTTTTGAAAAGTTGTATTTATGTTTTTCAACGTCATGAGTCCGTTTTTGAAGCCCGTTTTTGCAAAATTCCGACTCTAAGACCCCCAGATCTAACCTTCAACCCAAATCATGCATATGTACTTAATTATTCAATTCAGATAACAGTAAAATGAATAAGTGACTAAAATAGTGTATTAATTGTGTAAAGGTACTCGAGACGCGTGTGACCACTCTTCATCTCAGCTTAGCTCCTCTCGATCTGCTCACCCTCACGCTTCAGTGAATATCAGTACGAATTTAAACTCTGTGTATAAGAACAAGTTTGACTCTTATTTCACGTAATGACTGTTACTCTTTCATGATCTAGGATCCGACCCTGTATCCGAGCGTACCGAGGCAGGTGTCCGTTAGACCCCTCTCTGACCAGCTTTTGAGGTGTGTTTCATGTGTTCTGTATTCTATTGAATGAATTGTATAATGATTACATTAGTAAACAATCTAACGATTTAATCATGAACAATGCTATGTTTGATGAATGTTCAGTTGTTATTGAGATTGCATCACTATGTTAGAAAATAAGATGAAATGATGAACTGGATATATGATGACATTCTCTGCCTACCTGATGTATGTCTGCTCAATCTGTATACTTGGTATGTGATTGCTTGATCTGTGATGGTATTGCTTGGCTGTCGGATGAATTTGATAGCATTATCTGTTAGCTTGACCTATGATGGTACAATCTGTTTGCTTGATCAATGATGAAAATGTCTTCTATGCTCAATGGTATGCCCATTTATCTGTCAAAAGCATGAATCTTCCGTTTTTGATACTCTAAATAGGATATGTCTGTCACATGTATTCTGTTACTCATGTATGGAATCTGAACACCGATTACTATATGGGGTATACTGTTGGGTTATGTTATGAAGTTTCTGCAGGTGCAGCCCTGATCTAGCTGGTAAATCCTTATGGACCCAAGGTCTCCCCTCGGGTAGGTTCCGATGCTTCAGCACGAGTAAATCCTTAAGGACCTAAGACAGCCCCTTAGGTGGCACCTATGCCCATCGGGCCTCGGGTAAGTCCCTATAGATGTAGTTCTGGGGGACTACATTTGGTGTAAGGTTGGAGGGTAGTCACTAGTAAACCCTTGCATGCAATCGAACATTTGTATTGATCTGTTATGTGTTCTTATGATATGATTGATATGTATTTATTGCTTGTTTGATCTGCACTTATTGGAACACACTGAGCTCCCTAGCTCATGCCCTTCTCTTCTCCCCTTTCAGATACTTGTGATAGGTTACCCTTTTGGACCCGGCAACTGGAGGATCGACACATTTAGCTTTAGACTGTTGTAATGTTCTTATCTTCCAAACTTTCTGTATTTGGGTAACTTATGCCGATATTTTGATACGACTATCTTTTGGTTTTTGCCGGATGTTGGCTTTAGTTTATAACTAAACACTTTATGCTTTCATATCACCTATTTTGTAACCACATGATACTAAACTATTACTTACTATTTTGAGATGGATTTGAAAGCAATACTGATAGACTTTATAATCGTTTTGAGAATTGTATTTGATATAACTTCGTTAACAGGTTTTAAGGTATGGGTCGTAAATCTCCAGTAGGGGGAACTATATTGATTTTGATATTTTGACTGAGATATTTCACAGGAAGTTTGATTATAGGTTGTGACCGCCCGGAGTCAGGTGAAACGCATAAGCGGGTTCGGGTGGTTACATTATAGGTATTAAATTATCATGGAATTAAAAGTGTAGATACCATAAGTTATATTTATAATTCAATGAGGGACATTTGTAAATGTTAATAAACTATTTTTAATTTAGTGTATATAAAGAGGTAGTGGTCCAAAAAAAATAGGTTAACTTGTTTATTTTTCCTTCTTCACCAGAGAGTTTTACATCAAGAATAAATATATCTTCTTAGAAGATCAATACCAAAAGATTCTGGCTTTCAACATTAAGATTCAAGATTTCTAGTTTAGAGATATATTCATGTGCGATTCTGCTTTCGATTTATTGTTCTTGCTAATTTGACATGATAGATTTTGGTTAGATTTCATATTAAATTATGGTTTGGTTCTAACAAATGGCGTTAGAGCCTCGTCATGTTGGATCATTAAAAATTATTTGATATTCTTCATTTTTCTCGATTGATTCATTACGGAGATTTTTAAATTTTGGTGTTTCGATTGGGATTTTGTTTCTGGGCGTTTAGGGTTCAATCAGGTTTATCCCTTAACTTCCTGATTACGATTATTAGGTTTTTAGCCCTATTTGAATTTATACTGCGATAATCCTTCTCCTGATTTATCACAAAGTATATACATGTATCTGCTATTGTGAAACTTTTAGAGCTCTCTATATTAGCTGCACAATTGGGATTTTGATTTATTTATTTAATTTAAAAAAATCTTTCGGAAAAAAAAAAACCCGACGCATGTGCGCCTCTTTAAGGAAAGGGATAATAATGCCCTTAATTCTCCATATTCTCAATTCATTAAGTTCAGTCCATATTTATCTTTTTGTAATTCATTTCAATCCCAAGTAATTTTTGGCTTCTGTAAATCAGTCCTACCTTAGTTTATTATGTGCGACAAACCTTTTGTTACTGTTAAAATTTGGGTTTTTAATACTAATGGTATATTCATGTTATAATCCACTTTTTCATGGATATTATAATCATATATATAATCCTATTGGGTGCTACGGTGGTAAGTCAGTTTTAAGATTTATCTAATGACTTGGTAAATGTGGTGTATTGGAGAAGTAATAGATCACTCTATTGAAAGTTTTTGTTCTTTTGCCTTCAATTAGAGATATATTTGTTTTTTGTATTTTTTTTGAATGAAGGGGAGTGGGAATCGTGAGCCTCGTAAAAAAATTTCCCTACACCTAGATGGAGGAAAATAGTATTCACAGTTACCATTACAGAAGAGCTCAGACAGGGGCCAACAAATCACTAGCAACCAACGTAGCGTTAGTCGCAGCACAATCTGCACGAAGAAGATCCTAAAGATTATGAGGTGGGTCCAGAAAGCGATAATGACTATGGGGAAGCTCTTTAGCCATATCCGCTAACTTATCAGTAACCAAATTACAACCACGAGGAACCCAATTAAAGCGCACTTCCCAATTCCTAGCAAGAAGAGCAGCCAAATGCCCACGAAGAGAAGATGCAATCCGTAAAGGGTCATTAGAGTTTAAACAATAAAAAAACATCCCTACTATCAGTTTCAACAATCACACAAAGATGGCCACATGACCAAGCCATCGACAAATCTTCAAAGGCCGCACAAAGCTCAATTTCAAAGACGGAACAAATACCAACTCTCTTGGCGAAACCAAAACACCAATGACCAAGATATATTTTTATATGGTACTAAAACATCCCTACTAATACTTCCCATATTGCGCGTTAATAATCATTTGTTATTATTATTGAACGCTATATAAAGATAATTATCTCTTGCTTGATTTTTTTGTGCTTAGAAATTGGAAATTAACGAATGAATATTAGCATAGAGAAATTTTTGAGAATAAGACGGTCAAATATTTTAGTTTTTTTTATTTATTTTATTTCTGATAGTTTCATTTAGACAACTTTATTTTAGGTTATTTCAGAAACTTTATCATTATCAGAAATTTCAGTTTTGACTGTTATAAAATTTTAAATTTGGACATCGGTATATTTATAATATATATTTTAATATAAATTAATTTAAACATTAAGTCACCAAAGTCACCAAAGTGTCTGGAATCTTGATATAAGGTTTACCTTTATGCAAATTTATTATTATTATGATTATCTTTTAGTTTGATTGAAAGATAAAAGTACGAAAAACATTTTGAAACAAATAAATTCATATTTTGGCTTCAGATGTAATCCCCTTAGCCCGACCTAGACGCCCGACCGAACTAAGAAGATTACACGGGGAAAACCAAAGTCAACTTGTTAAAGTCAACTTCGATTAACGACCCCTTTTTTCATTTTATCTTTCCTAGATGCACATTATTATCCTATATGATTAGCAATTTGATTTAGAGAAAGCGACACAGCGAACGGAGCTCAATTAGGGGGTCAATTGCATACAAATGTCTTTTAGGGATTAAATTGTAAATTTCTAAAATTATAAGGACTAAATAGATTTTAAAGTTACCAATCCAAAATTATTCATATACCATGCCAGCATGTCAAGTATCATCTCAAACGGATCATCCAAACTCAATTAATTAAGCATACAACATACAGAGACCAAACTGTAAGAAATTGAAACCTAAAACAATTCAAACTCAGCATCCAACGGTCAAGTGTTTTGAAACACAAGACCTTGTATCAAAACGACCGTTTCGAAACTAGGTTGACCGTTTCAATATGCGAGTGCGCTCTGAATCCCGTTTCGAAACAATGCATTCTAGTGGCAAAATGTTCCGGAACGTGCCTACCCGTTCCGAAACACCATGACCATTCCAGGCCATCGTTCCGAAACAGGTAAGGGCGTTCCGAAATGCCTTGCCCTGGAATTTCCCAATTTGCTGGTTTTACTCAACCGTTCACCTCCGAAATCATCCCAATACATGCCACATCACACAAACAACATGAATAAGCATCAAAGACCACCATTACGAAGCACAAGCTAAAACATAGCATCAAACTTGCAAGCTTAAGAACTATAAGCATGCTTCCTAGATGTCAAAATCATAAAAAGGCTAAAAACCACATTCAAGTTCAAACCAACATTCAAAGGCCATTTACAAACCAAAATAGGCAAACCAAACATGCTCGAGGTGTTCAACATCACCAAAAGTTCAAGAGTAGAAATCCCACCCATTGCCTCTTATTACACTTAGGTAAAACCACATACTTTGTTTAGTCAAAAAGCTTGGATTCCACTTGCCTTCTTGCTTCCACAAAAGCCTAATTCTCTGCATTGATGAAGCAAAAGAGCGTAAGCATAAATCATAGTGAGGATCGCTAAAACAAACATTCATCAATGCATTTTACAAAACTTGAAATATCATCAATTGTCATTTCATGCCTTTCCTTAAAACATGCTTTACAAGCATCAATGCACTTTTTAAACCACATGCTCATAGCATCATCAAAATAACAGCAAATAGTCTATTGGTCATGCTTAAACCAAGCATCTCATGCATTCTAGCATTAATCACAAGCATCTCATGCTTAAGCCATTAATCAACAACATTATATTGGCTCGCAAGTGATCAATTCTCAAACCATACCAAAACCAACACAAATGACACAATCGGATACGTAGATTACAAGCATTGTCCCATACGCTTCATACACACTACCAGACTACACAAGGCTCACACACGAGAGCAACCCTCTATCGTTGTGACACCCGTGGTGGAGTATAACGGTACAATCACAACCCCTCAACACCACTCATCCATAGTTGTATAATTCCACTAACGAAAGCATAGGACACATACCACAAGATTCACACACGAGATTAAACATCCACCATTGTGATCTTAGCCTCAATCGTTAGGGTACTTGGATGGAGTATACGGTACAATCACAACCCCTCGACATCCAAGGCGACTTTATTCACGGTTCACCCAATCCTATAGTCGACTAACTATATCCGATTAAAGTAACCAAAAACCTTTTCCATCACTTGCCAATATAATCATTTAGCATCAATTTTCACTGTTTTACAAGCATAAACATAAAGCCATTTTTACAAGCATAAGCATGCTTAATATCAAATGTACTAATCTCATAAATCCAAGGATCACTTACCATGTGCATCCTTAACAAAATGGCATTAAAACCAGCAACCTCAATGCTCTAAAACATGCTTTAAAACAATAATTAAATCATATTCAACTCAAGTGCATTTTCAACATAACATAGCACATTTCCGAGAGAGACTTTCGAATCACTTACTCTTATGCTTAGATAAGTGTTTCAAACTTATACTAAGCTCCCAAGACCACGCTCAAAGCGTTACAAAGCTGGAAAATCCATTTCCACTCACCGATACACGAAGCCTTGCTCGCCGACATTAAAATCACCCTTCCAGAGCCTCCAAAATCGTCTTATTTGCTCCCAGATCAAGATCCCCTATTTTTGATCACAAAATAGAGATCCAAGTGCATTAAAATGCATTCCAACACCAGCAACTAAACAGAAACTCGTTGCTCACCCAAACTGCACCAATTTACCCATTCGAAACAACCGAAAACTCAATCGATTGCTTCCTTAACCAAGCCCATCCAACGTACATCACTTTCAACCATTTATAAACATCAAAAGACATCTAAAAACAACCTAAACCCATCTTTATACCTCCAGCAAGCATTATCACATCATTTCACCTCAAAAACCCAACTAAAACCATCAAGAAACTCAAGGATCTCAAGGATTTCGGGATCTATATCAACAAAACCTATTTTCAACATATTAATCAACACAAAACTCAATTTAAATCAATCCAAAACAGAGCCTATCAAAACAAATCCGAAAATCAAGATTTTAATCATATTCTTGTAATATTTTGATCTCAAATCACAACTATAATGAATACTCAACCAAAAACATTAATTAGAAGCCAAAGATCTTGGGAATTTCAATAAAGAACCTAGATTGAAGGTTGAGAACGGGATTTACCTCCAATCCTCACTTTCCTCAATGAATGACAAGTTTTAGCTTCTCAAAACTTGAAAATCTTGAAAAGAAATCTTGAAATTGATTTGGAAAGTAATGAGAGAGTGTTTGGGAGAAAAGAATTCTGGAGAAAATGAGTTAGAATGGTGTTTGACTGAAAATGAGAAGAGAAATGTAGTTACGTCAAATGAAATCTCACTTTTCTTATTTTATTAATTTTAATTAAATAAAAACCCTTTTATTTAATCACTTTAAAACCCTTTTAAAACACATGTCATGTTAAGAAAAGGCTAAATTGCCATAAAGCTCCCTAAAGATTCTAAGATTTTTGCTCGTCTTTTAAAATTACATTTTACACACTTTTGAAACTTTACATTTTGGTCACTACCCAAAATGTACCACTTTCGAAACTCTTTTTGTAAAATTGTTTTGACAAACCTCTTAAACATGATTTTAGAGACTTTTAGCAATTTATACCATATTTTTATCCTACTACGATCCTTGATTTCCCTAAACCACCTAACGCGATTTGAGCCGTTTCCGACCGGGCTGATCCGATGTCTAAACATCTAGGCCCAAAACCAGGGCGTTAGAACTCTCCCCCACTTAGGAAATTTCGTTCTCAAAATTTTACCTGAAGGAAAAAGGTGCGGAAACTGCTTCAGCATGTCCGCCTTGCTTTCCCACGTGGCCTCCACAACTCCTCGGTGTCCCCACAACACCTTCAAAAGTTCTACCGTCTTGCCACGTAGAACGTTGCTGCTCACATCCAGAATCCTCACTGGTTCATCATCATATGACAGATCTGGATTCAATTCTATCTCCTCAACAGGCATCACATGCGAAGGATCCGATCAGTATCTCCGCAACATCGAGATATGAAACACATAATGTATCTTTTCCAGCTCCGAAGGCAATCTCAACCGATATGCCACAGGACCAATACGCTCCACAACCTCATAAGGTCCAATAAACCTTGGGCTAAGCTTACCCTTACGCCCAAATCTCATCACCTTCTTCCAAGGCGATACTTTCAAAAACACATGTTCGCCCACCGTGAACTCAATCTCCTTACGCTTCAGATCCGCGTAAGACTTTTGCCGATCCGAAGCTGCCTTCAAACGCTCACAAATGAGCTTCACTTTCTCGGTGGTTCCTTTCAACATAGCTAACATCGAAATCAACTTTTTCCTAGCTTCTGCCCAACAGAGAGGGGTTCTACATCTTCTCCCATACAAAGCATCGTATGGAGCCATTTGAATACTCACCTGGTAACTATTGTTATACGCAAACTCAACCAACGACAAGTGCTTCTCCCAAGAACCCTGGAAATCTATTACGCAGCACCTCAACATTTCCTCAAGCACATGGATCATACGTTCCGATTGTCCATCCGTCTGAGGATGATACAAAGTACTGAAATTCAACCATGTACCCAAGGCTTGATGCAAACATTCCCAAAATCGCGATGTAAACCTCGGATCCCTATCCGACAACATGGACTTTGGCACATCGTGCAACCACACAATCTCAGCAATATACAGCTCCGCCAACTTATCCAAGGCATACGTAGCATGCACATGCAAGAAATGTGCACACTTCGTAAGGCGATCCACAATCACCCAAATTGAATTCTTCTTTGACTGTGACAATATCAAACCAGACACAAAATCCATAGTAATTCTCTCCCACTTCCATTTTGGGATTCTCAAAGGCTGCAACAACCCCGAAGGAACCTGATGTTCAGCTTTCACTCACTGACACACCATTCATTTACTAACAAACTCAGCAACATCCTTCTTCAACCCCACCGGTAGTACTCATCCTTCAAATCACGATACATCTTCGTACTACCATGATGCATAGCAAAAGGACTACTATGAGCTTCAGTCAGAATAGTGCGCCTCAACTCAACATCATCTGACACCACTATTCGACTTCCAAAACACAGAACACCATCATCATTAAAACTGAAATCCGAAGGTTTACCCTCCGCAATGTCTTGAACATGGGGAACAAGGGAATCATCAAGCAACTGCTTATCTTTGATCCACTGAATCAGAGATGGTTTCACTTGCAATTCAGCAATAAGACCACCATCACGCTATATGCTCAAGCGAGCAAACTTCGCCCTCAACTCCACAACCACTTTTCTACTCAAAGCATCTGCGACAACATTAGCCTTGCCCGGGTGATACTCAATCGATATATCATAATCCTTAAGCAATTCCACCCAACGACGTTGCCTAAGATTCAACTTCTTCTGAGACATAAGATACTTCAAGCTTTTATGATCCGTGAACACAACACACTTCTCGCCGTACAGGTAATGCCTCTAGGTCTTTAGGGAAAATACAACAACTGCAAGCTCAAGATCGTGAGTAGGGTAGTTACGCTCATGCACCTTCAACTGTCTAGATGCATAGGTTACCACCTTACCCTCCTGCATCACCACACATCCCAAACCAACAATGGGCGCATCACTATAAACCACAAACTCCTTACCAGACTCAGGTTGAATCAGGACATGAGCTCGCGTCAAAGCTTCCTTCAGCTTCTCAAAAGCTTGCTACCTCGCATCTGTCCACTCAAAGCGAACATTCTTCTGTAACAACTTGGTCAAAGGTGCAACAATTTTCGAGAAACCCTCAACAAACCTACAGTAATACCCAGCTAAACCAAGGAAACTTTGTACCTCTGTCATCGACTTTGGCACCTTTCAGCTCATCACAGTCTCTACTTTATGCGAATCAACGCGAATACCCTCAGCTGACACAACATGTCCAAGGAAGACCACCTCCATAAGCCAAAACTCACACTTACTTAGCTTGACATACATCTGGTTCTCCAACAACGCTTGCAAAACGATTCTCAAGTGTCTATCATGATCCTCCTCGATACGCGAATACACAAGGATATCATCGATGAACACCACCACAAACTGGTCCAAGAACTCATGGAACACACGATTCATCATGTCCATGAAAGCGGCAGGTGCGTTGGTCAAACCAAACGACATCACTAAGAACTCGTAATGCCCGTACCTTGTCCGAAAAGCTATCTTAGGTACGTCCACATCCTTCACCTTCAACTGGTAATATCCTGACCTCAGGTCTATCTTAGAAAACACCGAGGCTCCTCGAAACTAATCAAAGAGATCGTCAATCCTAGGCAAGGGATACTTGTTCTTGATCGTCAACTTGTTCAGTTGCCGATAATCTATGCACATCCGCATCGTTCCGTCTTTCTTCTTTACAAACAAGACCGATGCACCCCAAGGTGACACACTCAGCCGGATGAACCCTCGATCCAACAACTCCTGAAGCTGCATTTTCAATTCTTTCAGCTCTTTAGGTGCCATGCGATACGGAGCAATGGACATCAGAGTCGTATTCTTATACAACTCGATACCAAACTCAACTTCTCTGTTTTGGTGACAACCCAGGCAATTCTTTCGGAAAGACACCCAGAAAATTGCAAACGGTTCTGATGTTCTACACACGAACATCCTTTGTGCATGATTCATCACATAGGCAAGGTAAGCCTCACAACCCAACCTCAGCATATGGTTTGCTTCCAAAGCCGAAATCACATTCGACAAGAATTTCACATTCTCGCCTACTAACACCACTTCATAATCACCAGCAAGCTTTAAGGTAACCTGCTTGACATCAAAATCAACCACTGCTCTATGTTCAGTCAACCAATCCATCCCAAGGATCACATCAAAACCGTAGAAAGGTAACTCCATCAAATCCACAAGAAAAACATGACCTTGCACAGATAAATAGCATCTCCTATACAATTTCCTAGTGACTACAGTCTTACCAAAATAACTAGTCACTTGCATTCCTACTTCGAGCAACTCAACAGGTATATCAAGCAAATGCGCATGCTCACTCAAGATATAAGAATGCGTGGATCCAAAATCAATCAAAGCCAACAATGATAAAGACTGAAGAGCAAAGGTACCCGCGATGACATCGGTATCATTGCGCTCCTTGCGCTGAGAATAGACCCTCGCAGGACCACCTCCCTCTGGTCGAACTGCTACAACATGAGCAACGTCCCGTTGCCCCTCATCTCTCCTCTGAAAGTTCCCTCGGCTGCACCCACGACATCTCTAAGGTGCAGCCACAGCAGGTGCACGTCCTTGGACTCCACCAGCCAACAAAGAACACTCTCACCTCATATGATCCGCTAATCCACAATTCCAGCACGAATTCCCTGTTACCACCACAAGAGCCTGAACCTTCCTAGCCGCTCGAAGACAATCTCGCCTCAAATGACCCCGAGATCCACACGTCCAGCACGTGTTCTGTTCTGCTCTCATCCGATCTCCCTGAGCTGGTGCACCATGTCTAATATTGCCTCGCCTAGCAGGTTTATATCTCTTATCTTGTCCCCTCTTGTTCCGTCCACCACCGGAACTAGACTCAGCTACTCTCTTTCCAGAGCTAAAACCAACTCCTCGTGATGCCAAACCCAAGTTCTGTTTAATGTCTTTGGCTCGACAGACAAGCTCATCGAAATCGGTGTAATCCATAGCCAACATGTATGTCTTGACTTCTTGCACCAGCCCATACCGGAAGCGATCACAATGATGCCTCTCACTAGGTATTAGTTCTAGGGCATACTGGCTCAACGTACGAACTGGACCTCGTACTCGGCCACAGAAAGGTTTCCCTGAACTAGCGACATGAATTCGCGTTTCTTTTCATCCAAGTATCTCACTCCCAGATACTTCCTCTTAAATGCACCCTTAGAAAACCCCCAATCTACTTCTTTGGGTTCCATCCCCGCAGTGGTAGTCGTCCACCAACTATATGCGTCGCCTTGAAGCAAGGAAACTACGCATCCCAGCTTGCGGACATCGTTGTATCCCATTTGATCCATGATACGGACCGTGCTCTCCAACCAAGCTTCTGACGCCTCAGGAGACATTCCAAAGAACTCAACAGCTCCTAGACTCCTCAACCTCTCCAAGGGTAAACTCGCCAGCCTAGTTGCAGGGGCCTGAACATGCGCTCCGGCTACCACAGCCTGAAACGCTCAGGTGATCGCCTGAACCAACGGCGTTAGATCACCCAAAACATGACCATCTTGTCCTTGTTGCTCCTGCTCCCACCTCCAGGTGGTGGCGGAGGAGGTAAGTTTCCACCAGGAGGGACATCAACCCTTTGATCACCCTGGTCGCCCTACTCAACTGCAAGCACTAACGTGTTTGAGCTTAGCTCTCTCTTCAGACCCATAGTGCTATTTTAACTAGGCATAACAATAAAACAAAGCAAATCATGATTTAGGCCATCCTCAAGCAAGGATCCAAGTTCACAAAAACATTCAATCAGTGTAATAAGGCAATGGGCACCACGATTTCCCTCAATCATAACATAGAATACAAGAGCATATGATGATTATCATGCTTTCCACCAATAACAATCAGCACATATCAATATCACATCATCAACATACAATCATATTCATCTCGCATATGATTTACTTCAATCAAGTATGGCATAAACTCCAACATACAATCAAAACATGTTTTTCACACATTCATACACCAAACATACCAATTCCACTTACCATCATCCCACATTCTTTCAAAATCTATCTCTAATACTAATATCAACAAATATAACCCTCTTAGCCTGGCCTAGACACTTGACCCGAACTAAGAAGATTACACGGGGAAAACCGAAGTCAACTCGTTAAAGTCAACTTTGATTAACGACCCTTTTTTCATTTTATATTTCCTAGATGCGCATTATTATCTTATATGATTATCAAGTTGATTTAGCGAAAGCGGCACAACGAACGGAGCTCAATTAGAGGTTCAATTGAATACAAATGTCTTTTAGGGACTAAATTGTAAATTTACAAAATTATATGGACTAAACAGATTTTAAAGTTACCTCGTATAACATGCAAGCATGCCATGTTTCATCTCAAACGGGTCATCCAAACTCAATTAATTAAGCATACAACGTACATGGACCAAACTGTAACAAATTGAAACCTGAAACAATTCAAACTCAGCATCGGATTGGCCGTTTCGAAACCAGGTTGACCATTTCGATACGCGGGTGCACTCCGAAACCCATTTCGAAACAATGCATTCCAGTGGCGAAATGTTCCGGAACGTGCCTACCCGTTCCGAAACACCATAACCATTCCAGGCCATCATTCCGAAACAGGTAAGGGCGTTCTGAAACGCCTTGCCCTGCAATTTCCCAATTTTTTGGTTTTACTCAACCATTCACTCCGAAATCATCCCAATACATGCCACATCACACATACAACATGAATAAGCATCAAAGACCACCATTACGAAGCACAAGCTAAAACATAACATCAAACTTGCAAGCTTAAGAACTATAGGCATGCTTCCTAGATGTCAAAACCATAAAAAGGCTAAAAACCACATTCAAGTTCAAACCAACATTCAAAGGCCATTCACAAACCAAAATAGGCAAACCAAACATGCTCGAGGTGTTCAACATCACCAAAAGTTCAAGAGTAGAAATCCCACCCATTGCCTCTTGTTACACTTAGATAAAACCACATACTTTGTTTAGTCAAAAAGCTTGTATTCCACTTGCCTTCTTACTGCCACAAAAGCCTAATTCTCTGCATTGATGAAACAAAAGAGCGTAAGCATAAAACTTAGTGAGGATCGCTAAAACAAACATTCATCAATGCATTTTACAAAACCGAAAATATCATCAATTGTCATTTCATGCCTTTCCTTAAAACATGCTTTACAAGCATCAATGCACTTTTTAAACCACATGCTCATAGCATCATCAAAATAACAACAAATAACCTTTTGCTCATGCTTAAATCAAGCATCTCATGCATTCTAGCATTAACCACAAGCATCTCATGCTTAAACCATTAATCAACAACATTATATTGGCTCGCAAGTGATTAATTCTCAAACCATACCAAAACCATCACAAATGACACAATTGAATACGCGGATTACAAGCGTTGTCCCACACGCTTCATACACATTACCAGACTACACAAGGCTCACACATGAGAGCAACCCTCTATCGTTGTGACACCCGTGGTGGAGTATAACGGTACAATCACAACCCCTCAACACCACTCATCGGTAGTTGTATAATTCCACTAACGAGAGCACGAGACACATACCACAAGATTCAAACACGTGATTAAACATCCACTATTGTGATATTAGCCTCAATCGTTAGGGTACTTGGATGGAGTATACGGTACAATCACAACCCCTCGACATCCAAGGCGACTTGATTCATGGTGCACCCAATCTATAGCCGGCTAACTATATCCGATTAAACTAACCAAAAACCATTTCCATCACTTGCCAATATAATCATTTAGCATCAATTTTCCACTGTTTTACAAGCATAAACATAAAGCCATTTTTACAAGCATAAACATGCTTAATATCAAATGTACTAATCTCATAAATCCAAGGATCACTTACCATGTGCATCCTTAACAAAATGGCATTAAAACCAGCAACCTCAATGCTCTAAAACATGCTTTAAAACAATAATTAAATCACATTCAACTCAAGTGCATTTCCAACAAAACATAGCACATTTCCGAGAGAGACTTTCGAATCACTTACTCTTGAGCTTAGCTAAGTGTTTCAAACTTATACTAAGCTCTCAAGATCATGCTCAAGGTGTTACAAAGCTAGAAAATCCATTTCCATTCACCGATACGCGAAGCCTTGCTCGCCGACACGAAAATCACCCTTTCGGAGCCTCCAAAAATTGTTTCATTTGCTTTCGGATAAAGATCCCATGTTTTTGATCACAAAAACAGAGATCCAAATGCATTAAAATGCATTTCAACACCAACAACTAAACACAAACTCGTTGCTCACCCAAACTACACCATTTTACCCATCCAAAACTATCGAAAACTCAATCGATTGCTTCCTAAACCAAGCCCAGCCAACATACATCACTTTCAACCATTTATAAACATCAAAAGACATCTAAAAACAACCTAAACCCATCCTTATACCTCTAGCAAGCATTATCACATCATTTCACCTCAAAAACCTAACTAAAACCATCAAGAAACTCAAGGATTTCGGGATCTATATCAACAAAACCTCTCTTCAACATATTAATCAACACAAAACTCAATTAAAATCAATCCAAAACAGAGCCTATCAAAACAAATCCGAAAATTAAGATTTTAATCACATTCTTGTAATATTTTGATCTCAAATCACAACTATAATGAAAACTCAACCAAAAACATTAATTAGAAGCCAAAGATCTTGGAAATTTCAATAAAGAACCTAGATTGAAGGTTGAGAACGAGATTTACCTCCAATCCTTTCTTTCCTCAATGAATGACAAGTTTTAGCTTCTCAAAACTTGAAAACCTTGAAGAGAAATCTTGAAATTGATTTGGAAAGTAATGAGAGAGTGTTTGGGAGAAAAGAATTCTGGAGAAAATGAGTTAGAATGGTGTTTGGCTAAAAAAAGAAGAGAAAGGTAGTTACGTCAAATGAAATCTCACTTTTCTTATTTTATTAATTTTAATTAAATAAAAACTTTTTTATTTAATCACTTTAAAATCCTTTTAAAACACATTTCATATTAAGAAAAGGCTAAATTGCCATAAAGCTCCCTAAAGATTCTAAGATTTTGGCTCCTCTTTTAAAATTACATTTTCCATAGTTTTGAAACTTTACATTTTGTTCACTACCCAAAATGTACCACTTTCGAAACTCTTTTTGTAAAATTGTTTTGACAAACCTCTTAAACATGATTTTATAGAATTTTAGCAAATTTTACCATATTTTTATCCTACCCGATCCTTGATTTCCCTAAACCACCTAACGCGATTCGAACCGTTTCCGATTGGTCCGATCCGATGTCTAAACATCTAGGCCCAAAACCAGGGTGTTACATCAGATGTCTAATATTTCAATAGATTAATTGAAACATAATGTCAATAAAGTGACCTCTTTTGTGTAGATTTTTTTATTTAAAATATCAAGATGATTATGTGTTTTTGTAATTCATGCGTTTATTAATTGGCCCAAAGAAAAGTTAATATTTGGCAGAATTACAACGAAAACCTTGGTGATAAATGTGTGACAATTATAAGGTATTTTATGTGAACAATATGGCAGTCCAAAGATTAATCTATTGTTTGACATAATTTATTGTTAATGTTTGATTGTTACAACAAGAGTACCACTTATAATTAATATTATTGTCTAATACTTGATATTAATGGTGATCTTGGCATCTTGGAATCTTGAAGAGAACTAGCCATTATTTACGAATTTATTGTTTACTTATGGATATTTATGTGAGTTTGTTTATTTATTTTTGTTATATATTAAGCTAATTTATCTCATGTTCTCATAATATATGCTAATATACATCCTATACTCATGTTTAGAGAAACTAATTTCAAGAAATAGAAAAGTCACTTACACATAATATTTGGTTGTATGAACATAGACTTTGCAATAAAGAATGAACAACATGCACCTCTCACTGCAACAAGCACCCATAAAAGGGATTTTGAGAGGTGAGATTGTTCAAATCGTATGAGTCTAATGATCATAAAGAACAACATTCTATAAGTCTTTAGGAGCATAAATTTGAAAAGATTACTCATACTAAGGGTTTCCTTTGTTAGAATCAAATCATAAAATAATATGAAACTTAAACTCAGGATCTATCATGTCAAAACATCAAAAACAATAAACCGAATAAACTGAATGCAGAAGCGTACCTGAATTAATCGATAGATTGAAAACCTTGAATCTTCATGTTGAAATCCCAAATATTTGGTATTGATCTTCCAAGAAGATAGATTAGCCCTTGCCATAAAAACTCTCTGACGGGGACAAGAGTAATACAAGTTAACCTATTTCTTGGGGACCACTACCTCTTTATATAGTTGATTATTAAATCAACTATTAAATATTTATAACTCTGCCCCTCATTGAATTAGAAATATATCTTACGGTATCTACACTTTTATTTCCATGACATTTTAATACCTATGACACGCTTAACTTAATTGGTCACTTTATTTTATGTCATACTTTATAATAGCAACATACATTTTACATATGTGCCCACAATTGCGGATTTTAATCCAACAATCTCCCACTTGGGCAACATATTTTTCCTGATAAATGTACAACCTTATGAGCTCAAAATTTTGCTATTATATAATAGGTATTCTATAACAATCTCGTCCATCAACTATATCCACATAGGATCAAAATGGTCTTCGCCATATCAATCATGACTGAACCCATCAATGGCCACGTATACAAATATAGTCAAATGACATAGATCAATCATGGATGTGTAGCATGGAAAATTACATGAAATGTGAACTATACATGTCTGTTTCCAACTGGTCCTCCTAAACCTTAGTGAGATCAACTTTACTAAATTCAGAGTGTGCATAAATCAAAAGAACTTTATTTCTGCAGAAAATAATCTTAAATAACTTTAAACTGAAGTAACTGAAATTGTGTCTAAACCGAATGAGCATTTTTCAAAATTACAAACTCCCACTAAAACTGAATATCGTAAATAACATTACACCCACATGAGTAGTGTGCTCATGAAAGACCTAGGGTGATAGTTTCTTAATATGCGCGCAATTATGGAGTTTGTACCAACATGCACTATAGACACACAACCACTCTGAATTTCTTTCACAACTAGGAACGTAATATTTAAGTGCTTCAAGTTTAAAGTGTTCCTATTGTTTATAGAACAAATGAATGCATATTTATTGTCTCAAAATAACTAAAGTGGTCTTTCTATTCAATCTACAATTAGTAGCTCAAGTGACAAAATTCTTTTGCATCAATATTCTATTAGAATCGAAGTCTGTAAACCTAATGATTCTAACTTACCAGAACTCTGACATGTGAGCAAGTAATTTTTGTTCTCTAAAGATATCTCATAACCCTATTGGCTGCTATCCAATGGTCCATAATATGATTCTTCAAATAACTGTCTAACATTCTAATATTGTACACAATTTTCGAACGCATACATACTTAAGCATAAATTAGATTCTCAATAGCTTATGTTTAGAGAATCTTTTGTATTTTCTAAATTTGAAGGTTACTTTTAGGGCATTGAGTAAGATAATATTTATCTTCTTTAGCAATATGAGTGTCACTTGGTTTACTCCCACTGAACTTGTAGTATATACAACTGTCAACCAAATTTATCTCAAAACCAAATAAGATAATCAACATGAAATTTATATTTTCATTAATGAGAGTCTTACTTAAGCTCATAGATGAATTTCTTTAATTTACATATCATTGATATTGTATCATAAGACACAACTCTATGATTGTACCATATAAATAATTTCTTCAATGTTGCCATTGAAAAAACACAAGCTTAACATTCATCTTATGTAGCTCAAGATTAACATAAGCAACAAGCGTCGTGATTATCCTGAAAGAGTCTTTCAATGAAACTTGAGAGAAAGTCTCTACAAAATCAATGTCTTCTTTTAGAGTATATTCTTTAAATACAAGACGTGCTTTATACTTATCGACATTACCATTTCCATCCCTATTGATCTTAAATATTTATTTACAACCAATTGGTTTGCACCTTAAGATAATGAGACAAGTTCCTTAACTTTATTGTCTTGCATAAAATTATACTATTCTTGAATGACATCAATCCACTTTTGAGAGCTAAAATTTTTTTATGTTCTGATAAAAAAATGTTATTGTTACCTTATTTTCTTGAAGAAATACAATATAATAATTCAGAATAGTATTTCATCTTACTCTCGTGGACTTCTTTAATGACACTTGTTTTTTTAAGGTTGTTGAGTTTGTTCTTCTGAAACAATTACCTTATCTTGAATGAGAGATGTTCAACATTATTTTGTTGAGGTACTTGATTCACTTCTTGATTAATGATAGGTGTGAAAACCTAAACATCATCAAAAAAATAATAGTATGAATTAAATTATAATTCAATTCCTCATCAATAATAATGTATCTAACCTTATTTCTCCCTCCAAACTCAACATCTTAAAAAAATATATCTCTCCTTAAATAATACATAATTGTGGGATCATAAAACTTACAACCCATGGATCACTCAAAATAACCGAAGTAGTTGCTCGCTTTTGAAGTTTAATTTCTTTACATGTGTCCTAACTTATACAAAAGAATCAACACTTTTTAACTTATTGATGTTTCTTTTGACTAGGACACTTAGCAACTTTATTCTAATATTTTCTTTTATTGCCCTTATTCTTAGAGACACTAACTAAATGAGCACTAGTCAAATGAGAACTTTTACACTTATAATGCTTCAACTTTTCTTCCTCTTTAACCCAATGAGAAATGAGCTCAGTTAGAGCCTACTTCTTCTTTGACAGTTGTAACTTGAATTGGTTAAATTGTATAGGAAGCGGTTCCAAAATCATAAGAACAAACAATTGTTAGAGAGTTTGATCTTATGTGCCTTAGAATTAGAAGCAATATTAAGAGTTTTCATAATCTACTCCCTCACATTTCCTTGACCCTTATACTTCATAGGCATCAAAGAAGGCATAAGTGATGTCGTCTTAACCTTAATGTTTTGGGTAAAAACATTTTTTAATTTTGTCAAGGAAACCTTTAGTATAAATAATATATTCAGATTTGTGCTCTTAAAATACTTATAAAATGTTGTTCTTTATGATCATTAGACTCATGTGATTCGAACTATCTTACCTCTCAAAATCCCTTTTATAGGTGCTTACCGCGGTGAGAGGTGCAAGTTATTCTTTCCTTAGTGCAAAGTCTATGTTCTTACAACTAAATACTATATATAAGTGTCTTTTCTATTCCTTGAAATTAGTTTCCCTAAACATGAGTGTAGAATGTATTTAACAGATATTGTCAAAGCAAAAGATAAATTACCTAAATATAGAACAAAAGTAAATAAATAAAATAAAAACAAGCTCATATAAATATTCATAAGTAAACAAATAAATTCAAAATAATGGCTAGTTCCCCTCAAGATACCGATACCAAGCACAACATTAATATTAAGTCTTTGGACAGTAATATTAACTGTAAGTGGTACTCTTGTTGTTGCAATCAAACATTGACAATAAACTATGTCAAACAATAGATTAATCTTTGGACTAACGTGTTGCTCACATAAAATACCTTATAACCGTCACACATTTATCGCCACAGTTGTTGTAATTCTGCCAAATATTAATTTTCCTTTGGGCCAATTAATAAACGCATGAATTACAAAAACCCATAATTATCTTAATATTTTAAATAAACTAATCTACACAAAAGCGGTCACTTTGGTGACATTATGTTTCAATTAATCCATTAAAATATTAGACATCCAAAGCTAAAATATGAATTTAATTGTTTCAAAATGTTTTTTTTAATTTTATTTTTCAATCAAATTAAAAAATAACCAAAATAATAATAAATTTGAATAAAGGTAAATCTCACATCAAGATATTGAACACTCCATTAATATTTCATCTTTGGACAAAATATTAACTTGTAAGTGATATCTTGGTATAGTAATCTAACATTGATAATAAGAACATGTCAAACAGAAATCTTCCTTTAGGCCGATTTATTGCTCACATATAAAACTGAATAATTATCACATGTTTATTACCACAGTTGCACATGTAATAATGTTAACTATTAACCTTCCTTTGGGCCGATTTATACTAATATAATCCGACTTACAAGCACAAAACCTTCTATATATTAAAATAAAATAATTTCCACAATATAGGTCACTTTGGTGACTTAATGTTTCAATTAAATTATCTTAAAATATATACTATAAATATACCGATATCCAAATTTAAAATTTTGTAACAGTCAAAACTAAAATTCATGACAACACTTAAATTTCTGAAATAACCTAAAATAAGGTTGTCTGAATGGGGCTATCAGAAATCGAAAAACTTCAATCTTTAACGGTCTCTTAACAAAAATGTCTTAAACCTTAAGCATGCATTTCCTAAAATCGAAGTCGAATTCAAAACATTCAATCTTTAACTAAAAGCCAAAATCAAAAAAAAAAAATATCACATCAATAAATAACTCATATAATGATCAGATGAAACTTTAGTATATCCATAATAACATAATGATCAAACTGAATAGGATATGATTTTCATAAGATTAATGACATGCTTTCCAAAACCAAATGTATATTCCGTAAATAATATTAATGGTATAATTAAGCATAATATCAAAAAATTTAAGCTAAAGTTTATGTACAAAACATGATTCAACAAAATTCAACCATAATAATAAGACATAAATCAAATATAAAGCTTCGAGAGCTAACCTGAATATAAAGTTTTCAAGCCACGGTAAATTTACCACGATAAAGCTCAGGTCAAACTTTTTTCTTAATTCTTAATTACTAACGATCAAAATTAAAATTTTGATCAAACCTAATTAAATATTATTACCGAAATCTTAAGAAGCCATTCAAATTAATAAATATCAATTAATGGCTAAATACCAGAACTTTATTCACTTATAAAACTGAAACCAAAAAATGAATCAATCAATAAAGAATTAGTGTCAAACCGAACGAATGCAAAGGGCAAAGCAATTCTATCATATCTGATACGAATTACACTAAAGAACTAAGGGTCTGTTTGTTTCCCTGTAATTGGTTTTCCTGAAAACATTTTCACAGCTTTCCGTTGTTTGGTTCATGGAAAATGAAAAGTCAACGGAAAACCAATTACAGTCAATGGAAAACAGACCTTGTTTTAGTGTAAAATGACTTACCCATTGATTTTCGGTAAGTCGCTTTCCTTCCTCTCATTCTCTCTACAAATACTAACCTAAACCATAAACCTTAAAACCTAAACCCTAAATACTAACATAAAAACTAAACCCTAAATACTAACATAAAAACTAAACCCTAAACCCTAAACCCTAAACTCTAAACCCTAAACCTTAAACCCTAAAACATTAAATCATAAACCCTAAACATTAAACATAAAACATTAACCAATAAATATTAAATCTTAAACATTAAAAATCATAAACCCTAAATGTTAAACCATAAACACTACCCTAACCCTAAACCATAAACAATGATCCATAAAAACAAAACCCTAAATGGTATAACATAAACACAAAAGCCTAAAACAAAACCATAAACCCTGAATGTTAAACCATAAACACTAAATGCTAACATAAACACTAACATAAACCTTAAACCCTGAATGTTAAACCATATATATTAAATCCCAAACACTAGCATAAACCCTTACCCTAAACACTAACCCATAAAACATAAATGCTAACATAAACACTAAACCATAAACAATAAACACTAACATAAACACTAAACCATAAACAATAAACACCAACATAAACCATAATCCCTAAATACTAATATAAACAATAAGCCTTAAAACCTAAACACTAAACCTTAACATAAACCCTAAACTTTAAATGTTAAACCTTAAACACTAACATAACCCCTAAACAATAAACATTAACCCCTAAATCCTAAATGCTAACATAAATACTAAACAATAAACACTAAGCACTAACATAAACCTTAAACTCTAAATGATAACCTAAATCCTAAACACTAAACCCTAAACACTAAACCATAAACAATGATATAACCCTAAACCATAAATGATAAACCCTAATCATTAACCATAGACTCTAAATGCTACCATAAACTCTAATAACTAAACCCTAAACCCTAAATGTTGCCATAAAACCTTAAATCCTAAACCCTAAATGTTGCCATAAAACCTTAAATCATAAACCCTAACCACCAACATAAACCCTAAACCTTAAACACTAACATAAACCATAAACACTAATCTAAACCCTAAATCTATACCTTAAATACTAATCCCTAAATGCTACCATAAACACTAAATACTAGTCTAAACCATAAACCATAAATGATATCCTAAACCCTAAACCCTAAACACTAACCTAAACATTAAACCATGTTTTGATTGGAACTTGTTTTTACCATTATCGATGCTTGTTTGTGGATTGTTCATGAAATTTTCAGGAAACTCTACCAAACAGTGTAAAATGAATTGTACAACATCATCCAAACACCGAAAAATCATTTCTGTAATTAGTTTTCCAACAACTGTAATTCATTTTCCAGAATTCATTTTCCGGAAACAGTTTTCAGTGAAACAAACAGACCCTAAATGGGAAATTCAATTGCACTAAACTATAATATACCAATTGTCATTCTAATACATAAAACCCTAAAATAAACATTAAAAAATTTATAGCCGCAACAAGATTCAATCCCCGTCAATATAACTTACTTAGAAAACTAAACATAAAATATTAAACACAAACTGCACGCTAAAAATAATAGGGGGAAATCAAACCATAAATCTGAATTCAAATACCAAACCATAAAACCAATACCATAAAATTAAGAACGAATCAATCTGAAAAAAAAAAAGATAACTTATTGGTTCTCAATGATTCAACATGATGAGGCTCTGATGCCACTTGTTAGAATCAAATCATAAAATAATATGAAACTTAAACTCAGGATCTATCATGTCAAATCATCAAAAACAATAAACCGAATAAACTGAATGCGGAAGCGTACCTGAATTAATTGATAGATTGAAAACCTTGAATTTTCATGTTGAAATCCCAAATATTTGGTATTGATCTTCCAAGAAGATAGATTAGCCCTTGCCGTAAAATCTCTCTGACGGGGACAAGAGTAATACAAGTTAACATATTTCTTGGGACCTCTTTATATAGTTGATTATTAAATCAACTATTAAATACTTATAACTCTGCCTCTCATTGAATTATAAATATATCTTACGGTATCTACACTTTTATTTCCATGACATTTTAATACCTATGACACGCTTAACTTAATTGGTCACTTTATTTTGTGCCATACTTTATAATAGCAACATACATTTTACACATGTGCCCACAAATGTGGATTTTAATCCAACATCCTTGATAAAAAGAGAAACGTTAAAAAATGTTACAGTTAATATGACATCACTTTTGACTTGACGTTTATGAAGTATAAGAGTCAAGAAAATGTGAGTGAGTACACTATGAAAATGTTTAATATTGCTTAAAAATTTAAGATACATAAGATCAAACTTTCTAACAAATGTTTATTTTTATGCTTTTTGGTACCACTTATACAGTTTAACTAATTAAACAAATAGTTACAATTGTCAAAAGGAGAAGTAGGCTCTAACCGAGTTCATTTCTCATTGTGTTAAAAAGGAAGAAAAGTTGAAGCATTATAAGTGTAAACATATTCATTTGGTTAGTGCTCATTTAGTTAGCGTCTCTAAAAATAAGGGCAATAAAAGAAAGTATTAAAATAAAGTTGCTAAGGGTCGTACTCAAAAGAAACAACAATAAGTTACAAAGTATTGATTCTTTTGTATAAGTTAGGATACATGTGAAGAAATTAAACTTCAAAAGCGAACAACTATTTCAGCTATTTTGAATGATCCATGGGTTGTAAGTTTTATGATCTCACAATTAGGAATTTTTTAAGGAGAGATCTATAACTTTTTTAGGATGTTGAGTTTGGAGGGAGAAATAAGGTTAGATACATTATTTTTTTTAGAAGGAATTAGATTATAATTTAATTCCTACTATCACTTTTAACGATGTTTAGGTTTTCACACCTATCATTGTTCAAGAAATGAATATAAAACCTCAACAAGACAATGTTGAACAACTTTAATGCAAGATAAGATAATTATTTCAGAAGAACAAACTCAACAACCTCAAAAAACAAGTGTCATTAAAGAGGTCCATAAGAGAAATGAGAGATACTATTTCAGTTTATTATATTGTATTTCTTCAAGAAAATAAGGATAACAATGAAATGATAGAAAATGACTAATTGTTTTTTTATTAGACCATAGAAGTTATAACTCTCAAAATTAGATTGAATTCATACAAGAAGAGTATAATTTTATGCAAGACAATAAAGTTTAAGAACTTATCCCATTACTTGAAGGTGCAAAGCAATTGGATGTAAATGGATATTTAAAACCAAGAGGAATGTCAATGGTAATGTGGATAAGTATAAGGCGTGTCTTATATTTAAAGATATACTCTAAAAGAAGATATTAATTTTGTGAAACTAAAATTGATTTTGACATAACAATTTGACTTATGGACTAAAATGCAAAACAATAAATTTTTAAGTATTTCTCAAAGTCTCACATTTTGACAAGCCATTTTAAACCAAACAACGTTTCAAGTCAAAACATACTTAAAGGTTAAAATTTCACTAAGTCTTTTCAAGTGTTTTCAAGTCAAACTTCAATAAAACACCCAAGCGTATCGATACCCTTATGCGCATCGATACAATTTTTCAACACTAGAATTTTAATCGTTCATAGTGTATCGATACAGTATAACCCTATATCGATACAAAATTCATCTGGGCAAGACTTTAAGCTATAGCGTATCGATACGCATTGGAACCGTATCGATACAAGTTTCTTATCAAAATATCATTTTGCTATAGCGTACCAATAAAGCACGTCACCGTATCGATACGATATGCTGACCTTTGCAAAATCCTTGTATTTAATTTTCGACCGTTGGCTTGTCAGTTAGTTGGTATCCTAAATTTTAAATGACCGTTGAACCGTATCGATACGCTAAGGGAGTGTACCGATACGCTTTTCATCAAAACCAAAATTGGGATTACAGTGAGCAAAATCCGTATCGATACGGCTAATCATATCGATACACCCCTTAATAGCGTACCAATACGCCCTCGAAGCATATCGATACACATTGTTTTTCAGCCACAACGACTCTTTCTTGTTTGAGATATGTACCGATACGCCCTCGTGCCATACCAATACGGTAGGTTGTTCTGCATCATTTATTGCGAGAAATTGCAGCCCAATGACTCTATTGATGATCTCAACCACTCAAACGGCTAGAATTCAATACAAGGGTATAAAACAAGTCTCAAATCCACCAGCAAAAACTATTGAACCTACAAGCAACATCAAAGCACTAAAATCCAAACTTTGTTCTTTAGAGTCAAATCTTTGTACCCAACTCCTTTGTGTTCTTCATTGTAATTCTTATTGTGAGTTTAGGGAGTGTGAGATTGGAATTGGGTAAACATTATTCTTAGAGAGGAATTTGTAAAGTTTACAAAAAACTCTTCTTTGTAAAGTGAGTGGATTAAGCTTTGGGTATAAAGCTTAATCAAATTGTAAGATTTCCTTCTCATCCAAGAAAAGAGGAAGAATTCAAGTAGTGGATTGGTTGAAAATCCTTAGTGGGAGCTAAGGTAGTGGATGTAGAGTTCATTGGAGAACTTGAACCACTTTAAATGCCTTATGTCTCAATTTTTTATTCTTCAAATGTCCACCCTTATAATTTTTATCGCCAATTCACCCCCTCTTGGCCATTTGCAATTGTTTGATCAACTCAACAATTAGTATCAGAGCTACACTCATTGGAAGGATTACAACCCTCTTGAGTCGATTCTAGGAAAATTTGATCAATAACAAGTCAAGCAGTGACATCCACCTCCACTTCCAACCTCTACGAGTCTCAATTTACCACCAAACCACCATTCTTCAATGGGGATAACTACCCATATTGGAAGAATAGGATGAGACTCTTCATCAAGTCTACCGACTACATGGTATGGGATGTAGTTGAAGAAGGGTCATACATTCCAAAGAAGAGAGACAATGAAGGAAGACTTGTCCCAAAGGTCAAAGCCGAAATGACCGAAGATGATAGAAGAAGGATGCAAGTCAATGATAAAGCTCTACCTGTCATCTTTTGTGCTCTTGGTACGGATATCTACTCCAAGTTGTCATCGATCAAGAATGCGAAGGAAGTTTGGGACACCCTCGAGACAACTTATGAGGGAACTAGCGACGTCAAGGAAACAAAGATCGGGCTACTCAATCTAAGCTATGAAAACTTCAAAATGGATCCCAATGAGAGTGTTTCCAAGATGTTTGATTGATTCTCAGTCATCGTCAATGTATTGAAGGGCTTCGGTGAAATCATTCCCGAAGACAAGCTATAATCACTAATTTTGTCCGAACCTTGAACCCATTTAGTTTTTGTCATTATAGGCTTATATCGGGCTATTATGTAAATTAAGACTAAAAAAAAGAAAAAGACAAAAATATATATGTCATATTATTCATTAGTATTATTATTTACTATTTTCATACATATTATTACCATACTATTATCATCAATTAGTATTATTTATTGTATATATACGTATGTGACATATTAGACATAGGTGTATTTGTTTACATATAATTAAGTAATGTGTACATAATGTGAATGTGTGTATGTATATATTTCTTTGGTATCGTTATTTGCTACTATTAGTATTACTATTTATGTTATTATCTAATATCATTATTATGTCTTACTCTTATATTACCGATTATTATTTGTTATTGTTATTATTTATTAGCATTATTACTATTGTTATCTTTCACTATTGTGTGTTAGTATTATATTATAATATTACTGTTATTTTTATTATTACAATTTTTTACTAACCGTTATTATTATTATTAGTAGTAATAATATTATTATTATGACGAAAATGGAAATAAAACATAAAGTAAATAAAAGATATTGATAAATAATAAGAGCCCAATTCTATCATTTAAACTAAAGTCCACATATACAAAACTCAAAAAATAATAATAACATTCAGCCCAAAACAACCCGTTTACATAACCTAAAATAAAATGCATTAGGCCCGTTAAGCTTTGGTCACAAAAACCATACCATATGTTGTTTCCCGCGCAGCCGCCCCACAGCCGTCAGATCTGGTTTAGATCTGACGGTCGAGATTGGATCCCGGACGAAGCCCTAGAGATCCCTGTTCTAGCCTCTCGCGCCGCACGCCCAGCACCGTTAGATCTGGGCGCAATCCAACGGTCCCAGATCAACGCAGAGAAAGATCTGGAACCCGCACACGCTCACGCGCGCCCCTTTGAGTACCCACGCACGACGGTTCTGTCGCCCAACGCATCTGAGCCCTCTGACTTTTCGCCTGCCACGAGCACGCATCTACCGCGACCATCTCCTGCAACCAGCACGCCTCTCCCGATCGGGCATCTCCGACACACCTCAAACGAAAAAACATTCATCAAAACCCCAAAAACAGCAAAAAAAGACAACAAAGAATAGACAATTAGTAAAAGTTAACCAGGCAACAAAATCAGAGAGGCAGAGAGAGAATTATTTTCGTTTTTCCTTTTGACTTGCATGTAACCTTCGGGTGATATAAGAGAAAATCCGAATCACATGAAAGAAAGAGGGAGAGAACTCTCAGATATCAGATAAAAAGAGAGCACGAGATACATTGTAAACAAAGCCGATTTTTGGATTCCAAAAAGAAAAATCAATACAAAGAAAAGCATTCGAGGTATTTTCCACTTTCATTCATTGCATGCAAAAAAGAGAGGAAAAAAGGAAAAGTTTTGATTTTACCTTCACCGTTCCGGGTCTGGGGTTGCGTCGCCTTATCTTCTCGTCGCCGACAAGCCGGCCATCCTTCACTTAGCTTGGCGTGGTGAGACATCGTATGAGATAAACGAAAAGAGGACTATTTTTTTCGGGTTATCGACACCGATTAGGGGTTTCCGGCATAAGGAGAAGTATTTTTTATCTCGAAAAGGTTCCTTGTTCCCCTAGGTTGCCGGCGGAGTGGCCAAAAGGTGAAAAAGAAAATCATTTCGCGGTTTTATAACGCCCCGATGTTTTAAAATAGGGTTAATTCCCCTTGTGCCATTCCGTGTTTCCAAAATCACCCCCACAGGGTTTCCGTCTCTTGAAATCCCGTCCTTGATCCCTGGTGTTTTAAGTTTCTTTTTAAATTCACCCTGGCTGCTTCATTCCATTTTTCGGGCAAATCTTTTATTCGACCCACCTCCTTTTTAATTGTTGTTCATTTTCATCCTAAAACCAGTGGCAATTTTTAAATAACCTTACTAATTTACGTATGCTTAAATTCCAGTGATTTTTTTATAAGTATTTCCATCTTTAATGCTTGATTTGCTTCGGACATGATTTTATTTTGCTGTTGCATAATTTTCATATGGTTACATCGCTCGTGGCAGGGTTTACATCATTAAATATGTGTTTATTTTTATGTAATCATGCATAGGTATCATAAAATTCCCATATAATCGAATATACATGTATCTATTATATAACTTTGTTTCTTGTAATAATATATATATACATCATGAAGTTTCTACCTCTTAATTATATCGTTACGTAATAATACATACATATTTATACATATAAAATGTTTCATGGAACCATGTGCACGTATATGTGTGAATGTACAAGTGTGTGGTTTAAAGTTCGTTTTTATGATTAGCATATGTATGATGCATTGGGGCAAGGGAAATTCTAATGAAATGCGGACTAATTTACGGTTAAGAAACGACATTATTGGAAATATTGTAAGATAAGTAACAAAATAGGTAAAGCGCTACCGAATATGTTGATTTAAAATAATGTATCCGGTAGAAAACATGAAAAAATATTTTAAAAAATAGTAACCGACAAACTTAAGTTATCGGTAGGTACGACACAAACATAACAAAATAGGTAAAATTACTTATTTTGTTGATAAGAGTATCAACATATTAGGTAGCGCCTATTATGTTATTAAAGTTTTAAGCTGATGGGGCATTGGAAATCCCACGATAACAAAATCGGTAAAATTACTTATTTTGTTGATAAGAGTATCAACATATTCGGTAGCGTTTTATCTATTTTGTTATTAAAGTTTAGTTGATGGGGCCTTGGAAATCCGACGATAACAAAACCGGTAAAACTACTTATTTTGTTGATAAGAGTATCATTATATTCGGTAGCGCATAATTTGTCATTAAAGTTTGAGCTGATGGGGCCTTGGAAATCCGACGATAACAAAATAGGTAAAATCAACTATTTTGTTGATAAGAGTATCAACATATCCAGTAAATTACTTATTTTAAGCTAATGAGGCCTTGGAAAGTATCTATACTTTTTGAGTAAATTATATATTTTGTTGATACTTTTGAGTAAATTACTTATTTTGTTGACACTTTCGAAAGTATCTATACTTTTTTAAAAGTATCCACACTTTTTTTTAAAAAGTATCGATACTTTTTGTTGATACTTTTTTAAAAGTATCGATACTTTCGAGCCATATTGCAACCGGTTACATTGCTTTTTAAAAAAATATCGATACTTTTTGTTGATACTTTTTAAAAGTATTGATACTTTCAAGCCATATTGCAACCAGTTACATTGTTTTTTAAAAAAAATATCGATACTTTTAGAAAAGTATAGATACTTTCGAAAGTATCAACAAAATAAGTAATTTACACAAAAGTATCAACAAAATAGATAATTTTACTGGATATGTTCATACACTTATCAATAAAATAGATAATTTTACCTATTTTGTTATGTTTAACCGGTCACATATTTAACCGGTCACGTCGTATATTAACCGTATATTAACCGCCTTACAGCAGAACTGCCGATTGCGGCAATGATACGTTTTATTCGTCCCCACCTTGAAACATCACATCACTTTTATTATTTTTCACATGTATGTACATAAACCGGGCTTTCATGACCGTATGCGTAATTTGTTCCCATGTATTATATGGTATGTGATATTTAAATCTCGTTTTTATCATGTTTGCGTTTTTACCCTTTTCTTGTTAGCACTTGTTATCCTTGCTCATATATTTAAATATCACATTTATATTTTTTTTCTCTTTTTGTTTTTACTTTATTGCATTCCACGTATTTTTGCGAATTTATTCACATTGTCTCATGCCTTGTTTATTTATTCTCGGTATGCTTTTTTGGATGTATACCACGATAAGTTGCGTTTTAAATCTAAAAAATGTAATGCAAATGTCTTTTTATTCGAGAATGAACGAGGCCAGTACCAGTCATAGTCGTGGTGGTTCGGACGTTCCTTCTTGAATATTAAGGCTTTTAAAATTTACTCACTCGTATAACAAAATTTCGATACGAATCGTCACTTTAATTCGCAAAATTTAATATTAACTAAGCGGTAATATTTTTGGTACCGATTTTATGGCACGACGGGGGTGCTCATCCTTCCCCGCGTGTAACCGACTCCCGAACCTACTTTTTAGAAAGAAAAAAAAGAATATAAGGTTTTACTTCGGGGTCCGGTACACCATTTTTAAATGCCCGGTGGAGACTCCTCCGTTTTTTAAATCCGATTAAATTTTTTTAAAAAAAAAACCCGGTTCCTCTGAGTGACACCCGAGAGGTACCTATTGTATTTTTGAAATTTTTTTTAGTCTCAACATATGTCGACTCCGCTGGGGACAATTTTTTGTTTTCAAAAACAAAAAAAGAGAGTCGAGCCAAAAAAAACTTTACCGCTCAATTAATATTAGAAGTTGCGAATTAAAGTGACCGAATCGATCGATATTTGTTTATAAGTTCGAGTTTATTTTAAACGCATTTGAAATATGCATTTAAGCTCGTTTGTCTAAGTGGAGGGAAAACGCTAGCGCTCTCGTGAGGATATTGTTCCTCCGTATGGGCCTAACAAGTACCTTCGGGGCTCGAATACCCTATATCTTCATGGGAATACCGTTTCTCCGTACGGATATAGCTAAAGGGTCCCCTCGAATTGAATTCGGTTGAGATGAGCCTATAATGGGTGATGACCGGAGGCCTTGCTACCCTTAGTAGGGGACAACAAGGACAATTCGAGTGCCTCCTAGAACCAAAACTGCATTTAGAGAACTAGTAAGCCCACCCCTTTTAGAGCCATGCGGACATCCTAGTTTTATTAGACGGGATAAATAGGATTTCTTGCTTTCATACTTGCCTTATTTCTCTCATCATGTTAACTATGTTTATCCGACACTAACGTTTTTTCTTGTGATCTTCTTGCATGCATTTCAAGACACAAAGGTGTTGAGTCAAGGTGGTTTTACCCAATTCAAGGGTTATCATTTTGAACGGAAGGTTGCTAGAAAGGATGGTGTCAATTAGCAAGTTCGACGTCGGTCAGAGTTGAATCAGAAAGGTTAAGGGGGGTCATTTACCGAGCGAACGCACAGTGTCAGGTTATACTTTTAGGAGATCCAATGCCCACCATTGAAGGAAGCATAACCCTTCTCCATCTCGAGGAAGTCAAGCAAGATCGGATCTACTCCGAACATCCAAAGTCACGAAACTACCCGACCGAGTGCAAAGTGGCGGCCAAAAAGAGCGTGATGGCCGAAAAGGGCATGTATTAGGTCAAGAGATTGATTCAGCTTCGAGGAGTTAGTTTTTAGAATACCTTCGAGACTTTGTACCACGGTGTTATGTGTCATTGAATGGCTAAAAAGGAAAGCAAACTCGGCCTCAGCAATTTTAGCCGAAGTTTTCATTACCTTGAACATGATTCGGGGGCAAGAAGAGTACCCGTAGGAGTTTGCTATGACCATCTTACGACGAGGAACATCCTTTATGTCGAAATGAAGTTTACATGAGGGGAATCACCTATATGACCAACACCTTTGACTTGCATACATTTGTAGCATTTGTTTCATCTATCATTTCAAAACAACATTAAAATTGTCAGTCATGCACCCATCACATGATCATGCATCTGTCACACCGTTCCACTAGAAGTTAATTTGAGTCCATAATACATCCATCATCAAAACTTGCTTAAGATCTTTCATCACATCATTACTAATTGGGGAAAACACTCATGTCAAAGAAAAGAGAGAGAAAATGGACAAAAAGACAGTTTCCAACCAATACCGCTTTGGGAACATGAACAACCTGGTGGGGAGAAATAATGAGCTCGAACAGTTCCACCAACAGTTGGGTTGGAACCAGAAAGAAACAATCGCGTGCATGAAGAAGTTTCAAGATGAGACCAAGGAGCAATTTGATGAGTTGAAGGCCATGATCGCCACCCTGACCAAGAAAGGCAAAGCCCCCTAGCCCAAAGAAAGTACGGACGAGGATTCCGATATTGTGATGGAGGAGGTCTTATCTGAAGAAGACCAGGCCATCATCGGCCAATATGAGGTGCACTGCTCCCATTCTGAATGCCCTATCGAGCTGGCTCTAGACAAGATCGAGGATTCACTGCGGAAAATCCTAGACGGAGAATGGGACCGAAAGCAACGAGGACGAGTGGAGACCGCCAGGAGTGCCACAGTTTCGAAGCCCCAAGGTACGACTGAAGACCCTCGGAGCTCAAGAAAGGCCAAGGGTGCCGAGAAAGAGAAGGAAAAACTCACCCCTCTGCTGACGTACTCCCGAGTTTACCACCGGATTAGGTATGAAGACGGTTTAAGAGGGGGTAATCTTTTGAAGGAGCAACTTTTGGAAGACGTAGATCTTCCACGCAGTTTAGGATTTTATGTCTCCATGCATCGTGTTTGTTTTACCTTTTGTTGTTGGATCGTTTCCTCGTTGAGGTGCATGTTTAACTTCGTACTGTTGACCCATGATAGCTAGCGTCTCTTGTAAGGGCTTTTGTGATTTCTGTTCGTTCTATTTTCAATGAAGGAGACTTTTGCAAGCATTTTATATTCTTTAATTTCTTTTAGACATTCCATTTGTTCTTTATGATTACAACATTATTGTTTTTCTATTAAAAATATACATATATATATTACAAAAATAACCTCAATACTTTGAAAAAACTGAATGTTGTGGGAATGATACAAATGGAAGCACCATCTGTTCTACTTAGGCCAAGAGAGGGATGACAACGAGTGTCCAGGAATAATGGGCCACTCTCATTGAGTGAATTTTCCTCTCGAGCATTGTTGTCTAAGGTCCTTGAATGAAGTGATAACCTTAAAACTTCTACCACCTGAAGACCGATTTTGATATCTGTGTACGGAAGGACATTTGGCATTCCTTCAACTCCATTCGCATAGAAAGAAAATAAAAAAATACCCATTGTTGTCCCCGTTTGAGCCTATTAAACTTTTCTTCTTCTGATCGAACCCAAACCAAGGATCACCCCTACACCTGGGGCAAATGAGGTAGAAGTCTATGGACAAGTAATTGACATTGGATTCTGATTATGCTATGAGGATGATGCCTTGTGAATTAAGGGGCATTAAAAGAGAACAGATGCATTGGATACATTTTTAGTTTGAGCAGCAAAAACATCAAAGGGAAACAACGAAAAAGTGGATGCTCAAAGAGCTGCCCAAATCAAGTTGAAAGTTACCGACATAAGAGTTGAAGAATTCAAAAGTGAGAGCACTAAAGTGAAAAGTGTAGTTTTGAAAAAGGAGAGAGAATGAGAAGCGAATAAAAAAAGGGATAAAAGAATTCCCTAGCCAACTGAATCACTATCTAGAAGGACTGTAAAAGATTGGTCGCCTTTAAATGGAGATATGCATTAGTACGATTCAAAGGCACAATTTGATCCGAAACTACACTTGATGAAAAGAAATGAACTCTAGGGTGAAAACCCCTAAGAAAAAAAACCCCAAAAAGAAAGGGGCAGTCTAGAGCGATCAAAAAATAATAATAAGAGAGGAAATAACATTTCATCGGAGCATAATTGAGGCCTTCAGTTGGAAGAATTGATCCTTGGTTTCACCACCCTTAAACACTTGTTTGGGGCTATTTACCCTTTCTTTCGTAGCCGTGAGCCTTAGCCTACATTACAAGCCATAAAAGACCATTTGGACCGTACACGGACAAATAAATTTGTCTTCAGATCACATATCGCCTATCGAGGTTAACCTTTCTTCAAGGATTGCCACACTTCTAATGCCTAATTGAGATCAGAAGAGAGGGAAGGATGGGGTATGGTGAGTTAGTGAGTTAAAGAGAGCCACCTTTAAGTTGGGTAGAAACTAGGAATGGGAGTCGCTCCTCTCGGAAGCCTAATTGCCCAGAGAAGATTTCATATGTGCATCCCCGCAACATTCGGAAAATATCCATCAGGTAGACCTTTTTTCAAAGACCCCAAACTTGATTTTCACTTGACATGATTCTTTAAAATGTATATTTACATAATAAAATTCTTTCTTACCCAATCACTTGCATAAGTCTTCTACATGGGAATGAACAAGCGGACTGACTGTGGCTCGAGGTAAAGCTATCAGTACCTGGAGGGGCGCCCTCGGAGGTTCAAACATTGCTACTAGACGTCGAATATCACCAATGGAAATATCAAGACCGTCTTCGGTGAATTGCCAAGTTATGAAGTCGACCCTCGCCAAGAAGTGTTAAAATAGAACATGAGGGTAGAAATTCTGACGTTGAGAATCGGGAAACAAAAGTTACCCTCAGAACCTAACCATCTTGCCGGGAGAAATGTCCCGAGAAGGACCATGTGCACCGCACACCAAGATGAGACAGTAAATATGATCTGAAATCAACTTGACAAAAGGTGATGAAGATATGCCTAAGAAAATAAGGAGGAGAGAAAGAAGAGAAGCCGAAACGAAAACCCAAAAGGCACTTCGGGGCAAATGAGCGAAATTCAAAAGAGGCTCTTTTGACCACAAATTTAGAGGAACAAGGGCCAAAAAGTTGTGGCATCTTTGGACAGAAGACACCATTTAAAGCAACTGACATTGACCGGAGGTCAGTCAGAAGGTACGTAAGCCTAAAGATCGAAGGCAAATAGAGATAGGGCTTTATGGAAAATGAGAAGACATGTGGACACCCTAAAGATGTAAGAAGATTTTGACGATAAGAGTCAAAGGTAGAAGTTGACTTCAAGATGAAAACTCAAAGGAGTGCCCCAAAAGAGAAAAACAAGAAGAAAGAGGACAAAGAAAAAGAGGAGACACGGTGAAAACCCAAAAGACACTTTGGGGAATGAAGCGAAAATCAGAAGGGACACTTCAGATCACAAACTCATGGCAAAGGAGGCAGAAACTCAAGGCCCAAGAATTTCAGAGCAAAGGAGACATATACTCAAAGCTCAAGGCAAAGATATATGAAACCCGCCTATCCGTTCAGGCACTTGGAGAATGGAAATCTGCCTATCTATTCAAACAATCAAAAGGCAGTAAAAAAAGAGAGAAGAAGAAAAGAAAAAAAAGGAAAAAACAACAACAACAACAAAAAGAAAGAAAAAAAGAGAAAAAAAAGGATATAAAAAAGGGGGAAAAGAAGGGTTCAAAGTGAAAACCCTGTTGCGACTAAAAAAAATACCTCGGTGTCACTTAGAAGAACCGGGTTTTAATGGTTTTTGAAAGATTTAATCGGATTTAAAGAAATAAAGGAGTCGCCACCGGCCATTTAAAAATGGTAGACCGGACACCGAAATAAAACCAGAGATTCTTTTTTCTAAAAAAAAAGGTTCGGGAGTCGGTTACACGCGAGGAAGGATGAGCACCCCGTCGTGCCCGAAAATCGGTACCAAAAACATTACCGCTTAATTAATATTAAATTTTGCGAATTAAAGTGACGAATCGTATCGAAATTTGGTTATACGGGCGAGTGAATTTTAAAAGCCTTAATATTCGAGAGAGAACGTCCGAACCACCACCACTACGACTGGTACTGGCCTCGTTCACTCCCGAATAGAAAGGTATTCGCATTGCAATTTATAAACCGAAATGCAACTTAGAAAACATGAAACATGAAATTAAATACGGAAGAGACATAGAATAAATGGCAAGAACATATATTAAAAATGGAAAAAATGCATGAGTAACAAATAAACATGATAAAATGTTGAATAAATAAAAGAGGCAAACTGGCAGGGATTAAGACTGTAATAAACCCATTTAAAAAACTGATTTAGTGCGAAATGGTACTAAATTAAAAAGACTCGAAAAAGCTACAGGGACCAAAATAGGGATTTTACCACCCGGAAATCAATCGAAATAAAAGCGGTGACGAAATTAGAAACCATTGGAAAGATGCAGGGACCACGGGAGGGATTTTAAAAAAGCGGAAGTCCTCACCGCGTGATTACATCGACGCGGGAGGACTTAAATCGTAATTAAAACTAAAAAAACACTATAAAAGGGAGATTGAAAACAAAATCAGCCTCTTTTATTAGTTTTGCAAACCCTAATCCAAACCCTTCCCCTTCTTCTCCGTTTCCTCTCCGGTGCCACAAGCCACTCCGGCCGCCGTTGCCGGCGCCGGTGTCTTTTTTTTTTTAAAAAAAAAAACTTCTTTTTTCTCCTTTTGAAACCCCTTTTTTGTAAAACCTAAGAGCCCGAAACTAAAAAAAACCAAAACCTTTTGTCCTTCGCTTTAGAAAACCAAATCGAAAACCCCAAAACGTTTTGAAAATCCTCTCAAGCCCTCCTCCTCACCGATTCACCATGCATGGTCTCGGAGGAGACCACGAGGCTTATCACCGACGAGGAAAGGCGGACGTACGAAGAAGATTGACGCCGAAGGTAAAAAGAACCCTCACTGTTTTTCCTTTATTTTGTTTGGGCTTGCATGCAATCGAAAGAGTAGAAAAGTACCTAAGAAGGTTTTTTCTTGTTATTTCTCTCTGAAAATTCCAATCGTTACAATGGGTTTTTGGCTCAGATTTTATATCCGAAGCGTTTACATTCGAAATAATTCTCTCCGCCTCTCTGATTGTTGTCTGGTTGACTTTGATTAATTATTTGTTGTTGTTTTTTTCCTTTTGCCATTTTCGGGTCCCTGACCGCTGTTTTTTTTTCTGTGTATGTTGTCGGATGAGCCCAATCGGGGGAGGCATGGCGTGGAGATGGCAGTCAGCGTGGAGGTGGCAGAGGAGGGGTCACGGGCATGCGCGCGTCGGGCGCGCTGGGCGACAGAAACGTCGCGCGTGTGGAGCGTGGGATCTCTGGAAGATCTGAGCCACCCGATTGGTCCTTGATCGGACGGCTGTAGGCTTTGCGGCGCGAGGCTAAACCCTATGGCTCGCTAGGGTGTCTTCGGGGCGCGATCTGGACCGTCAGATCTAAGCAGATCTGACGGCTGGGGATGAGGGCGGCGGCTGCAGAAAGAAACACCAAGCAATTAGGGTTTTTTAGTTTGATTTAGGCTGTATATTTTGTGGGCTTACCGGGCCATACATGTAAATGGACTATTTTAAATATAATGGACTGTTTATTTATCCAATCAAGTTTGGGCCTTTATTTCTTTACTCATGTTTTATATACATTTTTTTGTCTTGTTATATTAATATATTTAATAAATATAATAATAATAATAAGTATAAATCACAATGGTAATAGATAATAAAAATTAATAAGTGTAAGATAGTAATGTACAAATAATAATACTAGCCATTAATAAATGACACCCGTACAAAACAAATATGTATAAGTGTATATGAAGAAAAGAGATAAGACATAAGATAATATTATATTAGTAATGTTTTAGGTTTTTTTTCTTCTTTTTTTTTCATTTTTTCTTTTTCAAACATGATAAGTTATAGCACAAGGTAATGAGGGTAGTATTATTTATATATGTGTATATATATAATTTTTTTTTTTAGTTTTCTTCTTTTCTTTTTTACTTAATTACCCTATAGCCCTAATAAGCCCAAGATAAACACAAACTAAAGGGGTTCGAGGTCCGGACAAAATTAGTGATTACATCTGCCCATCTTTGCTTATACTTGTGGAACAAGAATAAAGCAAAGACCATAAGCACTAATTTTGTCCCACTTCCCTGTTGGACGGTTTATTCCCGATGCAGCCACGCGATTCCAAGCAACTCCTCTTCCCAACGTAGCCACGCGATTCCAAGTGGTTCTTCTTCCCAAAACCTTTCGATCGTGGATTCTCCCCTAGATGCCCCGAACAGAGAGATAGAGAGTTTTTTCATTTTTTTTGCAGATTTCCATTCTCCAAGTGCCCGAACGGATAGGCGAGTTCTATTCTCCAAGTGCCCGAATAAATGAGCAGATTCCAAATATCTTTGTCTTCTCTTTTCCGTAAGAACAAGCCAGTCATCCAAACAACTTTGCCTTCCCTTCGCGGTCTAAAAGCAAACTGGTCATAACTAAATCTGTCTAACTTCTTTGTTGGACGATTCACTCTCCCGGAGCTGCAACGCGCTAGACCGAGTATTTTCTCTCTGAAGCTTTGAGAATATGAGTTCTCTCTCCATAGAACTCATTTCCTTGACATATTTCTCGAGTGGCAGTTCTTCCTATATAGAACTCTCGTCCTCGTATTTCTGAAATCAAAGCTCTCCAAGTCCTCTCTCCGTAGGACCCTCCGCTTTCGAGATCTTGAAGCCTTAGGATTCTGAGTTTTTCTCCACTAAACTCCTCTTCCTTAGCGTACTCTTTGAGTAGTAGTTCCTTCTCTATTGAACTCCTATCTGAAATCAAGTATTTACAAGTCCCCTCTCCGTAGGACCCTCCGCTTTCGAGATCCTGAAGTCGTACGAGTTCTTCCTCTATAGAGCTTGTTTGGACCCTTTCTCTGTAGGATCCTTTATCTTGAAATCTGTTGGCAAGCTTGAAAGCTTTCATTTGAAATCCTTGAGTGGCGAATATGAAGATTTCGCCTGACATTCTGGAGCGGCGGCTTGAAAGGCTTCGCCTGAAATCCTTTTAGTTCTCGCTTTATCGTTTTCTCTTCGTCCCGGTAGGTATTCAAGTTGTCTTTCAAAAATCTGTGTAAATGGATAAAATTAAGAAATTTTTATCTTTTTAAGAAAAATATCCTTTAGGAAGGATATAGTTTTGAGGAAAACATATTTTTAAAAGGGATAAAGTTGAGAAATTTTGACTTTTAAGAAAAATATCCTTTGAGAGGGATAAAATTGAGAAATTGGGTTTTGAGGAAAACATCCTTTTGAAAGGATAAAATTGAGGATTTTGAATTTTGAGAAAAACGACCTTTTGGAAGGATATAAAAAAATTTGAGAAAATTGAGTTTTTAGAAAAACGACCTTTTGGAAGGATAAAAATTGAGAAATTTGGGTTTTAAGAAAAACATCCTTTTGGAAGGATAAAAATTGAGAAATTTGAGTTTTGAGAAAAACGACCTTTTGGAAGGATAAAATTGAGAAATCGAGTTTTGAGGAAAACGACCTTTGGAAGGATAAAAATTGAGAATTTTGAGTTTTGAGAAAAACGACCTTTTGGAAGGATAAAATCGAATTTTGAGTTTTGAGAAAAACGACCTTTTGGAAGGATAAAATCGAGAAATTTGGGTTTTAAGAAAAACATCCTTTTGGAAGGATAAAAATTGAGAAATTTGAGTCTTGAGAAAAACGACCTTTTGGAAGGATAAAAATTGAGAATTTTGAGTTTTGAGAAAAACGACCTTTTGGAAGGATAAAATCGAATTTAAAAAAAAAACCATCTGGAAGATTAAAATCGGGGGTTGGAAGGATTTTAGAAATCCGAATTACGCAAGTCGAAGGACTCTTGATTCTTGTGAGATCCGCTTCTCCTCTCATGAAGCTGTAGATCTATTCATTTACCGATCTTCAAATGTCTGTTTAAAGAAAACCAAAATGCTATGATGATATGATTTAGCATGCTCCTAGCATGAGTGATATCTAGCTATCGATGATGCATGAGCATATTTCAGGATGCAAAGATGCATGTGTTCGTGAGAATGCAAAGGTGCATGGATTTAGTTTGTCTTCATTTCTTAGGGTTAGTGGTCGTTATCTTGGGACTATAACCACTCATCAATCTCGTGTCTCGACAAAACTGGCCCCCAAATTTCTGCCGCTCGTTCTTCGTTCAAATATTCAAGTCGAGTGACCTCGGTCGCATTCTAAATCCTTTCTGGCCTTGTGCCATCTTTCATATACTTCGGTTTGAACCTCTCTACATGAAACCTTAGTTCCGCCACGGACAATGGTGCCCATCAAGGCAATTTAGCTTCACTGACTTTTTGTCATTCCTCCTCACGTCATGCCCCTCAACCTTTGGGCCTTACTGATGCATATATCTCCGAAGTAATACAGAGAGATCTCTTGGTTTAAAAAAGTACCAGTTTATGGATTGTCATTCTAATGAAGAATGCCCTTTTGATTACCATACAGAACCTTGAAGTCAAAATTCTAATTAAAAGAAAAAATAGAATAGGATGCCCCGGATATCAAATGCAAGAGCGTCTTAGATCCTACTTTCTGATGATCAGCTTGAGCCAATGGAGACTCTGAATGTTGTGACGATATGCGAAGTTGTGAAACCTTTTCCAAATTGCTCGGTTCATCCTCATGATTATGGTATTTGCTTAGTTGGCTCGATTACTATTCCTTCTAGTTCTCATAACGTTTCTCCGTATGCTTTCAGAAAAAAATTAGCCCATTGAATAGAAAATGTCACTCCAAGAATTTTAAATGTAAGCACGTGCTTCTGATTACAATTAGTATTGTGTCAGTGTCCTCAAGGATTCACATCCGGGACTTATTCGATTTGTTCATTCGTTTCTTTTTCCTAGGGGAATTCAAATCGTCACAGTCCTTTGTCTTGAGGATACTGATGGAGCATACAACAATACCCCGAGTTACTCGGCATAGTCACGACTTGAAAATATTACCATCACTCATGAAGCGAAGGGTTTCGGGCTTCAGCGGAGTGCCCCAAGAATTCCACACTCGTATCCGAAAATGCCTATTACCAGGTTTCGAACATTTGAGTGCTTTTCGATTAATGCCTATTACCAGGCTCTGAAATTTTATTTTGTTTTGAAACAATATATATTTTTTCATTTCATTTCATTTCTCTTTCCCTTTTATTTTTTATTTTTTGCACATTCGAGTAACTCTACTTGGGCTTTCTTAGGAGATTCCCTTATCATCGAACATCATCGAAAGAATAGTGATCTTGCTTCTCTCGCTTTACCGATCGGAGCGGACGGAGCGGGACATCACGCTTCATCGTTTTCACAACATTTGATGGATCCCTTTGAGTAGAATCAATGCCACATTATGCATATGATATCCGAGGACCTACGGAGGTATGGAGAGATATATGCATATACATGATTTCAAGGTCATTGTATGTTAAAAAAGAAGTGCATTTCATTAGAACGTCAAATTGTGAACATAACAAGTGCCCTTGAAAAAAAATCATTGCTATCTTGGGCAAAGGATAGCAACGTTTGTTCGATGCATTACTTCGAGAGAAAAATGCGACATACAAGACTCCTAAAGATGGTCGGGCATTAGCACAACCCAAAAGTCACAATCCCGATATTTCCTTTCAAAATGTCAAGTGACCATTCTCGATCAGAGACTGCACCTTATTTTTCAGTGCCCTACAATTCTCCGTGGTGTGGCCCGTGCTTCCCACATGGTAGTCACAAACGGCATTGACATCATAGCCTTCGGGATAGGAAGGATCCTTTTGTTTGGACTGAACCGGAGTTAGAAGCTTTTTCTCAATAAGCATTGGGAGCAAGTCGGTGTATGACATTGGAACTGGATGAAGGTCCTTTTGAGGCTTTGCAGACCGGGATGCTTGATTATGGTAGCGGCCAGAAGACTGGTTGTTCGAGTGAGAACCCACCATGTGAACTTGGGACCCATGCCCCTTGTGGGTGGTTGCGCCATAGGGATCTACTATCTTCCCTTTCTTGATGGCGTCCTCGATACGTTCTCCCGTCAAGACCATGTCCACAAAGCTACTGGAGGGATTGCTTATCAAGCGATCGTACAAGACTCCTTTCAGAGTGTCCACAAACAAAGGAATGATTTCACATTCCGAAAGTGGGGGCTGCACTTGAGCTGCTACGTCTCGCCAACGCCGGGCATACTCACGGATACTCTCACCGTGCTTCTGTTCCATCCCTTGTAGCATGAGCCGATTCGGAGTCATATCAGTTACATGCTTGTATTGACTCACGAACGCCTTCGAAAGATCGCTCCATGACTTGATGTCGACTCGTCTAAGTTGAGTATACTAACGGGTTGCGGAACCAGTTAAACTGTCTTGAAAGCAGTGGATAAGTAGCTTCTCGTCTTTTATAAAAGCCGCCATTTTTCGGCAATACATGGTGATGTGAGCTAAAGGACAAGTAGTCCCGTCGTACTTATCAAAGTCGGGGGCCTTGAATTTCGGAGGTAAAACTAAATCCGCTACAAGGCTCAAATCACTGGCATCATTCCCTTGCTTATCCATTCCTTGCAAGGCCATGAACTTTTCTTCAAAGAGACGAAACTTCTCCTCGTACTTCTTTTCCACCTCGGCCCTAATCTTTTCTTCTGCCTCATTAAACATGTTTAGATCCGGTACTTCAACCTCGAGATCTTCCCCTAACTCATCAGGTTGGTCCAAGTGACGTCTAGTTGGTGCTTCCGTAGGACGATTAGCGGGCGTTCCCTCGAGGTTGATATGCACTCTCTTCCCGGTGGTTGGCGCTCCTAGTTGGATATGCGATGTAGTCTCACCTACTCCCCTCTCATTCGAATTGCCCCCTGATCCTCCTTCTTTACTGAACTTCTTCTCAAGCAGTTCGGTCATGATGGTGGTTTGTGATTGCGCAATCTGATCCTTAATGTTTCGCTCGATTCCATCCAATCGGCCCTCTAGGTCCTTCTGACCTTGTTCAACCCTGACCATCCTTTCTTCCATTGCTCGTGACTGAGAACGAGTGTCGCACGAACGCGGAATGGTTGTAGATTGGAAACTTCACCACTGTAATAATATTTTTTTCAATATTAATTCGTTATTTAGTTGGTCAATGCATGTCATGATGTATGAACATATGATGCAATGAAATATGTACACATGTGTATGCGGATGAAATGTGTTGGCCCTATAGGTGATTCCCCTTATGTCGACTATCATTCGAACGTGAAGGAGGTTCCTTGTTAAAAGACAATCATAGCAAAGTCTTACAAATATGCTTCCGCTTGTGATCTAAAGATGTTGATCCGATAGACGGTTTGAAATTTTGTGGCTCAGGATGTTTGGAGTAGATCCGATCTCGCTTGACTTCCTCGGGATAGAGAAGAGATGTGCCTTCTTCGGTGGTGGGCATTAAATGACCTGACACTGTGCTTTCGCTCGGTAAACTGCCCATTTATCTGTTCTGTCCGATGTCGGACTTGCTAATTGGCATTATCCTTTCTAGCAACCTCCCGTCCACAATGATAGCCCCAAAAATGGGTAGAACCACCCTAACTCATGAAATGCATGCACGAAAAGTAGATGCAAAAAGATCATAAGAATAATCGTTAGTGTAGGATAAACATGATAAAAAGGCAATCATAAAAGCAAGCAACCATATTTATCCCGTCTAATGAACCTAGGCTGTCCGCATGGGTCTAAAAGGGTGGGCAATCTAGTTCTCTACATGCAGTTTTGGTTCTAGGAGGTACTCGAACTGTCCTCGCTGTCCCCTTCTAAGGGTAGCAAGGCCCCCGGTCATCACCCATTATAGGGTCCTCTCAACCGAGTTCAATTCGAGGGGACCCTTTCGCTATATCTGCACGGAGAAACGATATTCTCACGAAGATATAGGGTACTCGAGCCCCGAAGGTACTTACTAGGCCTACACGGAGGAACAATATCCCCACGAAAGCACTAGCGTTTTCCCCCCACTTAAACGAACGAGTTTAAATGCCAATTTTAAATGCGTTTAAAATAAACTCGCACTTATAAACAAATATCGATCGACTCGGTCACTTTAATTCGCAACTTCTAATATTAATTGAGCGGTAAAGTTTTTTTTTTTGGCTTGACTCTCTTTTTTGTTTTTGAAAACAAATTTTTGTCCCCAGCGGAGTCACCATCTGTTGCGACTAAAAAAATACCTCGGTGTCACTTAGAAGAACCGGGTTTTAATGGTTTTTGAAAGATTTAATCGGATTTAAAGAAATAAAGGAGTCGCCACCGGCCATTTAAAAATGGTAGACCGGACACCGAAATAAAACCAGAGATTCTTTTTTCTAAACAAAAAGGTTCGGGAGTCGGTTACACGCGAGGAAGGATGAGCACCCCCGTCGTGCCCGAAAATCGGTACCAAAAACATTACCGCTTAATTAATATTAAATTTTGCGAATTAAAGTGACGAATCGTATCGAAATTTGGTTATACGGGCGAGTGAATTTTAAAAGCCTTAATATTCGAGAGAGAACGTCCGAACCACCACCACTACGACTGGTACTGGCCTCGTTCACTCCCGAATAGAAAGGTATTCACATTGCAATTTATAAACCGAAATGCAACTTAGAAAACATTAAACATGAAATTAAATACGGAAGAGACATAGAATAAATGGCAAGAACATATATTAAAAATGGCAAAAATGCATGAGTAACAAATAAACATGATAAAATGTTGAATAAATAAAAGAGGCAAACTGGCAGGGATTAAGACTGTAATAAACCCATTTAAAAAACTGATTTAGTGCGAAATGGTACTAAATTAAAAAGACTCGAAAAAGCTACAGGGACCAAAACAGGGATTTTACCACCCGGAAATCAATCGAAATAAAAGCAGTGACGAAATTAGAAACCATTGGAAAGATGCAGGGACCACGGGAGGGATTTTTAAAAAGCGGAAGTCCTCACCGTGTGATTACATCGACGCGGGAGGACTTAAATCGTAATTAAAACTAAAAAAACACTATAAAAGGGAGATTGAAAACAAAATCAGCCTCTTTTATTAGTTTTGCAAACCCTAATCCAAACCCTTCCCCTTCTCCTCTGTTTCCTCTCCGGCGCCGCAAGCCACTCCGGCCGCCGTTGCCGGCGCCGGAGTCTTTTTAAAAAAAAATTCTTTTTTCTCCTTTTGAAACCCCTTTTTTGTAAAACCTAAGAGCCCGAAACTAAAAAAAACCAAAACCTTTTGTTCTTCGCTTTAGAAAACCAAATCGAAAACCCCAAAACGTTTTGAAAATCCTCTCAAGCCCTCCTCCTCACCGATTCACCATGCATGGTCTCGGAGGAGACCATGAGGCTTATCACCGGCGAGGAAAGGCGGACGGACGAAGAAGATTGACACCGAAGGTAAAAAGAACCCTCACTGTTTTTCCTTTATTTTGTTTGGGCTTGCATGCAATCGAAAGAGTAGAAAAGTACCTAATAAGGTTTTTTCTTGTTATTTCTCTCTGAAAATTCCAATCGTTACAATAGGTTTTTGGCTCGGATTTTATATTCGAAGCGTTTACATTCAAAATAATCCTCTCTGCCTCTCTGATTGTTGTCTGGTTGACTTTGATTAATTATTTGTTGTTTTTTTCCTTTTGCCATTTTTGGGTCCCTGACCGCTGTTTTTTTTCTATGTATGTTGTCGGATGAGCCCAATCGGGGGAGGCATGGCGTGGAGATGGCAGTCGGCGTGGAGGTGGCAGAGGAGGGGTCACGGGCATGTGCGCGTCGGGCGCGTTGGGCGACAGAAACGTCGCGCGTGTGGAGCGTGGGATCTCTGGAACATCTGAGCCGCTCGATTGGTCCTTGATCGGACGGCTGTAGGCTTTGCGGCGCGAGGCTAAACCCTGGGGCTCGCTAGGGTTTCTTCGGGGCGCGATCTGGACCGTCAGATCTAAGCAGATCTGACGGCTGGGGATGAGGGCGGCGGCTGCAAAAAGAAACACCAAGCAATTAGGGTTTTTTAGTTTGATTTGGGCTGTATATTTTGTGGGCTTACCGGGCCATACATGTAAATGGACTATTTTAAATATAATGGACTGTTTATTTATCCAATCAAGTTTGGGCCTTTATTTCTTTACTCATGTTTTATATACATTTTTTTTGTCTTGTTATATTAATATATTTAATAAATATAATAATAATAATAAGTATAAATCACAATGGTAATAGATAATAAAAATTAATAAGTGTAAGATAGTAATGTACAAATAATAATACTAGCCATTAATAAATGACACCCGTACAAAACAAATATGTATAAATGTATATGAAGAAAATAGATAAGACATAAGATAATATTATATTAGTAATGTTTTAGGTTTTTTTTTCTTTTTTTTTCATTTTTTTCTTTTTCAAACATGATAAGTTATAGCACAAGGTAATGAGGGTAGTATTATTTATATATGTGTATATATATAATTTGTTTTTTTTTCGTTTTCTTCTTTTCTTTTTTACTTAATTACCCTATAGCCCTAATAAGCCCAAGATAAACACAAACTAAAGGGGTTCGAGGTCCGGACAAAATTAGTGATTACAAACCCGAATGGGCACTTTGAGGCAGACAATTCCAGAAGTGGTTCAAGATGAGAAGAAGAAGAAGAACAAGGGTCCGGTAGAACCGAGAAGAGGTGTAATCAACGTAAGAAGCAACACCAAAGGACACGATGTCAATAAAATTAATATGTTTAAATAACTTGGAAACCTCAGTCATGCATCACGAGTAGTTAGGCATCCCTAGGTTAGGGGCATGCTAATTCATGACATCATAGCATTTCATCTTTTTCACAGGTATCCGAAAAGCGAGTCGGGCCCTTCATAACAGGAGGAGTAAATGACAAAGCGAAAACCTAGAAAGATTTCGGAGCAAAGGAGGTAGATACTCAAAGCTCAAGAATTTCAGGCGAAGATTTTCAGACTCGCCACGTCTTGATTTCAGGGGAAAAGAGACATAAACTCAAAGCCCAAGAATTTCGGAGCAAAGGAGGCAGATACTCGCCGCTCAAGGATTTCAGGAGAAACCTTTCATAATCGCCACTCAAGGATATCAGGTGAAAGCTTTCAAATTTGCCGACAAGGATCCTACAGAGAAAAGGTCCAAAAAGGTTCTATATAGGAAGAACTTGCGACACCATGGTCTCAAAAGCGGAAGGTCCTATACAGAAAAGACTTGTAGATCCTTGACTTCAGATATACGAAGAGGGGAGTTCGTAGAGGAAGAACTACTACTCGAAAAGTACGCTAAGGAAGAGGAATTCTGTGGAGAAAGAACTCAGAATCCTAAGGCTTCAGGATCTCGAAAGTGGAGGGTCCTACGGAGGGAGGACTTGGAGATCTTTGATTTCAGAAATACTAAGATGAGAGTTCTGTATAGAAAGATCTGCCACTCGAAGAATACGCCAAGAAAATGAGTTCTATAGAGAGAGAACTCATATTCTTAAAGCTTTAGAGATAAAATTACTCGGTCTAGCGTGTTGCCGCTCCGAGAGAATAAATCGTCCAACCGGGAAGTTTGGACAAATTTAGTTATGACCAGTTTGCTTTACGACCGTGAAGGGAAAGCAAATCCACTTGAACGCCCAAGATTCGCCTTTTGACCGTGAAGTGGAGGTAAAAATATTTGGAGTTTCAGCTTGCTTTTTGACCACAAAATGGACAACTTGCTTTTAGACCGCGAAAGGGAAGGCAAGGTTGTTTGGATGACCAACTTGTTTTTACGAAAAGGGAAAACAAAGATATTTACAACTCGCTTATCTATTCGGGCAGTTGGAGAATAGAACCCGCCTATCCGTTCGGGCACTTGGAGAATGGAAATCTACCCATCTATTCGGACAATCAAAAGTTGAGCAAAATAAAACTCTATGTCTATCTGTTCGGGGCATTTGAGGGGAGAACTCATGATCGAAAGGCATTGGGAAGGGGAGTTGCTTGGAATCGTATGGCTACTTTGGGAAGGCGAACCGTCCGACAGAGAAGTAGGACAAAATTAGTTCTTATGGTCTTTACTTTATCCTTGTTCCACAAGTATAAGCAAAGAGGGGCAGCTGTGATCACTAATTTTGTCCGGACCTTGAATCCCTTTAGTTTTTGTCAATATGGGCTTATATCGGGCTATTATGTAAATTAAGACTAAAAAAGAAAAAGAAAAAGACAAAAATATATATGTCATATTATTTATTGGTATTATTATTATTTACTATTTTCATACATATTATTACCATACTATTATCATCAATTATTATTATTTATTGCATATATACGTATATGACATATTAGATATAGGTGTTTTGTTTACATATAATTAAGTAATGTGTACATATTGTGAATGTGTGTATGTATATATTTCTTTGGTATCGTTATTTACTACTATTAGTATTACTATTTATGTTATTATCGAATATCATTATTATGTCTTACTCTTATATTACCGAATATTATTTGTTACTATTATTATTTATTAGCATTATTACCATTGTTATCTTTCACTATTGTGTGTTAGTATTCTATTATTATATTACTCTTATTTTTATTATTACTATTATTTACAAACGTTATTATTATTATTATTATTATTATTATTATTATTATTATTATTATTATTATTATGACGAAAATGGAAATAAAACATGAAGTAAATAAAAGATATTGATAAATAATAAGAGCCCAACTCTATCATTTAAACTAAAGTTCACATATACAAAACCCAAAAAAATAATAATAACATTCAGCCCAAAACAGCCCGTTTACATAACCTAAAATAAAATACATTAGGCCCGTTAAGCCTTGGCCACCAAACCCTACCATATGTTGTTTCTCGCGCAGCCGCCCCACAACCGTCAGATCTGGTTTAGATCTGACGGTCGAGATTTGATCCCGGACGAAGCCTTAGAGATCCCTGTTCTAGCCTCTCGCGCTGCACGCCCAGCACCGTTAGATCTGGGCGCAATCCAACGGTCCCAGATCAACGCAGAGAAAGATCTAGAACCTGCACATGCTCACGCGCGCCCCTTTGAGTACCCACGCACGACGGTTCTGTCGCCCAACGCGCCTGAGCCCTCTGACTTTTCGCCTGCCACGAGCACGCGTCTGCCGCGACCATCTCCTGCAACCGACACGCCTCTCCCGATCGGGCATCTCCGGCACACCTCAGACGAAAAAACATTCATCAAAACCCCAAAAACAGCAAAAAAAGACAACAAAGAAAGACAATTAGTCAAAGTCAACCAGGCAACAAAATCAGAGAGGCAAAGAGAGAATTATTTTCGTTTTTCCTTTTGACTTGCATGTAACCTTCGGGTGATATAAGAGAAAAACCGAAACACAGGAAAAAAAGAGGGAGAGAACTCTCATATATCAAAAAAAGAGAGCACGAGATACATTGTAAACAAAGCCGATTTTTGGATTCCAAAAAGAAAAATCAATACAAAGAAAAGCATTCGAGGTATTTTCCACTTTCATTCATTGCATGCAAAAAAAGAGAGGAAAAAAGGCAAAGTTTTGATTTTACCTTCACCGTTCCTGGTTTGGGGTCTTCTCGTCGCCGGCCAGCCTTCACTTGGCTTGGCGTGGTGAGGCATCGTATGAGATAAACGAAAAGAGGACTGTTTTTTCGGGTTATCGGCACCGATTAGGGGTTGCCGGCGTAAGGAGAAGTATTTTTTATCTCGAAAAGGTTCCCTGTTCCCCTAGGTTGCCGGTGGAATGGCCAAAAGGGGAAAAAGAAAATCATTTCGCGGTTTTATAACGCCCCGATGTTTTAAAATAGGGTTAATTCCCCTTTTGCCATTTCGTGTTTCCAAAATCACCCCCACGGGGTTTATGTCTCTTGAAATCCCGTCCCTGATCCCTAGTGTTTTAAGTTTCTTTTTAAATACACCCTGGCTGCTTCATTCCATTTTTCGGGCAAATCTTTTATTCGACCCTCCTCCTTTTTAATTGTTGTTCATTTTCATCCAAAAACCAGTGGCAATTTTTAAATAACCTTACTAATTTACGTATGCTTAAATTCCAGTGTTTTTTTTATAAGTATTTCCATCTTTAATGCTTTATTTGCTTCGGACATGATTTTATTTTGCTGTTGCATAATTTTCATATGGTTACATCGCTCGTGGCAGGGTTTACATCATTAAATATGTGTTTATTTTTATGTAATCATGCATAGGTATCATAAAATTCCCATATAATCGAATATACATGTATCTATTCTATAACTTTGTTTCTTGTAATAATAATAATATATATATACATCATGAAGTTTCTACCTTTTAATTATATCGTTACGTAATAATACATACATATGTATACATATAAAATGTTTCATGGAACCATGTGCACGTATATGTGTGAATGTACAAGTGTGTGGTTTAAAGTTCGTTTTTATGATTAGCATATGTATGATGCATTGGGGCAAGAGAAATTCTAATGTAATGCGGACTAATATACGGCTAAGAAACGGCGTTACCGGAAACATTGTAAGATAAATGACAAAATAGGTAAATCGCTACCGGATATGTTGATTTAAAATAATGTATCCGGTAGAAAACATGAAAAAATATTTTAAAAAATTAGTAACCGGCAAACTTAAGTTATCGGTAGGTATCGACACAAACATAACAAAATAGGTAAAAATACTTATTTTGTTGATAAGAGTATCAACATGTTAGGTAGCGACTATTATGTTATTAAAGTTTTAAGCTGATGGGGCCTTGGAAATCCCACGATAACGAAATCGGTAAAATTACTTATTTTGTTGATAAGAGTATCAACATATTCGGTAGCGCTTTACCTATTTTGTTATTAAAGTTTAGCTAATGGGGCCTTGGAAATCCGACGATAACAAAATCGGTAAAATTACTTATTTTGTTGATAAGAGTATCAACATATTTGGTAGCGCCTAATTTGTTATTAAAGTTTAAGCTGATGGGGCCTTGGAAATCCGACGATAACAAAATAGGTAAAATTACCTATTTTGTTGATAAGAGTATCAATATATCCAGTAAATTACATATTTTAAGCTGATGTGGCATTGGAAAGTATCTATACTTTTTGAGTAAATTACTTATTTTGTTGATACTTTTGAGTAGATTATTTATTTTGTTAATACTTTCGAAAGTATCTATACTTTTTTAAAAGTATCCATACTTTTTTTAAAAAGTATCCATACTTTTTTTAAAAAGTATATATACGTTTTGTTGATACTTTTTTAAAAGTATCGATACTTTTGAGCCACATTGCAACCGGTTACATTGGTTTTTTTTAAAAGTATCGATACTCTTTGTTGATACTTTTTTAAAAGTATCGATACTTTCGAGTCACATTGCAACCGGTTACATTGCTTTTTAAAAAAGTTCGATACTTTTAGAAAAGTATAGATACTTTCGAAATTATCAACAAAATAAGTAATTTACTCAAAAGTATCAACAAAATAAATAATTTTACTGGATATGTTGATACTCTTATCAACAAAATAGGTAATTTTATCTATTTTATTATATTTAACCGGTCACGCCGTATATTAGCCGTATATTAACCGCCTCACAGTAAAACTGACCAGGGGCAATGGTACGTTTTATTCATCCCCACCTTGAAACTTCAAAATGGATCCCAATGAGAGTGTTTCCAAGATGTTTGATTGATTCTCAGTCATCGTCAATGTATTGAAGGGCTTCGGTGAAATCATTCCCGAAGACAAGCTATAATCACTAATTTTGTCCGAACCTTGAACCCATTTAGTTTTTGTCATTATAGGCTTATATCGGGCTATTATGTAAATTAAGACTAAAAAAAAGAAAAAGACAAAAATATATATGTCATATTATTCATTAGTATTATTATTTACTATTTTCATACATATTATTACCATACTATTATCATCAATTAGTATTATTTATTGTATATATACGTATGTGACATATTAGACATAGGTGTATTTGTTTACATATAATTAAGTAATGTGTACATAATGTGAATGTGTGTATGTATATATTTCTTTGGTATCGTTATTTGCTACTATTAGTATTACTATTTATGTTATTATCTAATATCATTATTATGTCTTACTCTTATATTACCGATTATTATTTGTTATTGTTATTATTTATTAGCATTATTACTATTGTTATCTTTCACTATTGTGTGTTAGTATTATATTATAATATTACTGTTATTTTTATTATTACAATTTTTTACTAACCGTTATTATTATTATTAGTAGTAATAATATTATTATTATGACGAAAATGGAAATAAAACATAAAGTAAATAAAAGATATTGATAAATAATAAGAGCCCAATTCTATCATTTAAACTAAAGTCCACATATACAAAACTCAAAAAATAATAATAACATTCAGCCCAAAACAACCCGTTTACATAACCTAAAATAAAATGCATTAGGCCCGTTAAGCTTTGGTCACAAAAACCATACCATATGTTGTTTCCCGCGCAGCCGCCCCACAGCCGTCAGATCTGGTTTAGATCTGACGGTCGAGATTGGATCCCGGACGAAGCCCTAGAGATCCCTGTTCTAGCCTCTCGCGCCGCACGCCCAGCACCGTTAGATCTGGGCGCAATCCAACGGTCCCAGATCAACGCAGAGAAAGATCTGGAACCCGCACACGCTCACGCGCGCCCCTTTGAGTACCCACGCACGACGGTTCTGTCGCCCAACGCATCTGAGCCCTCTGACTTTTCGCCTGCCACGAGCACGCATCTACCGCGACCATCTCCTGCAACCAGCACGCCTCTCCCGATCGGGCATCTCCGACACACCTCAAACGAAAAAACATTCATCAAAACCCCAAAAACAGCAAAAAAAGACAACAAAGAATAGACAATTAGTAAAAGTTAACCAGGCAACAAAATCAGAGAGGCAGAGAGAGAATTATTTTCGTTTTTCCTTTTGACTTGCATGTAACCTTCGGGTGATATAAGAGAAAATCCGAATCACATGAAAGAAAGAGGGAGAGAACTCTCAGATATCAGATAAAAAGAGAGCACGAGATACATTGTAAACAAAGCCGATTTTTGGATTCCAAAAAGAAAAATCAATACAAAGAAAAGCATTCGAGGTATTTTCCACTTTCATTCATTGCATGCAAAAAAGAGAGGAAAAAAGGAAAAGTTTTGATTTTACCTTCACCGTTCCGGGTCTGGGGTTGCGTCGCCTTATCTTCTCGTCGCCGACAAGCCGGCCATCCTTCACTTAGCTTGGCGTGGTGAGACATCGTATGAGATAAACGAAAAGAGGACTATTTTTTTCGGGTTATCGACACCGATTAGGGGTTTCCGGCATAAGGAGAAGTATTTTTTATCTCGAAAAGGTTCCTTGTTCCCCTAGGTTGCCGGCGGAGTGGCCAAAAGGTGAAAAAGAAAATCATTTCGCGGTTTTATAACGCCCCGATGTTTTAAAATAGGGTTAATTCCCCTTGTGCCATTCCGTGTTTCCAAAATCACCCCCACAGGGTTTCCGTCTCTTGAAATCCCGTCCTTGATCCCTGGTGTTTTAAGTTTCTTTTTAAATTCACCCTGGCTGCTTCATTCCATTTTTCGGGCAAATCTTTTATTCGACCCACCTCCTTTTTAATTGTTGTTCATTTTCATCCTAAAACCAGTGGCAATTTTTAAATAACCTTACTAATTTACGTATGCTTAAATTCCAGTGATTTTTTTATAAGTATTTCCATCTTTAATGCTTGATTTGCTTCGGACATGATTTTATTTTGCTGTTGCATAATTTTCATATGGTTACATCGCTCGTGGCAGGGTTTACATCATTAAATATGTGTTTATTTTTATGTAATCATGCATAGGTATCATAAAATTCCCATATAATCGAATATACATGTATCTATTATATAACTTTGTTTCTTGTAATAATATATATATACATCATGAAGTTTCTACCTCTTAATTATATCGTTACGTAATAATACATACATATTTATACATATAAAATGTTTCATGGAACCATGTGCACGTATATGTGTGAATGTACAAGTGTGTGGTTTAAAGTTCGTTTTTATGATTAGCATATGTATGATGCATTGGGGCAAGGGAAATTCTAATGAAATGCGGACTAATTTACGGTTAAGAAACGACATTATTGGAAATATTGTAAGATAAGTAACAAAATAGGTAAAGCGCTACCGAATATGTTGATTTAAAATAATGTATCCGGTAGAAAACATGAAAAAATATTTTAAAAAATAGTAACCGACAAACTTAAGTTATCGGTAGGTACGACACAAACATAACAAAATAGGTAAAATTACTTATTTTGTTGATAAGAGTATCAACATATTAGGTAGCGCCTATTATGTTATTAAAGTTTTAAGCTGATGGGGCATTGGAAATCCCACGATAACAAAATCGGTAAAATTACTTATTTTGTTGATAAGAGTATCAACATATTCGGTAGCGTTTTATCTATTTTGTTATTAAAGTTTAGTTGATGGGGCCTTGGAAATCCGACGATAACAAAACCGGTAAAACTACTTATTTTGTTGATAAGAGTATCATTATATTCGGTAGCGCATAATTTGTCATTAAAGTTTGAGCTGATGGGGCCTTGGAAATCCGACGATAACAAAATAGGTAAAATCAACTATTTTGTTGATAAGAGTATCAACATATCCAGTAAATTACTTATTTTAAGCTAATGAGGCCTTGGAAAGTATCTATACTTTTTGAGTAAATTATATATTTTGTTGATACTTTTGAGTAAATTACTTATTTTGTTGACACTTTCGAAAGTATCTATACTTTTTTAAAAGTATCCACACTTTTTTTTAAAAAGTATCGATACTTTTTGTTGATACTTTTTTAAAAGTATCGATACTTTCGAGCCATATTGCAACCGGTTACATTGCTTTTTAAAAAAATATCGATACTTTTTGTTGATACTTTTTAAAAGTATTGATACTTTCAAGCCATATTGCAACCAGTTACATTGTTTTTTAAAAAAAATATCGATACTTTTAGAAAAGTATAGATACTTTCGAAAGTATCAACAAAATAAGTAATTTACACAAAAGTATCAACAAAATAGATAATTTTACTGGATATGTTCATACACTTATCAACAAAATAGATAATTTTACCTATTTTGTTATGTTTAACCGGTCACATATTTAACCGGTCACGTCGTATATTAACCGTATATTAACCGCCTTACAGCAGAACTGCCGATTGCGGCAATGATACGTTTTATTCGTCCCCACCTTGAAACATCACATCACTTTTATTATTTTTCACATGTATGTACATAAACCGGGCTTTCATGACCGTATGCGTAATTTGTTCCCATGTATTATATAGTATGTGATATATTTAAATCTCATTTTTATCATGTTTGCGTTTTTACCCTTGTCTTGTTAGCACTTGTTATCCTTGCTCATATATTTAAATATCACATTTATACTTTTTTCTCTTTCTGTTTTTACTTTATTGCATTTCACGTATTTTTGCGGATTTATTCACATTGTCTCATGCCTTGTTTATTTATTTTCGGTATGCTTTTTTGGATGTGTGCCACGATAAGTTGCGATTCGAATCTAAAAAATGTAATGCAAATGTCTTTTTATTCGGGAATGAACGAGGCCAGTACCAGTCATAGTGGTGGTGGTTCTGACGTTCCTTCTCGAATATTAAGGCTTTTAAAATTTACTCACCCGTATAACCAAATTTCGATACGAATCGTCACTTTAATTCGCAAAATTTAATATTAATTAAGCGGTAATGTTTTTGGTACCGATTTTAGGGCACGATGGGTGTGCTCATCCTTCCCCGCGTGTAACCGACCCCTGAACCCACTTTTTAGAAAAAGAAAGAATCTCTGATTTTACTTCGGTGTCCGGTCCACCATTTTTAAATGGCCGGTGGCGACTCCTCCTTTTTAAATCCGATTAAATTTTCAAAAAAAATTTATTAAAAACCCGATTCCTCCGAGTGACACCCGAGAGGTACCTATTGTGTTTTTGAATTTTTTTAGTTGCAACACAAGCTAGTGAAGAAGTTGTTGTATTCTCTTCCGGAATCTTGAGATATCAAGAGAACGACCATTATTGAAGCTAGAGATTTGACGACTCTCAAGCTAGATGCTCTTGTTGGATCTGTACTTACCCATGAGATCATGAAGAAGGGAAGAGAAGAAGAAAAGAAAATGAAGGAGAAGAAGGTTGAGAAAAAGGAAGTTGAGAAGAAGAAGATTGAGAAAAAGGAAGTTGAGAAGAAGAAGACTGGAATCGCTCTTAAAGCTTCATATCATGAAAGTGATTCTAGTGAAGATGAAGAGTAGGAGATGGCCATGTTGGCCAAACGATTCACTCGCTTCATGAAGTCCAACCGAGAGAGAAAGTTCAATAGAAAATGGGACTTCAAGAATAAGAGTAAAGAAGAGGAGAATGACTAAATCATTTGCTATGAGTGCAAAAAATTCGATCACGTCCGTTCTGAGTGCTCTCAATTGAAGAGGAAGAGTTTTGGGAAGAAGAGCAAGCTTAAAGCTCAAGTGGCAACTTGGAGTGACGAGGAGTCATCCGAGGAGGAGGAGGAAGTGGCTGACATTTGTCTCATGCCCATTGATGATGATCTAAAGGTAAACCTTAACTCATCTAATTTTGATTTTACCTATGATGAACTTCAAGATGCATATGATGAGTTGCAAGAGGTCTATGATGAGTTAGTTAAAAAATATAAAGAGTTAATTTTGAGAAATAAGAAAAAAACATTTCTGATTTGAAAACTCAAAATGAGTTTCTTTCAAAATTTAACTCGGAATTGGAAAATAAGGTTTTATACTTGATAAATCTTTCAAATGTTCTTAAGAAGAAAATCCTTGATCTTGAAAAACTTCTTTTCAATTTTCAAGATTATCCCACAAAGGAGGTGGATAATCTTAAAACTTCTATTACTATTGGGAGAAACAATTTTGAAAAAGGGAATTCTTCTAAAACCTAATATGTAAAAAGAAAACCTTTTCATCCTAAACAAAGAAATTTTTCTAAGCAATCTAAAAGTCAAAGAATTAAGAGTGTTTGGGTTCCTAAGAAACTCATTGTTTCTAATAATATGAATGCTATTGCTTCTTGGATTCATAAGGGAACCAAGGTTTTGAGGGCTAACACACATGGACCCCAAATGATTTGGGTACCAAAAACCAAAGCGTAATTTCTTTGTTTGTAGTAGGGGTGTGCAAAAAAACCGAAAAACCGAAACCGATTCCGAAACCCGAAAAAACCGAACCGAAAAATTGGTTAACCGAACCGAAAAATTCAGTTTCGGTTCGAGTTTTTATTTTTTTAAAAGAAACCGGTTCGGTTACGGTTTACGGTTTTGGGATAAACCGGGTAACCGAACCGACCGATTATATAATATATATTATTATATTATATGTTATTTTATTATTTTATATTAAAAAAAATTAAATTTTATTTTATTTTCTCATTCCCCAAAAGTAAAACCATAATTTTATTTTATCAAGTTTAAGTGTTTAACTTGCTAGTATTAGAAAAGATAATAATATCATGTGTCGATTTTAAAAAGTTGTAATTTTTCTAACATATTATTAAAATTTATATTTTTAATAAACAAAATAAAAAACCGTTACCCGAACCGAACCAAACCGAATTTTTCGGTTAACCGACTAAACGGTTAACCGGTTGAATGGATACGGTTTAGGGTCGAGAATTTAGTGACCCGAACTTATCGGTTAACCGAAATAATTTACTAATGGTTAACCGAACCCGGTTTTGCACACCCCTAGTTTGTAGGGGGAGCATTGCTACAAGGCAAAAGCTTCATGTCAAAACTCATGGTACCTTGATAGTGGATGCTCAAGACATATGACCGGAGACAAGAGTAGATTCAAGGAGCTCAAGCCAAAACATGGTGGAGTAGTGACATTTGGTGACAACTCCAAAGGCCATATTGAGGGTATTGGCTCCATTGGTAACCACTATTCCATATTCATTGAAAATGTCTTATATGTCAATGGTCTTAAGCAAAATTTATTGAGCATTAGTCAATTAAGTGATAAAGGTTTTAATGTTCTCTTTGATAAAAATGGTTGCAAAATAATAAACATTAAAACAAATCAATTAATGTTCATAGGGCATAGGATAGGAAATATCTACATGGTGCATTTAGATGACATTCACACATCTAAGGGTTTGGCATAGAAAATTAGGACATGATGAACATGAGTCATGACTTTGGCATAGAAAATTAGGACATGCTAGCATGAGTGTTTTAGAAAAATTAATTTCCCTCGATCTAGTTAGAGGGTAAACAACATAGAACCTCATTTAAAACCATTAATGATGTCTCTACTAGTAGATGTTTACAATTGATTCATATGGATCTTTTTGGGCCAATTAGGACAATGAGCTTGGGTGGTTGTAACACCCCAACATCCGGTCTAGTCGGAATTAGGTCCCAGTGATCAGAAATCCTACATTGATGAAGTTCAAATATTGTATCGACTAGTTAATTATCGATATCAGATTCTAATTGAGCTAATATAATGTCATCGGACTTTATCGAATAATATTGAAATTTATTTAGTGACTAATCGAGGAAAATTGCAAGTTTGGGAGTAAAGTTATAAAGTATTAAGAATTGAGGGACTAATCTCGCGATTAGCCCCCTTTCCTTTATAAATTCCACATGTGGAATCACCGAGAGGGCTTCCTTCAATTGAAGGAAAGCCATTTCAATTAAAAGCTAAGGAAATAACTAAAATTTAGCTTACTTGATTACAAAGAGAAAGCTAGCACCATCTTTATATCATCATCTTCTTCTTGGAGGCACACACCTCCATTGGAGAAAGTTTGGAGCTTCACTTTTTCTTCGTTTTATTGATATCGAATCGTTGCTGTCGATCGGGTAAGCTATATTCCTCAATCGGTTATTGGATTCCATATATATATCGAGCTTAATCTCAAGCTAAGGTTTTGGCTATCTATGGATATCTCATAGTTGTCATCTATTTTGAAACCGAATATCGATTTTGATATTGTTGTATTGATTTCGATATCGTAATATCGATCCTAATAGTCTTCTATTGATTTCCTAGCTCAAGAAGTTGATAAAGGGCATCCATCGTCTCCATCCTAAGCTAGGAACAAGGGGATTGTTATCTGAGAGCCTTGAAAGCTTCGGATCGTCAATGTGAGTGTAGTCGGAGTCTCGGGATTAGGCGAAAGGCCTTCCCGAATCTCTTATTGTTGTTTTAGACTATATCGCTAATATTAACATTGAAGAAATTGCATTGGATCATTAATTGGACACCATGGTAAGTGTCGGTAAGTTGTTATTGAACATCGGACATAGTCGTTGATATCGTCATTGAACATTGTCATTGTCATCGAATTATTGCATAGAAATCATTGGACATTGATATTGTCATTGGACCATGAAATATTGATAATGAGTTATATTTGTCATTGATAATATTGAAATCATTAGTCATTGGAATACTTATTGATTATTGAAATGGATATGAACACTGGAACCTTGGATTTGAATAGACATTGAATACAATTGGCATGCCATAGAATTCATGAGCTCGGTGTACGGGTGGACTACGGTACTAAGGCTACGACCTATATTGATTTGGTGAGGTAGAGGGATGTGTATTGATGTTGGTCATATTTGTGAGGCGGAGGGATTAGACCATTCATTGATTTGGCGAGGCGTAGGAATTCGCGTATCCACTATCTTGATTCAATTTGAGGGTTAAGAATGAAGTAAATATGTTAAACATTGTATATTGTTGCATAACATTGATATTGATGAGCATGAGATCATGAATATAGATATATTGTTGTTCATATTGTTTTTGACTACCTCACTAGGCAAGGTTTACCTAACGTGTCTCATCTCATGCATTTTCAGGTTAAAAGATCGAGTGTCGGAGGATCGGATTGTCAAGGCAAGACAAGTCATTACAAGCCTTAAAGTAATGTATTTTGATCTTAAGAACTCCTAGGAAGGTGGCAAAGTAGTTGAACTAGTCAAATATGCCCATTTTGACAAGCCATTTTGAACCAAACAATATTTCAAGTCAAAACATACTTAAAGGTTCAAATTTCACTAAGTCTTTACAAGTGTTTTCAAGCCAAACTTCAATAAAACGCCCAGGCGTATCGATACCCTTATGCGTATCGATACAGTTTTTCAACACTCGAATTTTAATCGTTCATAGTCTACCGATACGGTATAACCCCGTATCGATATGAAATTCATCTGGGCAAGACTTTAAGCTATAGCGTATCGATACACATTGGAACCGTATCGATACATGTTTCTTATCAAAATATCATTTTGCTATAGCGTACCGATACGACACTTTACCATATCGATACGATATGCTGACCTTTGCAAAATCCTTTTATTTAATTTCCGACCATTGACTTGTCAGTTAGTTGGTATCCTAAATTTTAAATGATCGTTGAGTCGTATCGACACGCTAAGGCAGTGTACCGATACGCTTTTTATCAAAACCAAAATTGGGATTCAAGTGAGCAAAATCCGTATCGATACGACTAATCGTATCAATACAACCCTTAATATCGTACTGATACGCCCTCGAAGCGTATCGATACGCATTGTTTTTCAGTCACAATGGCTCTTTCTTGTTTGAGACGGGTACTGATACGCCCTCGTGCCGTACCGATACGATAGGTTGTTGAGCAGCATTTATTGTCGGAAATTGCAGCCCAATGGCTCTATTGATGATCTCAACCACCCAAACGGCAAGAATTCAATACAAGAGTATAAAAACAAGTCTCAAATGCACCAGCAAGAACTATTGAACCTATAAGCAACATCAAAGCACTCAAATCCAAACTTTGTGTTCTTCATTGTAATTCTTATTGTGAGTTTGGGGAGTGTGAGATTGTAATTGGGTAAACATTATTCTTAGAGAGGAATTTGTAAATTTTACCAAAAACTCTTCTTTGTAAAGTTAGTGGATTAAGCTTTGGGTAGAAAGCTTAATCAAATTTTAAGGTTTCCTCCTCATCCAAGAAAAAGGGGTAGAATTCAAGTGAATTGGTTGAAAATCCTTAGTGGGAGCTAAGGTAATGGATGTAGATTTCATTGGAGAACTTGAACCACTCTAGTTACCTTGTGTCTCATTTTTATTCTTCCAAATTTCCACCCTTAAAATTTTTATCGCCAATTCACCCCCCTCTTGGCCATTTGCAATTGTTTGATCAACTCAACAAATTTTGTAGAGACTTTCTCTTCAGTTTCATTGAAAGACTCTTTTAGGATAATCATGACACTTGTTGCTTATTTTAATCTTGAGCTACATAAGATGGATGTTAAGCTTGTGTTTTTCAATGTCAATGATATGCAAATTATGGAAATTCATCTATGAGGTTATTTATTTCTCTCACCAATGGTGTTAAAAATTTCACCAAGTAATTATCCAGTTCGGTTTTGAGATAAATTTGGTTGACTGTTGTATATATTACAAGTTCAGTGGGAGTAAACCAAGTTATACTCACATTGCTAAAGAAGACAAATTTGATCTTACTCAATGCCCTAAAAGCAACCTTGAAGTTTAGAAAATAAAAATGATTCCATATGCTAAGCTATTGAGAATCTAATTTATGCTCAAGTATGCATGCGTTCGGATATTGCGTACATTGTTGGAATGTTCGACATATGTTTAAGCAAATCTAGTATGGACCATTGGATAACAGCCAATAGGGTTATGAGATATCTTTAGAGGACAAAAATTACATGTTCACGTAATGACGTTCTGGTAAGTTAGAGATTATCAGGTTTACAGGCTTCAGTTCTATTAGAATATTGATGCAAAAGGTTCTTTCACATGAGCTGCTAATTGTATATTGGATAGAAAGACCACTTCAGTTATTTTGTGATAATAAATATGCATTCATTTATTTTATAAACAATAGAAACACTTCAAATTCGAAGCACCTAAATATTAAGTTCCTAGTTGTTAAAAAAAATTTAGATGGTTGTGTCTATAAAGCATGCTAGTGCAAATTCCATAATTGTACGCTTATTAAGAAACTATCACCCCAGGTCTTTCATGAGCACACAACTCATGTGGGTGCAATGTTATTTAAAGATATTCAGTTTTAGTGGGAGTTTGCAATTTTGAAAAATGTTCATTTGTAAATTGTTGCGTAATAATCTTTAATTTATATGACTTATTTAAATGTTTCTATTTTTAAAAACTTAATTCCACAATAAAGAAGGGTAAACTACGCTAGATACTATAGGCAATAATTCGATTTTGCCACCAACCTTTCAATTTATTCAATTTTACCATTAAATTTAATTTTCCGAATTGTTTATGCCATCACACCATCAACTCCTCAATGAGACGATGACATGACACACGCTGTGATGACTTGGATGCTAGACCAAAACGATGTCATTTTGGTGTCGTTAATTTGATGCTAAATGGCCAAAAACGACATTGTTTCACTGGAGGAAAATATGCACTCAATGGGATTTAAACCTAGAACCCCTTAGAATTAAAACCAAACTCTTAACCACTAAGCCAACTTAGCATTTTTATTTTGTTTCTAACACAAATAATATATATGTCAAACTGTAGTTAAGATCAATTCAATTTATTTTGTCATATAAATAATATTACTCTATATTAATATATAAATAATAAATAAAATATTTATATATAAATAAAAATATATATTATAAATAATATTAAATATATATAAATAAACAATATATTATTATAAAAACTAAATTTCAAAAACCCCGAAATTTCTAAAATTGACAAAAGCCCAAAAATTCACCAAAACCTTAAACCCTAAATTATAAACTTAAAACCCTAAAATTTTATATATAAACAAATAATATTAAAATATATAAACAAATAATATATTATTATAAAAACTAAAAAACAAAATTTCAAAAAAAAATCTAAAATTTCCAACCCAAAAATTCAAAAACAAACCCTAAATTCTAAATCCATCAATTATGGTTTTAGAGTTTATGATTTATGATTTAGGGTTTAAAGTTTGGGTGGATTTGGGGCCTTTTGTAAATTTTGAAAATTTTGAGATTTTCTTTAAAAATAGTTTTTACAGTAATATATTATTTATTTATATATATTTAATGATATTTATTTATTAGTTATATATATTATTATATGTATATTAATATTATTTCTAATATAGTTATATTAGAAATAATATATTTATTTTATTTATATAAAGTAATTTTATTTATATAATAAAATAAATTGAATTAATCTCAATTGCAGTTTGTCATATATATTATTTGTGTTAGAAATAAAACAATGGTGTTAAGTTGACTTAGTGGTTAGGAGTTTGCCTTTGATTCCAAAGGTTTCAAAATCCTATTAAATGCATTTTTTTCACATTTTTCTCCAACAAAACGACGTCGTTTTGAGCCATTTAGCATCAAAATAACGTCGTTTTCGTTCAACATCCAAGTCATCATGTTATGCGCCATGTCATCATCCCGTTAAGGAGTTAACGACATAGTGGCATAAATGATTCGAACAATAAAGTTTAGTCACAAAATTGGACCAATTGAAAGGTTGATAGCAAAAACGAGTCAAGTCTTATAGTTCGGTGCTACCTGGTGTAATTTTCCCTAAAACAATTTCTGGCTCACACTTGACGGTCTGGAAGATAGCTCGAAGAAAGGGACAGGGAAGTGATAGCTAAAATTGTTAATCGACGGTATGAGGAAGTCTAAAGTTCTAACGGTTGGTCGACGAATTCATGTATTATGTAGTTGGCCATGGCAGGTCGGAGTCCGACCGAAGTTCAACAAAGGTTGCAGATGAATTAGCTAAGTGGTGTCAATCGAATGATATGGTGCTGCAATATTTCAGTGAACCATCGTATAGTGACAGATCTTCTAGGCCTAAGGGAACAATTGTACTTTTATTTTGGGGGGAAATTTTCTTATAGTATTAATTTGTTTTTTTAATAAGGTCGACATCTTATTGAAAACAAAACTACTGGTAAAATTAAATGCAAGACCAAACTGTTAGCAGTGACTGGATTGTAACAAACAAAATAAAGGGAAGATACAAAAATCGTGTCGTGGTATAAACCACTGCCTTAGAAACATTTTCGCCTGTGTGTAATAGCAACAATAGGCGGTCGTCCCCGAGGTTAACACGGTAGCTCTGATAATCGTACACCTAAAGATCGGAGTGGACAATAGTGGAATTTTTCTTCTCACAGAAAAAGTAAAAGAGAACTTTGAAAGTAGAGAATTTTCGATGATTCAAGAATTCTAAAAACCCTCTCTATTTATAGGATTTACATAGGAGTTAAAAATGACAAATTGAATCAGTCTTAAACACTGATTTCCGAATTTAACGCCAGGTCAAACTACTAAAATTAAGCAACTCGTTAATTAGGTGATAAGAATCAAGAATTAATTAGAAGATTAATTCTGATTTTATTCTAATTAACAGACTAATTTATAGCTAATTAAAACGTTCCAATTTTAATAAATTGCATATAAATTTGGTTCAGGAATTGTCATTTCAAAAATAGTTTTAAAGGAATTATTATGAATTTTCTCCAAAAAGATAGAATGCGCGTGGACGTGTCAAACGCGTATTTCCGCGACAATGACCACGAACCGAACCAAGCTGGCCGACCGATGGCGGCGCGCGCGTGCAAGAGAGTTGTTTAACCACAATCATAAAAGAAGAGTGAGGAAGACTCTTTAAATACCCTTCCCAAGGGATGTACCCTTCTTATGTGGGATATAACCAACATTCCTCCACAAATTCGAAAAACAATCTTTAAACGAGGAGCAATTGCGAGATTAGTTGCTTAAGCACTAGTGAACGTATCTGGAACTTGTACATATTGATGATGAGTAATTCTTCTCTTAGATAAATGAACGAATCTTGAACTATCTAAGATTAGGGTGAACTCATAACACACAACTAACCTCTTCATCCACCGAAGTCCTCGACGTGGCTACAAAAAGTATATACATGTATATATATATATATATATATATATAACGTTCTTTCCTCAAGATTCTAGTAAGTGCACTAAAAAAAGACCCAATGGTTTTCATAGAATTTGGCTAATCCTTCTCACTTACGTAGGTTATTTCATCATGCTTATCTCAACATAAACCACCCGAAGTCGGTCTATGAAATAATTAAGAGCTTTATCCAACAGCTCAACCTCACAATAAATAAAGTGAATTTCTTCAAGTTCATCTTTAAATGAACCACCCAAACTCTGGGATAAGAAATCATTAAGAATAAATATTCAACCTCATAATCGGTAAATTCAATATGTCCTTCTCACTAGGAGCACCCAAACTCTTGGGTTTGAACTCATTAAGAGTTTTAAGAAAACCCATCCTCCCTAGCTGTAAGTTCATCTAGTCCTTTGCGATTAGAACTACCCGCTTAACATTGAGTTATGGACTTATTAATAATAGATATTAAACCAAATATCGGTAAATTCATCAAGTTTTTCTCACTAAGACCAACCAAAGCATGATCTGTGAATTTATTAAGAGCAATTAAGCTCAACCTGTGCATGTACATTATTCGTCATAGGGATAGGTAAGTGAAATGTACACTATGAGTCTTTCCATGACTTCATTTGACCACATTAAACTTAGATAACTAAGTTGGGTATCCACCATGAATTCCTCAACCAAATGAGCTTTAGACCCATCCCCCCTCGACGAGTCCATAACCAATTTTTGACTTAACCTTTTGGTAAGCGGATCAACAAGGTTCCTCTTCCGCTTCACATACTCTAAAGAGAGTACTTTGTTCCTTATTAAGTGATTCATAAATTCATGTCTTATGTGAATATGTCTCTTCTTACCATTGTAAGCTTGGTTTTGACCCATCCCCACAAAGGTATTTCTGCCAACAATTTCTGAGCCACTCAACTTCTTTCCCAGCTAAGTCAAGAGCAATAAACTATGACTCCATGGTAGAACGAGCAATACAAGTCTGCTTAGCAGACTTCCACTTGATCGCCGCGCCACCTAAGGTAAAGAAATACCCACTCGTAGAGCTTAAATCATCATTATCAGTAACCAGTGGCATTACAATATCCTTCTAAGACCGAAGGATAGCCAACAAAATCGAGTTTCCAATCTATAGTACCCTTAAGATACTTAAGCAAGCGTCTCAAATTAATCTAGAGTTCACCACTAGGATTATGAGTATATCTACTCAACCTACTCACAACATGGGCAATATCAGGTCGAGTATAGTTCATTAAGAACATAAGGCTCTCGATAATTTTGGCATAATCTAGTTGAGAAACACTACTTCCTTTATTTTAAGGAGTCGTATACTAGAATCATAAGGAGGTCTAACAGGGATGACATCAAAATTGTCAAATTTCTTTAACACCTTCTCAATATAGTGTGTTGGATCCAAAGAAAATCCTTTTTTCAGTTTTGGTAACTTTAACTCCTAAAATCACATCAACCTCCCCTAAATCTGTCACCTCAGATTTAGTGAACAATAAAATTTTCGTTTTGTTAATGGATTCAATATTGGTACTGAATATCAACATACAAGCTTATGATTATGCAATCAGTTCCAAACATTTTTGAATACACGCATGCATCCGCTCCATTTACAATAAAACCAAAACCCGTAATGGTTTTGTGAAATTTCTCGACGACTGTTTTGAAGCTTGTTTAAGGCCATAAAGTGACTTTTTATGTCTACAAACTTTACCTTCCATACCAGGTGTCTCAAAACCTGATGATTGATCCATATAGATCTCCTAATCTAGATCTCCATTCAAAAATGTAGTCTTTACATCAATTTGATATACATGCAACTTATGAATGGACGCTATCACAAATAAGGCACGGATCATTGGGATTTTCGTGACAGGAGAGTATGTGTCAAAGAATTCTATACCAAACTTCTAAGAGAACCATTTGACTACTAGTCTTGCCTTATATTTCTGGATTAACCCATCGAGTCTAAGTTTCTTTCTAAAGACCCACTTAGAATTGATAGGTTTAAATCCTCTAGGAAAATCAACCAACTCCGACATGTGATTAGACATTATTGACTATAGTTCATCATTTATTGCAACTCTCCAAAAACTAGCGTCAATTGAACTTATTGCTTCATCATACGACTTTGGATCCTCATCTAAAAGAAAAGCATGAGCTATATAAATAGAAATTGAGTCTACATCACTTATGTCAGAGATAAAGGAATTTACGAAATCTAGACCAAAGGTAGAGGCTACCCTTTGTCTTTTACTTCTTCTAGGCTCTAATTCTATCTCTACAGAATCCTTGGCAAGATCAAAAAAAGTTGAGGCACGACTTTCCACTTATGTTTCAATACTTAAACTAGGTTTCTTTAAAGGAAATATACATTCAAAGAACACAATATCCATAGTTTAACAAATAGAGAAGTCATGCAGACACATGAATCTGTATGTGACACTGTTTGAAGCATACCCGATAAACACTGCATCAACAATTTTTGGGACCAATGGTGGACTTCTTAAAGTTAGACAAACCAACCTTTTCCAGACACCCCCACACTTCTAGGTATTGCAAATTGGGTGTATAACCTTTCTGTGAAACCGATAAATTGATTTTGATATAACTAAAGAATTTAAAGACTAAATTGAAAAAGAGAAAACAATTTTTTAAGTCCTCAAACCTCTCTATATATTTAATGAAAAATGGTTAAGTCAAAAACTCAACTTGTCAAAATTTTCTAAGTGTTTTTCAAAACAAAACAATGATTTTCGAGTCACCGTTTCGGAACAGCCATTGGGCGTTCCAGAACACTTTTAAATTGTTAACCACTGTTTCGAAACGGATGAAGAACATCAGAACGATTCGACCTGTTTCGATACGGTAGTATCGAAACGACCTCAAACGTTTCGAAACGGCATTCAAACTTGTTTTTAAAAATATGATCGTTGCAGTTTTTAACTAATTTTAAACTTGTCGTTAAGGCGTATCGAAATGCTTCCAAGTCGTTTCGATACATGCTTTGACAGTGGCAAAGTGTTTCGAAACGAGTTTCGAAACAGGCTCTTAGCATATCAAAACGATCATGCCCGTTTCGGTACGGTCTATTTATTACACCCCAACAACTCTTTCTATTTTGGTCTATTTCGAAACATGATCAGGCGTTTCGAAACGGGTGGTTGCAGACTGCATTTATGGAGGGAAGATAACATCCCAACGGCTCTATTGATGAATGCAACAACCCCAACGGCTAGAATTCAATGAGAAGGTATAAAAGGGACCACTAAAAGCTTCAGCAACAACTATTGATCTCAAAAGTCTTATCCAAACATCAAAGCCAAGCATTTGTGCAAAAATCCCAAAATTTCTTGTAAACCCCAATTGTGAAATTTGTAATTCCCATTCTTATCTATTCAATTGGGTTGAGTGCTTGTAAAAGGGCTATATTTTGTATTGAGATATACTAGTTTTAGCCTTTATCTTCTTTGTATTTTTCAAGTGAGGATTGGGTCAAATTTTGGGTAGAAAATTTGACCTGTATTGTAACGGTTACCTCCTTAGCCTAGAAAAGGGGAAGAACAATTAATGGATTGTTGGAAAATCCTTAGTGAAGCTAAGGTAGTGGATGTTGAGTTCGATTGGAACTTGAACCACTCTAAATCCTCTTGTCTATCATTTTTATTTTTCCATTCCACCCCTTTGGAGTTTAAAAATCAAATTTTGAAAAACAATAAATTGATTTCAAAGTTAAAAATTCAAAATGATTTGATTTCTAAAACCAAACTTGAACTTGAAGCAAAACTCGAAGAGTTTGAATTAAAATGTTTTGATTTACAAAATTTGCTTCAAAAAGTTCAAGAAGAAAAAGATTTGATTTCCAAAGAGCTAGACAAGAAAAACAATTTTGGAAAATCAAATTTCTATGTAAGACAAGTTTGGGTCCCAAAAGGACTTAGCACTTCAATTAAAAAGGACGACATTGAAAAATGGATTCCTAAGGGGACCAAAATTTGTGCTACTAATGTTCATGGATCCAAAGCAATTTGGATACCAAAAATCACTTGATTGTCTTTTGCTAGGTGTGATGGAGAGTGATCAACAAGTCCAATTAATGAGGGGGAGCTCCATGCACACTAAGGAAGAACACTTGAAGAAGGAAGGCTTCACATCCTCCCTTGAGTTCAAGTGTGGTAAAATCTAGTTGCTTTTGCTTTATTTGATTTATTTTTTATTTATGTCAACTAGATGATCATATATGTTGGACTAACACTTTTAATGATGCCTTGAGTAAGGGGGGCCATTTTAAAAACCAAATTCTTATTTTGTCAAATTATTCCTCTATAGTTATTTTGAACTTAATGTTTTAAATTCTTTTTGATATAACAAAAAGGGTGAGAAATGATTTGAAAATTTTAATTTTCAAATGAATAAGGGGGAGCTTTATTTGATTTCGTATCTTTAATCTCTTATTCACATTTTTAAAGTTAAAGGGGAGAATCCCAAACAAATTTTCAAGATAGTTTTATTATATCAAAAAGGGGGAGATTGTAGAACTAATGTTTTGATATAATAATTGAAATTTTTTTGGACTTATTTAAAAAGAATTCAAAACTATTTCCAAAGTCCAAATAATTTGAAACTATGTTTAGGGGTGTTTTAAAAAGTTTTAACATGTTTTTCAAAGCCAAATTTCACAAAACCTTCCAGGCGTTTCGAAACACCTTAGGGCATTTCGATACGGGGGATTCTAGTAGCAAAAGTGTTTCGATACGGGTATCGAAACGAGCCTTCCCTGGATGTGTATTTTGCCCAGCGTTTCGAAACGGGCTATGCCGTTTCGATACGCCTATGTGGCATTGACCACAACAGTCATAAACCCCAACGGCTATTTCCCAACTAACTTTTAAATGCAGATCATTTCGATATGGAGGCAAGCGTTTCGATACGGGTGTTTCGAAACGGCCAAAAGTTTTTCGATACGGGTACTGCATTAGAGTGCAACGACTCTTTCTACTTAAAGGGTGTTTCGAAACAGTCACGAGTGTTTCGAAACGGTGAGCTGCAAAACTGCATTTATGGTGGGAAATTAAGTCTCCAACGGCTCCAATTCAACCCCAACGGCTAGTAATGGCTAAAAACTCATCAAGGAGTATAAAAGGGACCTCCAAGCATCAAGATATGGTTAATTCTCATATTGTCAATCAACAAATGATCAAATATTGCCTTAGTGCCTAAATTGTCAATTCTTGTATAGACAAACACTAGTGAGCCAAAATTGTCAAATTTGCTCAAGTGTTTTAGGTTTTGGGTGAGTGCTTTAATTGTGCAAACAAACACCTATTAGAGGGTTCGATCAAGGCTTTGGGTAGAAAGCTTGATCGGTGTATAAGGGTTTCCTCCTAAGCCTAGAAAAAGGGACGAATCAATAGTGGATTGATTGGAAATCCTTAGTGGGAAGCTAAGGTAGTGGATTTAGACCTTGGTTAGAAGGTTGAACCACTCTAAAATCATTGTGTCATCTTTGTTTTAGTTTCAACACCACCTCCACCCAAAAATCTCCCTCTCCACCACTTGGTGAGCCATATCGGTTGAACGAATCGAGTACCTCTCAACTCAACAAACCTTGTGCTACTAATCTAGTTTTATTTCTCACAATGTTACCACTCTCATCTAGTTTGTTCCTAAAGACCCATTTAGTTCTTATAGTAGATTGATTACTATGCCTATCAACTAATGTCCAAACATTACTTCTCTCAAATTGATTTAACTCTTCTTGCATAGCCATAATTTAAAAGTCGTCTTTTAATGCTTCTTTTATATTCTTAGGCTCTATGCATGAGATAAATGCAACATGGTTCATAAGTTTATTAGAAGATCTAGTGATTACCCCCTTGTATGGATCACCCAAGATTTCACCACCTTTGACATAGTTGAACTACCTTGGGTAGCTCACTTCCTTTTTCTCAAGAGCCAAGTCCTTCAAGGCTTCAAGATGTGGATCTTGTGTGTCCTCTTCTTTTGTTGGAATCTCATCCTCCTTTTAAGTTTGTCCTCCATCAAAGGCATTAATGATTCCTACATCATCATCATCACAAGAATCCTTCCTTGGAAGAAGGTTATCATCGAATACAACATGTATAGATTCTTCTACTACTAAAGTTCTCTTGTTAAATACACGATAGGCTTTAGAGTTTAAGGAATATCCTATGAAAATAGCTTCATCACTTTTTGCATCAAATTTACCTAAGTTATCTTTTTCCATTATTTAAAACAAAACACTTGCAACCAAATGGATGAAAATAGCTAATGTTAGGATTTTTAGATTTTAAAACTCATATGGTGTTTTCTTTAAAATTGGCCTAATCATTACTCGGTTTACAATGTAGCAAGCGGTGTTTGTGGCTTCCGCCCAAAAATATTTAGGTGAATTGTTTTCACAAAGCATGATTCTAGCCATTTCTTGTAAAGTTCTATTTTTTTCTCTCAACTACCCCATTTTGTTGAGGAGTTCGAGAGCTGAAAAATTGTGGCTAATATCATTTTCATTTAAAAACTCTTCAAACCCTAGTTTTTGAAATTCGGTTCCATGATCACTTCTTATATGAGAAATTCTAAGTTCAAGATCTATTTGGGTTAATTTTGAAAATGTGATGAATTTTTCTAAAGCCTCATCTTTAGTACTTAAAAATAGAACCCAAGTAAATCTAGAAAAATCATCAACAAGTACAAATGCATAAGATTTACCACCCAAGCTCATAGTCCTAATAGGCTCAAATAAATCCATGTGAATAAGTTGTAAACACCTACTTGTAGAAACATCATTAATGGATTTAAAGGATGACTTATGCTGTTTACCCTTAGAGCATGCATCACAAATTTTGTCATTAGAGAACTTAATTTTGGGTAAACCTCTAACTAGATCTAGGGAAACTAATTTTTCTAAAACACTAATGCTAGCATGTCCTAGTTTCCTATGCCATAGCCATGCATCATTTTCATTTTGAGCTACTAAACATGCATGGGATGTATGTATGTCATCTAAACGCACAATGTAAATGTTACCTATGCGATGACCTATGAGAATAATATTATTTGATTTAATGTCAACAATTTTGCACCCACTTTTATCAAATAAGACATTAAATCCTTTATCACATAATTGGCTTATGCTCAACAAATTATGTTTAAGACCATCGACATACAAAACATTTTCAATAAGAATGGTAGAGTGAATACCTATGGAGCCAATACCTTTAATGTGGCCTTTGGAGTTGTCACAAAATTTCACTACTCCTCCACTTTTTGGCTTTAAGTCCATGGATTTACTCTTGTCTCCGGTCATATGCCTTGAGCATCCACTATCAAGGTACCATGAATTTTGACTTTGTGCTTTGGCCTTGTAGCATTGCTCCCCTACAAACAAAGATATTAAACTTTTGCTTTTGGTACCCAAATCATTTTGGGTCCACGTGTGTTAGCTCCCAATAGCTTGGTTCCCTTAGGAATCCAAGGTGACATAGCAACAATATTATTAGATTTAACAAGTTCCTTAGGAACCCATACACTTCTAATCTTTTTAGTTCTATCATGTCTAGGGAAGCTACTTTGTTTGTAGTTATTAGTCTTTCTCCTAGGTTGGTTTGTTTTAGATGATTCACTTTTTTCATGCTTCACATTACCAACATTTTTAAAAGACTCTTTGAGCTTGTTAAGCTCATCCAAAACCTTTTGGTGTTCACTATTGCATTGAGAAAGAAGAATATTTAGGTCTACATTTTCATCTTGGAAGAATGTAAGTTCATCTTTTAAACCTGAAATCTTTTTCTCAAATTTTAAGTTAGCTTGAGAAAGTGAGTCATTTTTATCATTTAATTCCGAAATAATTTTCTTATTTCTAATGACCGACTCTTTGTACTTCTCAACTAACTCATCATAAACCTCTTGCAACTCATCATATGCATAATGTAATTCATCAAATGTAAAGTCAAAAGATGATGAGTTAGAGGTTACCATGGAGGAATCCTCCTCAAGTGCCATGAGGCAAAGGTTGGCCACTTATTGTTCGTCATCCTCGGATGACTCCTCATCACTCCAAGTAGCAAGCTTGACTTTGAGCTTCTTCTTCTTCTCAAAGCCCTTCTTCTTGAGTTGAGGGCACTCCGAACGAATGTGACCGGGCTTTTAGCACTCGTAGCAAACGATTTGATCCCTCTCTTCTTCTTTGTTTTTACCCTTGAAGTCCATCTTTCTTTGAATCTTCCTTCCTCGGTTGGACCTCATGAGTCGTTAGAATCTTTTGGCTATGTAACACCCCTAGCCCGGGAAAGCGAGCGAGAGATGTCACGACATATAAAGAACGATTCAGAACAAATAAACAATCGAAACAAAACATGTAACAACATCAATTAGGGTTGTACGGCTTGTAACTTATCAAACTTAATATGTTAACATGTGAACTTAGAATCATGTTACTAAATCATATACACATATGTGGGCTAATTTAAAACTTTTACATTTCATTAGACATATAACATATCATAACTTAAAACTATCCATCTTAAGCTTTCAACTAACCAACCTAAACATACTTACACTTTTTAATCTTTCATTTATTATTCAAACCAAAACAAACATAATTTTAGCATATTCGACTAACTCATGAACATGCTTGTATATATTCAGATACTCATCCAAATCAATCCATCAAATGTTTCTACACCTACACCATTCACGATCAACTAACCTAATCATACAAGCATTCTATTCAAACTACACTAGACAACCTTTCAATAGAATATTATAAGGTTAATTCAAGTGATTTCCAATTCAGATATATATCACTAGATATGTGTATAAACCTATGTTTATTTCATTATCGAGTGTAATGTCCTACCATAACATGTGTCACTCAAAACATAGTACTAAACAAAGCAACTCAAAGTGCATATCATCTAGATTAATCATACATATCCATCACAAACATAACTTATAATTTGGGCAGTAACCAAACTAAACAACCTAATACATTTCCATGATCCATGACAAACCTAAACAACATAGCCATATACTCATTTATACCATCAAAACTATATATACACAACCAACACCAAATTCAACATTACATAACATAAACCTTGTTATTAAGTTTATACAAACCAACTAACATTCACATGTTCTCATAATTCAAATGCATGTGACACACTAATATAGACTATGCCACCATCTAGGAGACTAATAAGACTATATCATACTTGTACGTAGGCTTGCGACAGCTTCTTGAGACAAAACGGATGGCTTTCGAATATCAACGGACCTGTTATTTTGGAAGAAGGGAACATAAGAGTGATAAGTACAAGGTATGTACTTAGTGAGACAGCCCTAAACTTTACTAATTTCTATCTTTTAGAGCATTATTCAATCTTTAAGGTTACCTAACTAGGCTTTAATCAAAGTTCACTTAACTAGTCCATCATGCATAAGTAGACTTAGCTATTCTTGTAACCATTTCAAGTAACCATTGATGCAACATAAACAACATACTTTTATGTTCATTCATACAACAAGTATCGATCAAACATTATCATATACAACAACAAGCATCATTTAAAAGCATTAGCATATACAAGGCAAGTAGACATATCAATTTCATTTCATTGGTACTTATCATTTAGGTACTTATCTTTCAAGACATGTAACTTTTAAATATGTTGCCTTGGATGATTAATGAACAAGGTAATCGAGTCTACGTGTGACATATGACTTTGGATACCCAAAGGTATTAATGCTTTGTAACCAACTTGTAACATGTAATCAGAGGATGCCATAGCATCAAGGTGACTTACCACCTTAAGGAATATTGATGACTAACCACCATCCTTTAACAATAATCAGAGGAGATCAATGACTCTAAGGCATGCCCTTCTACCTATAGACACTAATCAAACCAAGGACTTTACTTATCTTTTTTTATTAACTAGAGCATTCACTTGCCAATCATTCATAATTTCAAAGGTATTTAACCATTTCAATAGGCATACACATATAATCAATCAAGCATCATGATAACATAAAATTCCAGCAAGCACATGAGATCATTTTCATTTTATAATCATCAAAAACCAGTAGCTAAGCTCATCATTTAGTCTCATTTCACATAGCTCAAGCAATCAACCCATCATAGCAAACAAACATATTCATGCTAAGCATGCTTATCTAACAAGAAATGTACACTTAGATCAATATTCTTGCCTTTAATTCTTCTTCCTTATCATTTTAAATTTTACCAATCATTATTAAATTCATTACATGCTTCATTCATGTTATCTAATAATAAAAAACATAAAGGTTAGGATACTAATCCTAAAACTTAAGCAATGCTACACTCACAAATACTTCCAAGCTTAGTTGTTATCCTTGATGATGATTCCTTTCCCCCTTCTCTTTGCTTGATCACTCCTTGAATCTTCTTGAAATTCTTCACCAATGTGATTTTAAATCTAATGAACATGCATGTATGAATGGTTTAATTTCCAGCAACTTTGATCCTTCAAACTCAGCTCTCTCTCTCTCTCTCTTATTTCTCACGGTGAAGATGAAAAAGGAAGAAAAATGATGATGACAACACATGTGGGTGTTCTAACTAAGGTGGCTGAATATGGTCCTCACAAGGACACTTGGAATGTTTGATTTCCAAGCATCTCCACTAAGTTTAATTTCATATATTTTATTCATATATTAAATTTAATCATCAGCCATTATCTCACATATAATATATATATATAACATTGTTTTACTTTAATCTAATATTAACTTTAGATTAATCTATGTAACATATTTATATATCACTTATTTTTCAAGTTCAAATCTTATAAATTTTCATACAAACATGTCCTTAATTTTTATTCATTTGTAACTTAATAGGGCTTAGTTCATATGATTTCAATTCTACCTTAATTAAATCGTAAAATATTTACGTTATCGTTGTCGTTTTCTATAATTTGTACTAGGGTGGTTTTTAGGTTGTTACAGGCTATCATAGCCAATTCTTCTAAATCATCCTTCTCACTAGAAGTGCTCTCCTCATGTAATGAAGCTTTGAGAGCCACTCCCATTTTCTTCTTCTTTTCTACCTCTAGCTTTTCCACTCTTTTCTCTTCCTTCTTCTTTTCATCTTCCCTTCCTTGCTTCATTATCTCATGAGTAAGGAGAGAATCCACTAGCTCATCAAGTTTTAGTGTCTTCAAGTTTTTGGCCTCGATGATGGCAGTTCTCTTCCCATCCCAAGATTCAGGAAGTGAGTAGAGTAGCTTCCAGACAAGTTTGTCTTCCGGGATTGTCTCTCCAAAACCCTTAAGCCTGTTGACGATAGTTGAGAAGCGATCGAACATATTGGACACGGTTTCGTCGGGCTCCATCTTGAAATTCTCATAACTAAGATTGAGAATTCCAATCTTGGTCTCCTTCACTTCATTAGTTCCTTCATAGGTGGTCTCTAGAGTATCCCACACTTCCTTGGCACTTTCAATGGAGGAGACTTTGGAGTAGATGTCGGAACCGAAAGAACAAAAGAGCATGTGAAGAGCTTTGTCATTTATTTGGATATTCTTCCTCTCATCTCAATCTTCTTCTTTAGAACCAATTTTCCTTCATCATCCCTATTCAAAAGAATATAAGGGCCATCTTCAATGACATCCCAAACAAGGTAATCGTTGGATTTGATGAAGAGGCGCATCCGGTTCTTCCAAAATGGATAATTGTCACCATTGAAGAATGGTAGTTTTGTAGTGGATTGAGACTCGTACATGCTTGATCCGGAGGTAGATGTCATGGCTTGATTTTTGGATGGTCACACTCTTCTTAGGAACTCCTCTTGTGGTTGTTAATCCTTCAAAGAGGTAGGCTCTGATACCAATTTTTGAGTGGATCAAATGATCGATATAAACCAAGAGGGGGTGAATTGGATTTTTAGACTTTTTGGTAGTGGAATTGACAAATAAAAAGATAGACAAGGGGATTTAGAGTGGATCAAATTCCAATCGAACTCTACATCCACTACCTTAGCTTCACTAAGGATTTTCAACAATTCCACTAATTGATCTTCCCCTTTTCTAGGCTAAGGAGGTAACTGTTACAATATCGGTCAAATTTTCTACCCAAAATTTGACCCAATCCTCACACAAGAATTACAAAGAAGTTGATGGCTAAACAAGTATCTATCAATACACAAAGTAGCCAAATTACAAGCACTCGACCCAATTTGAAAGGATTTGAATGGAAATTACAATCTCACAATTGGAGTTTACAAGAAATAATGGGATTTAGGCTCAATTGCTTGAATTTGATGTTTGGATGTTTGCTTTTTGATCAATAGTTGTTGCTGAAGCTTTAAGAGGTCCCTTTTATACCTTCTCATTGAATTCTAGCCGTTGGGGTTGTTGCATTCATCAATAGAGCCGTTGGGGATAATATCTTCCCTCCATAAATGCAGTCTGCAACCACTCATTTTGAAACGCCCGATCATGTTTCTAAACAGACCAAAAAAGAAAGAGCCATTGGGGTGCATTAAAGAGACCGTACCAAAACGGTCACGATCATTTTGATACGCTAAGATCCTGTTTCGAAACCCATTTCGAAACACTTAGCCACTGCCAAAGCTCGTATGGAAACGGGCTGAAAGTGTTTCGATACGCCTTAACGATCCAAACATCATATTTTTAAAACACAGTTTGAAAGCCGTTTCGATACTACCGTATCGAAACGGGACAAACTGTTCCGATGTTCTTAAGCCATTTCGAAACAAAGGTACACAGTTTCAAAATCGTTTTGATACACGTTCCAAAACACAGGTTTACAATTTCAAAAGTGTTTCGGAACGCCTAAGGCCGTTCCGAAACGGTGACTCGAAAATCACTATTTTGGCTTCAAGAACAATTAGAAAACTTTTGAAAAATTGAGTTTTTAGCTTAACCATTTTCCTTTAAACATATAGAGAGGTTTGAGGAATTAAAAATTCGTTTTCTTATATTCAATTTAGTCCTTAAATTTCTTTAGTTATATCAAAATTAATTATCGGTTTCACAAATAGTGAACACCAAAAGGTGTTAGATGAGCTTAACAAGCTCAAGGAGTCTTTCAAAAATGTTGGTAGTGTGAAAAATGAGATAGGTTAATCCTCTAAAACTAACCAACCTAAAAGAAAGACATATAATTACAAACAAAATAGCTTCCATAGGCATAATAGAACCAAGAAAATTAGAAGTGTATGGGTTCCTAAGGAACTCATCAAGTCTAATAATGTTATTGCTATGTCACCTTGGATTCCTAAGGGAACCAAGCTTTTGAGAGCTAAGACTCGTGGACTCAAAATGATTTGGGTACCAAAAACCAAAGTTTAATATCTTTGTTTGTGGGGGGAGCATTGCTACAAGGCCAATGCACAAAGTCAAAACTCATGGTACCTTGATAGTGGATGCTCGAGGCACATGACCGGAGACAAGAGTTGATTCATGGACTTAAAGCCAAAAAGTGGAGGAGTAGTGACATTTGGTGACAACTCCAAAGGCCACATTAAAGGTATTGGGTCCATAGGTAATCACTCAACTATCCTCATTGAAAATGTTTTATATATCGATGGTCTAAAACATAACTTATTGAGCATTAGTCAATTATGTGACAAAGGGTTTAATGTCTTATTTGATAAAAATGGGTGCAAAATTGTTGACATTAAATCAAATAATATAATGCTCATTGTTCATCGCATAGTTAATATATACATGGTGCATTTAGATGACATTCATACATCACATGCATGTTTTGTTGCACAAAATGAAAATGATGCATGGCTATGGCATAGGAAACTAGTAAATGCTAGCATTAGTGTTTTAGAGAAATTAGTTTCCCTAAATCTAGTTAGAGATTTGCCCAAAATAAAGTTCTCAAATGACAAAATTTGTGATACATGCTCTAAGGGTAAACAACATAAATCATCATTTAAATCCATTAATGATGTTTCTACAAGTAGATGTTTACAACTTATTCACATGGATTTATTTGGGCCTATTAGAACTGTAACGCCCGTGTTTTGGGCCTAGGAATTAACCGGGTTTCTAGTTCGAGTTAATAAAATTAAATTAAATAAGTTCAACCTTAAATAATGACCTAATCGAGCTTTAATAAAAAGAGGAGGGACCAAAAGAGCAATTTGACCCAAAACTTTTAAAAATCAAGACCACTTTATAGAAAAGTTGTCTTCTCTTTCCCATTCCCCTTTTTCCAAACGTTGGAAACCCTCCCCACCATCTTCAAAACCTCTTCAAACTTTGGTTACTATTCCATTTAATATCTCCCTCAATTTAAGGTGTTTTTGAAAGGTAAACATGTTTTCTTACTCTCCTCTTTATCCTCTATCTACCTATGGTCTTGGATTTCAAAAACATGGACTCTTAAAATGTTAGGGTTTTACTAAAAGCTTGGGTTTTTATGAGATTTTCATCTTGTTTTAATAAATTGAGTTGGGGCTTTGTTTACTCATGATGAAATATACATTATATGTTAATTTGGTTGAATTTTGATGAAAATCCGAAGTAGGGTCTTAGAGCAAATTTTAAGGTATTAAAACTTGGGTTTTTGGGAGGTTTAAGGTTGAAATTGAAGGGATGTTGGTTTAGGGATATTAGGAAGGTGTTTTGGGATCATTTGAGAGTCATTTGGGTGTTTGAAAGTAGAGTTTTCAGCCAAGGTTTGAGGGAGTACGAATTTGTTATATTTGGGGATTAAATGTGGTTGGAAATTGTGGATGAAGTTGGTTTGAATTCAAGGATTATGTGTTGATTGAATATTAGCATTGATTGTGGCTATTGGTTGTGTTTTTGGTTGACTAGAAGCAAGAGGGATCGTCGAAGAAGCTTTGGGACCGAATCCGGGTTCGTAGGAGTTTTGCTTGGTAGCTAAGGAAGGGCGGTGAGTGGTTTCGAACTTGATTTAAAGTTTGGTTCGAGTATGTGTAGTGTGTGTGTGTAAAGTGTGCTTGGTAGGCCACTTCCTTTTAACTCAAGTAGTTAATTTAGCCTTTGTTCTCCTTAAATGCTAATGTGCTTGTTGACTATGCTCTTGTGCTTGTGGTTAATTGGTACTTGTATATTCATGAAATGTATATGTATGTGATGAGCATGGAGTGTGGTTGATGATATATAATGTGGTTATGATAATTGGTACTAAAAAAATTACCGATTGTAAATGATCGATCATTAGGATTAGTGTGCACACAAATTGAGTCAAAACGTGCGTGGCCTTGATGGCGTTAAGTCATCAAGGAGGAGTGCGGTGATGTAATATTCCACCGGAAGCTTTTACTTATTTCTACGGGATGATGAGTGGAATCCCATCCGTAGGGCATGTGGCGATGAGTGGAATCCCGCACATGCAAGGTCCGGTCATGAGTGTAATCCCACCGAGGTAAAGTGTTGTTGAGGTTTAAATCCGCATAATCCCACCGCTTGAACCCTGCATTGTTAATGTTTTTCGTTTTAGAGCACCCTCACTAAGCTTATAGCTTACGCTCTCAATGTTCAACAATGCAGATCATTAGCGTGGTGTTAGCTCGAGGCAAGGCAAGAAGGGCTTCCAAGTTTGTGACTCAAGTACGGTGGTGATTTTGTATTAGTTAGCAATGTGGCAAGGGTTGTGTATGAGCTTGTATGACTCATTTACATGTGTTGATGTTGGATTGACTATGGTTTGTAAGCATGATATGCTATGATGAATGTTGTGTGTGTTAGCATGTCTTTAGATGCTAGGTTGCCTTGTTATAGTGCAAACCTCTTTATGCTTATCATGTGCCTTTTAAGGCCTTTGAGTCCCATGTATGATCTTATATGTTAAATTGCCTTTTTGGAATGCTTTGTATGGATGCTTAGTTTGTGTTGGAAGGCTTAAGATGCTTGAATGTTTGCGCACCACCTTGTGTTGATTAATGCCCTTTGGCTTCTTGTGAAAGCATGCTTTTATGTTTGGTTTGCATTAGGATTGATGTTAGTGTGTTGGTTGGGGTTTTAGAGGGATTTAAGGGCCTCCTTGTGCCTTAATTCAGCTCAAACCTGCAAGTTCGTAGCAGGGGTATCGATACGGTTGGTCCCGTATCGATACAGCCTTCTTGTTCCAGGCTATACGTTTCGATACGCGGGGAAGCGTATCGATACCTTTTTGGACACTGGAGTTACTGTCCAACTTGGTATCGATACTGGTCTCAGGCGTATCGGTACCTTTTTGGACACTGGAGTTACTGTCCAACTTGGTATCGATACCGATCTTTGGCGTATCGGTACAGTCATCTTAGCGTTGACCGTGAGAAGTCAACCATTGGTGAGGGTATCGATACACTCCTTGGGTGTATCGATACGGTCTCTACAGGTTGACTCTGACCAGTTGACCTAGTCAAGGGGTATCGATACACCCCTAAAGTGCATTGATACCACCTGCAGTTTAAGTTTAAAATTGGGCTGTAAGACGTTGGGTTGAGTTTGTTTGTTTTCCTCTTTAATGTTGTTCCGTTGTATGATCACATATGATTAAATACTCATCTAGATAAGATTTAAAATGAAAAAAAATAGGGTTGCTAACCGAGGGGGAATCCTTAAGGGGTTTTCACTCGGTTTTCCTCGTGTGGCTCACTCGGACCGGTCATCCGGCCAGACCAGGACGAGGGGGTTACATTTGTTGGTATCAGAGCCTGAGGTTACCGAGACCTCGGGCAGGTAAGTGAGGTAAGCTTAATGTGTTAAATGATTGTGTTGTTCGATGCATGTTTTGCCATGAATTCTTGAATATTTGACTGTTCGTATGATGTTTTGAAGCATGAATTGTCGTGTCTGATGTGGAGTGTGTGCCCATTGCTACTATTACATAATTTAAAAATATTTTTGGAAAAAGGAGTACTTGAGCACTATTGGACCCTTGCTTTGACTAACGTAATCCTTATATGTTTCTTGTTATAGTTTATACATTGCTAGCTGTAGCATGAGACCACGTGGGAGGCCTAGGATGGTTCGACCGGAACCACGGGCAGAGGCTCCGAGAGTTGAGCCAGTAGTTAGGGTTGAGGCTCAAGTGGGAGAGCCTGTGGTTGGAGTTGGAGCTCCTCCACCACCTCCAACACCACCACCTCCTCCACCGGGAGCGGGAGGTGAGGCCGGGGTCGAAGGAGAGGGACCACAAGGAGGCCAAGGTGGCCAAGGTGGCCAAGGACCGGCCGGGATTGACTTAGCTCCGTTGGTTCAGGCAATAGCCGGGGCGTTTCAGGCTGCGGTAGCTGGAGGTCAGGCAGCACACCATCAGGGTGAGGGCACCAGATTACCTTTAGAGAGACTTCGGGGCCTTGGGGCCGAAGAGTTCAGAGGTGCTACTCCGGAGAGATCAGAGTTATGGTTTGAGAAGACTGTCCGTATCCTTGCTCAGATGGGATGTACTGGTGAGCGCAAGTTGGGATGTGTTGAGTCTTTACTTCAGAGTGATGCCTACACTTGGTGGGTCACCATTACTACGTGTATGGATGAGGCCGAGATCACTTGGGAATTCTTTGAGACAGCTTTCCTTAAGAAGTATCTGGGTCCGCGATATCTCGATGAGAGGAAGAGGGAGTTTATGGCATTGCTTCAGGGGAGTATGTCTGTGATCGATTATGAGATCTGATTCGTCAGATTGAGTCAGTATGCACCTGAGCTTGTACCTACTGAGGTGGAGCGTTGTAACCGCTTCCGTTATGGGCTGAGTGAAGAGATCAAGACGTATACTCTATCTTCAGATTACACTGATTTTGATGTCTTGGTCGCGAGGGCCAAGGACTTAGAGCACAACTTGAGTTTGACCAGGCGGTCAGGTGGATCTAGTTCGGGTAAGAGGTCCAGCAACTTTGATAGAGGTGATGCCAAGAGGCATCGGGACAACAGACATCATTATGATCATAGGCATGGTGGCGGTAACCACGGTAGGGGCCATCAGAATCAGAGAGCTGGTGGGAAGTTGCCCACATGTGCTACCTGCGGGAGGAACCACACCGGGGAGTGTTGGGGAAACTATCATTCTTGTTGGAGTTGTGGTGCTAGGGACCATATTAGGTGTGACTGTCCACATCAGGTGGGACAGGCACCAGCTCAGGCTCCTGCTAGAGCCAATGATTTTCAGAGAGGCCGCGGGCGCGGTAGAGGTAACTTCCAGCCGAGGAACGATGGTCAGAGGAACATAGCACATGTAGTTGCAGTTCAGCTAGAGGGCGGAGGTCAGGCCAGAGTTTATGCTCAGCGTGGAGATCAGCATGACACCGATGTGATCGCAGGTAACTTCTCGATACAATCTTTGGGTTTGCTTTCTTTGATTGACTCTGGGTCTACACATTCCTACATATTGAGTGAGCATGCACAGTCTTTGAATTTGCCTTGTGAGATGTTAGAGGTAGGAGTTAGTGTTACTAGTTCCTTTGGGGACACGGTAGTGGTTAGGAAGATGTACCGAAGGTGTCCGTTGATGGTTCAGGGGCATGTGTTTCCAGTGGATATGGTGGAACTTCCTTTCTATGGTTTTGATGTGATTCTGGGTATGGACTGGATCACGGAGCATAGAGCTAGGATAGATTTTGAGACTAAGCGGATTTCTTTGAGGCTCACAGATGACTATGAGATAGTAGTGGTGGGTGAGAACGTGAAGTTCTTGTCCAATGTGGTTTCAGTGTTAGAGGCTAAGAGATTAGTTGAGTTGGGGTGCGAAGCATACCTAGCGTATGTGATGAACCCTAACATGAGTGAGGTTAGACCTCAGGACATCCAGACAGTATGTGACTTTCCTAGTGTGTTTCCGGAAGAATTGCCAGGGTTACCACCGGACAGAGAGGTAGAGTTCAGCATTGAGACTTATTCTGATTCAGCTCCTGTTTCGATTGCTCCGTATCGTATGGCACCGAAAGAATTGAAAGAGTTGAAGACTCAGTTGCAAGAATTGACAGATAGAGGTTTTATTCGGCCTAGTTCTTCACCTTGGGGTGCACCAGTTTTGTTTGTGAAGAAGGATGGAAGCATGAGAATGTGTATAGATTACAGACAATTAAATCAGTTGACAGTGAAGAACAAATATCCGCTGCCTAGGATTGATGACTTGTTTGATCAATTGAGGGGAGCATCGGTCTTTTCGAAGATTGATTTGAGATCGGGCTACTACCAGCTAAAGGTAAGAGAGGTTGATGTACCGAAGACGGCCTTTAGGACTAGATATGGTCACTATGAGTTCTTAGTCATGCCATTTGGGTTGACTAATGCACCGGCTGCTTTCATGGACATGATGAATAGGATTTTTCATCAGTATCTAGATCAGTTTGTAGTTGTGTTTATTGATGATATTTTGGTATACTCTCGAACTGAAGAAGACCATGACCGACACTTGAGACTTGTATTGAAGACTTTGCTAGATCATCAGTTGTTTGCGAAGCTCAGCAAGTGTGAATTCTGGATCTGGGAGGTAGTCTTCTTAGGACATGTAGTGTCAGCCGATGGAATTAGAGTTGATCCGAAGAAGATTGAAGCCATTGTTGAGTGGAAGCAACCGAAGTCTGTGACCGAGGTACGTAGCTTCCTAGGCTTAGCTGGATACTATAGGAGATTTGTAGAGGGCTTCTCTAAGTTAGCCGCTCCTTTGACACAGTTGCTTCAGAAGAGTGTTCAGTTTGAGTGGACAGATGCAAGACAGGGAGCCTTTGAGAAATTGAAAGAAGCTTTGACCCAAGCACCAATCTTGATACAGCCTAAGTCCGAGAATGACTATGTAGTCTACAGTGATGCTTCATATGTAGGGCTAGGATGTGTTCTTATGCAAGACAAAAGAGTAGTGGCTTATGCCTCAAGACAGTTGAAGACCCATGAGCGCAACTATCCGACCCATGACATAGAGTTAGCTGCAGTTGTGTTTGCTCTGAAGATTTGGAGGCACTATTTGTACGGTGAGAGATGCACCGTGTACACTGATCACAAGAGTTTGAAATACATTATGACTCAGCGAGATTTGAATCTCCGACAGCGTAGATGGTTAGAGTTGCTAAAAGACTATGATCTTACTATCGAGTACCATCCGGGTAAGGCCAATATAGTGACCGATGCATTGAGTAGGAAGATGGTCGTGGACTTGAGAGCTATGTTTGCTAGATTGAGTTTGTCCGGAGATGGTGGCTTGGTAGCCGAGCTTCAGGTTAGACCTACTCTAGGTCAGTTGATTCGAGAGAAACAACTCTTAGATAGATCTTTGGCACCTCACGTGCAAGATATAGCCGAGGGTAGATCTTCAGACTACAGTTTCAGTACTGATGGGGTTTTGTGTTTCAAAGATAGAATAGTTGTTGCGTGTAAAATAGTCTATCGCAATGGTAGTGCAAGTGTACACGACGCAAGTAGTAAAGTGATACTAAGTATCGGATATCGTCTCCACAGGGATTGGGCTAATGACTTCACCTTGATTTACTGCACGAAAGTAAAAGAAAATATTTAAGAAAGTTGTCACGAATAATAAAGTAAAAACGTAAATAAAAAGATTGAGTTATCAAGATAGAGAGAATGGGCTGGTATTGAATTGTTCGGTAGTGCAGGTATTGAATTGCTCAGGATCTCCAGTTCTGTCGTCGCTCCCGTCGCCGACAGCACCTGTCGCGGCGTCTGTCCGTTAGCTGTCGCGGCAGCAGACACTAACTCCGTACTTCAAGCTTGGCAAGAATCCCAGATCTGCCTTGCCCTATCCCTAGGCACAAGTCTGTCGATGAACACGTCTTTGATGATACCTCCCGGCGTGAATCGAAGGATGAACACCGATGTGTATGAATTCTTCCTTAGCCACTTAACCTCGCCTTATCCCTAAGCACGAGATGGTTCAACTATAAACTAGAGAACGCGCTTTTATCTCTTTCGTATACTTAACTCTCCCGATGCTAAGTAAATAGATAACCTCACAATGCTCTCCCGATGCTCTTGCAAGATATTAAAACCAAGATAAAAGAACTTGAAGTTTATTTTATTGAACTTGAAAAGATCCTAAAACAAAGCAACCCTTGCAACTACTTTACAAAACAACCCGTAGCCCTAGGGGGAATTTAGAACATGTCGGTGGCGGGAGGACGGCAGGGGTTTGGTTTCCGTTATCGGGTAATCGGTCCTGCCCTAGGTTTAATCTATGCCCTTTATATAAGCTTTGGGCTCAAGTTATCTAAGGTAACAAGGATTACAACTTTAATTAAAAGTAAGATTCTAATAAAGACTAAATCTCTAAAGTATCCTACTTTTCAGCCGCATCCCTATTTTGTGGGAATTCCTTTCCTTGAGGTTTGGCTTGACATATCTTTTGATCCGGGGCTTGGAAAATTATTTGGCTTCCACACGACAGACGAGCAGATTTTTCTCTATCTATCGATGTCCACTTCACTTTTCCTCTTCAATAATCTGCTGTCACCATGCTGTCACGCCAGGTCCATGACAGGTTCGTCTTCTTCAACTGCTTGTCCAGTTCAGCTCTCCTGCTTATCTGCCCTGCGCCTGCCTTCATCGTCAACCATGGCAGCTACCTGCAAAATATACCTTCTTTTAGTAGAATCCGTGCCTTTTATATAATTGTGATGTTTTATTGAAAACTAACCTAAATGCAATGCAATGATGCTTGAATGCAACAGAAATATGGGTTAAAAAGGGTGTAAATAATAGAACTTTTACACACTCAACACACCCCCAAACTCAAGTTTTTGCTTGTCCTCAAGCAATCAAGACTTAAAAGAAAAATGAAAATTTTTGTGTTGGCCTTCAAACAGTGAGCTGTCCCTTACCCGTCGCTCATTCTCTATGGCGGCAGCAACCTGTCGGAAAAGTTAGGATCTGTCCGGAATCTCCCTATAGCTCTCGTGCAGTGTGTGCATGCTTGTGAACAGTTATATGCTAAGACTCTCTTAGTTTCACTAGAATATTCAACTCCTTAACTCAAATCTTTATGCCAAAGTTTATTTTTTTAGAAGGCACATTTTCATGCTTCTTTTTCTTCTATTTTCAAGCTAAAATTTTCTAGAGCCAGTTTTGGGCACCTCTAGTTAGCTTCCTAGAGCCGGTTTCGGGCACCTCTAGGTTTTTGATTTTCTTTTGCTAAACTTCTTTTCCTAGAGCCAGTGTTAGGCACCTCTAGGGGCTATCCAAGTTCTAAGCTTCCTATTCTAGTTTGGCTAAAAGAAATCTAAGCAATATAACAGTCACAAAAGTGTTTAAGTTTTCAAAACTATAGAAAGGCTCTAAACTTTTCCTTAACCTGTCCTAAAGATGCTGCCACGACAGAGCCGTCATGACAGGTAAGTTAACTTCACAGTTTTAAGCCAACAGTTTAATTTTCTGATTTTTTTTAAAAAAAAAAAACTTGAAAAATAAGTAAATAAAAAGACATAACAACTAAACAAAAGATGTGCTAAAGACTCCATTAAATATGGAGGGTTGCCACCCCCAAACTCGAGGGTTGCATTGCCCTCAATGCAAAATGACATAAAAACAAATAAAGAAAAACAAGATAAATAAAAGTACATCACAAATATATAAGGGCAGGCAGCAATAAGAGGAGAAAAAGAAATAAAAACTTAAATTTTATTCGCTGTCCTCGCTGCTGCTGCTGACGCGGATCTGATGTCGGCGTCTGCGTTGAGGTGGTGGCTGGGCAGGTTCCGGAGCAGGTTGATCAGCAGGGTCATCAACCTGTTGAGGGGCAGGGTCTTCCTCCGGTTGGGGGACAGGGTCGTCAGCAGGTTGAAGGGCAGGTGGCTCCACTAGCCTGACATCGGAACTGCTGCTGCTGTCCCAGCTGCTGGTCATGATGGCCTTGGACATCTTTCTCTTGTCGGCCACATGCTTAATACGTTTCATCCGTGTGAAGGCGCTGTCCAAATTCCTCCGGACAAGAGGGCTGTCATCAGTGGCAGCTCGCTTGGTTCCTCGAGGGGAGGTATCTGCCGGTGGGCTGCCGACTGCCGTCGGGGAAGGTGTGGAGGAGGCAGATTCTCCGTGGGGAGAGACAGGTGGTGTGGGAGTGGGGGAGGGGATATTGAAATAATGGGCGGGGAAAGTGGGGAAAATGACATCCGTAAAATTCAAAGTATTGGTAATGAAATTTACCGTTGCATTGGAGAAGTCTCGGATGAATGTCATTAAACCCATCTGGCGCTCCTCTATCCGCAAGATGGCAGCAAGGATGTGGGCGTTCTGATCTGTCGGAGCTGTGTTGGTGGCAGCTTCTGGGGCAGGTTCGGTGGCAGGCTCATCATCAGATTCAGCAGGAGGGGCGTTTGGATCGAAGGCGTTGAGGGGTGATACGACTACCAGCTCCATGAGGCTGGAGATGTTGTTGTCTGTCCATCCGCTGCCCTGCTTGATTTTGTCTGAAGGGTCCTCCGGTACAGCTGCGCAGCGGCAGAGGGCGGTGATGGTGAAGGGCAGGCAGAGTCGTGAGTCCGATCGGAAGGCGCAATCAAGAATGCTGTCCCTCATGTACCTGCCCACATTGATGGGCCTGTTATGTATGATAGAGTGGATGAGGGCCAACCGCTGTCTGTTGACTGTCGTATGGTGGGACGAGGGCAGGATACGCTTTTTGATAAAAGCGTTCCATAGTTTTGCCTCAGGGAGTAGCTGCCCCTATTAACAGAGTGGGGGTTCTTCTTACTGGTGCTCCATGTCGTGCCCGCCTCTGTCAACTCCCTCATGACAGCATCATGTCCAGCAGCGTCGAGGGTGTCCCAAAATTGTTGGTGAGCATCTTCATTAGGGCCAAAGAAGAGGCCGAAGACATGGTTGATGCTGCTGGCGGTGAAAGGAACTGTCACTCCTCGGACGGTGACAGATGTCGCCGTCTTACTTTCGATTGCCGCGTAAAATTCTCTGACCAGGGTGTCATTAAGCTCTGCCGGCTGCTCGGCGAAGTCTTCCCACAGTTGAGCTGTTATGGCCTGCATGATGAACGGCCGGAGTCCAAACAGAGGGGCATCTCTGTTGTAGATGAAGCTCCGCTCCTCCCAAAGTTCCTTTTTAGTGAATGGGGACGCTGCTGCTGAAGAAGAAGCGGCAGCAGCGTTCTGACGGGTTTGTCGTGAAGACATTTTGGTTGCAAGGGGCTGAAAAAGAAAGAAAATAGATAAAACTAAGAGAGAAAATCAGAAGTGATGAAAAATGAAAAGGGAAGGGGTTTATATAGCGGTCGAGGAGCTGCCCATTTAATGCCGCAACGGCAGGCGGGAAGAACGGAGCGGCAGATTGAATGTAGCGTGTCTGACGCGTCTGACGTGCATTAATGCATCTGCTGTGCGTCTGCCGCACGCTTCTTCGTCTGCTGTGCGTCTGTTGACAGCCTGTCAAATCCGTCTGCGCCGGCAGCCGAAACGACAGGTTACCATAAATGGGCTTTATTGGGCTGGTGGATGGGCGGTGGGCTTGGGCCACTTCTTCTTTCTCACTTTCCTCCTTTATTTCCTAAAAACTGAAAAAAACAAAACATTATTCGAATAAAAAGAAATTTAATTCCTAATAAATAATATTAATAATAAAAATAAAAATAAAAAAAATAGGAAATTAGGTTAAATTAGGGATGCCTTGTGGGGCATCACCTAAAGTAACCACTTCCTGTATTCCTGGGGCTTCAGTCCCTTGATAGTGCTTGAGGCGTTGTCCATTAACTTTGAATCGGTGCCCGTCCTTTAGTGATTGAATTGTAATGGCACCATGGGGAAAAACTTGAACTACTTGGAACGGTCCAGACCATCTAGATTTGAGCTTCCCTGGAAAGAGTTTCAATCTAGAATTAAACAACAACACAAGCTGCCCTGGGCGGAACTGTCGTGGCAGCAACTTCTTATCATGCCACTTCTTAGTTTTTTCCTTGTAAATCCTTGCATTGTCGTAGGCCATTGTCCGTATTTCATCGATCTCATTCAAATCCAACAACCTTTTCTGGCCTGCCTTGTCCAAGTCCATGTTTACTGCCTTGATCGCCCAATATGCCTTGTGTTCTATCTCGACAGGCAGATGACAGGTTTTCCCATAAATCAAACGGTATGGAGACATGCCCAATGGAGTCTTGAAAGCTGTTCTGTATGCCCATAATGCATCATTCAGAAGCAAAGACCAATCTTTCCTAGTTGGTTTAACCATTTTTTCAAGAATGTTCTTCACTTCCCTATTGGATATCTCAGCCTGTCCATTGGTCTGTGGGTGGTATGCTGTCGCGATCCTGTGCTTGACACCATATTTTCTCAAGGCGGCAGCAATTACCTTGTTGTCAAAATGTCTCCCTTCATCATTGATAATCGCCCTAGGGATGCCAAATCTAGAAAAGATGTTTTTGTGCAAAAACTTTTGGACCGTTTTGGCATCATTCTTTTGAGTTGCGATTGCTTCTACCCACTTGGAGACATAATCCACTGCTAGGAGGATGTAAAGATTTCCACATGAAGATGGAAAAGGTCCCATAAAATCAATCCCCCAAACGTCGAAGATTTCAACTTCTAAAATATTCTGCAGTGGCATCTCGTTTCTCCTCGAGATGTTACCTGTCCGCTGGCACCTGTCACAGTTTTTGTAAAATTCCTGTGCGTCCTTATACAGTGTCGGCCAGTAGAATCCTGACTGCAGCACCTTGGCAGCAGTTTTATTGCCTCCTAAGTGTCCTCCATATTGTGAAGCATGACAGTGATGGAGAATGTCTTCTTGTTCTTCGTGTGGTACACATCTCCTTATAACTTGATCTGCGCACATTTTGAAAAGAAGAGGTTCGTCCCAATAATAATGTTTAACATCATTTTGAAACCTCTTCCTGGCTTGGTAAGTAAGATCAGAAGGTAATATTCCGCTAACTATAAAATTAACGAAATCAGCATACCAAGGAAGGTTAGAAGACTTACCTGCCGCCATGGCTGTCGCGACCGCTAGTGCGGCAGCAAAGAGCTGCTCATCTGGGAAGGTCTCCAATATGTGTGTCTCATCTAGCGGTAGACTCTGCCCCGTCTCCAACCTCGACAAGTGATCTGCCACCTGATTTTTTGTCCCCTTTTTATCTTTTATCTCAAGGTCGAATTCTTGTAATAGTAAGATCCATCGTATCAACCTAGGTTTTGCATCCTTTTTTGCAAATAAATATTTGAGGGCAGAGTGGTCGGTGTGTATTATAACCTTCGTTCCAAGTATGTAAGAACGAAACTTGTCGATGGAGAACACCACAGCTAACAGCTCCTTTTCTGTGGTGGTATAATTCACTTGGGCATCATTCAATGTTTTGCTGGCATAATATATGACATGAAATAGCCTGTCTTTGCGCTGCCCAAGTGCTGCCCCGACAGCATAGTCACTAGCATCACACATAATTTCAAACGGTTGCGTCCAGTCTGGTGGCTGTACTATGGGGGCTGTCACTAGTTTTTCCTTCAGAACCTTGAATGCTTCAGTACATTCTTCATTAAAGTCAAAGGGTCGGTTCTGCTCTAAGAGATGACATAGGGGTTTCGTGATTTTTGAGAAATTGGCAATAAATCTCCTATAAAAACCAGCATGCCCTAAAAAACTCCTAATGCCCTTGACTGTTGTTGGCGGCGGCAGCTTCTCTATGACCTCTATTTTTGCCCTGTCGACTTCTATCCCACGGCAGCTAATCTTATGGCCTAAGACTATCCCTTCATCCACCATAAAGTGGCATTTTTCCCAATTTAAAACCAAGTTAGCTTTTTCGCATCTTTCGAGCACCTTTTGTAAATTGCCTAGACAACTCTCAAAATCGTCTCCAAAGACAGAAAAATCATCCATAAAAATTTCTAGGAAGTCCTCAACCATGTCCGAGAATATAGCCATCATGCACCTTTGGAAGGTGGCAGGTGCGTTACAGAGTCCAAATGGCATCCTCCTAAATGCGTACGTACCGTAGGGGCATGTGAAAGTCGTTTTCTCTTGGTCCTCCGGTGCAATAGCAATTTGATTATATCCTGAATAACCATCAAGAAAACAATAGTAAGGTTTACCCGCTAATCTATCAAGCATTTGATCAATAAAGGGTAAAGGAAAGTGGTCCTTTCGGGTAGCTTTGTTAAGCTTCCGATAGTCCATACAAACCCTCCAACCGGTCACAGTCCTGGTTGGGATTAACTCGTTGTTTTCGTTGGTTATCACGGTCATGCCTCCTTTCTTGGGAACACATTGCACCGGGCTTACCCATTTGCTATCGGAGATGGCGTAAATAATACCAGCGTCTAACCATTTAATTATTTCTTTACGCACTACCTCCTTCATTGCAAGGTTTAACCGCCTTTGGGCATCAATAGTCGGCTTATGATCTTCCTCTAGTAGGATTTTGTGCATACAGATTGCCGGACTAATGCCCTGAATGTCTGCTATCGTCCAACCTATCGCCCTTTTATGCTGCCTTAACATGTCGATCAGCTGTCGTTCCTGTTCCTGCGGCAGCTTAGCAGAGATGATTACAGGCAGTGTGTCATCACAACCAAGATAAGCATATTTAAGCTGCCCTGGCAGGGGCTTAAGTTCTAAGACAGGTGGTTCAACAGTAGAGGGCTTTTGGATTAAATGGTTATCCGAAGTGTAATTCAAGGGTTCGAATAACTTACCTGGACGATGGTCTAACCAGTTTACCTCCTCATGACCTGCAGTATCAGATGTATCGGGTTCAGAGGAGTCGCTGTCGACGGTGCTGTCGTCGTTGCTGTCGTCGTCACTGTCGTCGTCACTGTCGTGACAGGCTTGTAGATGGCTGTCGCAGCAGTGACCAAATTTTATATCTCGGCAACCCGACCTGATGCAGGGTTGATCAAAGGTCACCTCAATGATGGCCTTGCATTCCTCGTCCACATCGGCATGTTTCATTGCTTGGAGAACATTCAACTTAATTTCTTGATCGTTCACGCGCATGGTGAGTTCTCCTTTCTCCACATCAATCAATGATCTTCCCGTGGCTAAGAAGGGTCGCCCAAGGATGACTGGTGCGTTCTCATCTGCCTCACAATCTAAAATAAGAAAGTCAGCAGGAAAAATAAGTTTATCCACTCTTACCAAAATATCTTCAATTTTCCCCTCGGGGTGAACGTAAGAGCGGTCGGCTAGCTGTAGGGTAACTGTCGTGGGCCGCGCCTTGCCAATACCTAGTTTCTGAAAAACAGATTTGGGCATTAGATTAACACTAGCACCAAGATCACAAAGTGCCTTACCCACAAATTTATCGCCGATTACGCAAGGTATGAGGAAGCTCCCCGGATCCTTCTTTTTCTGGGGTGGTTGCCGATGAAGAATACTCATGCAACCTTCTTGCATCCTTACCGTTTCAAATTCCCCAAGTTTAGATTTTTTAGACATGACATCCTTGAGAAATTTAGCATAACCGGGCATCTCCCTAACAGCATCTAACAACGGAATATTAATATGAACATGTTTAAAAATATCATAAATCTTTTTAAGTTGAGATTCATGCTTAGCTTGCTGTATCCGTTGTGGAAAGGGTGGTGGGGGACGATAATCAGCAATGCGTCCTTCCCACTGCATACGAATCTGAGGACGATAATCTTCCTTTTTATCCTCTGTCGCTTCTGCTGTCGTGACAGGCTCATCGGCAGCAGTCTGTTTGTCACCTGTCGGGACAGCTTCCTCGGCAGGTTTGTTCAAAGCAGGGTCCTTTTCTGTTCCAGCTTCTTTTTCCGGCCCTGTTAACTTCTTCCCACTCCTAGTAGTAATTGCCTTACATTGCTCATGTGGGGGCGGTCTAGCATTTTCAGTATTGCTAGGGAAACCTCCATTTTGCCTTGGTTTAATATGCTGCGACACCTGACCCATTTGTGTCTCTAGAGATTTCAAGGTGGCCTCATGGTTTGTCATTCTCATCTTAGTTTCATCCATAAAGTTTTCCGTCTTCTTGACAAACTGATTAATATTATCCATATACGTGCCAGTCTGAGACATAAAGGTGGCCAGAGTCTGCTCCAATACACTACTCGTGGCAGGTGGTGGCTGTTGTTGTTGCTGAGGCGGCAGGTTCTGCGGCTGCAGCTGCTGTCGCGTCAACAATCTAGGACCCCCCTGATTCTGATTATATGCTTGCGGATTCAGGGCATTGTTAGGGTTACTCCAGGAAAATTTGGGATCCTTCCTCCAATTAGGGTTGTAGTTGTTGGAATTGTAGTTTGGCTTGTAATTTCCAACATATTTTCCCTCTTCTATATTTATAGGGCATTCTTCACTACTATGATTTCCTTCACAAGTAGCACAAATTTCCTCAACAGCAAACCCTCGTACTTCCTCTTCACTCAATAAGTGTTTCATGGCTTTAGTGAGGAATGCTACCTGAGATTTCATAGTGCTGTCGGCCTCATAATCCTTGACAGCAAGTACCCTTTTACCCCCTCTTCTAACTGTCGGAAACTGCTCCTCATTCTTGGCTAGATTTTTTAGAACTTGCAATGCCTCGTCCGGATCTTTATCCAATAACAGTCCATTTGCTGCAGAATCAATGCGAATGCGAGTTTGTAAGTTAGCAGCATTATAAAACTTAGTTACCTGATTCCAGACGGGGAATCCATGCATTGGGCAGTTCCGAAGAAGAGTAGTAAATCTGTCCCAGGCCTCGTGCATCGGCTCGTCATCTTCCTGTTGAAAAGTAGCAATTTCGTTACGTAATCGCTCAGATAAATGTGAAGGATTAAAACGAGATAAAAATTCACGAGTTAGATCTGCCCAAGTCATAATAGAACCCGGTGTAAGTTTATTCCACCAAGTTTTAGCTCTGTCCCTCAATGAATGGGGGAATAACCGAAGCCTCAGTATCTCCGGACTAACTCCTGGTAGCCTAAACGAACCACAGATCTCCTGGAACGTTTTGAGATGCTCTCTAGCATCTTCTGTCGCAGAACCACTAAACTGCCCGGTGTTGTTGATCATACTAAACATGACAGGCTTAAGCTCGAAGTTGTCAACATCAATATCCGGCAGCGTGGTCTCCAGCTCTACATGGTCATTCAGCATGTAGTCACGACATGACCGTCGTCCACCTGCCCCAGGCGGATCGCCGACAGGCGGTATGTCTCCTCCAGCAGGCTGGTTACGGGCCATATGCTCTAGCTGTTCTTCAAGGTATTCGTTCCTGTCTAAAAGATGGCGAATCTGTTTCTTGAGATTGAATGATCGTTCGATTTCCGGATCTAACTTATACTCAGGATCTTCACCTCTTTTCGATCTGCGCATAAACAAGAGAACCTTGTGAAAAGCAAGAGTTGAAAACACAAAATAAAAATTAAAGAAAAACTAAAAACGAAAACAAAAATAAAAATAAAAACAAAGAGTGCAATAAAAGAATGATGTAGTTATGTTGCCAATCCCCGGCAACGGCGCCAAAAACTTGTTGCGTGTAAAATAGTCTATCGCAATGGTAGTGCAAGTGTACACGACGCAAGTAGTAAAGTGATACTAAGTATCGGATATCGTCTCCACAGGGATTGGGCTAATGGCTTCACCTTGATTTACTGCACGAAAGTAAAAGAAAATATTTAAGAAAGTTGTCACGAATAATAAAGTAAAAACGTAAATAAAAAGATTGAGTTATCAAGATAGAGAGAATGGGCTGGTATTGAATTGTTCGGTAGTGCAGGTATTGAATTGCTCAGGATCTCCAGTTCTGTCGTCGCTCCCGTCACCGACAGCACCTGTCGCGGCGTCTGTCCGTTAGCTGTCGCGGCAGCAGACACTAACTCCGTACTTCAAGCTTGGCAAGAATCCCAGATCTGCCTTGCCCTATCCCTAGGCACAAGTCTGTCGATGAACACGTCTTTGATGATACCTCCCGGCGTGAATCGAAGGATGAACAGCGATGTGTATGAATTCTTCCTTAGCCACTTAACCTCGCCTTATCCCTAAGCACGAGATGGTTCAACTATAAACTAGAGAACGCGCTTTTATCTCTTTCGTATACTTAACTCTCCCGATGCTAAGTAAATAGATAACCTAACAATGCTCTCCCGATGCTCTTGCAAGATATTAAAACCAAGATAAAAGAACTTGAAGTTTATTTTATTGAACTTGAAAAGATCCTAAAACAAAGCAACCCTTGCAACTACTTTACAAAACAACCCGTAGCCCTAGGGGGAATTTAGAACATGTCGGTGGCGGGAGGACGGCAGGGGTTTGGTTTCCGTTATCGGGTAATCGGTCCTGCCCTAGGTTTAATCTATGCCCTTTATATAAGCTTTGGGCTCAAGTTATCTAAGGTAACAAGGATTACAACTTTAATTAAAAGTAAGATTCTAATAAAGACTAAATCTCTAAAGTATCCTACTTTTCAGCCGTATCCCTATTTTGTGGGAATTCCTTTCCTTGAGCTTTGGCTTGACATATCTTTTGATCCGGGGCTTGGAAAATTATTTGGCTTCCACACGACAGACGAGCAGATTTTTCTCTATCTATCGATGTCCACTTCACTTTTCCTCTTCAATAATCTGCTGTCACCATGCGTCACGACAGGTCCATGACAGGTTCGTCTTCTTCAACTGCTTGTCCAGTTCAGCTCTCCTGCTTATCTGCCCTGCGCCTGCCTTCATCGTCAACCATGGCAGCTACCTGCAAAATATACCTTCTTTTAGTAGAATCCGTGCCTTTTATATAATTGTGATGTTTTATTGAAAACTAACCTAAATGCAATGCAATGATGCTTGAATGCAACAGAAATATGGGTTAAAAAGGGTGTAAATAATAGAACTTTTACACACTCAACAATAGTTGTGCCAGAGGACAGTGACTTGAGACGTACGATCTTGACGGAAGCCCACAGTAGTCCGTTTGCTATGCATCCTGGAAGTACGAAGATGTACCGTGACTTGAAGAATGAGTACTTTTGGGTTGGCTTGAAGAGAGATGTGGCCGACTTTGTAAGTAAATGCTTAGTGTGTCAGAGAGTGAAGGCGAAACATCAGGTTCCCTCAGGTTTGTTACAGCCGTTGAGAATTCCGGAATGGAAGTGGTAGAACATCACCATGGATTTTGTTTCGGGTTTGCCTTTGACTCCTACGAAGAAGAACTAAGTTTGGGTGATAGTAGATCGTTTTACGAAGTGTGCTCACTTCTTGGCAGTCAACACTACTTACACCTTAGATAGATTGATCGATTTGTACATTGGTGAGATCGTAAGGCTACATGGTGTGCCGAAGTCCATTGTGTCAGATAGAGATTCGCGGTTTACTTCTAGATTTTGGGAGTGTCTGCATACAGCTTTGGGTACCCGTTTGAACTTCAGCACTTCTTATCATCCTCAGTCAGATGGTCAGTCAGAGAGGGTTATTCAGATCTTAGAGGATATGATGCGATGTTGTATCATAGACTTTCAGGGTACTTGGGAGAAGCATTTGCCTCTAGTAGAGTTTGCGTACAATAATAGCTTTCAGTCGAGCATTCAGATGGCTCCGTATGAGGCCTTGTATGGCCGGAAGTGTAGAACTCCAGTGTGTTGGGCCGAGGTAGGACATAAATTATTACTTATGCCGGATTTGCTCAAGGGAACAACCGACAAGGTAAAATTGATTTGTGATCGCTTGAAGGCTGCTTCGGATAGGCAGAAGTCCTATGCCGATTTGAAGAGGAAGAAAGTCGAGTTCTTAGTGGGTGAGAGAGTATTCTTGAAGGTATCTCCGTGGAAGAAAGTGATGAGATTTGGCCGCAAGGGGAAGTTGAGTCCGAGGTACATAGGGCCGTATGAGATTGTGATGAGAGTTGGTCCGGTTGCTTATCAGTTACGTTTGCCATCCGAGTTAGAGAAGATACACGATGTGTTCCATGTTTCGATGCTTCGTAAGTATAGGTCCGATCCATCACACGTTATGCCCGTAGAAGAGATTGAATTGAATCCGGGTTTGACTTATGAAGAAGAGCCCGTTGAGATCTTTGCTTCTGACAGTAAGGTGTTGAGGGGTAGATCGATTGAGTTAGTGAAGGTGCGGTGGCAACGTAGAGGTGTGGACGAGGCCACTTGGGAGAAGAAGGAGGATATGGAAAAGCACTTTCCATATCTCTTTTAGTCAGGTAATTTCGGGGACGAAATTCCTTAAGTGGGAGAGAGTTGTAACGCCCGTGTTTTGGGCCTAGGAGTTAACCTGGTTTATAGTTCGAGTTAATAAAATTAAATTAAATAAGTTCAACCTTAAATAATGACCTAATCGAGCTTTAATAAAAAGAGGAGGGACCAAAAGAGCAATTTGACCCAAAACTTTTAAAAAGCAAGACCACTTTATAGAAAAGTTGTCTTCTCTTTCCCATTCCCCTTTTTCCAAACGTTGGAAACCCTCCCCACCATCTTCAAAACCTCTTCAAACTTTGGTTACTATTCCATTTAATATCTCCCTCAATTCAAGGTGTTTTTGAAAGGTAAACATGTTTTCTTACTCTCCTCTTTATCCTCTATCTACCTATGGTCTTGGATTTCAAAAACATGGACTTTTAAAATGTTAGGGTTTTACTAAAAGCTTGGGTTTTTATGAGATTTTCATCTTGTTTTAATAAATTGAGTTGAGACTTTGTTTACTCATGATGAAATACACATTATATGTTAATTTGGTTGAATTTTGATGAAAATCCGAAGTAGGGTCTTAGAGCAAATTTTAAGGTATTAAAACTTGGGTTTTTGGGAGGTTTAAGGTTGAAATTGAAGGGCTGTTGGTTTAGGGATATTAGGAAGGTGTTTTGGGATCATTTGAGAGTCATTTGGATGTTTGAAAGTAGATTTTTCAGCCAAGGTTTGAGGGAGTACGAATTTGTTATATTTGGGGATTAAATGTGGTTGGAAATTGTGGATGAAGTTGGTTTGAATTCAAGGATTATGTGTTGATTGAATATTAGCATTGATTGTGGCTATTGGTTGTGTTTTTGGTTGACTAGAAGCAAGAGGGATCGTCGAAGAAGCTTTGGGACCGAATCCGGGTTCGTAGAAGTTTCGCTTGGTAGCTAAGGAAGGGCGGTGAGTGGTTTCGAACTTGATTTAAAGTTTGGTTCGAGTATGTGTAGTGTGTGTGTGTAAAGTGTGCTTGGTAGGCCACTTCCTTTTAACTCAAGTAGTTAATTTAGCCTTTGTTCTCCTTAAATGCTAATGTGCTTGTTGACTATGCTCTTGTGCTTGTGGTTAATTGGTACTTGTATATTCATGAAATGTATATGTATGTGATGAGCATGGAGTGTGGTTGATGATATATAATGTGGTTATGATAATTGGTACTAAATAAATTACCGGTTGTAAATGATCGATCATTAGGATTAGTGTGCACACAAATTGTGTCAAAACGTACGTGGCCTTGATGGCGTTAAGTCATCAAGGAGGAGTATGGTGATGTAATATTCCACCGGAAGCTTTTATTTATTTCTACGGGATGATGAGTGGAATCCCATCCGTAGGGCATGTGGCGATGAGTGGAATCCCGCACATGCAAGGTCTGGTGATGAGTGTAATCCCATCGAGGTAAAGTGTTGTTGAGGTTTAAATCCGCACAATCGGGGTAATTTAAAGTGGTCAATTAACTTGTTCATATATTGTGATATGTGATGTTGATCTATGTAGGTGGTATATGGTGTTGTTACATGATGTGGATGTTGATGATAGAGTTTGATAGATTATGAGAAACCATATTATGCCACTTGAAAGACTAGCTAGGTCTACTTGATTATATGTCAATGTTTGATGTATGTGAGATTAGGATTTACATGCTTGAACCCTGCATTGTTGATGTTTTTCGTTTTAGAGCACCCTCACTAAGCTTATAGCTTACGCTCTCAATGTTCAACAATGCAGATCATTAGTGTGGTGTTAGCTCGAGGCAAGGCAAGAAGGGCTTCCAAGTTTGTGACTCAAGTACGGTGGTGATTTTGTATTAGTTAGCAATGTGGCAAGGGTTTTGTATGAGCTTGTATGACTCATTTACATGTGTTGATGTTGGATTAACTATGGTTTGTAAGCATGATATGCTATGATGAATGTTGTGTGTGTTAGCATGTCTTTAGATGCTAGGTTGCCTTTTTATAGTGCAAACCTCTTTATGCTTATCATGTGCCTTTTAAGGCCTTTGAGTCTCATGTATGACCTTATATGTTAAATTGCCTTTTTGGAATGTTTTGTATGGATGCTTAGTTTGTGTTGGAAGGCTTAAGATGCTTGAATGTTTGCGCACCACCTTGTGTTTTTTAGTGCCCTTTGGCTTCTTGTGAAAGCATGCTTTTATGTTTGGTTTGCATTAGGATTGATGTTAGTGTGTTGGTTGAGGTTTTAGAGGGATTTAATGGCCTCCTTGTGCCTTAAATCAGCTCAAACCTACAAGTTCGTAGCAGGGGTATCGATACGGTTGGTCCCGTATCGATACGGCCTTCTTGTTCCAGGCCATACGTTTCGATACGCGGGGAAGCGTATCGATATCTTTTTGGAAACTGGAGTTACTGTCCAACTTGGTATCGATACCGGTCTCAGGCGTATCGGTACCTTTTTGGACATTGGAGTTACTGTCCAACTTGGTATCGATACCGGTCTTTGGCGTATCGGTACGGTCATCTTAGCATTGACCGTGAGAAGTCAACTGTTGGTGAGGGTATCGATACACTCCTTGGGTGTATCGATACGGTCTCTACGGGTTGACTCTGACCAGTTGACCTAGTCAAGGGGTATCGATACACCCCTTAAGTGCATCGATACCGTCTGCAGTTTAAGTTTAAAATTGGGCTGTAAGACGTTGGGTTGAGTTCGTTTGTTTGCCTCTTTAATGTTGTTCCGCTGTATGATCACATAGGATTAAATACTAATCTAGATAAGATTTAAAATGAAAAAAATAGGGTTGCTAACCGAAGGGGAATCCTTAAGGGGTTTTCACTCGGTTTTCCCCGTGTGGCTCACTCGGATCGGTCATCCGGCCAGACCGTGACGAGGGGGTTACAAGAACTATGAGCTTGGATGGTAAATCGTATGCATTTGTAATTGTTGATGACTATTTTAGATTTACTTGGGTTCTATTTTTAAGTACTAAAGATGAGGCTTTAGAAAAATTCATCACGTTTTCAAAATTGACTAAAAATGATCTTGAACTTAAAATTTCTCATATTAGAAGTGATTATGGAACCAAATTTCAAAATCTAGGTTTTGAAGAGTTTTTAAATGAAAATGGTATTAGCCACAATTTTTCGGCTCCTTGAACTCCTCAACAAAATGGGGTAGTTGAGAGGAAAAATAGGACTTTATAAGAAATGGCTAGAATCATGCTTTGTGAAAACAATTTACCTAAATATTTTTGGGCGGAAGCCACAAACACCGCTTGCTACATTGTAAAGTGAGTAATGATTATGCCACTTTTAAAGAAAACACCATATGAGATTTTAAAATCTATAAAGCCTAACATTAGCTATTTTCATCCATTGGTTGTAAGTGTTTTGTTTTAAATAATGGAAATGATAACTTAGGTAAATTTGATGCTAAAAGTGATGAAGCTATTTTCTTAGGTTATTCCTTAAACTCTAAAGCCTATCGTGTATTTAATAAGAGAACTTTAGTAGTATAAGAGTCTATTCATGTTGTATTCATTGGTAACCTCCTTCCGAGGAATGATTCTTGTGATGACGATGATGTAGGAATCCTTGATGCCTTTGATGGAGGACAAACTTCAAAGGAGGATGAGATTCCAACAAAAGAAGAGAATACACAAGATCCACCTCTTGAAGCCTTAAAGGACTTGGCTCTTGAGGAAAAGGAAGTGAGCTACCCAAGGGAGTACAACTATGTCAAAGGTGGTGAAATCTTGGGTGATCCATCCAAGGAGGTAACTACTAGATCTTCTCTTAAACTCATTCATCATGTTGCTTTTATCTCATGCATAGAGCCTAAGAACATTAAAGAAGCATTAAAAGATGACTTTTGGATTATGGCTATGCAAGAAGAGTTAAATTAATTTGAGAGAAATAATGTTTGGACATTAGTTGAAATGCCTAGTAATCAATCTACTATAGGAACTAAATGGGTATTTATGAACAAACTAGATGAGAGTGGTAACATTGTGAGAAATAAACCTAGATTAGTTGCTCAAGGTTACACTCAAGAAAAGATAATAGATTTTGATGAAACTTATGCACCCGTAGCTAGAATGGAGGCCATTAGGATGTTTCTTGCATATGCATGTTATCATGATTTCAAGCTCTTTCAAATAGATGTTAAAAGTGCATTTTTAAATGGTTTTATAAATGAGGAAGTGTATGTGGAACAACCACCGGGTTTTGAAGATTCAAAATTTCCAAATCATGTTTTCAAACTCACTAAAGAACTTTATGGTTTAAAACAAGCTCCTAGAGCTTGGTATGAAAGACTTTCAAACTTTTTGATTGATAAAGGTTTTGAAAAAGGTAAGGCGGACACTACACTTTTCATAAAAAGGTATAAAATGACATCTTAGTAGTACAAATATATGTTGATGATATTATTTTAAGATCTACTAATGAATGTCATTGCAAAGAGTTTGCTAAGTTAATGCAAGGTGAATTCGAGATGAGCATGATGGGGGAGCTCTCATTCTTTTTGGGACTCCAAATCAAGCAAAGGAAGGATGACACCTTCATCAGTCAAGCAAAGTATATCAAGGATATGCTCAAGAAGTTTGGCTTGGAGAATGCAAAGCCTCAAGCCAAACCAATGAGCTCATCTACAAAGCTTGACAAAGATGAAGAAGGTAAGTGTGTTGACTCTAAGCTTTATCGCTCTATAATTTGATCTTTGCTTTACCTTACCGCAAGTAGACCGGATATTTTGTTTTGTGTTTTCTTGTGTGCTAGGTTTCAAGCTAGTCCTAGAGAGTCTCACCTTATAGCCGTTAAGAGAATCTTTAGGTACCTTAGAGATACTCCTTGTCTAGGTCTTTGGTACCCTAGAGACTCAACCTTCAACCTTCATGCTTATTCGGATGCGGATTATGGGGGGTGTAAAATCGATAGGAAGAGTACTTCGGGAACATGTCAATTCTTAGGTAGTATGATCATATCTCGGTTCTCTAAGAAACAAAATAGTGTAGCTCTATCTACCACTGAAGCCGAGTACATATCCTTAGGGAGTTGTTGTGCTCAAGTCCTTTGGATGAAGCAACAACTCTTAGATTATGGTATTAAAGTTGAAACCATACCACTTAAATGTGATAACACTAGTGTCATATGCTTAACAAAAAATCTCATCCAACACTCTAGAACCAAACATATAGAGATAAGGCATCATTTCATTAGAGATCATATCCTTAAGGAAGATGTTGTTATAGAGTACGTTGACAACTTAAACCAACTAGCGGACATTTTTACAAAGCCTTTGGATAAGGAGTGCTTTTGGTCCCTTAGGAGAGAGTTAGGTCTAACTAGCCTATCTTGACCTTTTAGGACCTTTTTTGTGCTTAAATTGCTTGTTTTCTTGAAAAATGTCATGTTTATGTGTTTCTACTCCTAATTTCATCCATGCAAATAGTTAGGGGAGTATGTTTTTATTTATACATGCCTATCTTGCTCATTCATGTCATTTATGCATTTAGGACTTCATGAAATTCATTTTTCTGCAATGTTAGAGCCTCATCTGCACTTCCAGGCCTAGGTGTATCGAAACAGGTCCAACTGTTTCGATACATGTGCTTAAAAAAGTGATCTATGAGTAGGGTGTTTCGAAACGCCTTAAAAGGGTTTTGAAACGATTTTGCCTCTCTCAAGGAGTGTATCGAAATGAGTTTCGATACGGGTCAACACGTGGGATTCGATACGGTCAAAGCCGTATCGGAACAGTCAACAAGACTCGAAATGTCAGTTAACGTTTCGGTACCCACGTTTTGAAACGATCGTGCCTGTTCTGAAACGGGTATGCGGACAACTTTAAATGGGTTCTTTAATGACAAAACCACTTTTAATTAAAACTCTACAAAAACCCTAAAAACCCTAACCCGATTTTCCCTATAAAAACCCTCTAAACCTCATTGTTTTTTATCAAATCTTGAGGGCTTTTACACACAAACTCAAGTCTAAGCAAGCCTTATCAATCTTGTGAAAGATTTTCCATTCATTCATCGAAAATCCCCATCTAAGGTATATTTTCTTCTTCTTTTTTTCTTTTTCTTTGATTTTATTCGATTTTTAGGTTAGAAAATCTCATTTTTGTATAGGTTATATGTTTTGCCTCTTGGGTTTTTCAAAACTTGTAAAAAAATTCAAAATCTTAAATTTTTCGGTTCGAATATATTATTTTTTACTCGTATGTTTTTCAGTTTTTCAAAAGTTGTTTTTCTCTTAAATTTTTTTAAAAATGTTTTTAAACCTAAATGGGATTTGTCATTGGATTGAATTGAGGATATTCATGCATACACTTTAATTTTAAAATTGCTTGCTTTATGTTTTTAGGATTTTTTTTCTCAATGGAAAACGCTAACAAGAAACGTAAGACGGGTCAAGCGAGTGAAGTTGTTGGTCAAGCCAATATCCATCCTAATCTCACCCAACTTTTTCTTAGAAGTCTTTGGACTCCAAAGATGAGGGATCGTTTAACTTATGTGAAGAATATTGATGTTCATCGCGAGCGTGTTGTTGATGTCCCATTCCTCGATTCCGAGTGTTTCGCCTTCCGCTATCTAGAGCATCTACAAGAATGGAACTTCATGGCTTTCTTGAACATACTAGACATTATCTAAAAGCACATGGTTCTCATCTTCTACTCAAATGCCTAGCTTATTGATAATTAAGATCACTCTGAAGTCATTGGCATTGAGTCATATCTCTTGGGGAAGAGTTTTGTTATCAACATCTCCTTTTTAGAGAATTGTCTTGGGCTCAAGAACGAAGGCATTGAGGATGAAACCCATTTTGGTGCTCAGATCGGTTCCGTGCTTTCTTTGGATGCTCATGATTGGTTCCTACACTTGATGATTTCATGGTTTATTCGCCCCTCTGGAGGTAAATTCTCTCATATTCGTCAAGTTGATTATTTCTGGCTTGAGTTCTTTCGCTGAGGAGAACGCCCAAATCTTGTCAAGATTATGTTCGCCGAAATGGTCAATAAGGTGAAGCTTCGTGAAACCGATGCTCTTAAATCCTTCACTTATGGGACTGTTTTAAGCTATATCTTTGGCATGCTCAACCTTGATTGCTCATATGACTCTCCGGAACCCCGTAAGCAAAAGATTGGTGAATCTTCTCTCCACAAGTTCGGGTTCCATTACACTCTTGGCCAATGGGAACGAGTTGATAGGCATGCTCCTTCACCTCAAGTTGAACCTCAACCTCAAGCTTCGGGTCCTAACAATGAAGCTCTTAAGGCTTTTCTCACCGAGCGGTTCAACTCAATAGATTCGGGTCTTGGTGCTATCAATAATCGTTTGCAATCTGTGGAGAACCGTCTCACCTCCCTTGAGAATCAACATCAACCAATTGACTTGTCATTCTCTACCTTCTATGGTCAATGGATGGCTTTTTGTCACTCTCAAGCTAAGAACGATGATGATTCCTCGGATGTTGATGGTGACGATGACGAGGCTTAGGGTCTTTATTGCATCGCATATTAGATTATCATATTAGGACTAAGTTTGCACCTCTATTTTATTTATGTTTTACGAACCTATGCTTTGATTGTTTTGTTTGGGATTAAGCTTTAAACTTTATTGCTTTAAGTTTTATGTTTGGATATTTGAATTATATGAATCTATATTATGTTTCTTATTTCTTTAACCTTGTTTCCTCTCTTGTTGAGCCTTGTTTATTATTCTTTTTTATCTAACAAAAAGGGGGAGAAGTAAGTAATATAAGAGCCAAAATTTGTTTTAAGTCATTTTTGAGTTTTGAAACTTGAATTTTAAATCATTTCAAAAACTTAAAAACCCATCTTAAATTGAGGGGAGTTAGAACGTCTTCAAAAATTCAAAACTCTTAAAAATTCTAACTTAGTTTTGTTATATCAAAAAGGGGGAGATTGTGAAACCGATAAATTGATTTTAATATAACTAAATAATTTAAGGACTAAATTGAAAAAGAGAAAACAAATTTTTAAGTCCTCAAACCTCTCTATATATTAAAAGAAAAATGGTTAAGTCAAAAACTCAACTTGTCAAAAGTTTTCTAAGTGTTTTTCAAGCCAAAACAGTGATTTTTGAGTCACCGTTTCGGAACGGCCATTGGGCGTTCCGGAACACTTTTGAAACTGTTAACCTCTGTTTCAAAACGGGTTTCGAAACGAATGAAGAACATCAGAATGGTTTGACCCGTTTCAATACGGTAGTATCGAAATGACCTCAAACGTTTCGAAACGGCATTCAAACTTGTTTTTAAAAATATGACCGTTGAAGTTTTTAACTGATTTTAAACTTGTCGTTAAGGCGTATCGAAACGCTTCCAAGCCGTTTAGATACAGGCTTTGACAGTGGCAAAGTGTTTCGAAACGAGTTTCAACACATATTTCCACAACCACGACCATGAACCAAACCGAACTGAGTCGGGCGGCCTAACGACGGGGGTGGCGTGCTCATGTGAGAGAGTTGTTTAACCACATTCAACTAGGGAGGGTAAGGAAGACTATTTAAATACCCATCTCATAGGATGTACCCTCCCTATGTGAGATATAACCAACAAAAACAACACATACATAACAAGTTAGATCATAAGTAGAATTCTAAAGACATAAACATGGGAGGGGAGTCAACGGGTAACAATAGAGAAACGAAACAAAAAACAATCCAAACGAAACACAAAGAACAAGGATAACAAATAAAACCTAACACATAAGCCAACAATAGAGGGAAATGCAAAAACTAACAAGATTGATAGAGGTCCGAGACAAGAAACAAGCCATCTATCTTATCTTCATAGAGCGTTGAAATAGATGCAGAGAGACAAACCATCCAAGTCATCACGTAATAGGTCATGAATCACAGATGAGAAGTGGTTAACAAAGGAGGAGATGCGTCGATGAATCTAGCCATTGGTCATCCGCTGGTGAAAACGACCAAATCAATCTGCACAACGAAACCCCAGACCATGAAACCCAACGAAATCTAGAAAAAGAAGAGGAAAACATAGGAAGAGAGGCGGAACTCTCCTTTCTTCCTGTAACCACTTTTTCGCCTCACAAGAGTAGTTTGAAACGTGACCTTGATCGTCAGAGAAGACCTCATCGAACAGATCAGCGGATGAACGGAACACACACCACAACAGGAAAAGTGGAAGTCAGATATAATGAAAGGAAGGAGAAATAGAGAGAAAAATTACATACCCATTTAAATAAAAATATTTTAGACTTTTTTCTTGAATTTCTGAATCCGCCACTACACTAGATTCTATCAAGCTTTGGTTCTACGTTAGCCTACATTCTCGTTTAAAGAACATAAAACTTTGTAGTTAAATTTTAGGATAAACTATGTCAGGTACCACCAAACTATTGGGATGACCTGTTTATACCACCAACTTTTCAATTGGTCCAAATTTGCCACCAAACTTTATTTTTTGACTCGTTTATACCATCGTGTCGTTAACTCTTTAACGGTGCAATGACTTGGATGTTGGACCAAAATGATGACGTTTTGGTGCCGCTATTTTGATACTAAAATGCCCAAAGGGGCGTTGTTTTGCTAGAAGAAAATATGAAAACTTATGCACCCAATGGGATTTGAACCTAAAACCTTTAGAATCAAAGGCAATTTCTTAACCACTAAGCTAACTTAACATCTTTATTTTATTTCTAGCACAAATAGTATATATTCCAAACTGCAGGTTATCATATAAATTATATTATCAATAATATCAAATATATAAATAAATAATATATTATTAAAAAAACTAAAAAACTAATTTTCAAAAAAAAACCCAAAATTTCCAAAATTGAAAAAAATAATGTAACACCCCAACATCCAGTCTAGTCAAAATTAGGTTCCGGTGATCAGAAATCCTACATTGATGAAGTTTAAATATTGTTCAGCTAGTTAATTATCGATATCGGATTCTAATTGAGCTAATATATTGTCATCGGACTTTATCGAATAATATTGAAATTTATTTAGTGACTAATCGGAGAAAATTGAAAGTTTGGGGTAAAGTTATAAAGTATTAAGAATTGAGGGACTAATCTCACGATTAGCCCCTTTTCCTTTATAAATTCCACACGTGGAATCACCGGGGGAGCTTCATTCAATTGAAGGAAAGCCATTTCAATTAAAAGCTAAGGAAATAGCTAAAATTTAGCTTACCCGATTACAAAGAGAAAGCTAGCACCATCTTTATATCATCATCATCTTCTTGGAAGCACACACCTCCATTGGAGAAAGTTTGGAGCTTCACTTTTTCTTCGTTTTATTGATATCGAATCGGGTAAGCTATATTCCTCAATCGGTTATTGGATTCCATAGATATATCGATCTTAATCTGAATCTAGGGTTTTGGCTATCTATGAATATCTCATAGTTGTCATCTATTTTGAAACTGAATATCGATTTTGATGTTGTTGTATTGATTTCGATATCGTAATATCGATCCTAATAGTCTTCTATTGATTTCCTAGCTCAAGAAGTTGATAAAAGGCATCCATCCTCTCCATCCCAAGCTAGGAACAAAGGGATTGTTATCTTAGAGCCTTGAAAGCTTCAGATCGTCAAGGTGAGTGTAGTCGGAGTCTCGGGATTAGGCGAAAAGCCTTCTCGAATCTCTTATTATTGTTTGAGACTATATCGCTAATATTAACATCGAAGAAATTGCATTGGATCATTAATCGGACACCATGGTAAGTGTCGGTAATATGTTATTGAACATCGGACATAGTTGTTGATATCGTAATTGAACATTGTCATTGATATAGTCATTGTCATCGAACTATTGTATAGAAATCATTGGACATTGATATTATCATCGGACCATGAAATATTGATAATGAGATATTTTTCATTGATAATATTGAAGTCATTGGTCATTGGAATACTTATTGATTATTGAAATGGAAATGAACACTGGAACCTTGGATTTGAATAGACATTGGATACAATTGGCATGACATAGAATTCATGAGCTCAATGTACGAATCAACTAACGGTCCTAAGGCTACAGCCTATATTGATTTGGCAAGGCGGAGGGATGTGTATTGATGTTGTTCATATTGGCGAGGCAGAAGAATTAGACCATTCATTGATTTGGCGAGATGTAGTAATTCGCGTATCCACTATCTTGATTCAATCCAAGGGTTAAGAATGAAGTAAATATGTTAAACATTGTATATTGTTGCATAGCATTGATATTGATGAGCATGGGATTATGAATGTAGATATATTGTTGTTCATATTGTTTATGACTACCTCACTAGGCAAGGTTTGCCTAACGTGTCTCATCTCATGCATTTTCAGGTTAAAAGATCGAGTGTCAGAGGATCGAATTGTCAAGGCAAGACAAGTCACTACAAGCCTTAAAGTAATGTATTTTGATATTAAGAACTCCTAGGAATGTGGCAAAGTAGTTGAACTAGTCAAATATGCCCATTTTGTTATGTTTGTGGTGTGCATATGTTGTAATATAGTTTATGGCTCTAAATGGCCTTTTTGGTTAGCTTAAAATGGCTGGAAATTGCATACTTAGCTCAAAAAGGTTAAAAACATAGTAAACATTTTTATATGGTCGTGAAACTCGTCTTGCTAGTAGTTTATACCACTGAAATGTTGTGCGTAAAGTTTTGTTGCATTTGGACATCGTCCGATAGGTCAAAATGATTAAATACCAGCAAAAATCTGTCATTACAAGTCAGGCCGTATCGAAACGGGTGATGGCGTTTCGATACGGGTAAGCATAATTTGGTCTGAGGAATAGGGTGTATCGAAACAGTTTATGGTTGTTTCGAAACATTTTGTCACTGGAATCCCTCGTTTCGATATGGGTTTATAATGTATCGAAATGGGTCAAAGTCAAAAAAAGTCAACCCGATTCGATACAGGGCATGTCGTATCGATACAGGTTAGAGGGTAAAGTTAGCATGAGTTGACCATCATTCACCCGTTTCGAAACAGCCCTAGGGTGTTTCGATATGGGGTTAGTTAAGTTAGTTAAAGGCTTATTAAAACAGATTATAAGTTTCACAGTTTAGTCACTGAATGTTGTAGGGTTAAACTGAATGAGTTAATGATCTCCAAATTGGATGAAATTTTGTAGATGTGACATTAATGTAGTGAATTCCAATATGGTAAAATCAATTATATTGAAGGACCCCTAGTTTGTCAAAATTACAAATTGATCCCTAAAACTTGTAATAGTTGCATTTTAGCCCTTGAATGATTAATCATTGCTTACTTGAGTAAATTGGACTGAGTATTTTGATGGTGATGATTCGTTGTTATGATGTGGTTGAAAATGTTAATAATAAAATGAAATTTTATTGCACTAATTTCTGTATTGATCATCGGTTTCGCCTTCCGACCCGGTTCTCGACCAGACCAGGAAGGGGTGTTACAAATAACCCCAAAATTACCAAAACATTAGATTCTAACCTATAAACCTTAAACCATAAACCCTAAAAAACTAAACCCATTAGTACCCAAAATGGATAAATTTGGGGTTTAAACTCTAGGTTTTTGGTGAACTTTTAAGTTTTTTTTTTTAATTTTATAAATTTCAATTTTTTTTAATCAGTTTTTAGTTTTTATATAATATATTATTTGTTTATTTATTTTAATATTACTTGCTTATGAATAAAATTTTTAGGGCTTAAGTGTTATAGTTTAGGATTAGGGTTTATGGGTTTAGAGTTTAAGGTTTTGTTAGATTTTGAAATTTTTAGAAATTTTGGGTTTTGAAAATTAGTCTTTTAATTTTTATAATAATACATTTATCTATTTATATATTTAATATTATTTATAATATAAAAATATTCATATATATTTATTTTATTTATTATTTATATATTAATACATGTATACTAATATATTTATATTAGAAATAATATATTTATATTATTTATATGATAAACTACATTTTAGAATATATGTTTTTTGTGCTGGAAACAAAATAAAGATGTTAAGTTGGCTTAGTGGTTAATAGGGGTGTCCAAAAGTACCCAGCCCGAACTACCCGACCCGTATACCCGCATACCCGATTAAAAATTACCGGGTATTTTTTAAAAAATTACCCAAATTTTCGGGTCGGGTTCCCGGCCCGTTATTTTTTCCGGTATCCGAGTCGGTCTCGGGTCAAAAAATTCTCCTTAATCGGGTACCCGACTACCTGATACTCGGTTTGTGTTTTTTTTAATTTATTCTTTTTATTATTTTATTGAAGCACACCATTTTGAGTTTTAAAACACATCTCATCTCATTCTTTCATTCAGATCAACTCTTACCACGATCCCCAAACCAAACTACATCAATCCCTAATTCATTCCTTCAAAATTTAAATCGTATCTCACTCTCTCATCTCTAGTCTCCATCGACGATCGGTTAGGCGACTCCATTAATCGACAATCTACTGCGACACTGCCCCTCTCTCCGTCATCACTCTCTGCCCAAAGGTTAGTCTATTTGTAATCTATCTATCTATCTACTCTAGTTTCCCCTCTTTTTCTTATTGGATGATTTGAGGTTGATTGTTTTGGTTGCGGAATTATATGTGGATATTATTGATTTTGAACTTTTAAATCAACATCTCAATACCCCATTTTTTAATCTTTGTTCATTCCTCCCAAGATATCATTTTTCAGATAAATTTGGGGTTTTTTAACATGCAATAGTAGGGTTACATGTTGTTTTGATTCAATATTTCATCTCAAGCCTGTCTGTTTAATGTCAAGTCAAGATTTAGAAAAGCTTAGATCAAAGTTACCTAATTTGGTTAATCCTTTGATTTAGGAATGAAATTGAATGATCAAAGTTGCCAACAGTTTCTTGGTTAAAAGAAGAAGAGAAAAATTACCAAATTGATCCATGTTATCTGCAACTTTGTCTTAGATATCATTTGTGAACTATTGACTTTTATGTTGCTCTATTTAACATGTTTAAGGCTCTTATGTTACCTAATTTGGTTAAAAGAAGTTTAACAAGTTACCTAATTTGGTTAATTCTTTGAATTATGAATGGAATCGAATGATCTAAGTTACCAACGGCTTCTTGGTTTAAAGAAGAGAAAACTACCAAATTGATCCATGTTATCTGCAACTTTGTATGTGCAACAGTATTTTGTATGTGCAGTAGAATTTTTTATTTGCAGATTTTGCTCATGTTGTTTATATTCTGTAGAATTTTAATTTTTCAATAGAATTATGTATGTGCAGCAAAATTTCCTATTTTTTATGTGTCGCGGAATTTTAATTTTTCAGAAGAATTTTGTATGTGCAGCAAAAAATTTTGTGCAGATTTTGTTTTTGTTTTTTATGTACATTAGAATTTTTTAACTCTTTTTTTTTCGGGTTATGTCGATGACTGGGGAAATGATAATTTTACGAGGATATCTTCCTCTGATGAATCACCTAAGTAACCTGAAAAGGTGACGGAGACTCCAACAAATGCAAAAAAACAAAAGGAAATGAAAGCATGCCGAAGCTACAAGTGAAAGTGGTAAACGAAAAAAACTGTTGTTTGGGATCATTTTAAAGAATTGAGGGTGATAAATATCATGTTGAATGTATTTATTGTTCTCAAAAGATATCTTGTGCATATAGTAATGGAACTAATGCTATGAAGCGTCACACTAGTCGGTGTAAGAAAGCCTATTTTAATATAAATACAAAACAAACAATCTTAGATTTTGAGTCTAAGACAAAGTGCGATGCTGATGGGACTATTGAAAAGTTTAGTGTTCCTAGATTATGGCATTTTGATCAAGATGAGATTAGAAAAGCACTTGCTAGGATGGTGATTGTTGATGAGTTGTCGTTTAGTTTTGTTGAACAGGAAAGATTTCGTCATTTCTGCAAGGTTGCAGTTCCTAGTTTTGTTCCTCTCTCATGCGCTACTATTACTAGAGATTGTCATGCTCTGTTTATTGAAAAAAGAAAGAAGTTGAAGAATTATTTTAGTAATCTATCTTCTAAGGTATGTATGACCACAAATACATGGACATTTGGCCAAAATTTTTCATATACGTGTCTTACTCCCCATTTCATTGATGCTAATTGGAAATTGTGTAAAATGATTATAAACTTTTATATAATTTTCTGTCAATCTCGGGAACTTATTGGTAGGGTTGTTGAAAAGTGTTTGCTAGAATGGAGTCTTAAAAGGATAATGACTATAACTGTTGATAATGCTAGTTCTAATGATCTAGCGATCAAGTATTTAAAGCAAATCCTTAACTTGTGGGATGGTAGTGTGTTGAATGTTGAATTTTTGCATATGAGATGTGATGCACGTATTTTTAATTTGGTTGTTAAAGATGGGTTGAGAGGTGTTAATATCTCATTTATAAGATTCTGTGCCGCTGTGAAATATGTGAGATCATCCCCTGCAAGGCTTCAAAAGTTTAAAGCTTGTGTTGAAGAGGAGAAAATAAATTAAAAATCTCTTATTTACATGGACAATGAAAAAGGGTGGAATTCTACCTTTTCCATGCTTAAAGTTCTTTGGTGTTTAGAAAGGCTTTCAAGAATCTGAAAACTAAGTATCTTCCTTACACAAAGGAGCTTCGAAAGGTTAGTGGTGCTCTTGATGATGAAGATTGGGATAAAATTGCATCTTGTTTGACTTTTCTTCAATTTTTTATGAGGCTACATTGAGTTTCTCTGGATCAAGATATGTGACTAGCAATACTTTTGTAGAGGAGATTTATGATATTGGGTATACAATCAATCGTTATGTTGATGACTTGAATGATGGGGTTAGGAGTATGGCACGTCAAATGAAATTGAAATTTGACAAGTATTGGACGAATGTCAATAATGTGAATGTATTGATGTTCATTGCTTTAGTTCGTTGTAACCCCCTCGTCCCGGTCTGGACGACTGACCGGTCCGAGTAGGCTACACGGGTAAACCGAAATGAAACCCGCTATGGCCCAATTTCGGTTAGCAACCCTAGAATATTTCTTTTTATTTATTATCTTGTCTAAAGGCATTCATACGTCCTATGCGTGACACGACAGCGGAGGGACAACGAGTGATGCAAACAACCAAGCAAACAATTTAAAAGAGTCCATTTTGTTTTATTTAGCAGACCTATCGATACTCTTGAAGAGGGTATCGATACGCCTTGACCAAGTCAATGATCCATAGTCAACGTAGGGAGACCGTATCGGTACACAGGATGATCGTACCGATACGCCCCTACTAGTCAACTTCTCACGGTCAACAATACAAGACCGTACCGATACACCCTAGACCCGTACCGATACGCCAAAATCTCGTCAAATTCTCAAATTTCCAGTGAGGCTTTGGCGTATCGATACACCCACGCGTATCGGCACGCTAGGCTTAAACTGAGCCCCAAAGTGCAAGACTGTATCGATACGGCCCTTGGGCGTACTGATACGCCCTGTACTGCAACACTCAAAAATGCAGTTAAGGACTCCAAACCACGACTCTAGATGCAATTTAAGACTCGTCTAGGCACAAGCAAGCATACATACGACATTTAACAACCAAGATTCAGCATACAAGGCATTCGAAATGGACGAGGACCATACATTCAAAGGATCCAAGCAATTACTCAAAAGGAGGCATACATAGCATTCATAAGGTTTCATGCTTTAGATAACCATACATAAAGCATTCATAGGTCAAGTTCATAGACTCTTAAACGCAAGCAATTAAGCAACAAAATAAGCATGGTTCTCAAACCACGACATAAAAGTATAACACTTCCAACCATAACATCAACAACTCACATGCTAGAAACAACAACAAAATCAACCTAAGGAGTTTGACACCAACTCCTACAAGTCTACACCCCCATCGTCTAGGCATTATTACAAATACGTAAATCATACTTGAGCTAATTTGAGAACTCCAAAGGCTCCTCCCTTGCCCACTTGCCTCCTGAACTCTAACGATACGCATGTTGGAAACAAAAGAGAGCGTAAGCTAACTAGCTTAGTGAGAGAAGCTCTACAATTCAACAAGCATGATATTTTCAAAACACGTTTCAAAATTGATAATAAAACAATGGATGCACGAATGATTATCACAACAAGACTACACATGGCTTGCACATGCACAACCAACATACACACGGTGGGACCATACATCACCGTTCGACTAGTAGTTTTCTGATGGGACCACTCATCATCTTACTCTACTACTAGTCATTACCGATGGGACCACTCATCACCGTAGTTTAGACAACCATCACGTGAGGCTCGACTTCTACACGACTACACAACAACAACGATGTAAAACAACTCGAGATGCACAAGACCACATCATATAACCATTCATCCACACATAACAAAGATATAGGAGTAGTAACTTACACTCGGGTTTAGGTGAACCCTCTAGGTCCCACCCAAACTCCCAAAAGTTCCATTTCGAAAACAAATCAAGGTTAGATATTTCTACTCACCGTTGCTACCCAAAAGAAGGCCGAAAACCAAGCTCAAGACTCCAAAATCACTGGATTCGTCCCCGAAGCTTCACAAACTAAATTCCTTGCTTCTAATCATCCCAACACAATCAAAACAACCTCAAATCAGTCCAAAATTCAATGTAGTCAACCCGGAACACAAACCAAGCACAAAACACGTGATTTCAACTAAAAACAAAACCCAAATTCCACATTCCCGAGCAGTCCCTAAGCACAACCTAAATCCAATGATTCCAACACTTAAATTACTCCCCAAAGGCCTCCAAAACAACCCTTACATATAGCCTAACCATTAACCATCAATTTTCCACTTTTAACACCCAAAACCCTCCAAAAACCCCCTCAAAACCCAAATTCGGGAAACTCCATAAAACCATGTAAAAATCTACTATGTTGGACCTCATAGATAGTAAACAACTCATATTTCATTAACAAATCAAAATATTTAGTTAAAGACAATAAAGATAGCATTTTTAAATCAAAAACCCCAAAACTTCAAATTTCAAAATCATGGACAAAAATGAAAACTAAAGGTATTAACTTGAATAGAATGATGAGGACAGGTCAAAAACGAGCTTACCTTTGAAAAATCTTCAAAAATGAGCAAGATATGAGATGGAATAGTAACCTTAAGAGAAAGGGGTTTTTGACGTTGGAAAAGGATGGAAGAGGAGAGAAGAAGATGAATAGTAGAGTGTTTGACAAAAGAGAGTGTTTATTTTAAAAGTTCCAAATAATTACCACTTTGCCATTAATGAATGGCTATCACCAAAAAATCCTAAAATCCATGAGATTTGGGTTCTAATTTAATTTCAAAATTGATCCAACATATAAAATGAATTTTTAAGACAAAAAAGGAAACTTGAAACATTATTTAAATATTATTTTCACCATACCCCCAAACCTGGGTGTTACAACTCTCCCCCGCTTAAGGAATTTTGTCCCCGAAATTACCTGACGGAAACAAATATGGAAACTGCTCAAGCATATTAGCTTTTCTCTCCCACGTGGCCTCTTCACGCCTCTATGTCTCCACAACACCTTGACCAATTCTATGGTCTTGCCACGCAACACCTTGCTATCAGAAGCAAGTATCTCAACCGGCTCTTCATTGTAAGACAAATCCGGATTCAACTCTATCTCCTCAACGGGCATAACATGGGATGGATCCGATCTATACCTCCTAAGCATCGACACATGAAAGACATCATAGATCTTTTCTAACTCTAAAGGCAATCTCAAACGGTAAGCTACTGGCCCAATCTGCTCAACTACCTCATAAGGTCCAATGAATCTTGGGCTTAACTTACCCTTCCTACCAAACCTCGTCACCTTCTTCCAAGGTGAGACTTTCAAAAACAATTTATCCCCCACGGAATACTCTACCTCTTTCCTCTTTAAGTCGGCGTAGGACTTATGTCAATCTGAAGGTACTTTCAGACGATCACATATCAAATTTACCTTCTCGGTGGTGCCCTTAAGCAAATCGGGCATCGGTACTAGCTTCTGTCCGGCTTCGGCCTAACAAATCGGAGTTCTACACTTCCTACCATACAAGGCCTCATATGGAGCCATCTGAATACTCAACTGAAAGCTGTTGTTATATGCAAACTCCACTAACTGTAGATGTTTCTCCCACGACCCCTAAAAATCAATGATACAACATCTCAACATGTCTTCCAACACCTGAATCACTCTCTCAGACTAACCATCTGACTGCGGATGATACGAAGTGCTGAAGTTCAACCAAGTACCCAAGGCTCGATGCAAACACTCCCAAAATCTAGTTGTAAACCTCAGATCTCGGTCTGGCACAATCGACTTCGGTACCCCATGTAGTCTCACTATCTCACGGATATACAGATCGGCCAACTTGTCTAATGTATAGGTGGTATGAACTGGTATGAAGTGGGCACACTTAGTAAACCTATCCACAATCACCCACACTGAATTCTTCTTCGAAGGAGTCAACGGTAGCCCCGACACAAAGTCCATGGTGATACGTCCCCACTTCCATTTCGGAATCTTCAACGGTTGTAACAATCCTGAGGGGAACTGATGCTTGGCCTTGACCCTCTGACAAACTATACACCTACTGACAAACTCGGCCACATCCTTCTTTAAACCAACCCAATAGTACTCTTCTTTTAACCCTCGATACATCTTCGTGCTACCCGGATGCATAGCAAAAGGACTATTATGAGCTTTATTCAAGATCGTACGCCTCAACTCGGCATCCTCCGGAACCACTATCCTATCCTTGTAACATAGGATCCCATTCTCACCAAAACAATACTTAGTAGGCCTATCTTCGGCTATGTCTTGCACGTGAGGTGCCAAAAACTCATCTCGCAAATGCTTCTCTCGAATTAACTGAACTAACGAAGGCTTAGCCTGGAGCTCAGCTATCAACCCACCATCCTTAGATACACTCAACCTCGCAAACATAGCTCGTAACTCAACGACCACTTTTCTACTCAAGGCATCGGCCACTATGTTTGCCTTGCCTGGATGGTACTCTATTGTGAGGTCATAATCCTTGAGTAGCTCTAACCACCTACGTTACATGAGGTTCAACTCCCTTTGAGACAACAAATACTTCAAACTCTTATGGTCGGTGTACACGGTGCACTTCTCACCAAAAATATGGTGTCTCCAAATCTTCAATGCGAACACCACTGCGGCTAGCTCTATGTCATGGGTGGGATAATTCTTCTCATGAACTTTCAACTGTCGCGAAGCATATACTACCACCTTACCTTCTTGCATAAGCACACAACCTAGCCCTACATAGGATGCATCACTGTAAATCACAAACTCTCTCCCCGGTTCAAGCTGAATCAAGATAGGAGCTTCGGTCAAAGCTTTCTTCAATTTCTCAAATGCTTCTTGTCTTGCATATGACCACTCATACGGTACATTCTTCTGTAGCAACATAGTCAACGGAGCCGCTATTTTAGAAAACCCCTCAACAAACCTTCTATAGTATCCCGCCAAACCTAGGAAACTGCAGATTTCTATCACTACTTCGGTTGTTTCCAATTCACTATAGCTTCTATCTTCTTGGAATCCATACTAATCCCACTAGTCGAGATCACGTGACCTAGAAAGACTACCTCCCTAATCCAAAACTCACATTTGCTTAGCTTGGCATACAACTGATTCTCAAGTAGGGTCTGAAGTACTAACCGCAAATGCTCATCATGCACCTCTTCGGTCCTAGAGTATACTAAGATGTCGTCTATGAACACCACCACGAACCTGTCCAAGAACTCATGAAACACATGGTTCATCATATCCATGAAGGCTGCCGGAACGTTAGTCAACCCAAAAGGCATCACCAAAAACTCATAGTGCCCATAACGTGTACGAAAGGCCGTCTTCGGTATGTCCACATCCTTTACCTTCAACTGGTAGTACCCGGACCTCAAGTCAATCTTCGAAAACACAGAAGCACCTCTCAACTAGTCTGCAAGTCATCTATCCTAGGTAAAGGGTATTTTTTCTTCACTATCACCTTATTCAACTGTCTATAATCTATACACATCCGCAAGCTACCATCTTTCTTTTTCACAAACAAGACCGGAGCACCACACGGAGAAATACTAGGCCTAATGAAGCCTCTATCAGTCAACTCCTGAAGCTGTGTCTTCAACTCTTTCAACTCTTTCGGAGCCATTCTATACGGAGCAATCAACACTGGTGCAGAATCAGAATACGTCTCAATAGCAAACTCAATTGCTCTGTCTAGAGGCAAACCCGGTAACTCTTCCGGAAAAACACTCGAAAAATCACATAATATTCTGATGTCCTAAGGTCTCGCCTCACTCATATTCGGGTTCATTACATAAGCCAAGTAAGCCTGACACCCCGAACTCAACAACCTCTGAGCTTCCAAAGCCAAAACCACATTGGACAAGAACCTGACATTCTCAGCAACTACCACAACCTCAAAGTCGTCGGTAAGCCTCAAGGAGACTCTCATGGTCTCGAAGTCAACCCTAGCTCTATGCTCTACAAGCCAATCCATGCCCAAAATCACATCAAAACCGTAAAAGGGTAACTCCATCATATCGACCGGAAATACGTGGCTCTGAACCATCAAGGGACACCTCCTATACACTTTCCTAACTACCACTGTATCACCAAAAGAGCTAGTGACATTTACACCTACCTCTAACCAATCACATGGTAACCCTAATGACCTTGCGTGCTCACCCAAAATATACGAATGTGTTGACCCCCGAATCTATCAAAGAAAGCAAACTCAGATATTGTAATGAGAAACTACCTACAATGACATTAGTGTCATTCCCAGCCTCTCACTGAGCATACACCCTATCCGGTCCTCCTCCCTCGGGCTGGACTGCTACTACATGAGCCAAGTTCCTCTGACCCTTATTCCTTGGCTGAAAGTTTCTGCGACCGCGCCCACGGCCTCTACGATGCTCAAAGCCTCTAGCTGGAGCCGGTCCGCCCCTAGCCGGGTGTGGACAGTTACGCCTCATGTGGTCTCGAGATCCACAGTTCCAACCCGGCCCAAAGGTACCCGCACATTCACCCTGGTGGCGTCTCCTACACCTATTGCACTCTGGTGTGTGCATAACAGCTCCTTGGCCCTGGTGGCTCTGACCATAGTTACCACCCCTAGGACTCGAATCGGGCTGGTACCTCCTATCCTTATGCCTCTTGGCATGATCTCTATCCCAGTTCCCATGTCTCTTTCTAGAATCGGATCCATTAGCACGTGCACTAGAGCCTAAGTTTTGCTCAATATCCTTAGCCTTAGAGACCAAAACATCGAACTCAGTGTAGTCAGAGGCAAGCATGTAGGTCTTCAAATCTCTGGTCAACCCATATCTGAAGCGCTCACACCGCTCCCTCTCATTAGGGACCAACTCTAGTGCATACTGGCTCAATCTCACAAACTGGACCTCGTACTCAGTCACGGTCTGGTTACCCTGAACAAAGGCCATAAACTCCCTCTTCTTTTCATCCAAGTACCGAACCCCAAGATACTTCCTCTTGAAAGCATTTCTGAAGAACTCCCACGTGATATCCACTTCGGCCATCCCCGAAGTAACAGTGGTCCACCAAGTATAAGTGTCCCCCTAAAGCAAGGAGACGATGCAACCCAACTTACGGGCATCTGAACACTCCATCTGGCCCAAGATGCGAGTAGTACTCTCAAGCCACCCCTCCGAACCCTCGGGAGTCAATCCACGAAACTCAACCGCTCCCAAGTTACGTAGCCTCTCTAGGGGTAATCCTGTCCCCGCACCCTGAGGTGGTGCTGCAGCTTGTGCGCTGGCCAAAGCTGTCTAAAATACCTCAGCTATAGTCTGAAGTAGCTAGGTCATGTCCGCGCCCGCTGGACCCTGACCCGCCCGAGCCCCAACACCTCCAACATTAGCCCCAGCCTGAGGCCCATTACCGTCACCTCCGACTTGAGAACCAGCCTGAGGCACATCGCCACCACCACCCACTCCATTACCACCGGTAGCAGGGAGATCATGAGGCTCACCTTCGGGTGCCTGGTCACCCGCTCTAGGTCGCCCCCTTGGTCTCAACATAGCAAAACAAGATCTAAAACAATAAACACACAACAAACAAGAAAAACGTTAGGTTAGCAAAAGGGCAAGGACTCCGGTTCTCAAGCTTGTCAAACCAAAACCATTTTCTTTTTATTTTTACAACAACGCCTAACAATGGGGACATTGGACCAACTCTTAAACAACAACAAGATCATTACAGCATGCATTCATACACCGTGCTAGCAACAGATTTCAAGCATACATGGAAAAACACTCACCGAGATACAACAACACATAACACATTAACTTACCTCACTTACCTGCCCGAGGTCTTGAAAACCTCAGGCTCTGATACCACTAAATGTAACCCCCTCGTCCTGGTCTGGACGACTGGCCGGCCGAGTAGGCTACACTGGGAAAACCGAAATGAAACCCGCTAGGGCCCCACTTCGGTTAGCAACCCTAGAAAATTTCTTTTTATTTATTATCTTGTCTAAACGAAATTCATACGTCCTATGCACGACATGACAGCGGAGGGACAACGAGCGATGCAAACAACCAAGCAAACAATTTAAAAGAGTCCATTTTGTTTTGTTTAGCAGGCCGTATAGATACTCTTGAAGAGGGTATCGATACGCCTTGATGAAGTCAACGACCCATAGTCAACGTAGGGAGACCGTATCGGTACACAGGTTGACTGTACCGATACACCCCCTACTAGTCAACTTCTCACGGTCAACGATACAAGACTGTACCGATACACCCTAGACCCGTACCGATACGCCAAAATCTCGTCAAATTCTTTGTTTTCCAGTGAGGCTTTGGCGTATCAATACGCCCACGCATATCGGTACGCTAAGCATAAACTGAGCCCCAAAGTGCAAGACCGTATCGATACGGCCTTTGGGCGTACCGATACGCCCTGCACTGCAACACTCAAAAATGCAGCTAAGGACTCCAAACCACAACTCTAGATGCAATTTAAGACTCGCCTAGGCACAAGCAAGCATACATACGACATTTAACAACCAAGATTCAGCATACAAGGCATTCGAAACGAACGAGGAACATACATTCAAAGGATCCAAGCAATTACTCAAAAGGAGGCATACATAGCATTCATAAGGTTTCATGCTTTAGACAACCATACATAAAGCATTCATAGGTCAAGTTCATAGACTCTTAAACGCAAGCAATTAAGCAACAAAATAAGCATGGTTCTCAAACCACGACATAAAAGTATAACACATCCAACCATAACATCAACAACTCACATGCTAGAAACAACAACAAAATCAACCAAAGGAGTTTGACACCAACTCCTACAAGTCTACACCCCCATCGTCTAGGCATTATTACAAATACGTAAATCATACTTGAGCTAATTTGAGAACTCCAAAGGCTCCTCCCTTGCCCACTTGCCTCTCGAACTCTAACGATTTGCATGTTGGAAACAAAAGAGAGCGTAAGCTAACTAGCTTAGTAAGAGAAGCTCTACAATTCAACAAGCATGTAGTTTTCAAAACATGTTTCAAAATTGATAATAAAACAATGGATGCACGAATGATTATCACAACAAGACTACACATGGCTTGCACATGCACAACCAACATACACACGGTGGGACCACACATCACCGTTCGACTAGTAGTTTTCCGATGGGACCACTCATCATCTTACTCTACTACTAGTCACTACCGGTGGGACCACTCATCACCGTAGTTTAGACAATCATCACGTGAGGGTCGACTTCTACACAACAACAACGATATAAAACAACTCGAGGTGCACAAGACCACATCATATAACCATTCATCCACACATAACAAAGATATAGGAGTAGTAACTTACACTCAGGTTTAGGTAAACCCTCTAGGTCCCACCAAATCCCCAAAAGTTCCATTTCGAAAACAAATCAAGGTTAGATATTTCTACTCATCGTTGCTACCCAAAAGAAGGCCGAAAACCAAGCTCAAGACTCCAAAATCTCTGGATTCGTCCCTGAAGCTTCGCCAACTAAATTCCTTGCTTCTAATCATCCCAACACAATCAAAACAACCTCAAATCAGTCCACAATTCAATGTAGTCAACTCGGAACACAAACAAAGCACAAAACACGTGATTTCAACTAAAAACAAAACCCAAATTCCACATTCCCGAGCAGCCCCTAAGCACAACCTAAATCCAATGATTCCAACACTTAAATTACTCTCAAAGGCCCCCCAAAACAACCCTTACATATAGCCTAACCATCAACCATCAATTTTCCACTTTTAACACCCCCAAAACTCAACCTAAAACCCTCCAAAAACCCCTCAAAACCCAAATTCGGGAAACTCCATAAAACCATGTAAAAATCTACTATGTTGGACCTCATAAATAGTAAACAACTCATATTTCATTAACAAATCAAAATCTTTAGTTAAAGACAATAAAGATAGCATTTTTAAATCAAAAACCCTAAAACTTCCAATTTCAAAATCATGGACAAAAATGAAAACTAAAGGTATTAACTTGAAGAGAATGACGAGGACATGTCAAAAACGAGCATACCTTTGAAAAATCTTCGAAAATGAGCAAGATATGAGATGGGATAGTAACCTTAAGAGAAAGGGGTTTTTGACGTTGGAAAAGGATGGAATAGGAGAGAAGAAGATGAATAGTAGAGTATTTGACAAAAGAGAGTGTTTATTTTAAAAGTTCCAAATAATTACCACTTTGCCATTAATGAATGGCTATCACCAAAAATCCTAAAATCCATGAGATTTGGGTTCTAATTTAATTTCAAAATTGATCCAACATATAAAATGAATTTTTAAGACAAAAAGGGAAACCTGAAACATTATTTAAATATTATTTTCACCCGACCCCCAAACTCGGGTGTTACATTCTTGATCCTATGCATAAGTTAAGATATGTTGAGTGGATCGTTTGTCTTTCTTATGATCCTAGCGATTCTTTTGACTTGTGTCAACGGATTAAAAGTACTTTGGCATCATTGTTTGATCTTTATGCTTCTTCGCATCCTTCGTCAACTCAAACGAGATCATGCTCTTTCGATCCTTATTCTAGTGGTCATAGTGGTGAGGGAGAAATAAAGAAGTTGAAGGGAACAAATTTGAGAAAGGTTTATGTGACCAAGATAGAATTAAATGATACTTCTGAAACAACAAGTGAGCTAGACAAATACTTGGGGAATAAATGTGTTCGTGATAATGATGGTTTTGATATCTTGACTTGGTGGTCTATGCAAACAAATAAATGTCCTATTATTATGAGCATGGCACATGATATACTAGCGATTTCGGTTTCTACCGTTGCTTCAGAGTCCGCTTTTAGCACGAGGGCATGTGTTCTTGATTCCTTCCGCACCTGTTTGACTCCTAGATTGGTGGAAGCTCTTGTTTGTACTCAAGATTAGATCTGTGCTTCTCATGACCCCATTATGATAGAGGAGAGCTTGCTAGCATTGGAAAATATGGAAGAAGGTTAGTTTTCAATTTTAAATTTATTATTTTTCATTTATAATATCTATTTATACTATTATTAATTTGTTATCGACTTATTGACATATATCTGAAATGTTTTATGTAGAAATGCAAGACTTGACTTTAGAGCAACCAACAATTATCATCGACGAGACAAATGAAGTTTTGGAGCAATGAAAAACATTTCTTTAGTTGCATTTTGATGACTTGAATGGTAGGGTTTTAGTTGCATTTTGATGACTTGAATGGTAGGTTTTTAGTTGCATTTTGTTTAAACTAATAAGTGTTATATTTGAATTATGCAATTTGAATTTTTAAACTTTGTGATGTTTGAATGATATAATTCAAATATTTGGATGATGCAATTTAATTTAGTGGTTTTATGGACTCACTACAACATTAAATTGTTGGTTTTACCGTTTACACAATACTAATATAGTAGTATTTGACAATTTGTTATGCTTAGCAAGAAAAACATATAATAATTAATTTCATACTTTTGTTTTTTGAATAAAATTTCATAATATTATTAGAAGTTAGAAATTAGAAGATAGTAGGGAAATTATAAATAACAAATGTTTGGAGATTTTATAATTTAAAAATTAAAAGACAGTAGTAGGCAACTCTCAAGAAAAAAACCAAACAGCAAGATCCCGACATATCAATTAATTTCACATAAAATGTAATTTGAATATTAAAAAAAATAAAATTAAAATTTTGGGTACCTTATTACCCGAATTACTGGGTACCCGAGTTTTATGGGTACCCGATTTGTATGGGTCGGGTAACGGGCTGAAGGTTTGATACCCAAAATTTCGGGTATTCAGAATTTTGGGTACCCAAATATGAACACCCATAGTGGTTAAGAGGTTACCTTTAATTCTAAAGATTCTAGGTTCAAATCCCATCGAGTTCATAATTTTTCATGTTTTTCTCCAGCAAAACGATGCCGTTTTGGGCAATTTAGTATCAAAATAGCGACACCAAAATGACGTCGTTTTGGTCTAGCATTCAAGTCATCGCGCGAATTAATGGCACGGTGGTATAAACGAGTCAAAAATAAAGTTTGGTGGCAAATTTAGACCAATTAAAAGGTTGGTGGTATAAACAGGTCACCCCCAATAATTTGATGGCACCTAACATATTGCTAAATTTATTGTTTTTTTTAATTTTTGGGTAAAATGGTATTTTAACCCCTGAAGTTGTTCCTCATTATCATTTTTGCACGTGAAGAATTTTTTGGTTCAATTTGGTCCCTAAAATTTTCAATTGTGGCGCACGCTACTCAACTTATTTTTCTGTTAGAAAATCTACGTGACATTCTAAGATCATGTCATGTGGCACATAATATATATTGAATATGTAAAATTTTAATATATATATATATATAAACATTAAAAAATCAAAACAACATTTGAATTTTTTTAATATTTAAAAAATTATCTCATTTTTTACTTTTATGAATTTTCTTGAAGGTTTTTAAAATTTAGGATAAAGTACACATACGGTCACTAAAATATATTCGAAAAAATAAAATGGTAATCAAACTTTCAAAAATAACAAAATGACAATTTAACTTTATGTTTTTTTTTTACAAAATGGTAATTGTGTCGTTAACCCCCATTAAAGAAGTGACATGGATGTTAAATTTTTGTATAATAGAACATTTAGTCCTTCATAGTTACACATTCAATCAATTTAGTCATAATTCGAAGAAATTTAATAAATTCAACCCTCATTTTTTTACATTTTGTTATAATTGAGTCCTAATTCTAAAAAAATTATAGCTAAGAACACACAGGCATATGAGTAATTAGGACTAAATTTAACCCTCAATTTTTACACTTTGTTATAAATTTAACGTTGTTCTTAGTTTTAAATTTTGTAGAATTAGTACTAAATTATAACAATGTGTAAAAATTAAGGGTTAAATTTAGGTTTAAATGAAAAATAGATACCTAAACTATACCACTTTTGAATTTTAGGTGCTTAAAGTATTTTTTTGTAAAAATAAGTGTCCAAAGTTTCAATCGTTATAATTTTAGGTGCCTCGTGTTAACTACCGTTAACTTTTTTAATTTATTTATTTTATTTCATTTTTTTAATTTCTTTTATTTTTTAAAACTTAATTTTTTAAAAATCTCTAAATTTCCAAAATTCACAAAAAATAGCTCCCAAAATATATATATATATATATATATATATATATATATATATATATATATATATATATATAAATGTATGAAATAAGAAAATGTGTAGTCAAGGGGTTTTGAACCCGCACCTCTTGGCATGGAGGACAATGGGCTTAACCATCTGTTCTAACGTAAGTCTTGGTTATGGTATAGTAAAATTTGGTTATATCATGTATCGATGAATATAATAATAATCAGACTAGATCCAACCACCCTTTTTTCCCCAAATTAAACGCACCAGTTGAATCTAAAAGAAATTAGACCTAAATTTTTAGCCTCTTCGAAACCTTTCATCTCCCCTACACCGGTGCCCGTTCCGATCTCCGTCACGGCGACGTCATGGCTGTCACCGCCGGTCTCATCTTGTCCTCCGCCTAACCCCGACCCCAGTCATGCTCTCCACTCGCGGCGAGCGGTTGCCATTCGTCGTGGAGATGGAGCTGAAGCTTCGTCGAACTCTCTTTAGTCGCCTCTGTTTTTCCTCCATTCCGGCCGCCTCCGTCGTCGGCAAGGCACGTCGATCGTGCTGGCGTGTTCAGCGTACGAAGGAGAGCGGAACCCACATGTCCGATCGTTGTTCCGACGCTGGGAGAGTCATCATCGGTGTTACGCGATTTTCCGACGAGATTTGGAATTTTGGAGTTTTTTTGGTAAGATTCTGACTTGTTTTCATGTTAGTGTGGTTTGGTTCAAGTGGTTAACCAAAGATTTGTCATTTTGGAGTTTTATGTGTTTAATTTTGTTAAGAGCTCTTTGGATAATGACTGAAATGTTAATTTGTGTATTTGAAGGTATGCAAGTATCTTGGTATTCGAAATGTCATGGGACATCCAGTCCGGATTCGAATGCGATCGAATGTAGTATCATGAGTCAACTAGTCCGGATGAAGTGTATTCGTGAACTCTTTTTAAGTCGAATCAGATATGAAAAATAAGTATGAGAATCAGTAAGATCAAAATATTCGGATAAGAATATTAATAGACCGGGAGTATCGAAAGTGCTAATAGTAATAAATAATACAGTTAAATCTGAAACTCCATCAATGGTGTCTAAGAACCAATGCTTAGAATGCGGAGTATGAGATGTTGGTTATGAAATTACGAAATTGCCCTTGGGTTATAAAAATGACTAAACTACCCCTCTAATAAAGAAATGACTCGAAATCTGCATTCTGTCTAACTAAGCAATTTTACTCCACCTAAGATGTATAATTTATTGGAAAGACTCCGGCACTTTTGTACAAATTCGTGTGATTCAAAACTTGGATTTTCCCCTGAACTCTGTATAACACATAAAGGTGAATCATCTGAGAATATCGTTGTAATCCTACGTCGATCCTTACGACAGTAACGAGCGAATTAATTGGAATAATTGTAATGACCAAAAAGACTGTAGTACCCTCGAGCACCTAAATGTCTAATTAATTGGAATGACGTTTATACCTTCAAGTTCAAAAATGAATGAATCGTCTGTAACGGTTAGAGGGATTAAGACGACTTAATCTCTACCGAGTACGTGAATGATGAAGATACCAAATGGTAATTCAGAAAAAAGAATGGTGGCTTTATCCCAAATTTCCAAAATGACCAAAATACCCCTTTCAGTCAAATAGGTGGTTATACACCCAATGAAAACCTAGAATTTTCTAATAAGAGTTAAATGGCTAAAGTGCCCCTAAGTGTGTTAAGAAAAACGATTCGTGTATGCCTATCGCTTACCATACCAAGGTAAGGTGGGAATATTTGCAAGGATTATATGCTTGATTACTCAAAGCTAAACCTTATAGTAAAGTATGAAGGCGACCGTTCAGATATACAATTCAGCCGGTGTTAAGTTTTGATACACGCAAATTATTCACATCTGAATGTTAGTAAGTATTGTAAAGTTGGGATATGCCGCATTAAACACCTTTTAGAGGATTGATAAACTGTTAGAGCCCCTGAGAATTATAATCGTCGTTCTGTTATGATTGTGTTATATTTGAAAAAAAATCATGATAGTTAAATAACTAAAATGTTATGTTAGCCTAAATGATTAGAGCATCCCTGGAATTACCTGATAACTTAGAAGACATTGATATAGAAATACTTGAATGTCCGGTTAGAAAACTAATGAGCAAACAAGATACCTGAGTTATGTGAACCATTGCTTATTCAATGTTGGTATAATTACCAAAATGCCCATGAACGTCGAAATGACCATAATACCCTTGTGAGCTTAAATGATTAAATCGTTCACGATATATATGAATCTAAAGAGCATGATGTATGAACTCCTAGAATATCTTATTCGAGCCAAAAGTTCAATGTGCCTCATTCTGTAAATATCAGGTATCTCTGAGAAATAAAATTTGTTTTGTCTAGTGTGTTCCACGTGTGTTGCATTCTGTTGTGTATATATGTATGTATATATATATATATATATATGTGTGTGTGTGTGTGTGTGTGTGTGTGTGTGTGGATTATGATTATGTGATGATTGTCTAATCATGATATATGATGCACTTTGAGTTGAAAAACATGTTTATCTGATAGGGTGTGAAATCTAAAAGTATGAATGATTCTGTTTGAGAAGCATGATTATATCTGTTGAAAAAGTCTTGTATGCGCAATATGATTGAGATTATATTCTGGTATGTTCTGAACTTATGATATCTGAATCCCTGTATAATGGATATGCTATATACTTTGTTGACTGAAATCTGATGATAATGTGTTATAATCTGAACTATTCTGCTTGGGGATACTCCCGGGATATGATTGAAGTGTCTGTCACAGCCCTGATCCAGTTGTTATGTTAAGCTCTTACGCCTAATGGGCTTAGGGTAAGCTTTCTGTTCAGGCTCCTAGACCCGTTTTGTTCAGGCTCCTATACCTACGGGTGTAGGGCAAGCCTTCTGTTCTGGCTTCTATACTTACGGGTCTAGGGTAAGCCTTCTGTATGCAGTTCATGGGGAATTGCATTCTGGTGTAAGGTTGGAGGGTAGTAAATTTATGTATGAACTCGAACATTTGCATTTAACTGTTATGTGTTCATATGAGGCGAATGATATATACCTATGCATGTTTGATCTGCAATTTATGGAACACACTAGGCTTCTTGAATTCAACTTCATCAATCTGTCACCATGTTGATTCTCTGAACAATAAGATATCTCTTAATACTCAGTAATGTAGGAAGAACAAACCTTGTTGTCCTCAAGTATAGTGCATTACTAAAATAGTGAATCATAAATGAAAATAACTACTGTCTGGAACATCATAATAATGTTATGCTTCACCATATATCTGCATGTGCTTATAGCATCTTCTGGTAGTTTTGTATTACTGAGCATTCTCAAGCTCATGTTGTTTTTACCATCTTAGGATAAAAAGTCAGTCAAGTTGCACCTATCATCATCGGTATGGGAGTTCTTCGGCTTGGCATGGAGTGTGGTATCTGTGTAACTAGGGGCATGTGTGTCGTGTTTTGTATTCGGTTAAATGAGTCTGAAACTTATTTTCGCAACTTGTATTATAATTGTTTTATTGTTTTAAATGATTTCTAAATTTTTATTTTAAATCGTAAATTTGATTTAGGATCTTTAAGGTTTAATGGTATGTTTATTTGAAATTTGTCATGGGTTGCTTCGGTGACCCTAATGTAACTTTCTAAGATCCGTGGTAACGCATAGGCGGGTCTAGGGGGTTACACCTCGTCGCCGGAAATAGACCGAAGTCGTGCAAAACGCCGGACGAAGGCCGAAATATTCAAAAAAATCATTCGAACGATTTGCGACGAGCGGCGGCTGAACGACGACGACTGGTGTATGGGTGCTTGGGAGAGGGGAGTACACTCCATTCCGTCCCCGGAATCGTGGCCAACGACGGCGGGAGTGGTCGGATTGAGGGATTTAGGAATTTATGAAATTGAGGATTTTTTGGAATTTCTGGAATTTAGGGGATTTTTTGAAAATTTTAATTTTTTAATTTATTTTAAATAGTTTAAAAAATAAAAATAATAAAAACCTGCCACGTGTCACATTATAATTGGCTAACAAGTTTGTTTTAACGGCCATTAACACCAAGGCACCTAAAATTGTAACGGTTGAAACTTTAGGCGCCTATTTTTACAAAAAAAATACTTTAGGCACCTAAAGTTCAAAAAAGGTATACTTTAGGCACATATTTTTCATTTAAGCCTTAAATTTATTGAATTTCTTCGAATTATGGCTAGATTAATTGAATGTGTAACTATTGAGGACTAAATGTGCTATTATACAAAAAAATAATAGCCATGTCATTATTTTAACTGAGGTTAACGGCACAGTTACCATTTTGTAGCAAAACATAAAGTTTAATTGTCATTTTGTCATTTTTGAAAGTTTAGTTACCATTTTGTTTTTTCAAGTATAGTTTAGTGACTATTTGTGTACTTTATCCTAAAATTTAATATATATTATATGTAATGTAACACGTTCCTAGAGTGTCACTTGATATTTTTTTTACAAATGAACATATATATGTATAGAAATTGAAAAGTTGAGGGCTAAATTAAAACTAAAAGTTTCGTCAAATACTAAAATGATATGAGGTACAACTTCAAAGGTAAAAATACTATTTAATCTTATTTTTAATCTAATTATTCTAACATAATTGTGATATTTATAATTTAATCATCTTTTAATTAGGATAAAATATTTAAAAATTCTTAAACTTTAGCTTGATTATTAGAATCATCGTCACATTAATTTTGACATTTTTCCTTTGTTTACTCTGTTTTCTTTACATTAGATAATGATGTTTTTTCAAGATTTATAAATTCAGTTTATACATTATTTTCTTTTGGTAAAAATAGGGATACGCACATAGGCCTCGTTAAAAACCTCTCTAAACTTAAGTGGAGGAAAAGTGTACCCATGATTGTATTACAAGATGGAGGTTAAAAACCAAAAATCTAAGAGAAAAACCAAGATAACTAAAGCAATAAGGAATCAAAAACAAGCTAAGGACACAACTAGACAACATGCATGTGCTATGGTGGCCAACTAATCTCCAGGTAAGTCAAGAACAATGATCGAGTCCGCCTGTAACATCTCATCCACGCAAGGAGGAGCTGAATGGAAAATCTGTACCGAGAGTGACGTGGGATCATGCATCTTGGCAAGGGTATCCGCCACCATGTTATCAGATCGTATAACATGCTGAAAACGGATAGTCCAAGCCCGTGATTGCATCATACATATATTTTCCAGCAAAGCACCATCCATGAGGTCTTGCCGATAATCCAAAATCAATGATAGGGCCTCGAGGCTATCCATCTCGAAGATGAGGTTGCACCATCCCCCATTCCATGCACATAACATACCCTGAAACACGCCCCAAATCTCTGCCATGATAAGGGATCATATAACTAAAGATTTGCTAAAACCCAAAAGCCATTGCCCCGTGTAGTTGCGCAGCACCACCCCCCACGCGGCACGGTTCTCACCAATCGAGCAGGCCCCATCCGTATTCATATTGACCTACTCGGATTCAGGAGGAAACCATTTGGGGGAATTGTGAATTGCAGACTTTCCATGGAAAAACCCCAGTTTCAAAGTGCGATCAGCAACACATTGTAGTTGCACCAATCTCAAACTGCGACATAAGATGGATTCCAATTCATCTAGGGGGTTATCAAAAACCATAGCATTCCTTTGGAGCCAAAGGTTCCAAATAATTGTGCCAAAAAGGATGTCCCAATCTTCCGTGTTTTGCACAAATAGTTTTGGATTAGCAAGGTTAATTTGAAACCAACTCTTGATGTCGCAGTTAAGAGAAACTCAAGTTTATCCGAGCGAATTAATTGGCGCCATACTAAGTACGCCAGTGGACAAAAATGGAGAGCGTGGTCAATATCTTCAATATCTACCTAACAAAGAGGGCAACGACTATACTGTGCAAAGTCGTTTAAACCTTTCGGCATTGGTCATCAACTTACCACAACAAATTAACCACATGAAAATTTTAATTCGTTGGATTCCCCTAAATTTATGAACAAGTCCCCAAACCTTATCAGAATCCTCAACATTGGACGCCATTTGCACTGAGTACGCGGATTTAACTGAAGATGGCCCTTTTAAAGCCGCGACATGCAACAACACATGTGATGGTAAAAGGTGTTGAAATAATGGCCACAACCAGTTCCCATGATCATCAGAAATGCTCGCCACTAACGTAGTAACCAGCTGGGCATAAGATGGGGTCGTGACATAGGCAACCAACGGGCCAAGAGCTGGGATCCAATTGTCAAACCAAAAGTCAACATGGGTACAATTTCCAACGATCCAAATCACATTATTACGGACCATTTCTCATAAAACACTAAGGCCCTTCTAGAGGTGTGAGCAATTTTGATTACACAAAGATGGCGGGAGTGTCTCAAGACATTTGTACTTTGTGCGTGAGAAACGTACCCATAGTGCATTTGGTTTAGCTGCCAATTGGAACGCCAATTTCATGAGGAAAACCTTTTTTTGAGCAGCAAGCTTTCGAAATCCAAGACCTCCCTGAGATAAAGGTTGGTATACAACCTCCCAGCGAACAAGATGGACACCCTCACGATCTGAAGTGATACCCAAATGAATCGATGAAATAACTGTTCTAAGCATATAGATTTCAGTAGAAGAGTGGACTATATAGTGTATGAAGGAATAGCCGCCAGAACTGACTTAGCTAGCGTGATACGTTCGGCCAAATATAGAGATTTCGCTTTCCAACAACTAAGCTTCCGTTGCACCATCTGCACCAAGTACTGATAAGTTGCGGTAGTTACACGCTGATGAATAAGTGAAACCCCTAGATATTTTCTGAGATCTGAAACTTCCGAAAAACCCAAGAAAACACTAATCGACTGACGAACCTTCCAAATAACATTCTTCGGAAAAAAAAAATTAGTCTTGGCGATACTAACTTTATGTCCCGAACAAGAGTAGAAAGCCTCGAGAGTAGACTGAATAAGATTTGCCTGCTCAATTGAAGCTTCGGCAAAAAGGACAAGATCGTCGGCAAAGAAAAGGTGAGAAATACTCGGGCCCGCTTTAGAAGAACGAAACGGTTTCCAGAGACCAGACATCACCGAACTTTGAACCAAATGTGAAAACCTTTCCATGCATAAGACAAACAGATACGGGGACAAAGGGTCGCCCTGACAAAAACCCCGAGATGGAGCAAAAGCCTCAATCGTTGAACCATTCCATAAGATTTGAATAGTAGCAGAAGAGATGCAATTTATAATAAGGCATCAAAGAGAGTCGAGAATACCAAGATCCAGCAGAGTGCCGTCAACGAAACTCCATTCAAGCCGATCATATGCCTTTTCAAGGTCAATTTTAATAGCCATCCATCCTTTACGACTAGTCTTGTGCCGCATCGAATGAATTACGTATTGTGTGATGACAATATTATCTATAATGGATCTACCCGGAACAAAAGCTCGTTTGGTTCTCAGAAATCCAATCGGGTAAATAAGGTTTCAGGTGACTCACTATAATCTTTGTGATCACCTTATACATAACATTGCACAAACCGATAGGCCGGAATTGGGAAATTTTAACTGGTAACTCCACCTTAGGCAAGAGGACAAGAAGTGTTTTGTTCAAATCTATCGGGATCAGATCAAAAGTGAATATTTGTCTAATATACTGGATAACAGATGCCCCCACAATAGACCAATTTTTCTGAAAGAAAGCAGCATGAAGCCCATCTATACCTGGTGCCTTGAAAGGACCAATCACAAAGACCGCATCAAGTATCTCCTCATAAGAAATCGACAAGCTCAACATGTAATTAATTTCAATGCTCATCGCCGGAAAACAGCCCAGTAATCCCCATGCATGTCCATCAACACCGGACGTGGAAAATAAGGACATGAAAAAAGTTTGAGCCATGTCCGTAAGTTCCTCAGGATCTGAACACCAGGAATCATCATCACGATGTAGTGCAGAAATAGTGTTCCTTTTACGCCTTGCCATTGTCGAAGCATGGAAATAACGTGTGTTTCTATCGCTAAGTGAGATCCATTTTGCGCAAGCCTTTTTTCGTCATAGGTTTTCCTCTTGTTCAAGAACCACCTCTAAATCTTTGTGCAAGGATTGCGCTAGTTGAACTAATGAATTTGAGTGTCGCACAAGTAGCGCCTTGTCCATACCCCGAATACGAGCCAAAATACGTCGCTTCTGCTGACCAATGTGACCAAAAACCTCAGTATTCCAGAGTTTCACCCCAACAATAAATTCAAAGATGTTCTGCTCAAAATTTGCATGAATATGCCAAACAGATCGCACAAAATCCTGGAAATGAGGGTGGGATTACCAAGCGGCCAGATATCGGAAAGGGCGATGGGAATCATTATAGGTTGCGTCCTCTAGGGATAACAACAAAGGACGGTGATCCGAGCCCAAACGATCAAGATGATTGATTGATGGATTTGCAGAACGGGTGAACCAAGCAGAATTTCCTAAGCACCTATCCAATCTTTGATGAAGATTCCCTTGTGACCAAGTAAACGATGGACCAATATAACCCAGATCTACGAGGCCGCTCTAAAAAATAAAGTCTGCAAAAAGTCGACTACCACTTCCCCCGGTGCATATACCCCCTGACGTTCCTCAAAATTCAAAATGGCGTTAAAATCTCCCTCAAGCACCCAAGGTGTAGATATGCCCGGATCAAGATCCTGAAGATGACGCCAAAGTCCCTTCTTTTTTAGTTTTTTGGGGACTTGCGTAGACAGCCGTAAATTGAACCCAACATGACGGGGAAACAAGACACATCTTACCATTCATAAACTGATTTGATATGTGCAAGATCTCAACCACGACCGAATCATCCCAAAGGAACCAATTACCTCCATTGAAACCATGAGACTCAACCCTGAACGAGTTAGGAAACCACAGCTTAGTAATCACTCGATCAGCCGCGATCCCACTTACACGTGATTCAAATAAAGAAACCAAACTTGGGTGGTTTTCCCGGACGAAAGACCTAAAATGCCTCCGGAAAGGAATACTAGCTGCGCCTTGGCAGTTCTAAAACATTATTTTAAACATAAGAAAATAGGGATACGGTAGGAACAACATACCAGCGGAACCTAGATGGTTTCCCCATAGCCACGGCCATCACGAACAATTGCCTCAATCATACCATTCAAGCTAGATATCTCAACCATCTCATCCTTATGCAAAGAATGGTTTTTGGTTACAGCTAAGCGATCATCAAGTAGGTCACCTTTGGGGGTTGAAGCATCTTGGTGAATGTTCACCAAGTGACCATCCACATTACGAATCCATTCCCCTAGAATTGGCCATTGCAAGCTCCGAACCTCATTCGATTTACGAACTTTCAACCTCAACGCTAAGTTTTCCTTGTTTGGTTTACTTCCCGTCGACCTTGATTTGCCAATTTTGACCTCAGTAGATCCTTGTACTCCCATGCCTTTTTCCAGAATACTAACAGCCGCGTGAACACGACTAGTTGTTGCCTGTTTTAAAACCGGCGCATGAGCCACGACTGTTGTGGGTTCTCCATCAACCATGGGCACTGCCACAATTTCCTGTACCGCATGACGAGCACCGTTCTTCTTCTTTTCCGGGTTCGAAGCAAGATAAGATGTGTTTTTAACAAACGATTGTTTCCCACTTGGCCCACCCTTCAAGACTTGCGGGGAGTAGCTCGAACGAGATTCCCACGATTGTTTCTTCGAACCATCATGATTTCTAGAAGTAGTGTCTATACCCTGAAGGATATCACCTTCCTCCAAAACCGAGAATCTAGAGACCGACTTGCTGTCCGTGGCCGGCTTAGGAGCTTGAGAGCGACTTGTTGTAGCACTTGGGTGAGGCCTCCTATTAGTCGCTACCATCCAAGGACCATAAGGGGTCCACGATGAAGGTTCCTGTTCCACCGCGCTTTCAGGGATATTCAGACCCATGTCCTTTTCCACCATCGTGTACTTACAAAGGGAAAGACACCCTTCTTTCGCATGGCCATATACTCCACACTCAAAGCAAATCTGTTGTAAGCCTTTATACTCAAGTTTCTGAATAAAACCATCAATACCAATGCACGGAAGTAAAGATTTATTCAAATCTACAATAATAGCAAGGCGAGCGAATTTGTCACGCTCCCCTTCTTGTGTGTTATAATCCACACGCACAACCTAACTAATATGTCCAGCCAATCTGCGAAAAAGAGCCTTTGTATAATATCTATAGGGCAGCCCTGGTAAACGAACCCAGACGATAACCTGAGATGGAAAATTTTCAGCCGTAGAAAATGATCTGCTCCAGGGTTGGACAGTTAGATAGCTACCGAAGATAGTCCAAGGGCCATCCGTGGGGACTTTGGTGTAATCTTCTTCATGAGCAAACTTCACTAAGAAGTAATTATTATCAAGATCAATCAATTGGATATCCCCCCGCAGAGTCCATAGGCTATGGAGGCGAGACCACAGAGTCTTGAAACCAATGGACCGTCCGAGAAGGCGAACAATTAACGCATTCTTCATATTCCATTCAATCTGATCATGGACCCGGTTCGAGAATTTGATACGAGGAAAAGGGCCAGATTCATCGACCAAAACATCCTCATAAAGGACAATTACCTTATCCTCAGTCCACTTGGGACCTAGGGATTTAACATCCTTCCCTTTATCCAAGACTTTACTGGCGTAAGTCGCCTTCGGATTTGTAGCAGTGTTAGCCGACGACTCCATCGTTGTAGCCGGCAACTCCATCGCTGTAACCGGATGTTCAGATTGCTCTTGGGAGGTTGGAACCACGAGCACATCCGTCTCCATTAGGTTCGCATGGTTCTCCAAGGTGACGCCCTCACATACCTTGTTCATCTTCGCACAACGTTGATCCTCCACCACTAAAGGGGAGCCAGGTCTTTTCAGTGATGGCACAACGTCAACCATGGGAATGTGTTCTGGCGGGCGGCTGCCCGGGCTGTCATACGGCCATGGTCGATTGACAAGAGGCGCGTTAGGGTTAGGGTTAGCAGAGAGAGACATATTGCAGAATATTATACCTCTATAAACCACTATATATATATATATATATATATATATATATGGGATGGGATCAAGTTACATGGTGTAAAACTCATTTAGTTTTACACCAATCTATGACCATTGGATGAGTGAAATGTATGGATGAGATTAACAGTAAAAAATGTGAAGATTATCACTTGGGAAAAAAAGATAAGGAAATAATCTGGGCCATTAATTACCATCATCCAACGGTCCAAAAATAGTGTAAAAGTAATTGAGTTTTACACAGTGTAAGTTGATCCTAACCCTATATATATATATATATATATATATATATATAAAATTTCGGAGTCGATGCTTTTGAAACGGGAAAACTCGTTGGCAACGAAGGGTCCCAACGACACCAATGTCGACAAAACCAGGGGAGAAGACGACGACAGCAGCAAATAATTTATCATCATTTTAATTTATCAATGGTAATCCTACAGTTGCTGAAGCCAACATAAATCTGCTTAGCTTACCGATTTAATTTCACAGGCTTTCTTATGGCATTTGAAACACATTGACAGATTCATTCGAATTCGATTCGACCGATTTAATTTTTTATTTATATCTTTTATAATTAACTATTTTAATAGTTGGTTTTCGAAAACATAACATACGAAAGAGTTTAATTGATTTTTTTTCGGATACAAATTTAACACTGAATTATTCAGTTCCGCTTGCAGAGGACGAAACGAGACAAAGTCATGGTGTCCATGTATTTTACCACATTTTCGGAATTTATTTCCTATTTAATACTCAACAACTCCTAACGTAAGCAACAATATTAATATATTGATGGATCATCGGGTTTATTAGGTAGACCGACAAAAGGGTCCGCCATCAACTTAGAACCGTATAATTTGTCTTTAAAAAGCACCAATAATTGCTCACTTTTTTATGAATATTTCAACAATTATATATTTTTATGTATAAAAAAAATCGATTTTATGATTTTTAGTTTATGAACCTTAAACTTTTGATTGAAATATAAAGGACTAAAAATCTAGTGACATTTTATAATAAAAAAAATTAATGTTATTTTTATAAACCTTAAACCTAATTGATTAACTAATTGAGCATTGTATAAAAACAATTAATGTTATTTAAAAAAATCTACTGACATTTTTTCTTTTCAAAATTTTTTAAATATTATTTCAATTTTTATTTTTTTATTCTCAAACTTCTAATTATTTGATAACTTTTCATATTTTTTCGATTTTCATTTTTTACCCACGTAAACATCTTTAATTAGTATTTAAATTAAACCAGAAAAAAACCTGATTTTTTTCTGAAATTAAATTATATATACATAAAAAAACTGCATAAGCTTACCTGAAATAAAATTAATTTCATAATTTATTTTGTGTGATTTATATTTATTTAAACTAGGCGTCGTATTTAGTGCTAGATTCTCAATTAAGAAAATTTAGTTTAGTAAATACACAGAATCAGATAATCACAATTCCCAACAACAGAAAATCCAAGAAAACTGGAAACAAATACCTAAAAACTCAGGCCTTTTTCTGCTTGGTTGGTGGCGGCGGCGACACCATGAATCTGAAAACCCAAGCGCCCATAGCCGCCCCAATCAAAGCCCCAATCCAATAAACATAATACAGTTCCCATGAATTATGACGGTTGTTCACATACGCCCACCCGAAAGCACTCGCCGGATTCATCGGAGCTCCCGTGAATTTGGCTCCCGTTATCACCAAAATCGCCGTCGTTACCGACACTAGCCACTGCTTTACAAGGTTGTTCTTCGGACCCTTGAATATTATCATCAACAAAGCAAAGCTTCGCACGAATGTGAACACTCCTTCAGCGACGGCGCCGGTGTGTAAATCCACTTTCAGGGAAGGACCGGTCAGGTTCTGGCTGTATTGTATCGGGATGAACTCTAGAGCCGCTTTGACTCCGGCGACTCCGCCAGCGGCCTGGGCCGGGAAGCGGACTGCCATGGAAAGGAAGGAGGCGTTTTTCCCGAGGCCGGCGGCGTGGAAAGTGAGGGAAGCGGCGGGGTTGAAGCTGGCGCCGCCGAAGATTTCGCCGATGGCGGAGAAGGTTATGACCAGAATGCTGACCAAGACTGTGGAGATGAAGAGAGCCGCCAGAGGCAGCGTTTGGACGCCGAGGAGGGTGGCTATTTGGGCGGTGAAGATCTTTAGAACAGGCATGGAAAATACCCACATGGAGGTTAACAAGGCGTCTCCGATGGCTACCTTGATCACTCCCATGGCGGCGGCTGATTTTGAGCTCTGTTAACCTTCACCTTTATTTTTGTTGCTTTCTCAAGAAAGAGGAAGAAAATAATCAAATACCAAAACTCACTGCCAAATATGATTTTTATAGATGAAGAAAATAGTTATTAAAATTAAAGTTTATTTTTAAAATTTATAAAGAAAAAATATATAAGATTTTAAGTTTTTTTTAATATGTAAATATATAATGAAATATATATTAAATTACTTTCACAAAAAGGAGAGAGATATACTCCATAAATAAGCAAGTTGGCTTCAACTTGTTTGAAAACAAACAAAGTAGTATGAGGTCAGTGAATCATAATATGATATGGTGCTGATTGCTGAACTTGTCATTGATGAAGCCGGACAGTACGTTGCCATATCACTACCATATATATAGATAGGGGTTCATTATTTGGTCAAAATCAAATTAATTGATCTAACTAAAATTTAGTTTAATTAATTAGTCGGTTAATAGTTAAAGTTTTTTTTAAAAAAATAATGATCCGTTAATTCAATTTGAAACTAGTTAATTAACCAAGTCAATCAAAAATTTATTATATAGTTAATCTATTTTTAATTTTAAGCCCAGATTCCAACAATGACCTATAATATTTAAACTCAAGATTTATATTTTAATCTCATTTTTAAGTTCAACCCAAAAGAAACAAAATTAAACTGTTATTTTGAATCAAAACTAAAATAATTATTAAAAAATTGGTTAGTTTGAAAACCGACCGAATTAACTAAACTTAATTCAATTCGATTAATGATTTAAAAAAAATAGTTCATTTAACGATAAAAATTATAAGAGTTCAATTAGTTCAGTTTTTTTTAGTTATAAATTTATTAATATTAATAGGCCATTAGCAAGAGCCTCGTTAAAACTTCCCTAAACTTAGGTGGAGAAAAAAGAATGAAACTTACAAATGGGTACAAGCTCATTGGTTTCACAAAATGTATGCACTAAACTCAACCTTTTTAACGTGATACAAACGCAGCCTTATAAATTATAATAGGCTTTCACACCACTGTTTCATTCCTTACCATAATAAGTCTTTGAGAAGTGACTTTGGGTTATCCTGTGCAGCGATGGAGAGTTCCATTTGTTCCAGCCTTGCCACCGCATTTCACTTTCCGGACGCCTTCCACACCAGTGGTGCTGGTCTTGCAATTCCTTTCTTGGCCAGCTTATCTGCAGTACAATTTGCATCTCCCGAGACACCGCAGATGGACCACGAGAAGCCAGAACTGGTTTCTAAGCACTCCCTAATAATATCTTTGAACACTTCAAGGGCAAGCGAGGGATGCTTTAACCAATCAACACACATTATACAGTCCTTTTCCAAAATTAAATTATACGAGCCTGCCTATATTGAATCTTTGAATACCAACAAAGCCTCTCTTATTGCTAGGAGCTCTGTCGTAGTGACATCCAATACTTTGAGAACACCATCACGGAGTTGTTGTTGGAATCTCCTAAGATGCCTCCAATCCCGGCTCTCCCGAACCCTCCCTCGACAGCTCCATCAACATTAAATCTGAGTGAATTTGAAGGAGGTTTAGCCCACATGCTAATGTGTTTTCGATCTTGGTCTGCAGAAACCATTTTCAAACTCTGTGGGCGCCGTAAGAAGTCATCATTGAAGGTCACTTTTAGGGGCCATTTCGCCTTGCACCACCACCCTATTCTAGTTAGGCAGATTTCAAATACTTTGTTCACATCCACTCAGACTCCCTTTGAAGACCGCTTCATTCTTGTATAACCACAACTACCACACACAACAAAAGAAACAAATCTGCCAAACCATTTTTGACTTGAAAGGACTATATCCAAGAGACCAAGACAAAAGAAGGGTTCTTATATCCCCTGGTATAACGAAATTATATATCCCACAATTTAAACCATTTGCATTACAAATTCCAACTAACTTTGCAATGTAAGAATAGGTGACTTACAAATTTGCCATCTTCCTCACACAAAGGGCAACTTAAGGGCAGCTGTCTAGACGAACATCGTTTGGATATCTCGAGTCTTGTTGGTATTCTGCCATGTAGCAATCTCCACAAAAATGCTTCCACTTTTGGTGGCACGATATTTGACCATACAAGCCTTCACACATCTTCCTTACACCAAGAACCACTCGAACAAATATTATAGAATGATTTTGCTGTATAGAGTGAGTTCGAATTACCTGTCCAACGGATGCAATCATTTTTTATTTGCCCGGGTAATACCCTGCTGATATTAGAGATGAAACGCTCCTACAACTCCTTTTCCATTCAAATAACTGCCTTCGAAGCTGAATCCTCCACTCCCATTTTCCATTTTCCATTCCTCCAAAGTCTGCAATTGTACTAGCCTTGCTATTTGCCAAAGCATAAATTCTCGGATACAACTCTTTTAAAGGGGCTGCCCCTACCCAAACATCAGTCTAAAATTGGATCTTTTTGTCATCCCCCACAACCATACGAATATTTTGCGAGAATGGATTCCTGGAGTCATTTAGTGGAGCAATTATATTTCGCCAAATCCAGGATTTACACACTTTCCTAGAGTTAGAAGGTAGCAAGGAATCGGCATTTTCATTATATTTTGCCACAATAACTTTTCGCCAAAGACTATCAGCTTCACATCCGAACCTCTATAGCCACTTATTCAATAAGGCTCTATTTTTAATCTTGAAATTAACCAGACCAAGACCTCCACATGACTTGGGAAGTACTAACATTTCCCAATTAACCCAGTGTATTGCTTTTTTCTCCAACGATCCCCAGAGAAATCTAACCACTAATTTAGAAATTATGGAATTGATACCTGCTGGTAATGGGAATAGCGACATGAAGTAGATGGGTAAATTGTTTAGCGCAGACTTAATCAACGTCACTCGACCTCCAAAAGATAGCAATTTAGATTTCCATGATGCCAGCTTCTTCTTGATCTTTTCCACTATTGGAGACCATAGTTGAGCCGAGTTCTTGGCCGCTCCAAGGGGGAGACCCAAATACACAGCTAGAAACTTTTCAGATTGACAACGCACGAGAGATGCCCAATATTCTATCCGTTGTTCATCAACATTAATTCCCATCTGCTTTGATTTTTTCAGATTCAGCTTCAATCCTACTGCTACGTCGAATGCCTTAAGAATTCTAACAACGTTTCTAATTTGTGACTCTCCCGCTCCACAAAAGACTATAAGATCATTGGAAAATTGGGTATGTGAAACTTCTATTCCATTTTATCCGATCCTGAATCCGCTGAAAAGGCCTCGAGCAGTAGCCTTTTTTAGAACACCACTTAGTGCTTCCTGTAACACCCGGTTAAGGAAAAAAAAGAAAAGGAAGGTGAGGGTGTGGAGGCTCAAACCCGAGACCTCAGCCCTCACCGCCCAACACGCTAACCATTTGAGCCAAAGCTCATTTCTTTTATTCGCCCCCTTTTTTTACCCTTAACGTTAACGTAAAATCGTTTATATCCGCATTTAATTAAAGAGGCGTCTGTTCACCTACCCATTTTACTCTGTCAGTTGTCTATTCGAATCCCCAAAAGAAACCCCACCCCTCTCCCCGATCCTCGTCCAACTCCGGCACCGTCGCTCCTTGCGAGACACCGCCACTGCCAGCGAGTGCGCCGTCTCTCCCTGAATCTCCAGCCACCAAGCACGCGCGATTTCGCGCTGTCATTCGCCGCGTATGAACGTTTGAAGTTCGACATGTGGCGCAACCTTTCTCTACCGCTTCCGGCCGTCCTCGACGCCCAGTTGTGTCGCGGTCGTCAGATCTGGAACCTCCTCGTCGATCCGATCGAAACCCAAGGTTCGATCCTAGTTTTGGCCGTCGTTTCACCCTTCATCGGAGCACCACCCTTTTCTGACGAGTTTCAAGCTTTTAAGGTAAAATCCGACGAAATTCCAGCTTATTTCGCGTCGTTAATGCATGGGTTGAGATCGTGGCTCATTGATCTATGTTTCCTGGCAGAATCACAACTTTTGGGCATCTCTGGCGACCATTCCGGTGACCGGCCGGCGAAGTTGATCCAAGGGTAAGAATCGGTCTGAACCGAACGACCCTTTTAGCTCGAACCGAACCGGTCCAACCCGAACCCATCACCCGAGTCCGACCCGACCCACCTCTGACCCTAACCAACCCGTGTCTAAGTCAACTCGCTGAGTCAAGAGTTGACTCAGCGAGTCAACTCAGTTAACCTTTTGTTGACTGCTGACGTCAGCATTGACCTAACCCCATTGACTTTGACTTGTTGACGTCAGCGTTGACTTGCTGACGTCATCGTTGACTTTGACCAAAAAGTCAAAATTTCCGAAAAGCCCTATTTTATGTTTTTCGACGTTATGAGTCCGATTTTGAAGCCCGCTTTGCGAAATTTCGACTCTAAGACCCCTGAATCTGACCTTAAACCCAAATCATGCATATGTACCTAATTATTCTATTCAGATAATAGTAAATCGAATAAGTGACTAAAACAGTGTATTAATTGTGTAAAGGTACCCGAGACTCGTGTGACCACTCTCCAGCTCAGCCTAGCTCCTCTCGACCCGCTCACCCTCACGCTTCAGTGAATATCAGTATGAATTCAACTATGTGTATAAGAACAAGTTTAACTCTTATTTCACATTATGACCATTACTCTTTCTTGATCTAGGATCTGACCCTGTATCCGAGCGTACTGAGGCAGGTGTCCGTTAGACCCTTCTCCGACCAGCTTTTGAGGTGTGTTCCATGTGTGCTATATTTTGTTGAATGAATTGCGTAATGATTTAATCATAAACAATATTATGTTTGATTAATATTTTAATTTTTATTCAGATTGCATCACTATGTTGGAAAATGAGATGAAATGATCAACTGGATATATGATGACATTCTCTAGGTATCTGATGTATGTTTGTTCAATATGTATACTTGTTATGTGATTGCTTGATCTGTGATGGTATTGCCTGGCTGTCTGATGAACTTGATAGTATGATCTGTTAGCTTGACCTATAATGTTACAATTTGTTTGCATGATGAATGATGAGAATGTCTGCTCTGCTCAATGGTATGCCCATTTATCTGTCAAAAGCATGAATCATCCGTTTCTGGTACTCTGAATAGAATATGTTTGTCACATGTATTCTGTTACTCATGTCTGAAATCTGAACACTGATTACTATCTGGGTATACTGTTGGGTTATGTTATGAAGTTTCTGTAGGTACAGCCCTGATCCAGCTGGTAAATCCTTATGGACTCAAGGTCTCCCCTTGAGTAGGTATTGATGCTTTAGCATGGGTAAATCCTTATGGACCTAAGGCAGCCTCTTTGGTGGCACCTATGCCCATCGGGCCTAGGGTAAGTCCCTATGGATGCAGTTCTAGGGAACTACATTTGGTGTAAGGTTGGAGGGTAGTCACTAGTAAACTCATGCATGCACTCGAGCATTTGTATTGATTTGTTATGTGTTTTTATGATATCATTGATATGTATTTATCACTTGTTTGATCTGCACTTATTGGAACACACTGAGCTCCCTAGCCCATGCCCTCGTCCTCTCCCCTTTCAGATACTTGTAATAGGCTACCCCTTTTGGACCCGGCAACTGGAGGATTGACACATTTAGCTCTAGACTGTTGTAATGTTCTTATCTTCCAAACTGTCTGTATTTGGGTGACTTATGCCTATATTTTGATACGACTTATCATTTGATCTTTTTGGATGTTGGGTTTAGTTATAACTGAACACTTTATGCTTTCATATAACCTATTTTGTAACCACATGATACTAAATTATTACTTACTACTTTTGGGATGGATTTGAAAGCAATACTAATAGATTTTATAATCATTTTGAGAATAATATTGATATGTATTCGTTAATAGGTTTTATGGTATGGTTCGTAAATCTTCTGTAGGGGATACTATGTCAGTTTTGATATTTTGACTGAGATGTTTCACAGGAGTTTGATTATAGGTTGTCACCGCCTGGAGTTAGGTTAAACGCATAAACGGGTCCAAGTGGTTACATTTAGTGGTATCAAAGCTTTTGGTTTTAAAAACCTCGGACTGTGTATGAGTCCATCTTACGCAATGTTTGAATAGTTTACAAAAAAAGTGTTTTAAAATGAGCTAAGTCACCCAATTTTGTCTGCTTAGTTTGTTCGATTCTTCATTGCTATGAACTGACCCTAAGATTATTCCTTGTAGAGATCCTCTGCTATGAATGCTATCAGAGGACGTCGACCTATTCGGAGACGCAGTAGACTTGTCCGGTTTGTCGACGCTATGAATGATCTGGTGGTTGAGCCACCTACCTCCACCTCTGTCCCTGGTCCTACCCAGCCTTCTGTACCATCTGGCCCTACTGTAGTGACTGCTCCTCAGTCTACCTCTGGGATAGACGTGTCTACTCTGGTTAGAGGAGCACAACCTTCTTCTGAGCCTCCCACATCTGTTACTAACGAAGCCCTTAGTAGGCAGTTTCTACAGTTGATTACTGGTGCGGTTAGAGCAGCTGGTATTGTTCTTGAGGTTCCTATCTCTCAGACTTTGATCACGAATGGGGCGAGAACTTTTGATGGCCCTACTGGTGGAGCCCCGACTGAGGCAGAGGAATGGCTCTACGATCTAGAGAGGCGTATAGATTCTTTGGGTCTTGAGTCACCCAAGAGATATTTGGGAGTCGCCTCTATGTTGTATGTGAATGCTTGTACTTGGTGGGAATATGTGGTTAGTAGTGTTCCTGCGGCCCGTTTGACTTGGGACTTTTTCAAGGAGCGCTTCAAGAGCCGCTTTGTTGGTGAGCGCTACATGAGGCAGATGCAAGAACGATTCAGGACCTTGAACTGGGGAGATATGTTTGTATCCGAGTATGAGACAAAATTCTTGGGCTTGCTCAGATTTGGGGCTAGTTTAGTGCCTACCGAGAGGGAAAATGTCGTAAATTTGTGAAGGGCTGAGATATGAGCTATGTGTACATGATGTTGGTCATCTGGATAAAGACTTCGATACTTTAGTTGAGAAAGCTAAAGACCTAGAAGAGGTTGAGCTAGCAGCCACTGGTGGAGGTAGAGTTGATCGAGAGCGGTCTATGAGGCCCCTAATCCCGAGCCTTCCTCGTGTCCTGGTAAGAGGAATCGCACTTCTAGTCATCAGAGAGGTAATTTTGGATCCTGGCCTGATGCTTCTTCGACCCCGGCTGCTAGTAGAGGTGATTCGTCTGGTTTCACCCATATACCTCTTTGTGTGCACTGTGACAAGCGACATAAGGGCGAGTGAAGAAGGAAGACCGGTACATGTTTTCGATGTGGGTCCGGAGACCATTTTCTAAAGAATTGCCCTGTTCCATCTTCTGCACCTCGGGCATCCTCCTAGACCCCTGCACGCTTACAGAATTTCGTACATACTCCAGCCAGGGGTCGTAGTCAAAATAGACCTTCTGCATCTGCTGCTAGGACAGATTCTAGAGCACGGTCCTATCAGAGTGGGGGGGCAGTTTTGTCTGAGGCTAGACAGCCAACACTCGTATATGCTACCAGGCGACGTGATGATAGAGATGAGCCGGATGTTATAGCAGGTAGATTTACCATCTTCTATGTTCCATACTTTGCATTGCTCGATAATGGTTCTACCCACTCCTACATTTCAAGATCTGTTTCTCGAGACCTTCCATTTCTGATAGAAGCCACAGAGAATGTTGTTACAGTCATGAGCCTAGTGGGTCAGTCAGTGACCATAGATAAGGAGTTTAGGCGTTGTCCTCTTGAGGTTCAAGGGGAAATCTTTCTGGTTGATCTTATGAAGCTTCCAATGGAGAAGTTCGACCTGATCTTGGGCATGGATTGGCTGACCGAGCACCGGGTTAACCTTGATTGTGAATTGAAAAGGGCAACCTTAAGGACTTCTGATGGTCAGTTAGTGGTTCTTATCGGTGAACGTCGAGGATACTTGTCTAATGTAGTATCTGCTCTAAGCGTCGACAGAATGATTCGGAAAGGATACGAGACCTTCATTGCGTGTCTCCTAAATACGAAGGGTTCTCTATCCAATATTGAAGAAATTCGCATTGTTAGCGAATTTCCTGATGTCTTTCCCGAAGAGTTGCCCGGGTTACCTCCAGATAGGGATGTTGAGTTTGAGATTGAGACTTATCCGGGGTCTGCACCGGTATCCATGAATCCCTATCATATGTCCCCTAAGGAGCTTAAGGAGTTGAAAAATCAGTTGCAGGAGCTGCTTGACCGAGGTTTCATTCGACCTAGCTCCTCTCCTTGGGGAGCTCCAGTCCTCTTCTTTAAGAAGAAAGATGGTTCACTCCGATTATGCATTGATTATCGGAAGTTGAACAAACTGACAGTTAAGAACAAATACCCGTTACCCAAGATCGACGATTTGTTTGATCAATTTTGGAGAGCCACGGTTTTCTCAAAGATTGATCTTCGGTCTGGATACTATCAACTGAAGATAAAGGGATCTGATGTTGCGAAGACAGCTATCCGCACTAGATATGGGCACTATGAGTTTCTTGTGATGCCTTTTGGTCTTACCAATGCACCAGCTGCCTTCATGGACATGATGAACCGTGTGTTCCGACCCTATATAGACTAGTTTGTTGTGGTGTTTATTGATGATATCTTGGTTTATTCTCGGACAGAATCTGAGCATGTTGAGCATTTGAAGATTGTTCTGCAAACCTTGAGAGAGCATCATTTGTATGCTAAGCTGAGCAAGTGTGAATTTTGGCTCAGAGAAGTGACATTTCTGGGGCATGTTGTATCAGCTCGAGGTATCCAGGTTGATCCTAGTAAGATCGAGGCTATCACCAGTTGGAAGCAACCCAAGAATGTCTCTAAGATCCGTAGCTTTCTGGGTTTAGCTGGTTACTACCGCCACTTTGTCAAGGGTTTCTCCATCATTGTTGCCCCTTTGACGAAGCTTTTAAGGAAGAATGTTCCTTTTGCTTGGTCTGATGCCCAGCAAGCTAGTTTTGAGAATCTGAAGGCAGCTTTGACTCAAGCCCCGGTTCTTTCACAACCCGAGTCTGGGAAGGACTTCTCGATGTGTAGTGATGCTTCACACTCCGGGCTTGGTTGTGCATTGATGCAGGATAGGAAGGTTATCGCTTATGCATCATGTCAGTTACGACCACATGAGTGTAACTATCCGACCCATGACCTCGAGTTAGCTGCGGTGGTCTTTGCTCTGAAAATTTGGAGGCACTATCTCTACGGAGAGAAGTGTTATATCTTTATTGATCACAAGAGCTTGAAGTATATCCTCACTCAGACGGATTTAAATATGAGGCAATGTCGTTGGGTTGAGCTGTTAAAGGACTATGATTGCGTGATTGAGTACCACCCGGGTAAAGCTAATGTTGTTGCCGATGCCTTGAGTCGTAAGACCATATCCGACCTGAGATCCATGTTTGCCAGGATGAGTATTTATAGTGATGGCAGTTTGCTAGCGGAGTTGCAAGTTAAACCAACTTTGGCCGAAGAGATTAAGGCCAAGCAACTCCTAGACAGTTCTTTACTCCCAGCCATGTAGAAAGTTGAGCAGGGATCCACATCTGTTTATGCCTTCGATCAGGATGGCGTTTTGTGCTTCAAGGGTCGTTATTGTGTCCCTGATGATGCCGACCTGAAGCGAGCTATACTTGGTGAGGCTCATAGAAGCCCTTATGCTACGCATCCTGGTGGAGACAAGATGTACCAGAATATGAAGCAAAGGTACCGTTGGGAGGGTATGAAGAAGGATATATCAGATTATGTATCGAAGTGTATGACCTGTTAGCAAGTCAAAGCGGAACATCATCATCCTTCTGGTTTGTTACAACCCATTAAGATTCCTGAGTGGAAATGGGAGCGTATCACGATGGATTTCGTTACCGGGTTGCCTCTGACTCCTTCTAAAAAAGGATTATGTCTGGGTTATTGTTGACCGACTCACCAAGTAAGCTCACTTTATTCTTATACGAGTTACTTATTCTCTGGAGAAGCTGGCTAGGCTGTATATCTTAGAGATCGCCAGATTGCATGGGGTACCCTTATCTATCATATATGATCGAGATCCGAGGTTCACTTCTCATTTCTGGTCGGCCTTGCATAATGCTTTGGGTACGCGTTTGAATTTTAGTACATCCTTCCATCCTCAGACTGATGGTCAATTTGAGAGAGTAATTTAGGTTCTTGAAGATATGTTGAGGGGATGCGTGATAGACTTCCGCGGTAGTTGGGAAGATTTCTTACCCTTGACCGAGTTTGCTTATAATAACAGCTATTAGGCTAGTATTCGCATGGCCCCTTATGAAGCTCTGTATGGTCGTAAGTGCCAAACTCCTATCTGTTGAACCAAGCTGAATGATAAGAAGACTTTGGGTCCGGAGTTGATTCAAGAGACTGAGGAGACTGTCAGGTTAATCCGTGATCGTCTGAAGGAGGCCTTTGATAGACAGAAATCTTATGTTGATCGGAAAAGAAAGGATATTGAGTTTGAGGTCGGTGATCAAGTCTTTCTGAAAGTATCTCCATGGAAGAAAGTTCTGAGATTTGGAAAAAAAGGGTAAGCTGAGTCCAAGATTCATTGGGTCGTCGTATCGTGAAGAGAGTTGGGCTAGTTGCCTATCAGCTTGAGTTACCTCCTCAGCTCAGCAGTATCCATAATGTCTTCCATGTGTCCATGTTGAGGCAATACCATCCAGATCCTAGTCATGTCATTCAAGTTCATAATGTAGAGTTGAGGCCAGACTTGTCCTATGAAGAGGAACCAATTCAGATCTTAGATTTTGATGAGAGAGTTCTGAGGAATCGACGCATTCCGATGGTAAAGGTACAGTGGAGAAATCGGAGTCCTAGTGAGGCCACATGGGAGATCGAGGGATCCCTGAGAAAGCAGTTTCCACATATGTTTGATTCAGGTAAATTTCGAGGACGGAATTTTTCTTAAGAAGGGGAGAGTTGTAACACCCAGTTAAGGAAAAAAGAGAAGGTGAGGGTGTGGAGGCTCGAACTCGAGACCTCAGCCCTCACCACCCAACACACTAACCATTTGAGCCAAGGCTCATTTATGTTATTTGCGCCCCTTTTTTTACCCTTAAGGTTAACGTAAAATCGTTTATATCTACATTTAATTAAATAGGCGTCTGTTCACCTACCCATTTTACTCTGTCATTTGTCTATTCGAATCCCCAAAAGAAACCCCGCCCCTCTCCCCGATCTCCGTCCAACTCCAGCATCGTCGCTCCGTGCGAGACACAGCCATCGGCAGCGAGTGCGTCGTCTCTCTCTGAATCTCCAGCCGCCAAGCATGCGCGATTTCGCACCGTCATTCACCGTGTATGAACGTTTGAAGTTTGACGTGTGGTGCAACCTTTCTCCGCCGCTTCCGGCCGTCCTTGACGCCCAGTCGTGTCGCGGTCGTCAGATCTGGAACCTCCTCATCGGTACGATCAAAACCCAAGGTTCGATCCTATTTTTGGCCATCGTTTCACCCTTCATCAGAGCACCACCCTTTTCCGGCGAGTTTCAAGCTTTTAAGGTAAAATCCGATGAAATTTCAGCTTATTTCGCGTCGTTAATGCATGAGTTGAGATCGTGGCTCATTGATCTATGTTTCCTGGCAGAATCAAGGCTTTTGGGCATCTCCAGCGACCATTCTGATGACCGCCCGGCGAAGTTGATCCAAGGGTAAGAACCGGTCTGAATCGGTCAACCCTTTTAGGCTAAACCGAACCGGTCCAACCCGAACCCATCACCTGAGTCTGACCCGCCTCTGACCCGAACCGACCCGTGTCTGAGTCAACTCAGTTGACCTTCTGTTGGCTGCTGACGTCAGCGTTAACCTGACCCCCGTTGACTTTGACATGTTGACGTCAGCGTTGACTTTGACCAAAAAGTCAAAATTTCCGAAAAGCCCTATTTTATGTTTTTCGACATCCTGAGTCCGATTTTGAAGCCCGTTTTGCGAAATTCCGACTGTAAGACCCCCGAATCTGACCTTAAACCCAAATCATGCATATGTACCTAATTATTCTATTCAGATAATAGTAAATCGAATAAGTGACTAAAATAGTGTATTAATTGTGTAAAGGTACCCGAGACTCGTGTGACCATTCTCCAGCTCAACCTAGCTCCTCTCGACCCGCTCACCCTCACGCTTCATTGAATATCAGTATGAATCCAACTCTGTGTATAAGAACAAGTTTAACTCTTATTTCACATTATGGCAATTACTCTTTCTTGATCTAGGATCTGACCTTGTATCTGAGCGTACTGAGGCAGGTGTCCGTTAGACCCTTCTCCGACCAGCTTTTGAGGTATGTTCCATGTGTCTATACTTTGTTGAATGAATTGCGTAATGATTTAATCATAAACAATATTATGTTTGATTAATATTTTAATTGTTATTGAGATTACATCACTATGTTGGAAAATGAGATAAAATGATCAACTGGATATATGATGACATTCTCTGCGTACCTGATGTATGTATGTTCAATATGCATACTTGTTATGTGATTGCTTGATTTGTGATGGTATTGTCTGGATTTCTGATGAACTTGATAGTATGATTTGTTAGCTTGACCTATAATGTTACAATCTATTTGCATGATGAATGATGAGAATGTCTGCTCTGCTCAATGGTATGCCCATTTATCTGTCAAAAGCATGAATCTTCCGTTTCTGATACTCTAAATAGAATATGTCTGTCACATGTATTCTGTTACTCATGTCTGAAATCTGAACATTGATTACTATCTGGGGTATATTGTTGGGTTATGTTATGAAGTTTTTGTAGGTACAGCCCTGATCCAGCTGATAAATCCTTATGGACTCAAGGTCTCCCCTTGAGTAGGTATCGATGCTTTAGCACGGGTAAATCCTTATGGACCTAAGGCAGCCCCTTAGGTGGCACCTATGCCCATCGGGCCTAGGGTAAGTCCCTATGGATGTAGTTTTCTGGGGAACTGCATTTGGTGTAAGGTTGGAGGGTAGTCACTAGTAAACTTATGCATGCACTCGAGCATTTGTATTGATTTGTTATGTGTTTTATGATATGATTGATATGTATTTATCACTTGTTTGATCTGCACTTATTGAAACACACTGAGCTCCCTAGCCCATGCCCTCATCTTCTCCCCTTTCAAATACTTGTGATAGGCTACCCCTTTTGGACCCGGCAACTGGAGGATCGGCACATTTAGCTCTAGACTGTTGTAATGTTCTTATCTTCTAAATTGTCTGTATTTGGGTGACTTATGCCTATATTTTGATACGACTTATCTTTTGATTTTGTCGGATGTTTTATAACTGAACACTTTATGCTTTCATATCACATATTTTGTAACCACATGATTCTAATTATTACTTACTACTTTTGGGATGGATTTGAAAGCAATACTGATAGATTTTATAATCGTTTTGAGAATAATATTGATATTTATTCGTTAACAGGTTTTATGGTATGGTTCGTAAATCTCCCGTAGGGGGATACTATGTCAGTTTTGATATTTTGACTAAGATGTTTCACAGGAGTTTGATTATAGGTTGTGACTGCCTGGAGTTAGGTTAAACGCATAAGCGAGTCCAGGTGGTTACACTTCCGATACTATATTGAAGAGCATTGGAGATAATGGGCATCCTTGCCTAAGGGCACGAGTGATAGCAAAGGGGGGAGTGGGTGATCCGTTGACCAATATCGAGATGTATGCAGTAGAGATACACGAGTATATCCATTGACACCAAGTTGACCCGAATCCCATTTTTTTCATAACTGTAATCAAGAATCCTCGGTCGACAGTATCGTACACTTTGTAGAAATCCACTTTAAAGACAACACCTTCTAGCCCTTATTGGTCTACAGTATCGTATGCAGTAGGAGTTTGTAAACGCAACCCACTAGACTTATTGGTTTGTACTCCTCTATCGAACACGGATTTTGGTTCTTAGGTACAAGCACAATGAAGGAGTGATTGAACGACAGCTCCTGCAAATTCCCTTTGTATAAATTCTAAAAAAACTCCAAGATTTCATCCTTCAAAATTGGCCAAATTTTTTTCAGAAAACCCATGTTAAACCCATCCAGGCCCGGTGATTTTGAAGACTCTGTTGCCAACAAAGCATCAAGGATTTTCTCCTCAGAGAACTGTACCTCCAATCTCGATGCCTCCCTGGAGCTAATATTTTTAAGATCACAATCAAATTCTTTAATCGGGATGGCATTTGAGCTGTTGTAAATTTGCTTGAAGTGCTTCTCGGTCGCTTTCTTCACTAGTGACTGGTTTTCAACAATATATTCCCCAACCTTGATCGCCCCAATGTAGTTCTTCCTTCTTCTTGCAGAAGCCACTAAGTGAAAATATTTGGTGTTTCTGTCACCATCAGTAGCCCATTTTAATCGAGATTTTTGTAACCATTCTCGCTCTGCTCTTCTCACTGAGTCCCACAATCTTTTCCTAGTCACTTTGAGCTCCTTCAGAATGCTTTGATCTTGATATCCATTTGCAATTTTCCCCTCTAATTCTACGCATTTACTTTCAATTTCTCGAATCACGTCTGTTGAATTTGCGCATCTGCTTGAAACCCAGTCTTTCGAGACATTCTTACAATTTCGGAGCATCGTGCCAATTCCTTCCCCTTTAGCTTTAGCACATACAAATTTTTGCCATCTACATTTTGCAGCTTCGATTCTTGAATGAAACAAATTTTTGCCTTCGTTTTCCACAGGATTCTCTTTTCTCCAACCGACCCAGACCTCGAATATTCCATGAGATAACTAAAGAATTCTTCATGATAATTACCAGCTACTCACCCACAAACAATCATTAATTAACCTTCTGTGTTCCTCTCCGTATCAATAAATTTGCTTAGAAATACCTTACTTTCTGCATTAAAGGTAATTCCCAAGTTTTCACAAACGTCGATTGTAGCCTTGGCTTCTGAAATTGCTGCTGCATCATGACCCTTTTCCATTGTTCTGCCTTCTTTCGCTTGCTTCGAATTTAAGCTCAAATTTTCTCGATCTGTAATCGCCTCCATCACTTTGGTTCCAGTGGTGTTCTTCTTTTTTTCTCGGCTGACCAGAACTCGTGGGTTTGGAAGCACAGATGGCCACCAAGTTTTAGAGTTTATCGAATTTAGATCTGAAAGTAAAGGAGCTATTCTTTTCTTTTCTTTTTGTACTTTCATATAACTTGTCTTAATAGAAAAAAGCTTTGTTGCTTCATCATAAACGGGCTCCAGGGATACACTTTTGCCCGATGAGACAAAAGAATTAGATTCAACTATAATGGGCACTTCATGATCTTTCATCCTTGGATATTCACTGTCCCATTCGGTGTTTATTTCACTATTGGTGGGCTTTTGGCCGCCGAGTCTTGGTCTTTTGGAATGTCCCGGTTGTTTTTAGCTTCTGAACTACTGAATTCAGCACGTAAGACATATTCATTAAGATGATCATAATTGGCAGGCGGTCGCATTAACTCATCATCGTTCTCCAAGACCTGGGGAACCTCGAAAGCTTCTCTCAAAGTCGTCGGATGTATCCTCTTACTCACAAAGTTGATGAACACAGATACTCCCCTACGATTCTCCCTTCCATTTCTGTTCTCCTTTGTTTGAAGCTGTCGGGACTGATACCGGAACCCTAGTCCTCCTCTGCTCCTCTGGCCTTTGACGCTTCATCTCCTTGCCACAATTGGATTTTTTCCCCAAGAGTGAGTATAAACTAACGAACTGTTTGAATACCTCTGACCATGGATGACAAAAATGGGTGGGGAAAATTGAAACCAGTGGACAATATTAGGAGTGAAAGTTAATAAAAATAGTTTAGGTAGGAATTACTTAACATGTAGACTTCGGGACTGATTTTACAATTAAACCAATATAAATAAAAAGCCATTTTATTAATTTTGCTTAGATTTGGAAACTTTATGCTTAAAAATAAAATCATCTCGATATTATAATCTTAAGTTAATCTCAATAGTCATTCCCCAAGTGGCATTTGATTATGAGGACTAAATAGACTTATTTTTGGACCACCTCTAATATTATTATCATTCTTAATTACCAATTTGATCTATTTGGTCCCCAAAAGCAACATTTTATGTTTATAAATAAGGTGAATTTTGAAGAAAAAAATGAGCAAATGTTATCTAATAAAACATATAAAATATTAATTTTTAAAATAAAATATTAACAAGGATTAAGTGTACTAGTAAGATACGTCTATACTCTTAGGGGGAAAATACTAAATAAATTTTGGAGATGACATTGTTGAAATGATTAACTATAACCTTGAACATGAACCGTAAAACGAACATGAAAAATATATAAAAATGAAATACACATATTATTATATATAAATTAATTTGGCTTCAATACTAGGGGTGAGTGTCGATCTAGTCGAGTCAAAAAAATTTGATTTGAGATGATGCGTCATATTTTATGACTCAAATTTTATTTAAAATTTTTTCGATTCGAATCAAGTTTTCGAGTTCCTATACAAATTTAATTGTAACAAAATTTTATGTTAGGAGGGGTGAACTCGTAAAATTCTAGGGGCGAACTTATAAAGTTTTAGGAGCGGCGATAAGCATACAACATATAAGCAAAGCAATTTGAACATGTGTCTCTTAGGCTGAACACTATCCGTTTTTCCACCAAATTCATTAGGGGATATTTATAATTATTTAAATAGTCATCATGTAATCTGTTTTATTTGGTATATGAATATATTGTGGCAGAAAATCTTCATACGAATGAAATTCGATTTCTTAAATTTCATTTAAAGTATATCTGGTTCATATTTTTTTAAAAGAAAGTAAGAAAATATCAACTACTTGTTAGTATAATAGCACTGGGCGTTAGGTCTTAAAAACTCAAATTTTGACATTTTAAATAGAGTAAACTTAAACGAAGAAATCCTTATAATATATTATTTGATTTGAATTAATCGATCAATTAAACGAAATATTATGGAGAAAGAAAGCAAGAAAATCGTTGATGGAGGTTAAATAACTTTTTTACGGTTTTGCTATTATAATTTATGTTATGGGTAAAGTACACTAATGGTCACTGAACTTTTAGGGCGCGTACATTTTGGTCACTGAATTTTTAAAAATTTCTTTGGGGTCACTCAATTTTTATTTTGCTTTCATTTTGGTCTCTCAACTTTTACTTCGCTTTTATTTTGGTCCCTCCCGTTACCTTCCATTAGAAAATGCTGATGTGGCCCGTTAGTTTTCATTTTTCTTCAAGGGTAAACTATATAAATGGTCACCGAACTTTTAAAATGTTTTCATTTGGTCACCGAAATTTTAAAATTTTCATTGGAGTCACCAACTTTTGTTTTACTTTAAAGCAACCCCATTGGTTTAAGAAAAAACTCTTTCAATGTATTAAACAAAAGTAAGAAGTAGATTTTACCTTATGGTTATTATGGGTCTTAAAAAAATACATGACCCGGTTGACTCGGCCCGCCTACCCGAACCTTTAAAAATTGAGCCATTCTTTTAAAAAATGCCCCGACCCGAGTTTTTCCGGGTAGTTGGGCCGGGTATGAGCAAAAATTTGTGTAGTCGGGTACTCGATCCGGTACTTTTAATATATTTATCTTTTTTAGTTTTAAATTATATTTTTATTTTAGGTTCCTTGATATTTTTACGCTCGAGTTAAATTTAAATCTCTAAATTTTTTCTAAGTTTGAATTATGTATTATAAACTTTTTAATTTTTTTGTGTGGTACATGGTTTAGAAATATAATAAATCAAGTTGCTGTAAGAAAATATAGTTAAAATTATTGAATAATATGGATGTCGTTTTATTGGTTTCTCTACTGAAATTAATACAATAAGCAATTATCAAAAGCATTTAAATTTAAACCAAGGTTGGTCCAAGTGGTAAGCATCTTGGTTCCGCTTAAGCATGTCTTGATTTTGAAGCGTTGTGTGTCTGCATAAAGTTCTCGTTGGGAGACTCACCCACTAAAATCAGGTGTACAACACAGGTAAATCCGGATTAGTCAAGGTGAAGCCTAGAAACAAGAAGCGCAAAAAAACATTTAAATCCACTTGTGCATGAAACAAAAATAAAAGCAGACCAATTAAAAAATTAGTTACATTTTAAAAAAATGCCAATCTAAGCATTAATTTATGTACCGGGTAAAAAATTAGAGAATTTAAATTTAGTTTGAGGGTAAAAATATTAAAGAACCTAAAATAAAAATATAATTAAAACTAAAAAATAAATATATTAAAAAATACTAGGTTGGGTCGGGTAGCCGACTACACAAAATTTTCGGCCCAGACCCGACCCAACTACTCGGAAAAAATATCGGGTCGAGTAATTTTTTTAAAAAATTACCCGGTTTTTAAAGGTTCGGGTCGGCGAGTTGACGGGTCGGGTCATCCGGATCATGTATTTTGTTCTTAATCATAAGGTAAAATCTACTTCTTACTTTTGTTTTTAATACATTGAAAGAGTTTTTTTTTCTTAAACAGTTGGGGTTGCTTTAAAACAAAACAAAAGTTGGGTGACTCCAATGAAAGTTCTAAAATTTTGGTGACCATAATGAAAACATTTTAAAAGTTTGGTGACCATTTATATAGTTTACCCTTGAAGAAAATGAAAACTAACGGGCCACGTCAGTATTTTCTAACGGAAAGTAACGAGAGGGACCAAAATGAAAGCGAAGTAAATGTTGAGGGACCAAAATGAAAGCGAAATAAAAGTTGAGTGACCCTCAATGAAATTTTTAAAAGTTCGGTGACCAAATTGAACGCGCCCCAAAAGTTCGGTGACCATTGGTGTACTTTACCCTTATGTTATTGTATGATTTGAGTCAAATCCAATTTAAATATTATACTAATGTCATATATGCTTAGGGATGTCAATGAACAGAGCGTTCGACGAAGTGTTCATGAATCGTTCGTATAACGTTCGTTTATTAAGCTAAATAAATGAGTATGAACAAATTTTTTTATGTTCATTTCATAAACGAACACGAACATATGTGTGTTCGGTTCATTAATGTTCACGAACAAGCTCGTTTATAGGATAAAAATACTTATGGATGTATCTAAATACTACTTTTTGTTGTTCTAAGGATGTTATATAAGTTTATGTTGAAATGTAAGTTTTATTTTGTTGCTTCTGTTTTATTTATTTATTGTTAATTTAGTAAACATTTGTGAACATATAAACGAACATGTTCCCAAACGTATAAATGAACATGTTCACGGATACTTAAATGAATATGTTTGTGAACATCATGTTCACGGATACTTAAATGAATATGTTTGTGAACATTTAAAAGAACAGGTTTGAGAACACTTAAACGAACACGTTCGCGGACACTTAAAGGAACACATTTGTGAACACCTAAACAAACACGTTTGTGAATACTTAAACAAACATATTCGCGAACACTTAAACGGGCACGTTCGCGAATACTTAAATAAACACGTTTGTGAACACTAAACAAACTAACAAGAACATCTTCAAAAATAAATAAACGAATGCAGTAACCCATTTCATCCAGGCCCTTAAGCCTAACATCCAAATAACCAGACCCATTTTACATAGCCCATCCAAATAAATAACCTGTTTTACAAACTCAGCCCAACAACCTATTTAACCTAAAACTAAAAAAAACCCTAACCCTAATCTAGAGATTTAGCCACCAACGCCTTCAACCCAGCCACCGCCTGTTTAGAAGCCACCGTCGACATCCAATACGCGTCGCCGCCACCACCGGTTCCCAGTCACTACCGACAGCCACAAATTAAACCGATTAAATTTTTAAAAAGTATATAATAACCCCAAATGATTACCCTTTTATGCTGCCACCGCCCTACCCATCTTTTAAGCCTTCATCTTTATCCCTTCTGTCATCACCGCTCGAGCAACGAACAATCTTCACCCACTTGTCCCTTACTTTCCACCTCGCCTTAAACTGAACCACTATAAAAGTGGGTCTATCTGCAAAATCGAAGGGGAGGAGAAACGGAAAAGCCGAGACCATAAAAGAAAAAAGACCAAAAATAGAGGGATTAGAAACCGAAAGGAGCAAAAATAGAAGGAAAACAGATCGAAACAAGGTAAAAAAAATATAAACTCATTCGGTTTCAACCAGATCTGCGCTATTTGTGTGAGATTTAGGGAAAATCGAACTTAGATCCGTAACCTAGAGCAAAAATCAAACCTAACCGATCATTTGCATGTTTCTCAGCCAGTGTTCGCTCCGGTTATCCGTCACCGGCGAACGAGGGCCCGGTGGACCTTGGGCGGCGAATAGTCGATGATAGAGAATGAGGAAGATAGGGTTGAGTGCATTTGGATATTTTTTGTATTTGATTATCTAAATAAATATTTTTTAGCAAAAAATATGTATTTAAGGGCGTTTCAAAACGACGTCGTTTTGGCTTTGTAACCCGCACAGCAACCCGACCCGGATAAGAGGATCCGCGCGTTTTGATGAATGGGATAATTGGAGCTTCAGACCATGTATCTTTGCATCCTTACAATTTTGCACTTTAATTCTTGTTCCCTTTAATTTTGGTCATTGTTTTTTATATTCTTAATTATTATATTATCATTAATATTATGCTAACATCATTATTATTAACTATAATGTTACTATTATCATTATTAATATATTATCATATAGTATACTATTGTTATATTATTACGTTAATATTATTTATTCTTACTATTATATTACTATTAAGTTATTATTATTATTATTATTATTATTATTAACTATTGTTATTACCACTATAGTATTATTATTCACTTATTTATAGTTTAATTAATAAATGCATTATACAGATCCATATATATATATATATATATATATATATATATATATATATATATATATATATATATATCTTACATCTATTCTTTTTAACTAACTTTTAAATTTAAACGATTTTCCTTTTTAGGGATTCTCGTGAAAAACGTGCCTCGAACTTAAAGGATGCCGCTTTCTTGTTAATCTCTAATATAAATTTTTTTCCAATTCTAAAATAATATTTAAAATGGTATTCCTTTAATTGGGGGTCTCGCAAAAATCATGTCCCGAAGTTAAAAGGGGTGTGCGTAAGTTCCTCGTTAGTCTTGTATAAAAGAATATTATTTTAGATACATTTTAAAAATTTCATGCATCAGGGGATTACAATGTCTAAATTATATTCGATTTCATAATTTTCATCGTTAAAACAATACGTAATCGACTAGGTACCAATTTTTGGGCGTTGTGGGGGTGCTCATCTTTCCCTAGACGTAATCGACTGCCGAGCCTGTTTTTTGGTTTTGCATACCCAAACTTGTTGTTTTAATAAAATAACACAAAACAAGTCTTTATTAAAATAACTAGGGATGGCAACGGGGGCGGGTTTTTGGCCGCCCCGAACTCGCCCCGATCTATAAGTTATTAAACCCGACCTCGCCCCGCCTCGAATTAAATATATTAATTTATCCACCCCGCCCCGATTCAATAACCTCTAAACCCGACCCCGCCCAAAAAAAATTTAAAAATTTTAATCTTCGTCGACGATAAATATTAGATTCGAACAATCTTCCACCACAATCACAAATTATGGTTTCAAGGGACTTTAAACTTATATAAAAAAATAAAATAAAACCAATTTTAAATTATCCACATGTTAAATTACATATTTAAAAGAATAAAGTTAAATCATTGACCGTTGGAATCGAATATATTAAAACTTGAACAACATCTAACAAAATTTTACGATAAGCACGAACAAAAACAAAATAAAAAATAGCTTAAAACTCATAAAAGCTTTTTTATATAGTGATATTTTTATAAATATAATAAATATATATATATATATATATATATAAATGTACTGGGGCGGGGCGGGGAATTTCTAGTAAATACTTGAACCCGCCCCGATCCTCGAAATTTTAGAGAAAAATACCCTATCGGGTCGGGTCGGGGCACCTCGGGTTGTGTCGGTTCCGGGTATTTTGCCATCTCTAATAATAACCGGGTTTTCAGGTGATCCAATCTCACCTAAAGTAAAAAAAAAAAAGGTTGGTGGTGACTCCTCGTTGTTACAGCTTGGCGACTCCGGTGGGGAACTATTGTTTGTAGAGAGTCAAGCCATGAGTCGATTACCTCTTGTTTTAATAATATGAAAACTACAAATTTAATTTAATTTAATTTAATTTTGTGATCCTTGCTCTTTTATTTTTGATTTTCTTACAATTGTTTTTATTAAATCTGCTAAGTTTTCGTATTATGAGCTCTGTCCCTTTTAAGTGGGAGCAAGAAGCTACTCCTTTGTGAGGTTCCTCCTCCGTGCAAGATAGTGGATTGCTTTCGATATATAAGTCCCTTTGTCTTCGTGAGACCTTCGTCTCCGTGCAGACCTAGGGACAGGTATCCCCCTGAATTGAACTTTGCTAGCCTTAGAAGGCGACATCATCGACAATTTGGTTACCTTTGTTAGAAACGGACCACATATAATGAGCCGTAAAGGCCTATCTTTTAGAGCCATCTCGAACCTCTACCCGTTTAGAGAGTAACCCAATAGGTGCATGATAGAGAGATGAGGGTTTTAATTTCTTTTATTATGCTCTTTAATTTTAGTATTGTTTATTTATTTATTTATTTTTCTTTCGCAATACAATATGCTAGATATTATGCCTATAATTTATTTTTCAACAAAGTATGCAGGTAGAAAGCAAGTTTGGGTATGATCTTTTTTTCAAAACATTTTCGAGTAGAAAAGTATGCTCGGTAAGTTGTACAGATTCTTTTTTAGTAATTACATTTATATTTTTAATTTGATTATTCCATACGTACTAACTGATTTTTGTTGTTGTCTTTGTTTTTTTCTTTGCATTGCATAAACAAAAAGGTGTTGATCCACGAATGATCTTCAATTCAGAAAACTTTCGTATAGATAAAGGGTCACATCATCAGATGAAAAATAATGCAGGCATAAGGCAGTGCCTCAAAGTGATACCAAAAGAAACGATAAGCTTTTCTTTCGAAGGTTACGCGTCAAACATATACCAATGAAATAAAAATATGTGATGTAATGAGACCTTTTGTTCAATGAAAGTTTTCTTGTGATGATCATCTCAGGATCAATACCTTATTTCATTCATGATTATATTTAAGCTTTACATTGCATAAGCATAGCATATCATCACATTGCATCCGCCATTGCACATTCCTTGAGCTTATTTTGACTTGGGAAAAGTCTTCATCTTTGATGGCAGTAGCAAGCTTGAATTCAGAAGGATGATTTCTCAACAATACAGTTTTGCGAAGATGAATGATTTAGTCGCTCGGGTAGATAAGATCGAACGGCTCCAGAAAAAATTAGCCAAAGCACAAGAAGAGATGATGGAAGAAACAATGGAGCGAATAAATGAGTTGAAAAGTATGGTGGCTACCATAACCAAAGGAAAGAGGTTGGGAGAAAACCCCCTCCATGCATATTGAGATTGGAAATACAAGTAAGAATAGAAACCGTGACTTTGTAGAAGAAGATGTTTTGCCTAATGAAGAACAAGATATCATCAACCGATACGAGATAGCTCGCACTGTCTCAGAGTGTCCTACCGGGGTGATGCTGGACAAGATTCAAGATTCTTTTTTGGAAATCTTATCTCATTCGATGAAAAGAAGGTCAGATGAGGAGTTACAAAATGAGGAAAACATAAAAAGGACAAAGATATTGACTATCTTGATATTTGGATTGACACCACAACAAAAACAATATCAACTTTTTTCACAGTCTCATCAATCACCAGTTGATCCATCTTTCGATTCTCAAGAAAGAAATAAAAAGACAAAGATCCTTCCTTTTAGATGTCTCCCATGCACATACAAAGATTTATTCTTCAAGTTGCTAGAAAAACGACTGGTTGCACCATTCTTTGTCAAACCTACTCGAAATGGTACGACGTCAACGCTCAATATGATTATCACGCGGGGAACGCAAGACACTCTATCGAGGACTGTATCACTTTCAAAAAGCTTATTGAAAAGTTTATAAAGTTGAGGATCGTGAGATTTGATGACTCCGTAGAGCCATGTATATCGGGGAATCCACTACCTAATTACGCCAAGTCAAGGGTCAATGCAATCATCAGCAATGATAATAGGAGAATTAAAACCAATATCGAGGATGTAAAGTCTCCTCTAAAGTGGGTTTGGTAAAAGATGGTCGAGATAGGCCTGGTGCAGCAAGGCTCAGAAGACCGTTACCCATACCATGATGGAGGAAATCGTGATATCAAAAATTGTGTTGAGTTCAAAGCCCTCGTTCAGAAATTGATTGACAACAAAGTGTTGGAATTTTTCCAAGAAAGAAAATTGGAAGAGGTCAATGAGGAACTTATGGCTTTTCCTCGCTTGTCTGGAATTTTTGTGTCAAGGGATTTATCCACCCCAAACAGGTTAAGAAAGATGAAGAAACTGAGCTGGGAAAAATGTTAGAAGCTTTGGATACTAATGTTGTGCCTGAAGAAGGGAATGAAATAATATACCTAAGGGGGATATGTCCTTATACCCCTGAAACTGTTGTGAACATTTGGACTGCTGAAGAGCTCCATGCAGTGTTTAGGAGTGTTTTAGAGTAATGTCAAGAACACACATGTTACTCATGCCCAAGAGCAACAAGGGTCTTTTTGTAAAGAGCATATGTTAAGGGTCTTTTTGTAAGGCGACATGTGTTAAGGGTCTTTCTGTAAAAGGCGTATGCTTACTATCCTTATGTTAGTGAAATAATACTTTTTGAGTGTACCATCTAGCAAACATTCTTATTCTTATTTCTCTCTCACCCATATACTTATATTATTGTCCATTCTTAATTCGTTTGTTCATAGGACATCATTATTTCGCGTCAGGTCCCCTGATATCAACGTATCGAGCAACAATGAGACTAGTCTGGGACTCATTTTTGAGCAAGACGTGTGTCTAGATGGACCTTATGACTTTGAAGAAGATCAAGATCATGGTCTATCTCCCGATCCATCGAGAATAGTAGAGCATGATGTCAAATCTTACCTCACAAAGATTCAGAAGAGAATGTGAACCTGGGAGATGAAAATGAGAAGAAAGAAATGAAGATTGGGACATGCATTACTAGGAAAACACGACGCAGACTCGTTGAGTTACTCCTGGAATTCAGAGATATCTTTGTATGGTCCTACCAAAACATGCCTGGGTTGAACACGGGTGTGGTCATACATAGGCTCCTTGTAAAGGAAAACTACAAGCTGGTCCAACAGAAACTTCAGAGAATGAGGCCTGATGTACTCCTGAAAAAATAAAAACAAGAGGTAAAGAAATAGTATGATACTGAGTTCCCGCGAGAAGTCAAATATTCAAAGTATGTAGCTGATAGAGTACTTGTTCAAAATAAAGATGGCAGGGTTCGAATGTGTGTTGATCATCGGGATATAAAGAAAGCCAAAAGGCCATAACCAGATAAAGATGTACCCTGATGATATGGACAAGGTTACGTTCGTGACATTGTGAGGAAACTTTTGTTACAAGATAAATTCCCTTTGGACTTAAAAATGAAGAGGCAACATACCAACGAGCCCTGGTCACTCTATTCAATGATATGATGCATAAAGAAATTGGAGTGTATGTCGAAGACATGATTACCAAGTCCCCAACCAGAAGAAGAGCATGTCACGGTCTTAAGGAAATTGTTCTTGAGGCTACGGAAATACCAATAAACATGTCCAAATGCACCTTTGGGGTTGCATCAAGGAAGCCGCTAGATTTCATAGTCAGCGGAAGAGACATTGAAGTTGATCCAGATTAGGTCAAAGTCATTCAGGATCTACCACCCCCACGAACTTAGAGAGAGCATGACTCGAGGAATGGAATAATGAACGTCGTGAAGTTTTTGACAAGATCAAGCACTACATGTCATGAACACCCCATGTTCGTTTTATGTGTGAGGCATGGATGTGAGAGCATTGATTACTTTACCAAGTAGTTAAAAGCGTCCACTTATGCCAGTGTCACCAAATTGACAAGGTGCAAAATACCTGAAGAAAGAAATCATATATGAGTATGGGACGCCAGAGAGTATCATATCAGATCACGTGTTGAACTTGAACAATAAATAAGTATGCAAACAGTTCAAGATATGATGTCGTAATTCGTAACCATAATGTCCTCAGATGAACAGAGCGGTGGAAGCAATTAACAAGAATATTAAGAAGATCGTTGGAAAATGGTAGACACTTATACAGATTGCCACGAGAAGCTACCATTTACTCTTCAGTCAGAACCACTATTGGTAAAACCTCTTTTCCCTAGTTTATGGGATGAAGGTAGTACTACCCATTGAGGTTGAGATTCCTCCCCTCTAAATTTTGTCAGCACTAAAATTAGATGAAGTAGAATGGATCCAAGCCAGATATGACCAACTTGATGTGATTGAAGGAAAAGACCAAAAGCCATTCGGCATGATCAAATATACTAGAAAAGGATGGTACGAGCCTATAATAATAAGGCTCACCCAAGAGAATTCCGAGAGGGAGACTTAGGGCTGAAAAACATCCTGCAGATTCAGAGAGATTCTCGATGCCAAATTAGAAGGCTCATGCGTTGTGAAAAAAGCCTTTTCTGGAGGAGCCTTGATATTAGCCGAAAAGGATGGTAAAGACCCGCCTAACCTTGTAAACTCGTGTTTAGTCAAGAAATGGTTCGAGTTGAAGACACGAAAATGGCAGCTTAAGTGTTGATAAAAAGGCGAGGACGTGAAATGATCAATTCCTTCAACAAACTCCATAGTGGGAAATGAATTTTGCAGTTTGAGATATCGTCAAAGTACCCGAGGTCTCCCAGACACATGAGGGTTCGCAACAAGTTGGCCTAGCAAAGCTCGTCTGCTTGATATATAGGGCACCTAAATTTGTATTTTAGTTTATTCTTTTTCAATGTTTATCACTTAAACGTCTTGAACTTTACTCTCAATAAATTCTTCCTTTCATCTTATTTCCTTGTTTACACAAGTATTATACATTGACATAATGGTTAGTAAGCTAACAAATATGAGAAGATCTACTACATTTCTTCTGAAAGATTCCTAAAAGTACATGGACACATGGGCAGTCCTGATTGAAAAGAGGCAGTCCTGATTGAAAAGGGGCAGTCCTGATTGAAAAATGGCATTTTCGTGGATAAACGAATCAAGAGAAAAAGAGACACTACCCGAACAGAATGTGGGGAAAATAATTTTCTTGCAATTTGATTAGACCTGAAAAAGAGAGGGCCAAATGACTCAAACAGAGTTCGAACATTCAATGATGCCGATTTAAGGATAGGTACATGATGATCAAGCAGATCTCGAAACTAAAAATCATTCTCGAATGGAATTTTGCATTCATGCTAGAATCATTCATGCACTCATTAGACATACTTAATCTACGATCATTTGATTCATACTAATAATAGCATCATCAAGTCGACAGCAAATTCATCACCCTGAGGATGCAATGGAACAGATCGTCTAGCTTACTTACCCAAAGAAGAAGAAAAGAACGAATAGAGAGTTCTATGCCCTTTTAGAAGGAAAGACAAGATGATCAAATCCTAGGATGGTCGTGACTCCCCACCATGATGTAGCATATCCCACATTCTCCAGATCTCGCTATGCCATTGATGATGCAGCGGATCATCTTTCTCATGTCTAGTTTCGCCGCTGATGATACGACTAGATCAAATCTTTTTTTGGATCTCATCTTCAGCCAAAAAAGGAAGAAAACCAAAGCTCCTCCAAATCACCCATCTTCGTCAGAGTTGTAGCTTGATCATAACTTTTCTTAGACCTTGCCCCTTTGTCAGTGTTGTAGCTCAGTCAAATTATGGTCTTGACTCTTCGTCACAGTTGTAGCTTGATCAAAACTTTTCTTAGACCTTGCCTCTTCTTTAGTGTTGTAGCTCGGTCAAATCCTTGTCTTGCCTCTTCGTTGGTGTTGTAGCAGGACCAAATGTGCCAAAATCTCGATCTTGTCTCTTAGTCAGTGTTGCAGCTGGATCAAAATGACTTCAGACCCTGCCTCTTTGTCGGTATTGTAGATAGGTCAAACCTTACTAATTCTTGGTCTTGCCTCTTCATCGGTGTTGTAGCGAGACCACATTCACTAACTCTTGATCTTGCATCTTCATCGGTGTCGTAGTTGGAACAACCATACTAACTATAGACCTTGCCTCCTCATCGTTGTAATATCTTGATCAAAGTTTACTGAATTTTAAATCCCTCTCTTTTTTCTATGTCGTGGCCAAAAAAGAAAGGAAAATGAAAGAAAAAAGTAGAATAAAAAGAATAAAAAGCAAAAAAAAAGCAAAAAAAAAGAAAAAAAGAAAGAAAAAGAGAATTATGTCAAGATCTTGTCTCTTCATTAGTATTGCAGCTGGACCAAATATCAGAGCCTTCATTCGATCTCGCCTCTTCATCAGTGTGGTAGCTTGGTCAAAATTTACTGATTTTTTAAAAAATTTCTCTCTTTATCTATGTCGTGGCCAAAAAAGAAAGAAAAAAAGTATAATGAAAAGAAAGAAAAGAAAGAAAAAGAAAGAAAAAAAGAAAAGGAGAATTCTGTAAGATCTTGTCTTTTTATCAGTACTGTAGCTGGACCAAATATCAGAGCCTTCATTTGATCCCACCTATTCATCAGTTTTGTAGCTTGGTTAAAATTTATTAATTTTTTAAATTCCTCTCTTTGTCTATATCGTAGCCAAAAAAGAAAAAAAAAAAGAAAAAAAGAAAAAGAAAAGCCAAAAAAAGAAAAAGAAAATTCTGTCAAATCTTGTCTCTTCATCAGTGTTGCAGCTGGATCAAATGTCAGAACCTTCATCCTCCCACCCTGTTTCTTCGTTAGTGTTGCGTCTAAATCAAATTTTGCAAACATTGTCTCTTCGTTAGTGTTACAACAAGATATTACATTGTCGTCAAAGTCGTAGCCAGCCAAACTTATTTTCACTCCCCAACGGATCATTATAGTTTGAAGATTTTGCTTACAAGAGCGATCGAGGAGATCAAGTGAAATGAAGGAAGAAGAGTTGTGTCGAGAAAGAAAAAACCCAACCGCATCGGAGAAACTAGGTTTCTCTTTGTCTTTGCTCTATTGTCGTTATACAACAATGAACAAAAAGAGACAGTTGTAGTAATACATTTCATCTGGGCCCTTAAGCCAAACATCCAAATAACCAGACTCATTTTACATAACTCATCCAAATAAATAACACGTTTTACAAATCCATCCCAACAACCCACTTAACCTAAACCTAAAACAAAAACCCTAACCCTAATCTAAAAATCTAGTCGTCGTCGCCTTCAACTCGGTCGTCTCCCGTCTAGAAGTCGCCGCCGCCATCCAAGTCGCGCTGCTACCACCATCAATTCCCAATCACTGCCGACATCCACAAATTAAACCGATTAAACATTTAAAAAAATATAATAACCCTAAATGATTACCCTTTTATGCCGCCACCACCACCCTACCCATCTTTTAAGCCTTCCTCTTTATCCCTTCTGGCATGACTGCTCGAGCAACGAACAATCTTCACCCACTTGTCCCTTGCTTTCCACCTCGCCCTAAACTAAACCACTATAAAAACAGTTCTATCTGTAAAACTGAAGGGGAAGAGAAACAGAAAAGCCGAGACTATAAAAGAAAAAAGACAAAAAAATAGAGGGATTAGAAATCAAAAGAACTAAAAATAAAAGGAAAATATATCGAAACAAGGTAAAAATATAATCCCATTCGGTTTCAACAAGATCTATGTTGTTTGTGTGAGACTTAGAGAAAACCGACTTTAGATCTATAACCTAGAGAAAAAACCGAACCTAAACGATCATTTGCATGTTTCTCGGCCACCGTTTGTAGCGGTTATTCGTTGCCGGCGAACGACAGCCCCCAGTAGACCTTGGGTGGTGATTGGTCGACGACAGAGAGTGAGGGAGAGAGGGTTGGGAGCATTTGGATATTTTTTGTATCAAATTATCCAAAAAAAAAAATTAGCAAAAAAATATGTATTTAAGGGTGTTCTAAAATGACGTCGTTTTGGCTCTATAACCCGTGCAGCAACCTGACTCGGATAAGAAGATTCACGCGTTTTGATGAATGGGATAATTGGAGCTTCAGTCCCTATGTCTTTGTATCCTTACAATTTTGCACTTTAATTCTTGTTCCCTTTAATTTTGGTCACTATTTTTTTTATATTCTTAATTATTATATTATCATTAATATTACAGTAACATAATTATTAGGGTAAACTACTCTAATGACCACTGAATTTTAGAGGTGTACCTATTTTGACCACTAAACTATCGAGCTTGTCAATCAGTCCATCAAACTTATTAAATTGACTTATTTTGATAATCGCCGTTAAAAAACTAACGGAGTTGTGATGGAGGGGACGTGACAGTTAACAAAATTTTGTAAAATTACATATTTAGTCTTTTTTATTTACCTATTATATATCAATTTGGTTCAAATTTGTCATCACCCGATTGGATAATTTATTTTAATATTTACTTTTCTATTTAATATTTAATATATTTTTCCATCCAACTAGGTGGTGACACGTGACATCACCTGGTTGAAGGAAAATTAAAGAACAAGGATGAGTTTAGCATGGATTGAACCTACAACCTCCAGGTTAAAAACCCTACATGTTTGCCACTACTCCAACCCATCTTTAGTCCAATAAATTGCACCATCCAATATATATATTTATAAAACAATAAATGCTAGGGAATAAAAAAAGTAAAAGTGGTTGAAAGGGGACTCTAACTTAGATTACTTAGGATGTGTATAATCATACAAATATTCGATTTAATTTAAATCTAAAAATTATTAAATATTCAATTTAAAAGAAAAGTAATTCGATTTAAAATATTTGTTTTTTCATATTTAATTAAAATTAAATCAAATATTTTTTAAAAATAAATATTTTAAATCTAATTTCTTTTCCTTTAAATCGAATATTTTTTTAAAATTGAGTATTTAAATTAAATCAAATATTTTTTAAAACCGAGTATTTAAATTAAATATTTTTAATAAAAATACTCGATTTAATTTAAATACTCGATTTTAAAAATCAAATATTTTAAAAAATATTTAATTTAAATACTCGATTTTAAAAAAATATTGGATTTAAAATACTCGATTTAATTTAAATACTTGATTTTAAAAAATATTCGATTTAAAATACCTGATTTAATTTAAATAATTGATTTTAAAAAATACTCGATTTAATTTAAATTAAATGTGAAAAAAGAAAAAAATCAAATATTTTAAATCGAATATTTTTTAAAATTAAATCGAATGTTTGTGTGATTATACACATCCCAAGTGATCTAAGTTTGAGTCTCCTTTCAACCATTTTTATTCCCTAGCATTTACTGATATATATATATATATTAAATGGTGCAATTCATTACACTAAAAATGGGTTGGAGTAGTGGTAATCATGTGAGATTTTTAACCTGGAGGCCGTAGGTTCAATTCACGCCAAACTTATTCTCCCTCTTTAATTTTCCTTTAACCCGGTGGTGAAAAAATATATTAAATACAAATAAAAATAAATTATAAATTAAAATAAATTAATATTTGAACCAAACTAATATAATAGGGACTAAATATGTAATTTTACAAATTTCCGTTATCTGCCACATCACCACTCCGTTAGTTTTTTTAACGGCGGTGGTCAAAATATGTCAATTTAATAAGTTTAGTAGTTTTATTGACGAGTTCGATAGTTCGGTAGTCAAAATAGGTACGCCCCTAAAATTTAGTGGTCATTAGAGTAATTTACCCTAATTATTATTAACTATATTGTTACTATTATCATTATTAATATATTATCATGGATAAATATTCTATACACAGGCGGTGGAAACTTTCAGTTTCCACAAGCGCCTTAGTTTTAGGGTATAGAGAGTTAGTTTAGGGTATATGGTTTAGGGATTTAGGTGTATGGGGTTAGAATTTAGGGATAGTTGTTTTAATGTAAGGTTTAGGGTTATAATTTAGGGTTTATAGGTTAAAACCTAAATCCTTACCATATTACCTTAAAAACTAAACTCTAACCTATAAACCCTAAATTATAACCTTAAACCTTAAATTGAAACAACTATCCCTAAATTCTAAACCCCTACATCTAAACCCCTAAACCCTATACCCTAAACTAACTTCATATACTCTAAAACTAAGGTGCTTGTGGAAACTTTCAGTTTCCACCGCCAGTGTATAGGATATTAATCCTATTATCATATAGTATATTATTATTACTATCATTACTGTTACTATATATATATATATATATATATATATATATATATATATATCCTGCATCCATTCTTTTTAACCAAATTTTAAATTTAAACGATTTTTTATTAGGAATTTTCGTGAAAAAATGTGCCTAAAACTTAAAGTGGTGTTGTTTTCCTGTTAATCTCTAATATAATTTTTTCCAATTCTAAAATAATATTTAAAATGATTTTCCTTTAATCGGGGGTCTCGCGAAAATCATGTCCCAAACTTAAGGGACGTAAGTTCCTCGTTAGTCTTGTATAAAGGAATATTATTTTAGATACATATTATAAAATTCATGAATCCGGTGATCATAATGTCTAAATTAAATCTGAATTCATAATTATCATCGTTAAAACAATATGTAATCGACAAGGTACTAATTTTTGGGCGTTGTGGGGGTGCTCATCCTTCCCCACACGTAACCGACTTCCGAGCCTGTTTTTTGGTTTTGCAGATCCAAACTCGTTGTTTTAATAATATGACACAAAACAAGTCTTTATTAAAATAATCGGGTTTTCAGATGATCCAATCTCACCTAAAGTAAAAAAAAAAAAGGTTGGTGGTGACTCCCCGTTGTAACAAAGAACACGAACACAATATTAAAAATTTAAACGAACACAAACCGAATATGAACACTTATAAAAATAAATAAATGAACACAAACATAATCTTATTTGTTCAAGCTCGGATAATATTATATATATATATATATATGCTTGTATAAGCTAGATTGACTCAACTCAATAATTTTTTATCGAGGTTTGTTCGTATTTGTAAAAGGGTAGCTTAGATTAGTGCGTGGATAGATAGTTTAGTCAAGATTTTGAATAATCATATAAAAAATAAAGACAAGAAAGTTTGAATTAAAAATTGAGAAATCTTAAATTCCTAAAATTTTATTGATTTTTTATACGATTTTTTATATTTAATTTCAATTTTTTTCTCCTCAAGATCGAAACATATTGAGAATTTCAATATTAGACTTTAGAGTTATTATTTGATTTATAATTGATATTAGTGGAAAAGCGGATGATGGTCATATTAAGAGACTCGGATTCAATCACTCTATTAACAATATGTGTGTGCATCGTCAAAAGATTAAGAATATGTATGAACAGATACTACCTTGTAAACCTTAAACTATTCAAAAAATACTAAAAATGATAAAATTTAAAACCTAAATCTTTAACCCTAAAATACTAAATTATAAACCTTAAACTTAAACACACAAACCCTAAAATGAATAGATTTAAATAAACTTTAATTTATACAACTTACCTATTAAATAATTTTCTTCAAATTAAGACAGTGTATTACCATTACATTGACCCTAAAATTTAATTTATATCTTAATAAAATTTTATAAAAAAAACATAAATATAAAATGTTTAATTGTCTTCTATGCAATTATTCTATGCAATTAAGAGTTATGTGATTACATAGAGATGAATCCAATTATATATTATATACATGAAACTAAGATATCAATATTAGATTATGTTCAAAAATAATAATAGTAACTAATATTCTCGTAACGGATACTCTCACTAAGATTCAAATAATTGGTCATAAAATAATTCATTTTTTGACATTAAAAATACATATAAACATTTTTTATGTTTGAATTTTTCCAAAAAAAAATAGAAGTCAAAATGTTCGTGCATTGGTTTTTTTTTAAATGTATGTGCATTGTTAATATCTTATTTCCTTTTTAATAAAATATTCGATTATTTTATCATTGATCTACTTATAAATATAATGAATCAAATAATATCTTCATTAAAATATCTTTTGCATTTAACTTTTTTTTGTAATTTTCAATAGAGGGCCATAATCCGATCATTAAATAAATAGAAGTACGTAGTTTCCTTTTTTTTAAAAAATTAAATATGAAAACTCATATTTTAACAACTAACAAGATATGATGATAAAAAAAACTAACAAGATATCTTCTTCTCTTTCATGTTTCTAGGTTAAAATATGTTACCAACCTTGTAGTTTGACAAGTCTTATTATTTAGTCCATTTACTTGAAAAGTTCAAATTATTTTTTTCCGGTTTGAATATTCTAATCCAATCATTATTAGTATTCTTTTGTAAAAATATCTCCAACTAGTTATGTTTATTTTTCATTAATCATATGCAACGACATATGAGAGTAATACATTATGGACACACGACATTGATTATAACAAACATCCTTAAATTATATTCACATTTTAAATTGGTCCTCAACCTTCAAATGTATAAATCGATATACACCAATTAAGTATAAGAAAATAATTTAAAATAGAATTATTTAAATAATTAAAATATATAAATTGTTTTGTGAAATTCGAATATACTAAAAATTATAAATCTCAATAAAAATGTTATATACAATATGAAGAAAATGAATGCATTGATTGATGGATATAATATTAATGGAATTGAATGTGTATTTTAACATGAACATAAGAAATTTATATATATGAGTACAAAAAAGGCAGATATTTTTGTATGATATAATATTAAAATGTGTATTTTAACATGTTGATATATACAAAACGTAGCTATTACATCCACCGAAAAGGCCAAATTAAACATCCTAGCTTGGTGTCCTATTCAAAAATCAGCGTAGAAGATCCGCAAGATTCTGTATGAAAATCTTCCCCCCGATCTTATTTGCTTTCCAAACTGTCAGATTTTCCCATCCATGGCCAACCCTTTATTAACTCACCATCCCTCTGCTTTTTCTCTCAAACCAAACACTATTTTAGCCTCTGTTTTTCTATTAGAAAATCATACATTTCTAGCTTCGAAAGTGATGGGAATGACCGGTGATGAAACCCAGTTTCATGTTCTTGCCGTCGACGACAGCCTCATCGATAGAAAGCTAATCGAAAGGCTCCTCAAGACTTCTTCTTTCCAAGGTTCAATCTGTTTTTTTAACTTTTTTTATATTTGTAGGCAGTCACTGATGCAAGATTTTATGTTCCTTTATAAAATATAAAAAAATACAAAAGCTGTGTAGTAGTTTGAAATTTTCAGGAGGTGTGACCGTCCCTCCAGTACCTCTCGGTCTATCCCTGTTCGTAATAATCGAAATTCGAGATTTAAAACAATTTTGGATTGAATGAATGAATGATGTGTTTGCAGTTACTGCTGTGGATTCTGGGAATAAAGCATTGGAGTTTTTGAGATTGAATAATGCTGAAGATGAAGATCATCAGGATCTGGGAGTGAATCTGATCATCACAGATTATTGCATGCCTGGAATCACAGGCTATGATCTTCTTAAAAGAGTAAAACAATCTTCATCTTTCAAAGACATACCAGTTTTCATCATGTCTTCTGAGAACATCCCATCAAGAATCAACAGGTATAGAAAGATTCGATTTTTTCGAGTCGAGTAGAATTTTACTCATAACTATCTGAATATATATTTTGTTGATTGGATTTCCAGATGTTTGGAAGATGGAGCTGAGGAGTTCTTTTTGAAACCAGTTCAATTATCTGATGTGAACAAGCTCAGGCCTCATCTGATGAAAGGGAGATCTAAAGACATTGATAGAACAAGATGATGTTGTTGATTGATCAGCTCTGGGAATTTGATTCATTTTTTAAATTTTCTCACTTTGAGTCTATTATGCCTACACAAATGATTTTAGTTTCGTTTGGAAGAAGAGAGTAAGAGTTTAAAACAACTCAATTTTGTTGGTTTATTAAGTTGATAGTATTTTCTTTCCATGTATCAATTTTTAATTAAGTTTTAAAATATTACTTTGTTAATTAATTTATGTCCAAATAAAACCATACTCTTTTTGTCTGGATTATCCTTAATACAAAAATCAGTTGTCTAAAATAAACAGAGGTTTTTTTTTATACAAAAGTCTTACAGAAAAAGCAACACATAAATAAAATAAATTAGAAAAATCTTAAGATGTCGTTTGCTGGAAAAAAATAACTCAGTCAATCCACTGAATATAACTTAAAAGAAAATTATTTTAAGATAAGTAAAAAATATTTCTAAATTTTGACATAAAATTGATTGTGTATATTTTACATTCTAAGATATTTTTTAGTAAAATATTTTTAAATTTGATATTTTTAATTTTATATTTTTGCCCACATATGTCTCAGTAAATGAGTCTATATACATATGGAAAAATTAGGAAAATTTGTAAATTGAAAAAATACAGTGACTTGGAATATTTTCTACGGTGTGACAAAGTCGTCCTCAATTGTCATCTCTTGTTTTTTTTTTTTAATTGCGATAAAGTCGACCAACACTATCAACGATTTCGCCGGAGTTAGAAGGTGAGAACGATTTTTACGAAATAAAAAAGGATAAATCTACCACGTGCGACGAACACCGTTAAATACCACTAATGATAAATACCGTTGAACACTATTAAATTAATTAATAAAGATTTAAAATTTTAAGGACACATCGTACAATTAATAATTATTTTTTAAAATTTAATTAAATTATTTTTATATGTATTAAAATTTTATTTTTTAATAAGGGTAAACTATATATTTAGTACCTTACCTATTTCCGTATTTCTATTGAACTCTCATTATTTAAATATTATTTTAATTTGACCATATTCTTTATAAAAAAAATTTAACCCTTAACCATCAACCTAAAACCTCGAAACTAATAAACCTTAAACCCTTAAACATATACCCTAAACCATATACTATTAAAAATAATTTCACCATCATCGATTCAATTCAATTCAATGAATTGTTGAATTCTCCTAAAAAAAGTTCAATTAAATTATTTTTTATATCTCCATGTTATCGACGACATTAAACTAAATCCGAACAAACCATCACTATTTTACTAGACAGCTTGCAATCGTAAACCAAAATATCGTGTTACAATAAAAAAACGCTTTAATATCTCCATGTTATCGATGACTGAAATGAGTGAAACCGTTATACCATCACAGTGTTTGAAAATGAGATCAAAATATCGTCTTCTACATTCTTTTTCTCCTGATTCCTTTCCCCATCCTTTTGGTTTCTTCCTTGTCTTCAAGTTGGATTGATTTGTATCCTAGGTCTTGCCAGTTGCCACTGGTGCTACTTGATTTTCCGGGACAGCTCGAAACTGGACACAGTAGATAATATTCTAGGTTGAGGTCATCAAAAATTCACTCGTGCCCATCTTTATGAGCTTGGGAGGGGTTATAACCATCTCGCTTTTTTGTTATAATATTAATTTAAGTATTAGTTAAATAAAATCTTCACCTCTCTCATTTTTTTTAATTTAAACACTCATTAGTCATTTTTAATATTTAATCTTAAATTCGACAATCCCTTATTACAATTTCTACATTTACAATCATTGGGATAAGAAACAATTTCTTTTATTTTTCTTCTCATTTTGTCTGATTCCATCATTGTTAACAAGCTTCCAACATTAGTAAAATGTGAAGTGAAATATTAACACCGAAAACATACATGATGCTATTAAACTAAACATAGTTCACAAAAATATTATTATCTCATCTAACCTTACTACTATTAAACTAAACATTATGCTAGCAAGCATAAGAAATTTAAACAAAAATGACTATATCTTTAATACAAGTTCAACGTCTTTATCGAGTGATTGACAACAAGACTTACATATGTGTAGGGATGGGCACGGGTCGGGTCGGGCCGAGTTTTTGACCCACCCGAACCCGACCCGAAAATATTAACCCTAAACCCGAACTCGACCCGACCATTTCTTTAAAAAAACCCGACCCGACCCGAAAATAAATACTTTAAACCCGACTCCGACCCGACCCAACCCGAGCTATATAAAAAAATTAATTTTAGGGACTAAATTGTAAAAATAATAATTTTAAGAGACTCAATTGTAAAAAATAATAAATTTAAGGACTAAATTGTAAATAAAAATTAATTTTAAGGACCTAATTATAAAAATATATATATAAAGGAGTATTATTACAAATATCCCTAAAAAAATTTAGAGAAAATTACACTATTAGTCCCGGGTCGGGTCGGATTTTTTCACCCTAAAATCCGAACCCGACCCGACCCGACCTCACCCTACACAAAAACCCGACCCGACCCAAACCCGATTTTTTCATAAAAATATCCGACTCGATCGGGCCGAGTCGGGTCGGAACCCGTCAAGTCCGGGTTCCGTGCCCATCCCTACATATGTGCCGTCACCGCATGGCCCCACTTAAATTCAAACATATCTTTAATATGTACATGTTTCTTTCTCTTCCTTTTTTTTTTTTTTTTTGATAAACTTCAGTTTTTTCTCGTTGTTTTTTTCATGCCTCCCGTTCTAGCTGAACCACAACAATACCATCGTCAGTTGTCCGACTTTAATGAAGTTATCATTAGTTGTAGACGATTTTATTATAATTCTTTTGAAGAGAAATTACATAAATAGTATCTCACTTATTCTCGCATTATTGTTTTAGCATCTCAACTATTATTTTTGACAAAATAATACCTAACGTTACATTTTTGTTATGTTATGGTACCATGGTTGTTAAAAACTAACAGAGACGATGGTGTGACTTGATATAATCATAATTTTAGTCCAAAACACTTATATATATTATCAATTTAGTCCAAAACACTTGTATATATTCTCGCCGGGAGAGATTTACAAAGCTTCGATTCCATTTTGTCTTATCCCTTTCCAACCCCCTCGTATTCTCGCTGGTATCCCGATCGTGCATTTTGAGTCCTCCAATAGACCCTGCATTAGGCCCCCCATCGATCCCCAAATCATAAAGTTTTGATTGTTCTTAACGTGTCTTTTAAACCCAAAACCCAACAAAGTGTACGATTTGAAGAAGAAAATTGAGGAATTTATAATTTGAATTCAAAAATTAAAATAATATTTAAATTGATAGAATTTTAGACTAAATTGATAGATCGTATGAGATTTTGGACTAAAATTGTTATTAGCCCAAGATATGTCACCATTTTCGTCAATTTTAAACAGTAAATGTACCAAAATAGAAAAAACATAACATTAAATACCATTTTACCAAAAATAATTAAAATATCAAAACAATAATACGTAAATAGGTGGGTACTATTTATGTAGTTTTACCTTCTTGAAAACAAGGAAATGGAATGACTCACTGTTTTGACAATGTCATCGCCACATATCAACAATTTTATCATATAAATCGTTGCATGCTATTTAATTTTTGGATTAATATTTTATACACTGGCGGTGAAAATTTTTTATTTCCACAAACGCCTCAACTATAAGGTTTAGGGTTAAGGCTTAGGGATTTTAATGTAAATATTTAGAATTTATGGTTCATGTTTAGAATTTAGGGTTAGAATTTAGGGTTTAGGGTTTAGTTTTAGGGTAATATGTGTAGGGATTTAGGTTTTAACCTATAAACCCTAAATTTTAACCCTAAACCCAAAATTTTATCAACAATCCCTAAATCCAAAACTACTACACTTATACCCCTAAATTTTAAACCCTAAACGGAGTCTCTAACCCCTAAAATTAAGACGCTTGTGTAAAAAAAATTCCACAAGCGCTTGTGTAAAAAAAATTCCACAAGCGCTTGTGTATAGTACAATTATCCTTAATTTTTTTATAAATAAAAGATGAGTTTCCCATACATTGTAGATCCCTAAGTAACTTCTACCATCCATATTTCGTTGCAAGTTTTTTTCAATTCTGCCACTACCAATCGAAATTACATGTTTAAATATTTAAATTATTTGAGTGTGGAACTTAAAAAATATATTTTGTACACTGCCATCAGAGAAAAATTGTCATAGATTTAAATGAAAAAACACCCCACGAACAATAACTTTGATAATATTTTAAGATTAATTATTTTCTTTCTCCATTCAATTTCTCGCTAACCAAAGACTCGTATGCACTGCAAAATGCACAACCATGTGCAAATAAAGCAAACAAGATTCAAGAGGGAATTTTTCTCAACAAACAAGAAATGGCAAATTAGCAATGATTAATAATGATAAACAAGATATTCTGGATTCAAAACTGGTCCACATCCACTCATCAAAACTTAAGATATTCAAGCTAATTCATCTTACTAATTAGGTCATTGATTTCATCTTCACGATTACCAGCATCTCCGCCTTCTTTGTACGGCTGTTTCTTCCCTTTGATTACTCCATCTTCTGGCTTGCTCAGTATAAGAGGCCCCATAAAACGAATAGCCTCCTTGAAATGTTGACCGACATTCATGATTTCGTGTACAATATCTTCTATGCATATGATTCCATACTTCCCCAATGCCTGAGAAAAGCATTATGAACCTTCGGAATTCGGACAAAGTTAAACCAGGAACTTATTCTGAGGTTTGGTTAAGAAAATTACGATACCTGTTCAATGATATTATTATCTGTCAGAGGAACTGGTTTCTTGTCGATCCTTGCATAGCCCTTCTTGTAAATCAGCTCCTTCACGTTCTTAAGATTAGGATATCTGCATAAAACAATCTTACCAAAATATAAATTCAAGGTTGTCTAAATGGAAACTCTAAATTGAAGAAACAAAAATAAACGTGCTGAGCTTTCTAGACAGCAGAAAACTAACAGAATCCTCTTTAAGTAGCTTAAGGTTATAGTTAATGAAGGTTCGGACATAGACCTACAGGAAAGCCTGTTCGATACATGACACTCAATAGTTTCAAAAAATGCCAAAAAACTTGAGCATCATGTGCCAAAACTATGGAAATACGGAGGATATTTAGACTAATTTGTCACGAATAAGCAACAATTACATATGCCTTATAAGAAGTAGGTAATTAAAGTAGGCACTGATAAAATGATGATAAGCATATGCAAGAGAAAGAAAATCATCAACGCACATGGAGTAGCACATTAAAATTTGTACAAGTTTTCACATGATTAGATTCACCGTTTTACATTTACCAGGAAAAAAAGGAACAAAGGTTGCATACCCATATGTGACATACGGCTCCACCTTTTGCAGCATTTCCATCACACCCTCAGTTGCCTTCACAAAGACGCCACTGAAAACTTTCCTCAATCTCAGATTGTACAAGATCTTCTTAGTTTTTGGATGCATATCATTTTTTCTGCACCAAAGAGATCAAAGCAAAAAGATCAGAGCTCAAAAATTTTGGAAGCAAAAATATTGAACAAGACCAAGATGCAAAGGATCACCTACCCTTGGATACGGATAATGAACAGCAAATTTGATCTCAGTTCTGGTATCATTGATTTTGATCTCTTAGCCCTCTGTTTCATTCTGATCAGGTCCAACTCCTAAAACCCAAAAATACATTTAAGACGACCTTAATTAGCTATGTTACTAAGTTGAAGAGTCGGAAATGTGTCGGACACAAATACTTCAAACAAAATGAAGTGTCAGAGCAACATTAGGATGTACAACTACAAGGTGCATTTGACCTCGAGCTCAGCTTTAAAAAAACAGTTAAGCCACACAGGCCTTGATTAGGATTAACATTACTCAAAACATATGGAATTTAAAACATAAATCAAGCTCGATTTTGAATACAAGTAAAAATGAACCAAATGATATGTATACATGTATATCACATAAAAAATAATGAAAATCCAAAATCCATGTTAGGCTCATGGGTTGCTCGATGCAAGTATAAAAGATAAGCAAACTTGACTAAATCCATTACTCTAGCCCCCGGGATCTTGGTCTAGCTCAACTCGAAAAAGCCATTCAACCAATACAAGATTTGATTAGACTTATCATAAGTTCATAACCCAAATACTGAACTTGAAAATTGACTCAAGCTCGAGTTGAAACACAAAACAAAGTCTTAAAACATGTAAATACATACTGAATCATATTTACACATGCATGCTTCATAAAAAATCCAAAATATATTTACACTAATAAGCAGTTACAATACAATCAGGGATGGACCCAAAGGGGAACTGGAGGGGCAGTCGCACACTCGCACTCACCACCTAAAAATTTGAAATTTAGAATTTTTTATAGAAATTTTCTATTGAAAATTTATTTTCTCCGCCTTAAAAATTTTATAGGTTCGCCACCTAACATAAAATATTGTGTCAGTCCCTGAATACAATACTATAATGGACTTATAACCCCTAGGCCCTAACATAAAATATTGTGTCAGTCCCAATACTATAATGGACTTATAACCCTTAACATAAGAAAGAAAGCAGTAAAGCTTTCAAAACAATAATACATTGAATCAACAATAAAAACCAATAGCAGAAAACATGATCAATGAGCTAAAGCGACATTAAATATAGCAACAAATACCTTGTCTCTGAACTCTTTTATGAACTGTTCAGGTCTTTTGATGTCGGAAACATCTGATTGCTTCTTGCTCTTCTTCGCTCCATATTTACCCAACTCCAACTGGGTCCTCCTCGTAATCGCTAACTCGTCTTTGATTTTCCTTTTCTTCAAAACTATCTCCGATACATACGGTAATGGCTGTCCCTCTTCTCCGGTCATCATCTTTCTGTATTTTCCATATAATTCTTTTAATAAACGGAAAATCTATACATTGGAGGACAAAACATCAGCAGTGAAACAGAGATAACAAGAAATTTACTCAGTAAACGGCGTTGAAATTGGTGGCGCGGCTGTGGAACAAGGCGGCGGCGGTGAGCTTTGAGGGTTTGAGAGCTGAGTGAGGGCGGCGGTGAGCTTTGAGGGTTTGAGAGCTGAGTGGGGGCGGCGGATAACGGGCAGAGTATAAAAGAGATGGTATGGAAATTGGAAAGGGCATAAAAGTAAAAATGTTAACATTTAAGGGCTTTTTGGCTGTTCGGGTCAAGTTGTGGGCGGGTTAGTGGAATAAATCGTCAAGAAGTTTAGGGATGGCCAAATAAACTGAACCCGAACCGACTCGGTGTGCCCCGATTCGACCCGATGATGTCAGCCCATGAAATACATTTCTAATGGGTTGCGTTGCCTGGAGCCTGGAGGTATCAAACATCTTAAGCCAATTTTCTCTCCTAATTCTTTTGCACTTACATGATAAAACAGAGATGCAAAAAGTGTTTTAAAACCAATTCGCTAAATACTTGGTCACCAGAAAATCTTAACTCATAAAACTTCATCTAATATAAATAATTAGGTATTAAGTAAACTTTTTCACCACTAAATTACAATAAAATCAAATCTAATTGCCAATTTGAATTTATGTGAATATCTAACCCACTATCTATCAAATCTTCTCTAGTTTGACATCATGATCAGGGGCGGATTTGGGCCTAGGCCTTGGTCCACTCTATGCCCAAATAAATGTCATTTAGTTTAATATAATGTTAATTTTAATTGAGTTTTAGATAAATAAGAATTAAAGAAATGGCTCAATATAGAAATTTAGTTTAGTTTTTAAAATTCAATTGAAATGAAAGATAAAAGTAGAAGAAATGGATTGCTTATATTTTATTATATTTTATAATTATTGTATAATTATTTTTTAATAAAAATAATTTGGTTACTAATTTATTATGTATTTTTTAAAAAATAATTTCTTTAAGCATTGTTGGGGTTTCACTATATTATATAATAATCATAAAATACAAACAAAAAAAACATAATTAAAATTAAGATCAAAATTAAAAATTTAAAAGCATATTTTTTAATGAAATGGGGATTACTCTCATATGTCTCGTTAAAAAACATCCCTAAACTTAAAAACATATTTTTTTAGTAAAAGCGTATAACTCATCTCCAATATTTTTAGAAAAGGAGAATAAAAATGTGATATATTTCTCTGTTATTTTTTTGAAATTTTTGAGAGAAGCTAATTTTAAATAAATAAATTTAAATTCACATTTTTATGACTTATATTTTTTTTTGAAATATCATGAACTTATATTTTTACAAATCAATTAAGTTATGATAAAAATTTTATTTAAAATAAAGATATATTGTAACTCCTCGTCTCGGTCTGGATGACTGACCGGTCCGAGTAGGCTACACGGGGAAAATCGAAGTGAAACCCGCTAAGGCTCTCATTCAGTTAGCAACCCTATAAAATTCCTTTTCGTTATTATCTTGTCTAAATGGTTTTATTAAATCCTATATGAAGGGTCAACAACGGAAGCAACACACAAGGCAATCGACTCAACATCATTACAAGACAACCCATTTTTAGCTTTATAGGCAGGTCGTTTCGAAACACCAGAGAGGTGTATCGAAACGCCTTGACTTGGTCAACGACATGAGTCAACACGAGAGGACCGTATCGAAACGGTGGTCAACCGTTCTGAAACACACCCAACGGTCAACTTCTCTTGGTCAACGACATATTGACCGTTTCGAAACACAAAGACCCATTTCGGTACCCTAATTTATCGTCAAAATCTCAGATTTCTAGTGGCAAAAACGTACCGAAATGGCCCCTAAGCGTATCGAAACGCCTGGCCTGAAACAAGAGGCCGTATCGAAACGAGACCATCCGTTTTGATACACGGGCTGCGAAAAGACAGATTTTAGCTAGTTTTTGATACAAGGCAGCCCCAAAACTTACCTAAAACCTCCAAGACTCATCATACATCAATTCTAGAAGAAAAGCACCCTATATGGACATGCTTAGCACACAACAAACATGTAGGAGCCATACATCAAATGAATCAATAAGCACAACAAGAATTCATGCATAACATTCAAGATTCAAACTTTAGACAAACATACATATAGCATTCAAAAAGGGATGTAAGTTTCAACCACAAGACAAGCATGCATCAAGTAAATATGGTTTACAATCCATATCATATAGGCATACACATAGCCATCATAAATTCAACAAATCAACATTCTCAACAAACACGTCATCAACTAAGGAGTTTGACACCAACTCTTACAAGTCTACACCCCCATCATCTAGGCATTATTACAATACATAAACCATACTTGAGCTAAAATGAGAACTCTAAAAACTTTTTTCTTGCACGCTTGCCTCTCGAACACTAACGATCTACATGTTGGAAACAAAGGAGAGCGTAAGCTAACTAGCTTAGTGAGAAGAGCTCTACAATTCAACAAGCATGCAGTTTTCAAAACACTTTTCACATTTCGCATGAAATCAATGAATGCACGAAAGATCATTACTACGAGACTACACATGGCTCGTACAAACACAACCAACTTACACACGGTGGGACCACTCATCACCGTTCGACTAGTAGTTTTTCGATGGGACCACTCATCACCTTACTCTACTACTAGTCACTACCGGTGGGACCACACATCACCATAGTTTAGACAACCATCACGTGAGGCTCAACTTCTACACGACTACACAACAACAACAATGCAACCAACTCGAAATGCACATGACCACAACATACGACCTTTCATCAACAATTAACAAGATGTAGGAGGATTTACTTACACTTAGGTTTAAGTGGACCCTCAAGGTCCCACCCAAACCCCCAAGAGTTTCCATTTGCAAACAAAATCAAGGTTCGACATTTTACTCACCGTTGTTACCCAAAAGAGAGTCGAAATCCAAGCTCAAGTCACCGAATTCTCCGGATTCGCTCTCGAGGCTTCACCAACAAGATTTCTTGCTTATAAACATCCCAACACAAATCAAACAATCTCAATTCAGTCCACACAACCATGTAGCAAACCCGGAACACTATTCAAGCATCAAACACATGATTTTCAAGCTATAAACAACCCCCAAAATCATCAAACTCAAGCAGGCCTTAAACCCAATCAAAAACTTATGATTTCAACCTCTTTAACACTCTTAAATGATCCAAAAACAACTCTTAACTAACATACTAACATTAGCCTTCCATTTCCAACATAAAACATCCCCCAAAACTCCCTTAAAACCCTTCTAAAAACCCATCTAAACCCATATCCGGGAAACTTAACAAAACACTTTAAAAATCATATATGTTGGACCTCATGGTTCATAAATAACTCATATTTCATTAACAACTCAAAATCCTTAGTTAAAAACAATAAAGGTTGCATTTTTATTCAAAACTTCCAAAACTCCAATTTCCAAAACATGGATAAAAATGAAAACTAATGGTACTTTCAAGGAGAAGAAGATGAGAGCAAGATGGGAAAGTGATTACCTTTCAAAACCGAGCCAAAATGAAGAAGCAAGGAGATGGAATAGTGATTTAGAGGGGGAGCTATTCAATGTCGTTCAAATGAGAAAATGGGAGAAGGAAGAAGACAATGCTCTCTTTTAATTAAAAGGGGTTTTAAAATGAAGTCCAACTATTTACGGTTTTTCCATTAATGAGATGACAAATCTCCTTATTCACAAATTCCATGGAAAATGTAAAACAATTCAATTTAGTCCAACACAAAAAGGTTCGTTTTGAAATCACAAGGTCCAAATAATATATATTATTATTTTAATTATAAAACCGAGACTTGAAATATTATTTTCACCCGACCCCTAAACCTGGGTATTACAACTCTCCCCCACTTAAGGAATTTCGTCCCCGAAATTACATGACGGAAACAAATACGGAAACTGCTCAAGCATATCAACTTTCCTCTCCCACGTGGCCTCTTCCACACCTTTATGTCTCCACAACACCTTGACCAACTCTATGGTCTTGCCACGCAATACCTTGCTATCAGAAGCGAGTATCTCAACAGGTTCTTCACTGTAAGACAAATCCAGATTCAACTCTATCTCCTCAACAGGCATAACATGAGAAGGATCTTATCTATATCTCCTAAGCATCGACACATGAAACACATCATGGATCTTCTCTAGCTTAGAAGGCAATCTCAAACGGTAAGCTACTGGCCCAATCCGATCAACTATCTCATAAGGTCCAATGAATCTTGGGCTTAACTTGCCCTTCCTCTCAAACCTCATCACCTTCTTCCAAGGCGAGACTTTTAAAAACACTTTATCTCCCACGAAGTACTCTACCTCTTTCCTCTTTAACTCGGCATAGGATTTCTGTCGATCCGAAGCTGCTTTCAGACGTTCACATGTCAACTTTACCTTCTCGGTGGTGCCCTTAAGCAATTCAGGCATAGGTACAAGCTTCTGTCCGGCTTCGGCCTAACAAATCGGGGTTATACACTTCCTACCATACAAGGCCTCATAAGGAGCCATCTGAATACTCGACTGAAAACCGTTGTTATACGAAAACTCCACTAATGGTAGATGTTTCTCCCACGACCCCTGAAAATCAATGATACAACATCTTAACATATCCTTCAATACCTGAATCACCCTCTCAAACTGGCCATCTAACTGTGGATGATACGAAATGCTGAAGTTCAACCAAGTACCCAAAGCTCGATGCAAACACTCCTAAAATCTAGCTGTAAATCTCGGATCTCGGTCTGACACAATCGACTTCGGTACCCCATGTAGTCTCATTATCTCACAGATATACAGGTCGGCCAACTTATCTAGGGTATATGTGGTATGAACTGGTATGAAGTGGGCACACTTAGTAAATCTATCCACTATCACCCACACTAAGTTCTTCCTCGAAGGAGTCAACGGTAGCCCCGACACAAAGTCCATGGTGAAACGTTCCCACTTCCATTCCGGAATCTTCAACGGCTGTAACAAACCTAAGGAAAATTGATGCTCGACCTTGACTGTCTGACCAACCATACATCTACTTACAAACTCGGCCACATCCTTTTTCAAACCAACCCAATAATACTCTTCTTTTAACCCTCGATACATCTTCGTACTACCCGGATGCATAGCAAAAGGACTATTATGAGCCTCATTCAAGATCATTTGCCTCAACTCAGTATCCTTCGGAACCACTACCCTATCCTTGTAACATAAGATCCCATTCTCACCAAAACAATACTCGGTAGGCCTATCTTCGGCTATGTCTTGCACGTGAGGTGCCAAAGACTTATCTCGCAATTGCTTCTCTCGAATTAACTGAACTAATGAAGGCTTAACCTGAAGCTCGGCTATCAACCCACCATCCTTAGACACACTCAACCTTGCAAACATTGCTCGTAACTCAACGACAACTTTTCTACTCAAGGCATCGGCCACTACGTTTGCCTTGCCCGGATGGTACTATATAGTGAGGTCATAATCCTTAAGGAGCTCTAGCCACCTACGTTGCCTGAGGTTCAACTCTCTTTGAGACATCAAATACTTCAAACTCTTGTGGTCGGTAAACATGGTGCACTTCTCACCATAAAGATGGTGTCTCCAAATCTTCAATATGAACACCACTACGGCTAACTCTATGTCATGGGTGGGGTAATTCTTCTCATGAACTTTCAATTGTCGTGAAGCATACGCTACTACCTTACCTTTTTGCATAAGCACACACCCTAGCCCTACGTAGGATGCATCACTATAAATTACAAATTCTTTCCTCGGCTCAGGCTGAATCAAGATAGGAGCTTCGGTCAAAGCTTTCTTCAATTTCTCAAACGCTTCTTGTCTTGCATCTGACCACTCATACGAAACATTTTTCTATAGAAACTTAGTCAACAGAGTCGTTATCCTCGAGAACCCCTCAACAAACCTTCTATAGTACCCCACCAAACCTAGGAAACTGCGGATTTTTGTCACTGACTTCAGTTGTTTCCAATTTACTATGGCTTCCACCTTCTTGGGATCCACACTAATCCCATTAGCCGAGATCATGTGACCTAGGAAGACTACCTCCCTAATCCAAAACTCACATTTCCTTAGCTTGGCATACAAATGATTCTCTAGTAAGGTCCGAAGTACTAACCACAAGTGCTCATCGTGCTCTTCCTCGGTCCTAGAATATACCAAGATGTCGTCTATGAACACTACCACAAACATGTCCAAGAATTCATGGAACACACAGTTCATCATATCCATGAAGGTTGCTAGAGCGTTAGTCAACCCAAAAGGCATTACCAAAAACTCATAATGTCCATAACGTGTACGAAAAGTTGTCTTCGGTATGTCCACATCCTTTACCTTCAACTGATAGTACCCGGACCTCAAGTTAATCTTCGGAAACACAGAAGCACCTCTCAACTGGTCTAGCAAGTCATCTATCCTAGGCAAAGGATATTTGTTCTTCATTGTTACCTTATTCAACTGCCTATAATCTATACACATCCTCATGCTACCATCCTTCTTTTTCACAAACAAGACCGGAGCACCCTACAGAGATACACTAGGTCTAATGAAGCCTCTATCAGTCAACTCCTGAAGCTATGTCTTCAACTCTTTCAACTCTTTCAGTGCCATTCTATACGGAGCAATCGACACTAGTGCAGAATCGGAATACGTCTCAATAGCAAACTCAACTGCTCTATCTAGAGGCAAGCCTGGTAGCTCTTCCAAAAAAAACACTAGGGAAATCACATACTATTCCGATGTCCTAAGGTCTCACCTCACTCATATTAGGATTCATTACATAAGCCAAGTAAGCTTGACACCCCGAACTCAATAACCTCTGAGCTTCCAAAGCCGAAACCACATTGGACAAGAACCTGACGTTCTCACCAACTACCACAACCTCAAAGTCATTGGTAAGCCTCAATGAGACTCTCTTGGTCTCAAAGTCAACCCTAGCTCTATGCACTACAAGCCAATCCATGCCCAAAATCACATCAAAGCCATAGAAGGGTAACTCCATCATATCGACCGGAAATATGTGGCCCTGAACCATCAAGGGACACCTCCTATACACTTTCCTAACTACCACTATATCACCAAAAGAGTTAGTAACATTTACACCTACCTCTAGCCAATCACACGGTAACCCTAAAGACCTTGCGTGCTCACCCAAAATATACGAATGTGTCGACCCCGAATCTATCAAAGAAAGCAAACTCAAAGACTGTAATGAGAAATTACCTGCAATGACATCAGTGTCATTCTCAGCCTCTCGCTGAGCATACACCTTAGTCGGTCCTCCCCCCTCGGGTTGGACTGCTACAACATGAGCCAAGTTCCTCTGACCCTCATTCCTTGGCTGAAAGTTCCCGCGACCGCGCCCACGGCCTCTCTAGTGCTCAAAGCCCCTAGCTGGAGCAGGCCCGCCCCTAACTGGGTGTGGATAGTTACGCCTTATGTGGTCTCGGGATCCACAGTTCTAACAAGGCCTAAAGGCACACGCACACTCACCATGATGGCGTCTCCCACACCTATTGCACTCTGGTGTGTGCATAACAGCTCATTGGCCCTGACCATAGTTACCTCCCCTATGCCTCGTATCCGGCTAGTACCTCCTATCCCTATGCCTCTTGGCCTGGTCTCTATCCCAATTTGCATGTCTCTTTCCAGAATCAGACCCACTAGAACGTGATCTAGAGCCTAGGTTCTGCTCTATATCCTTGGCCCTAGAGACCAAGACATCGAACTCAGTGTAGTCGGAGGCAAGCATGTAGGTTTTCACATCTGTAGTCAACCCGTATCTGAAACGTTCACACCGCTTCTTCTCATCCGGAACCAACTCTGGTGCGTACTAGCTCAACCTCACAAACTGAACCTCGTATTCAGACACGGTCCTATTACCTTGAACCAAAGCCATAAACTCTATTTTCTTTTCATACAAGTACCGGACTCCAAGGTACTTCCCCTTGAAGGCATTCCTGAAGAACTCCCATGTGATATCTGCCTCGGCCATACCAGAAGTAACAGTGGTCCACCAAGTATATGCGTCCCCCTGAAGCAAAGAGACGATGCATCCCAACTTACGGGCGTCTGAACACTCCATCTGACCCAAAATGCGAGTAGTGCTCTCTAGCCACCCCTCCGAACTCTCGAGAGATAATCCACGAAAATCAACTGCTCCCAAGTTGCGAAGCCTCTCTAGGCGTAACCCTACCCTCGCACCCTGAGGTGGTGCTGCAGCTTGCATATCGGCCAAATCTGTCTGAAAATATCCGGGTATGGTCTGAATCAAATGGGCCACATCTAGACCTGCCTGACCCTGGCCCACTTGAGCCCTGTTACCTCCCACATTAGCATCAACCTGAGGCCCATTACCATCACCTCCAACATTTACCCCATCACCATCGGGAGCATGAGGAGCAGGAGGCATGTCATCGGGTGCCTGGTCACCCGCTCTTGGCCGTCCCCTCGGTCTCACCATAGCAAAACAAGATCTAAAGCAATAAACACACAACAAACAAGGAAAAAGTTAGGTTAGCAAAAGGGCAAGGACTCCGGTTCTCAAGCTCGTTAAACTAAAACAATTTTCCTTTTTGACAACAACACCTAACAAGGGGGACATTCGACTAGCCCTTACCCAACCAGAGAAAGCCACTAAAACATGCTTACAAACACCGTGCTAGCAAGCAAACATTCAAGCATACATGATAAAACACTCATTAATACAAGCAACTTCATAACACATCACCTTACCTTACTTACCTACCTGAGGTCTCGGAAACCATCAGGCTCTGATACCACCAAATGTAACCCCCTCGTCCCGGTCTGGATGACTGACCGGTCCGAGTAGGCTACACGGGGAAAACCAAAGTGAAACCCGCTAAGGCTCCCTTTCAGTTAGCAACCCTATAAAATTCATTTTCGTTATTATCTTGTCTAAATGGTTTTATCAAATCCTATATGAAGGGTCAACAACGGAAGCAACACACAAGGCAATCGACTCAACATCATTACAAGACAGTCCATTTTTAGCTTTATAGGCAAGCCGTTTCGAAACACCAGAGAGGTGTATCGAAACACCTTGACTTGGTCAATGACCTGAGTCAACACGAGAGGACCGTATCGAAACGGTTGTCAACCATTCCGAAACACCCCCAGCGGTTAACTTCTCGTGGTCAACGACATATTGACCGTTTCGAAACACAAAGACCCGTTTCGGTATCCCAATTTATCGTCAAAATCTCAGATTTCCAGTGGCAAAAACGTACCGAAACGACCCCTAAGCGTATCGAAACGCCTGGCCTGAAACAAGAGGCCGTATCGAAACGAGACCATCCGTTTCGATACATGGGCTGTGAAAAGACAGATTTTAGCTAGTTTTTGATACAAGGCAACCCCAAAACTTACTTAAAACCTCCAAGACTCATCATACATCAATTCTAGAAGAAAAACACCCTATATGGACATGCTTAGCACACAACAAACATGTAGGAGCCATACATCAAATAAATCAATAAGCACAACAAGAATTTGTGCATAACATTCAAGATTCAAGCTTTAGACAAACATACATATAGCATTCAAAAAGGGATGTAAGTTTCAACCACAAGACAAGCATGCATCAAGTAAATATGGTTTACAATCCATATCATATAGGCATACACATAGCTATCATAAATTCAACAAATCAACATGCTCAACAAACACCAAACACATCATCAACTAAGGAGTTTGACACAAACTCCTACAAGTCTACACCCCCATCGTCTAGGCATTATTACAATACATAAACCATACGTGAGCTAAAATGAGAACTCCAAAAGCTCATTCTTTGCCCGCTTACCTCCCGAACAATAACGATCTACATGTTGGAAACAAAGGAGATCGTAAGCTAACTAGCTTAGTGAGAAGAGCTCTACAATTCAACAAGCCTGCAGTTTTCAAAACACTTTTCACACTTCACATGAAATCAATGAATGCACGAAAGATCATTACTACGAGACTACACATGGCTCGTACAAACACAACCAACTTACACACGGTGGGACCACTCATCACCGTTCGACTAGTAGTTTTCTGATGGGACCATACATCACCTTACTCTACTACTAGTCACTACCGGTGGGACCACTTATCACCGTAGTTTAGACAACCATCACGCGAGGCTCAACTTCTACACGACTACACAACAACAACAATGCAACCAACTCGAAATGCACAAGACCACAACATACGACCATTCATCAACAATTAACAAGATGTAGGAGGATTTACTTACACTTGGGTTTAAGTGGGCCCTCAAGGTTCCACCCAAACCCCCAAGAGTTCCCATTCGCAAACAAAATCAAGGTTCGACATTTTACTCATCATTGCTACCCAAAAGAGAGCCGAAATCCAAGCTCAAGTCACCGAATTCTCCAGATTCGCTCCTGAGGCTTCACCAACAAGATTTCTTGCTTATAAACATCCCAACACAAATCAAACAATCTCAATTCAGTCCACACAACCATGTAGCAAACCCAGAACACTATTTAAGCATCAAACACATGATTTTCAAGCTATAAACAACCCCCAAAATCATCAAACTCAAGCAGGCCTTAAACCCAATCCAAAACTTATGATTTCAACCTCTTTAACACTCTTAAATGATCCCAAAACAACCCTTAACTAACATACTAACATTAGCCTTCCATTTCCAACATAAAACATCCCCAAAACTCTCTTAAAACCCTTCTAAAAACCCACCTAAACTCAAATCCGGGAAACTTAACAAAACACTTTAAAAATCATATATGTTGGACCTCATGGTTCTTAAATAACTCATATTTCATTAACAACTCAAAATCCTTAGTTAAAAACAATAAATGTTGCATTTTTATTCAAAACTTCCAAAAACTCCAATTTTCAAAACATGGACAAAAATGAAAACTAACGGTACTTTCAAGGAGAGGAAGATGAGAACAAGATGAGAAAATGATTACCTTTCAAAACCGAGCCAAAATGAAGAAGCAAGGAGATGAAATAGTGATTTAGAGGGGGAGCTCTTCAATGTCGTTCAAATGAGAAAATGGGAGAAGGAAGAAAACAAGGCTCTCTTTTAATTAAAAGGGGTTTTAAAATGAAGTCCAAGTTTTTACGGTTTTGCCATTAATGAGATGGCAAATCTCCTTATTCCCAAATTCCATGGAAAATGTAAAACAATTCAATTTAGTCCAACACAAAAAGGTTCGTTTTGAAATCACAAGGTCCAAATAATATATATTATTATTTTAATTATAAAACCGAGACTTGGAATATTATTTAAATATTATTTTCACCCGACCCCTAAACCCGGGTGTTACATATATGTAATAGAAGAAATTTTAAAATTATTGACCAATGAAATTTAAAATTTTTAAAACCATACATATGAGTTATGTTAAATAATTTTCTGTTACTATTTAAATTGCTCCAGCCAATTATAACTTTTTAGATCCGCCATTGATCATGATTATATATATATATATATTATTGTGTGCATTTTTCATTTATGTCAAGTTATATTTCTTTTATTTAGAATTGTTATATATTATATTATGTTTCAATAAATTATTAAAAATAATTAAAATTATAATCGATTATCTAATATACCAAAAAAATTATAATTGTTACAGCCAAATTTAATATATATATATACATTTGAAAACATATATATTCTTATATAGTAATTAAATTTAATAGTTTTAGATTAAAATAGAAAGGTATAATTTCAAAATTACCCTAACTTTGTCTGAATAGTTGCTTTAGCCTATAGGCCCTGTTTGACAATTAACGGATAGCTGATAGTGGATAGCGGATTACATTAGCTGATAGCTGATTGTATTAGCTGATTTGACTGGCGAATTGTATTAGTTGATTGGTGTTTGGTAAAATTAACTAATAGTGATAGCTGTTAGATCATTTAAACAAGCAAAATGACATATAAGTTAATGATTATATTCAATACTTGTTTGAATAGTTTATTAGTTATCAATATTTTGTATCTAATTATTATTAATTAGATCTATAAAATTATTTTTAATATAACTTTTCTAAACATATTCAAATGATTTATATATTAATTTATTATTTATATAATTATTTTAATATAATTTAATTAAATAATAAATTTAAATACACATATAAATGTGTGATAATAAAAAAAAATAAGTAGGATTAGCTTATAAATAGGGTGAGAAAATATTTAATTTAGGTTATTTTAAGATTTTTGGTAACTGGTAAGGGTAAAAGAGTCTTTACAACTCTAATATCAAACCTCTAATCTCAAAAAGCTCATATTATGAGTTTTTTTTTTAAATTAGCGGTTTCATCTCAGTCCGCTCTTTCAATCCGCTATTTACCAAACAACAATATTAGCGGATTTGACTGGTCAAACCTCTAATTATGCCTCAAACCTCTAATTTTTGCCCAAACCTCTATTTACCAAACAAAGCCTATATTTTTTTTACAACACTTTAATCATTAATATTTTATTTTAGGTTAAAATGATCTCTTTGGATGAAAATTGTTAGTCAACTAATAATAAATATCTTGAAATAATTTTGACAGATTGACATGTTAACAATTTTTTTTATATCTTATATAATTTTATAAAATTACTTTTAACTGATATGTCATCCTGTCAAATCAGTACATATGTCGAAATAAGTGTCCAACTTAAAAAACTCAACATTTAATCATTAAATAGCTCATGGTAAAAAAACCTAAATTCACAAAAAAAAACTAAACACTTATTTAGACAAAAAATTAAAACTTTAGACACCTAATTTGACAAATAAAACACTTTAATCACATATTTAAACTAAAATAAAAGTTTAAGACACATATTCTATTAAAAAATAACTTAAACACCTAAATAAAATTATGAGACACTTCTGGACACTTAATTTATAGGGTTAACTACTAGAATAGTCACTTATGTTTTCCCAGTGCAGAGTTGGTCACCGATTTTGAAAAACGACCAGTAAGATCACTTACGTTTTCGGGGTGTAAACTTTTGATCACTCAGTCGTTTGTTGTCATTAAACATTGACGGTTTGCTGACCTTGCAGCAAAAAAAACAAGAGTAAACTAATGCAATGGCCACTAAAGTTTATCTCATGTACATTTCTGCTCCCCAATTAAAAAAAACATTATGGTCGCTACTGAAAAAGTTCATTTATAATTTCACCCTTGAATTTTTAAAAATTAATTTTTCAACCCTAAAACGTTACAATCAATTATTACAATAATATTATAAAGGCTTAAATGAAAAATAGATGCCCAAAGTATACCCTTTTTTAAATTTTAGGTGCTCAAATTTCTTCTATTTAATAACTAAACTTTTCAAATTGCTTCTATTTTTTCCTTGTGGATTTTATTATTATTATTATTATTATTATTATTATTATTATTATTATTATAACATGACATGTCATTTTTATTATTGTTAAATCAAAAATAATTTAAAAATAAAATAAAATCATTTTTATTATTATTAAATTTAAAATATTTTAAAAAATATTACTTCTTAAAATAATTTAAGTGTCTAAAATATTTTTTTTTGTAAAAATACCCAAAGTTTCGATAGTTACAATTTTAGGTGCCCAGTTGTTAAATGAATGTTAAAAAATTTGTCAACCAATCGGTGCTTGACACGCGTCATTAATTTTATTTTTCTTTTAAATTTTTTAATGGAAAATACTCAGATTTTTCAAATTTTTATAAAATATCAAAATTTTACAAGCTTCACAAAACAGACCCTAAATCCTTAAAAATTCCCAAAAATGCCGAACGGCGTGCATCCCAACGACGTTTAGGTTTAGTATGTATGTATATATATATTGTAGAACTAATGTTTTGATATAATAATTGAAAAATGTTTTTGGACTGATTTAAAAAGTATTTAAAACATTTCCAAAGTCCAAACAACTTGAAACTATGTTTTGGGAAGTTTTTATAAAGGTTTTTATGCTTTTCAAAGCCAAACTTTATAAAACTGTCCATGTGTTTCGAAATACCTTAGGGGTGTTTCGATACGGCAATTTCAGTAGCAAAATCGTTTCGATACTTGTATCGAAACAAGCTTTCCATGGACAGAATTTTTGCCCGGCGTTTCGAAACAGGCTATGCCGTTTCGATACGCCTACGTGGCATTGACCACAACGGTCATAAACCCCAACGACTATTTTCCCAACTAACTTTTAAATGCAAACGTTTCGATACGGATCTAGAGCGTTTCGATACGCATTCCGATACGGGTGCCCTGACAGACTGCAACGGCTCTTTCTACTTAGAGAGTGTTTCGAAACGGGTTCGAACGTTTTGAAATGGGAAGCTGCAGAACTGCATTTATGGTGGGAATTAAAGTCCTCAACGGCTCCAATTTGATCCCAACGGCTAGTAACGGGTACAAACTCAATTGGGAGTATAAAAGGGACCTCCAAGCATCAAGTAAAGGCTAATGCTCATATTGTCAAACAACAAATGATCAAATATTGTCTTAGTGCCTAAATTGTCAATTCTTGTATAGACAAACACTAGTGAGCCAAAATTGTCAAATTTGCTCAAGTGCTTTAGGTTTTGGGTGAGTGCTTAATTGTGCAAACAAATACCTATTAGAGGGATTTGTGTTTGCTTTATTTATCTCTTTCTAAGAGAGGGTTTCAATCAAGGCTTTGGGTAGAAAGCTTGATTGTGTATAAGGGTTACCTTCTAAGCCTAGAAAAGGGGACGAATCAATAGTGGATTGATTGGAAATCCTTAGTGGGGAGCTAAGGTAGTGGATGTAGACCTTGATTAGAAGGTTTAACCACTATAAATCATTGTGTCTATTTACATTCTAGCTTCCACAACCCTTCCACCCAAAAATCCACCTCTCCACCACTTGGTGAGCCTTATCGGTTAAACGAATCGAGCCCCTCAGAACTCAACATATATGTTAGGGTTTAGGGCTTACAATGTATGTATTAGGGTTTAGGGTTTACAATGTAAGTTTTAGTATGTATATAATCACTAATAATTAAAGACTTTACCTCTAAACGCTAACAATCAACTTGACACATTTACCCCTAAACATAAGCCCCTAAATCTTACAATCACTAATAATTAAAGACTTAAAGTGCAAATCAAATCCCTAAACTTATAATTAAAGTGCAAACATAATCTCTTAATCCATAAACTATCCCTATAATAATTAAAGCAAATTAAAGGCTTAATAATTAATCAATTTATGAAGCATGGCCTAATTGAAAGAAATTTATAGAAACTAAACCAAAAGTTAGGACTAAAAAAACTAAAACCGAAACCCTAAGCATCTAATTAAGGAAGGACCTAAAGGGTGATTAACACCTAAATAAAAAATAAGCGACAACTCCCCCAAATTGCTTTGGCGGTAACTTTCCCCTATCAATTAAAAAATTGCTTTCCCCTCTCGATTAAAAAAAAAGCTTCTCCCCAAACTAAAAAATAAAGCATTTTCATTAATTTAATGACTATAATTAAAATTTTTAATAAAATAAATTTTTAATTTAATAATCATAATTAACCAATTGATTTAAATTTTGAATAATTTGTTTTTAATTCATCCATCAAGTTATTAATTTAATAAAACTTTTAAATTTTAAATAATTTTTAATAAAATAAATTTAAGTATGTTAATTTTTATTAACTTCACAAATAATTTATATTAAATGAGTTAGTACTAAACATATTAATTATTTAACAAAATTTAAAACTTAATAGTGTAAAATGAATAATTAAATACAATCTTTTCTTTAGATATATATGTATTAAATTGATTATATATGTATATATAACGGAAAGATTATTTAACACTTTAAATTGATTTAAAAAGTTAATATTTAATACTTTACATTTCAGTTCGGGTAACATCGGTTATCTGCCAGGTCGGTCTCGAATTCGGGTTCGTTTGAGTCGGGTGCAGGTCGGGTTTCGAGTCCATAGTAACAAGTCTAATTCGGGTTCGGGTCGTTCTTAGTCGGATGCATGTCGGGTTTGGTTACTATAGTAACATGTCCAACTCGGGTTCGGGTCAACAACAGTCGGTTATAGATCAGGTTCGGGTCATCCAATCCTCGGGTCAAATCAGGTTCTGACTCGAGCAAGTTTTCAGGTCGGGTCAACTTTTTACATCCTAATTTTTTCGCTGTCAGGTCAGCAAGCCGTCAATGTTTAACGACAACAAACGGCTGAGTGACCAAAAATTTAGGACGTAAGTGACCTTACTGGTCGATTTTCAAAATTGGTGACCAATTCTATACTGGGGAAAACATAAGTGACTATTCCAGTAGTTAACCCTGATTTATATTTAAGCCTTATTGTAATTCAAAACGAAGGCAAAAGCAAGCATCCGACAACCTAGTATCCAACTCACCAAACTCTCAACAAAACCTAAGAAGTCAAAACAAATAACGAAAAACTAGGGAAGAAGACGAGATAGTGAACGGAACATGGCAAGAGACAGCTGCTTGGCTCGCGTCACCGCCGGAGTCGCCGTTGGAGGCGCTGTGGGCGGCGCCGTTGGTAAGCGCCCAATTCTTCCACTCCTCACTAAAACCCTAACCCCCATTGCTCTGTTTTAGTAAATTACTGAAAATATTGACATCAATAAATTCTTTTTTTTTTCAATTTTAATAACCTTAGCTGTTACTATCGTTTTGAAATCAGAAAGCCAAAAGAAAAATAGCATCTATCGCCTTAGGATACTGGGAAAAAAAGTTTGAATTCTAAACTTTAGGGTTTTCGAACATATAATAAGCATTTTAATAGTACATTACCGTTTCTTTCTTTACTGAATTTAGCCTACAGTGTTGATTATTTGCAAAGAAGATTATCAGCCCCACATTTGATTTTTGTTTTTCTTGCTTTACTAATGATTTTTTTGTTTGCTAAGTACTTGTTTTTTGATTTGTTTCATGGTCTCAATGAATTTAACGAGACCGCTGTTTATGCTTACTGTGAATTGTCTGGTTGAATATGAATTTAGACTATCAAGCGATTTTCTTGTTTGATAGTATGTTTCAGTTGGTATACTTGGACAATATAGTTTGCTTAAATTGAAAAGAAACGATTTAAGAGAAAAATATTGCAAATTTGTTGTTTTGGGGTTTAGAACAGTACCATTGTCGCTTATCTTTTGGCATATGTAAAACACATTGCAATTCTTTTACAACTAACCATGGATTTAAATTGTGGTTGCCGCGTTTTCGGTCGTGTTGTGTTTATCGTGGTTGTGGACATAACGAATGCTACTGCGTTCATTGTGGTATTATGGTTGTGAATTTTTTTAATAACAAATGCTATTGCGGACACAACGGTAGCAGCTATTTTAATCCCTGCAACTAACGATAGAGAGCTAGCCCTCTCCCTTTCCATAAATCGCGAACTATCCATGAGAGCTAGCCCTGGCCAAGGCTTTCAAACCAGCGACCTTTAGTTAGAAGTTAAAGTTCTAAGCATTAGGGACATGGTACCGGAGTTCAAAACTAATGAGAAACATTCAACACCACTACTTTTGTAGTAATATTCTAGGACAATGTGATCCTATGTTGCTTTGAAAGTACTTGTGTAAGTTGTGTTCCTCGCCCATGTTTGATGCATATCCAAACAATTGATATGGAGATTTGATCCTCCAAGTTCATAAAAGAAACTTGAAAAAAAATTCCGCTTACCCTTGTTGGACACATTTCCGTACCTGTCAGTCACTCAAATCGAGTGACATAGGTGTGCTCTAAATGTCCCTAGAGATTAGAAGAATGAGAATGGATGATTAGGAAGGGAATTAGATGATTCTACAGAGGGTGATTGCAAGGACAGAGTCTTCTGTTGGTATCTTTTAAATGTAGCAACTTTCTATCTTAACTGAAACAACTCCTTTCCTAGATCCCTTTTTTACTCGAATCTTAATTATTTATCGCTCTATATTAAAATTACATAACTTTGTTATATATATATATATATATATATATATATTAGGACTGTTAATGAGGCGCATTAATGTGATTTTGCTCATGCAGGTGCTGTATATGGGACTTACGAGGCTATTAGGTACAAGGTAATGTCCGATATTTTACCTTTTATTTCTAGAGATGAAACAATGTCAATTACTTGTTTAGCTTTGCATTTTTTTTTCATCTTTCCACCCGAATAACTAGTATTCCACGGATATATGATCCATATTTCTATGAACCGTAGAAAGAGTATGTCGTGTTGACGGAGGTAGGCAGGTAGCTAATAATAAGATATCCGACCATGTGATGGACGTAAAATGTCATTTTTTCGGACTGCGCAGGTACCAGGACTGCTCAAGATTCGTTATATCGGGCAAACCACATTAGGTAGTGCAGCTATATTCGGACTTTTCTTAGGTGCTGGAAGCCTAATCCATTGCGGAAAATCCTATTAAACCAATTCATTGTTCGTCTCAAGGCCTCTCAGGATGGTGGTTTGCTTTAGATATTAGAAGAAAAGGTCGTTTTTACTTTTTTTAAGCCTTGGTTTTGTTCTTTGTGTAATTTCAATTGCCTTACGTGGGTGGATACGAATTTGAGAATATATTCGACTTAATATTTCTTCTTTGCCCCCTTTATATTCTGTGTCAAAGCTTATTTCTATGATGAATGAAGGGCTTGGTTCAGACAAAATGAGCATTCCAAGTCCCATACATTAATGTAAAGCAAAACAACCATTTTGGTAACTGATGCCACTTGTTGCAATATTCAAGTCTTCAAAAGCATAAAAAAGAGTATAAATACACTACAATCATAGGTCTTACTGTGAAATTTGGCCATGAGGAGGGGGACCTGTCGGTGGCTGAGATGGCATACCGGACTGACCACCAGACTGCAATAAGTGCAAGTAATTAAGTTAGTTTGATTGTTTTGAATGAACTCAACTATTCTTACCCAAATGCAATTGCCTCGGATGAAGCAGCATAAGAGTTCTGGTTATACAACATGAAATACTCAAACTTGGACGGTATATTCAAAAACGGACACTTCAAGAAAATCGAGTTAAAGAATCATAAGAAATACTACAATATTGTAAAACATAAGAATTCTACTGGTAATATCCAACACGAGTTGCTGCTTTTCCTTTAGGAAATAGCATGCCTTGGTTATTTTATTCTGCCGGGGAAAATGAATGTGAGAATCGCTCAATCGACCTACTTCTGATTGATGTTCTATCACTGATTCCAGTCACCAACATAAAATATAGGGATACGGACAGAATAAGATCACGGAGAGTGAATGAAATCATTTACCTGATACGGATTGTACCCAGGCATCATTGGCATCTGACCACCCTGTGCACGATTGAATGCACCACCCTGCTGATACATTTGGCCACCGCCCATATTTGCTGAGCCCTGCATATTTTGCATACCACTGGGGAAACCTCCTACTGAAGGGCCACCACCACTCGTAAGCAAGGACCCCGAGTGCATAGGATTCATGCCCATGAAATGGCCTTGTGGCAATGGAGAAGGCATCCGATTCATTGTGCCTTGCATACCCTAGAATATTGAAATAAGTTTGATTAAGGTTCTTAAATTTGTCCAACCATAATCCATAATCAAAACCCAGTTTCATTGGAAATATCGTATGCATGCCATCCAAGTATGCAGCAAGTCAGGCAAATGAACCATAGAGAATAGAACATCTTCCCTATTTGGAAACAAATTAACTATGATCATCGGAGCATATAATTTGAAAATGAAAACCATAGATGCAAAAAGGAAAAAAAACACGTGTAGAGCTGTTTACAAGGTAATACCATTGGACCAGGCATTGAGGATGGGACAGGCGAAGGCATAACATGGGGAGGCATTTGGGGAGGAGGGCGTTGTAAATGAGGATGCGGATGCAGGGGCATATGAGAATGAGATGGAGGTTGTAGCGGTGGCATATTTGGAGGTGGCATTTGCTGTTGCATTGCCTGTTGTTGATATCCATGCTGCTGGTTGGCTAGAAGCGATGGATGTGGTCCAGGAGGAAGAGGAGGAGCTCCAAAAGGCATGGAACCCGGATGAATCTGCTTTTGGTCCCCTTGAGAAGATGCATCAAGAGATGAAACTGATAACGGCATAGGAACTCCGATACCAGGAATTGTTCCCTCATTTCGAGTTGCAAATGGTCCTGGGGTGGTTGGGCCTTCAGGCGCTGCAAAATTGCCAGGCATACGACCAGCTAATGCAGGATTTTGCTCACCATAGCCTAGATACAGTTTATAATGCTATTAAGTATAGAAAAAAGTAAAAATATTCCAGCATATTTACAGAAGTTCTGTAATAAATCCAATGACTCGTGACTGAATTATTCAGATAATGCGTACAAAAATAAATAACTGCTTAAACATCCTTTTCTTTTTGCCTATTCCTTTTCCAGATGGGGATTGGGGAAGAGGTCAAACAGTAAAAAAGCAGGGGAATAAGTAGAAACCTTGATTCTGACCAATGTTAAATTTATCACGAGCAGTATCTCCAGGCCTATTTCTGCACCAAAACTTTGTTGTGTGATCATTGCTACCACTGCATGATTATGAATACAAGTTAAACACCTGAAGATGGGATTGACATATAACTCACAGATTGATAAGACATAATGCTTATCAGTACACTGATGTAGCCTGGAACAAATACAGCTAGAATGAAAAAGAATAGAAAACCAAATCAAAACAGACGAGCTCTAGCACTAAAAGCAGCAAAATGGAAAAACAGTAACAATCACAATTAAGAAACATGATGTATTTTTTGTTCCACAGAATATTAAAAGTTATAAGAGCTTGGTAAAACAATTTTCCACAACTATTCCCATGGCTATTAATTGTTACGGCTCCAGTCCATATCAGCATTGAATACTAGCTTACATGAAGAATACAGGCATACAGAGTGGCAAAAATACCAACTACACTCCTTGTCCACATGTACATGGACAATAAACTAAACATCATTCCCTCAACATACCAAGAGACCTGGCCCTCAAAAAATATAAAATAAAATGTATAATGTGTTCTACACATCTCATAAAATTATGGGTAAAATTTTGATACACAAACTGCATATTTACACCATAAAACCCATATCCTAAATTCCTAGCCCTAAACCCTAAAAAACTAAATACTAACATTAAATTCTAAACACTAAAACCCCAAACTAAACCCCTAACCCCTAAAACTAAAAGATTTGTGTAAACTAGTTTACACAACCTGTGTATCAAAGTTTTTTCCTAAGTTATTACACTAACAGATCCAAATTTTCATTATATTTTTGAAAAAAAAAAATCAAATACGATATGATACAACATACTCAGACCTCCAAGTGTTTAAGCACTCAAAGCTATATATGAATTTCGTCCACTGATCTCAATTCAAAGACTATATTTGGAGACCAAAACTGGGTTGAAAATTTCGGATACAAAAGCGAGTTAGCTTCACTTAGTTGACAGCAATTTAAGTCTAAATGTGTTAAATATGTCCAAATTTAAAGAATTGCTCATTCACTCTAGCGCAACAACTAATAAATAAGAATGAGAAAACACATTAATCATAGATATTTAGCCCATTCTCCATGCAGTTTAGAGTACATTCTAGAGATCCCAATTACTCTCCACAAGCCTTGGACCCTTCTGTTCGAATATTCAAACTATAGTTGTCACCTTCAGGGATTGATCAACCATGGTAAATAAACCTTAAAGTTCTAAAATTTTATCACCGTAAACCCTTCAACTCTAGAAATTTTGTTGTTTTTACTCTCCATTAACAATGTTCACTAATCAAATAGTACCGAGTCAGACGATAGTCAGATAATTTCAGAGATGTCCACAAACCAATTTCATTCAGTTTCTATCTCAAAAAGTCAAGCATCAAATAAAGCCAACACTAGCCTGCGGTCAAACAGTGTACGCATATCAACAAATGCAAGCATAGGTATGCATACAACTATTTTAATTTTCATATGATATTCATAAACAACAAGGAAATCAACAAGAAGCATGCAGGACAATCATAAATCTAGAATGGGTTCACCTGCATAGAAGATATCCAATAGGATGCCAGGAAATATCCCACACACTATTATCATGTGCACTAGGAAGGTCAACCTGTGGAGTTTCATGCCTGTACATCAAAATAATCTTTAGCAATCGTAAGTTGTAAAAGATCACCCATCATTAATGCCAAAGAGGCTAAATCCCCCTTAACTCTTCATTTTTTTCAAAGTAAGCCTTTATGCTTTTATTGTACCCAAATAAGTTTTTAGCCCTCAATTTGCATCCAAATAAACCCTTAATCCAAACAAAATAATTATTCTTTGATTTTTATGTAGGTACAAATTAAAGTTTAGAAGCCTATTTGGATATAAATTAAAGGTTAAAAGCTTATTAAGGTACAAATTAAAGATTAAGGACTTATTTGGGTATTATAAATGTATAGAAGCTTAAGTAATAAAGTTCAGGACTTTCTGGTTTATACTTCAAAAGAACAATAATAAATATATAAAATATTAGAAATAAAAGAGAAACAAAACAACTTTGTGATATAAAAAGGCATCAGGAATCTCATAGATAAACATCATAAAATGGATTTTAATATGAAATATAATTTAACATAAAAAACTTTAGAAAAAGGATATTTTTTTTGAGTAAATACTCTAGTTCCCCTGCTGCAGTATTATCAGCCTTTACAATTCTAACTATGAGTTTTAACCTCATCAAGATCTATAAACTTTTCACATGTTTTGATGTCTCTCGTAATTGGCATCGTCATAGGCCAACTTAATAATGCAGCCTAAATATAAATTCCAAGAGACAAATAACCAAGGTAAATGTGAAACAAATAAAATCACACAAACTTTGTGACCTGGAGCATAAAGGACAGGACAAAACTAGGGAATTCAGTAATGCAGCCAATATTTGAATCCAAAGACGTACCCAACAAGCCAATGGAAAATGGATCCATCAAAACTCCCACTGACAAAGTATTCTTCATGGAATGGGTGCCAAGACAATGCTGGAAAAGTCCGAGATCAATATGTTAAAGAATTATCTTTATAGAAATCATTCAAGAATAGAATAAATGATCAAGCATGATAATAACTATAAGCCACAATCAACCAAATCATTTTCAGAGCTCTATCATGATTCATATTGGCGACCAAAAAACTGCAGTTAAGCATATATTTAATGATCAGGTGCTTTGAGTAAAGTCCACATGCAAGGTTCCACTTAGAATAAGTCTGACTAACCAGTCACATCCTTCCTGTGGCCTCGGAAAGATTCAAGTTCCTTCATAGCTCTAATGTCATAAAGCTGAAAAGGACAAAGTAAATATGGGGAAACAAAAGAAAGAAAGAAAAAGTATATATACTTGTATAGATATATCTACTCCAATGAATCAAATAACAGCTTTGCAGTGATTAGGAAGTTGCTGACCTTGATGATTTGATCCTTTCCAGCAGTCAACACCCAATTCCCATTTTGATTCCATTTGACACAAAGGACTGTGTTTTTATGGCCATGACTGCAAAAGACTTGCATTACTTCTCAAAAAAGTTAAAATCATTAGTAGCTATTATAAGCGTTTCACCAAGATAGTTACTCACAACGAGCAAAGCTCTCTCCCTGTCTTAGCATCCCAAAGTTTCACAAGGTTATCTTTTCCACCTGAAGGGTGTCCAAGCATGGTATCACAATGACAACTTGCAAAAAGATAATGCAAAACTGGCTTGGAAAATAAACTTGATACACACCTGAAACCAGTAAGGATTTTGTAGGATGCCAATCAACACTTTTGACATCCCACCCATGGCCTGCCTGAGTTCAAAACATGTATGAAACTCTTAGGTTAATTCATGCATACAAGAAATCTATACAGGGAACATATTACTGAGGCAAAAAATACCATCAAGAAAAGATTATATGGAGGAACGTACTAATTCTTATAGTTAATATTTTACAAGCCAAGAAACATTACCGGTTAATGAACGCTCCTCCTGGCACCTGGCAAAGTCCCATACTTTTACAGTAGTATCATCAGAACCGGAACAGAATTTTAAATCTGTCCTACAAAAACTGTTCAAAGAGTGCATCTTAAATTCTATATTAGATAAAACTCTTATACGAAAAAGGAATGTCAGAAAAGGTACCTTAAGTCACGAACTGATTCTTTGTGAGCAGACTTATTGACCTTAACATTATTCATGTTGTTCTGCCAATACCTAAAAGGTAAATTCACAAATACTCTTACATCGGCAAAAAAATATTCATGAGCCAAACAAAAATTCACAAGCATGAAAGCAGTAAGATTATATCACACAAAAGAATATGAAGAATACATACTTTATTGCACCCCCATCATCACCAGAAACCATCCAGTTGTCATTGTGACTCCATACCATAGACCTGATGGCTTGATCGTGGGCCTAAGTATTTTAGGGGGGGGGGGGAGGTCCAAAAGCCATCAATTTAGATTCTCAAATGAATAATCCTAACTAAATAAGATAAACATGTCAGTTAATAGAAGTATACCTGAAGAATCATTTCAAAATTGAATGATTGTCCATTCCATAGAGTAAATTCTCCACTCTGAGAACCTGTGATGAGACGTCTACCTGTAGGAGTCCACTAAAGAAAAGAAAAAACTTAGTATACCAGCTCTAAATTTAGTAACTTCAAACAAAAAGCCTTTTTTCCCTTTGAGAAGTAGGGGAAATAAATTGGTATTCCATACAAAGCAGAAAAAAAACAACACTAGAACCAAATAACTGCTTACACAAAGTCATAAACAATTGCAAAAAAGAAGCATCATCAATAGAAACAATAACAAGTTAAGCTTTTTCCACAACATAGCATCAGCTGTCATTAGCATAAAAACATCAAAAGATAAGTCATGTAAACATGCAAGCATAAAAAGGCAGTTGCTTCTATTAGGTCTCACTACCTAACTGTATCTAATAGTAAACTGAGGATAAAAAATAATTAAGATAAGTCAGATGGTTTGTATCTAGCTGATATCCAACAGTTCATTGAGACAGCCTTTGTCGGGTAAACAAGAAAACCTAAACTTTTAGAAGTTAACTTAATTTGATGGGTATGTGATCACGTTAGACACGTTAAGACAGCATGAGTTATCATTTCTAGCGAGAAAAGCTAGTTATAGAGCCTTTCAACTTAAAATAAATCAGTCCCAAAGTCAGATGCCAACTAATTTTGGACCCCATTGCTTCCTCCATATCAAGCAAGACTGAAGCATTTAATCCCATAAATAGAACATAATTGATGAGATTGATTCTAATGTAACTGAGGAAACAATAGTTGTACCAAAAATATATATTACTCTAATCTAACTCACCAAAACGCGATTTATTGAACACCGGTTTTTGTTTAGAGATGTATGAACAAATTTGGCAGCAAAGCTTGTGGATGGGTTATCTAAATAGGCAGCTGCAGGCAACATCTGCATGAAAGATCAACAGAAGTACTAGTTAAATCTTACAATTCATAATCCAAGAAACAAAAGAAAAAAGAATTTTTAGTAACATCAATTGCTGCTGCTGGTGTAGGCTGCAATGTTGTCCTGTCCTGTGAATCCCGCTGCGACATTCGAATCTGCAGAATCACTGATATTAGATTACAACTACGTCACCTTCATTTGAGATATAGAAGGAAATAAAAAATTGAGTTTGCTATCCGCAGGGAAGAAGCTATGCTTTGCCCCCCCCCATTTATGATGCAGATAGCCAGATACACACCGTTACTTTTCCTACGAATATAAACCAAGACACTCCTAATCATGAAATATGATTATGGGTGTAAAGGTAGGATCTACTCACGTATCATGAACTGAATAATTAAGATAAACATGGTCGAATGATATTGGTCCAAAAAGTAATTAAGAGGAGCTGCTATGAGCAACTACGAACATTACAACATAACATAAAACGTATTTCTGGACATCAACTTAATATTGTCCCGTGAAGTGCAAAAACGTACAGCTTAATACCATACATGATTGACAAGCAGGTCCAAGCTCTACTTGACTTTATAATAAGAAGGATTTTCCAGCAGCACTAAGAAACACAACTACATAAGTGATATTTTAAGCAATCATAGAGATAGAATTATGGATACGAATCTACACAGAGCTATAACTTTAAAATAAAACAGTCAAGCAAATTGAATGATAAACTTCCGCAAAAAGCTACAGAAGGAAGCAGGCAAATTTCTAAGGTAGAGCAATCAATGACCATGTTGATATAAGGGCAGGCCATTAACTACAGAAATTATAGAAGCAACATATAGGCCATATGAAAACAAACATGAGAATCACCAAGCTGACCATGCAACCACTTATAGAAAGATGTATAAAAACGCATATGGAAGCAAGCAAACATGAAAATATCACCTGCATATATCGCACAACAGTGCTAGTATAATCAACAGCCCTCCTTTGGGTCATCTTTCTCATTCTTTTTGCAGCAAAATTGTCACCATGAGCTAAAAAAGTATTTAATAGAAAAACAAAAGAATTAGTTAGCTAATTTCTCAAGTGAATAGCAACTCGTCATCTAAGCATGCGGTTGAGGCATGAGGGTAACCATATTTTTAGACCTAGAAGTGTTACCACAACACAAGGCTCATGATGCAAACTGAACACAAACGTGTAAATACACGAGGCCTACAACCAATAGAAGCAAGTAACTGTTTTTAAATGTATTTTAGAATGAAATCACCTAAACTTAGAATTTCAAGAACCAAGCAACTATTTTTCGATAGAATTCTTAAAATGTCCACTAATTTGAACTAAAACGCATACAAAACTGTAAACTAAAGAAACTGAGGAATTATTATTCTACCGTCATAAGGCGGATTCTGAGGAGGAGCATGGTGGTGATACTCTGAATTAAGAGTAGTGGAAGATGCTGAGGGCTGCCGCATCATTTGCGGAGGCGGAGGACCTCTCTGGAACTCACCACCTTGAGGGTGCGGCTGGTTCTGCTGCTGCTGTGGATCACCGTACATCATCGTGAAGACCCCAGAGGAGAGCCTAGTTCATACGGCGGTGAAGAATTAGAGTGAGTGTGCTTGCAAAGCACAGGAACAAAACCCTAAACCCTAAATTATTTTGGGGGAATTGAGAACGGGAAAGCAAGTGTAAAGGGGAAAGAAAATCAATCGGGTTTTGATCTTTTACCCAGTTATGAAAATGGATTAGGATTTATATGATAAACGGGTTGATCCGTTTTACGAAAATGATAGATATATGTTTTAATATTTAAATTTAGTTTTAATGTTTAATTCCATATTTAATTTTAGAACAAAGGTTAGCGTCATTGGCAGCACTTTTAATCCTATATTTATTTTGTTTTTTCTGCATTTTCTTCTGCTTTCACCACCAACAGCTAGCCATAACCGGCCGTCTCCGCAGAATCTGATGCACTTTAAAAATCGGTGTCAGCGCGGTGTGCCGTAGAAAACACCAAGTCCGATCATCGGAGCTTTTCAGGTAGTACGCACACAAATTAGGAAACTGCAGATGGTAATATATGGTATTGGCAGCATTGAGTCTCATGAAACTCCTCGACTTCAACTTAGCCTTGCACTTTTAATGAAAAGAAAGCTCGACTGGATCGGGGATATCGAGGTGTTTGATCATGTTCTATCTGCAACCGAGTCTCAGAGGTGTTTGATCATGTTCTATCTGCAACCTGCAACCGAGTCTCAGAGGTGTTTGATCATGTTCTATCTGCAACCGAGTCTCAGAGGTGTTTGATCATGTTCTATCTGCAACCTGCAACCGAGTCTCAGAGGTGTTTGATCATGTTCTATCTGCAACCGAGTCTCAGAGGTGTTTGATCATGTTCTATCTGCAACCGAGTCTCAGAGGTGTTTGATCATGTTCTATCTGCAACCTGCAACCGAGTCTCAGAGGTGTTTGATCATGTTCTATCTGCAACCGAGTCTCAGAGGTGTTTGATCATGTTCTATCTGCAACCGAGTCTCAGAGGTGTTTGATCATGTTCTATCTGCAACCGAGTCTCAGGTTTTAGAAGGCCTCGGTTGTTCCGTTTTATCTGTTAACGAGCAAGGCCGGCGGGAAGCTAAGAAGCCAACACCACATTGTGAAGCAGGGTTATACAACAATCTTTTACATGCAAATTGGGGGAGTGCAGGCATCGAATCGAGCGACGCTGTTTGGAAATAGCTTTGAAACTTATGAGCAGCATGTCTCATTTAAGTACTATGACCAGGAATTGTCATTTATGGACTCATCTGTAGACTGTAGCTGAATCAGTCGCACACATCTTAGCTGCCCAAAGATTCACAGATGAATTCAGAATCGCAACGGTTTCGTATGATTATTTTGCAACTTTTCATGATTTGAGTTGCCATTTTTTCAGGCTTTCTTGTGGGAAGGAGCTGCAGTTGAATCGAGTTCATTTCATAAGAAGCTCCTGTAGTTCATTTGATAAAACTATACATTCCAAAAAAATGTATTAATTTTGTTACAATATGTATTTCTTGGTTCATATTTGTAATGTTAAATCACAGGGAAAAGATTACTTGCACAGATTTGATTTATGAGCTTTGCCAGGAACCCCAACGCTCATAAACTTGAAGCAGGAACGGTTGGTGTTCGAAGAAGTTGTTGCAGTAAGCGAGCCGCAAGACGCTGAGTAATCCCGCTGACTACACGGCCCCCTAGGCTACGTCCCTCTGGTTGTTGAAGGACCTGTTCCACAACCCCCTTCATTAGCCAACTCCATTGAAGGTTATAATCGTGTCGGATGTAAGTGTTAAACTTAAATAATTCAAGAAAAATGAAAGAATAAACAAACTATACCACAAAAAAAAAGGTTTACTAACCTGTAAAATAGGCTGCAAGAGTGCTGGATCAAAATCTTCAGAGGAATTTAGAAGCCCCCAGATTCTAAAAACCTGGTTCCGAAGCTCCATCATGGCTTCCAAATCAGCATTGTTCATTGCAAGGGCTCCATTTCCATTGTCATTGATCATCAGAGTCCGAACAAAAGACGGTGCAGAGTTGTACGTATCAGCGACCGAGCCTAAAATAACGGCCTCGGTGACACGAACAGCCTCTTTAATTGTTAAAGTCCGAAGCTCTTCACCGTCTGGCGCCAGTATTAACTTTAAAACAGGTTGCAATGCATCTTTTGCTGAGAAATCCCTGTCCTTTCTCCCCTCAATAAGAAGGTCTTCTAGTCTGTTCCACCTGTTGCAAACGGATCAAGTTACGTTGTTATGACTCTTCATTTTCCTCCAAATGTCATAACCCGGGTTTATGTCAGATATATATTTGGACATGAGTATAGGAGTATAATGCTCTAAGACCCTTCCAAATGCATGAACATATTCGTGTCAGACGCATGCTTGTAACTGACATTCATATCAAAATATGCACATTCGAAGTAGCTAGATTTCATGAACTCGAATGCCGAGAGGAACAGAGGATATACAAACAATTAGGTTAGGAAATACATGCCTGAACCTGCCATCCTTGAAAAGCAACTCAACTAGAGCATCTCTGAGATATGGATTTGGATCAGTGAGAAGCCTTTTAGCAAAGTAAGGATATGAGGCAGCCAACACTTTAAAATTAGGATCAGCATACAGGGCTAACCCTTCTAGGACTGTAAGTGACCTCAATATCAGTGCATAATAGGCAGGTACTGCAACAACATCGAAAACCAAACCATTATACCACGTAAGAAATTAATACGCACTCGTATCCAAATACGTGTCGGACGCAAGTACTTTAAGAAAACTAAAGAGTTGAAGCAACATAACGTACAATAACCAAACTTGAGGATAGGGCTCAAAAGTATCATATAAACTATAAACATGAGAAACCTTGCTCCAACTCTTTCTTTTCTTGAAGCACATGTATTATTTGACATAATTTCATATACGAGTATGAGCATATGACTCTTCAAGAATCCGGAAAAGCTTAAAAGTGTCGGACAAATACCATACCCTACAGTCACACCCAAATTCAAGTAATGTACGAACCAAACAAAGAAATATCAGCTCACCATTAAAAGGGTATTGATATAAAACATTTCCCAGGCCATCAACAAGTGTTTTGAAGTTGAGTTCGCTCACAGTGTAGTTCAGCGCATCATCAAAGAAGTCCCTAAGAGCTGGCACAATGGGAGAAACATCCACATCCACCGCCAAGAAATCCAGAGCATAGTAATCACGAGCCATTGCTTCGTAATCTCGATTCACCATATGAACAACGTGCCCAATTATAGCCGACCTTGCATCCTCCGGTGTCTCACTCATCATTCCAAAATCCAGAAATGCGAGCTTTCCCTCAGGTGTCGCCAAAAGATTACCGGGATGAGGATCGGCGTGAAAATAGCCGTGCTCTAGTAATTGTCTAAGGCTGCATTGGATGCCTGTGGTTACTAAATCTATAACCTTTAAACCTTGCCGTTCAATGGCGGCTTGTTGGTTTAGTTTCACCCCGTTAACCCACTCCATTGTTAATACTTTACCACTCGTGTAATTCCAGTAGATATCCGGAACAAGGATGTCCTCTTTGTCAGCATATAACGTCTTGAATTTCTTTGCATTTTGTCCCTCCTGCAAGCAACCTGCTAAAATTAACATCTCATGGCACAATAATGGTACATAGATATGGATAGTCCAAGCGATATAGTAAAGAAACTAACCTGGACATAGTTGAGCTCTTGGTAAACTCTACGGGCAAATTCGTCGATAAGGGCGACAACATCGCTCGTGATGATATCAACATACTTATTGATGAGAAATCCGAGGCCTCTTATAAGGTAAAAATCAAGTCCAATGGCTTCTTCAATACCAGGTCGTTGCACTTTAACAGCAACAGTTTGGCCTGAATACTTGAGTCGAGCTTTGTAGACTTGGCCTAAACTGGCAGCGGCAATAGGAGAGGCGGATATCGAAGAAAAAATGGATTCGATCGACATCCCCAACTCCGTTTCGATGCATGAGAATGCATCGGCATCGGGAAATGTAGGCAATGCGTCCTAGGAACATAGAAGAGTTAGTAAAATTGACAAGGGGAACTACTACACGACCTTGATTTGACTCGAATCATTTATTTATATATATATATATATATATATATATATATATGAGTTTTATTTTGATGCACAAGCTGTGCAAATTTTTTTTACACATTCCTTTTATAAAATTTAAAATCTAAATCACAAACCCTAGCAACCTAAAACCTAAGCCCTAAATCCTAAACTCTAAATTTTAAATTCTACCCATAAACCTTAAATTATATACCCTACATACTAAACCCCTAAACCCTAAACTAAAACCCTAAACTCTAAACCCTAAACCCTAAAATTAAAGTGGTTTACACAGCTTGTGCATCAAAGTATTTTCCTATATATATATATATATATATATATGCATCATTAACCGATAACCGATTGACTTAAGTTACCTGCAGCTCGGCCAGCTCCTCGAGATACTCGGGTGGGCAGAGGTCGGGCCTGGTGGATAAACCCTGACCCAGTTTTACGAACGTCGGGCCTAATCGGGTGAAAATGGTTCTCAATTCAATCGCTCGCCTTCTCTTGTTTCGATCCAGTGTGCCATTCCTTTGATCCAACAACAGCTTCGTACCAAAAGAGCCCAAGGCTACCAATATTTCCAATGTTCTTTTCACTGCCTGATAATCATACCAATTTCATAGCCATTAACGAACCACAATTATGTTCCATTCATGCAAAACTATTTTATCATTGCCAAAAAGCATATCAATATATCATCCACATGACTCGATTCGAATCGTTTTTTTTAATTACAGTTAATATAGAATGTTTTGATATTTTTTTAGTTTAACCACTGGTTTTCGATCCACTGGCAGACTAATCCAGGGCAGGTTTTGCATAGTCCCATTATGGGGTGACCTTACCAACCCAATTTTTTCGGTTCATAACATCAAAATTCCAACTACTGACCTTACTTAAAGGAATCTACTTCCTCGTAAATACCTAATCAAATGAGTAATAATGGTTTCGCTTATCTTTTATTAATTTAAAATGAACAACTAAATAAAAATAAAATTCGATGTAAATTGAAGTTCGGGCCTAACCTGGACAGGTCGCGACCCATATTTGTTGGCAAGAAGTTCGGGGCTGTAAACAGAGGCATTGGCTGCGCGCGCCATGGCCCTGGCCTCCGCCTGCAGGTCCGCCGCCAGGTCCCCTCTCAATACTTGCAGAGCCGCCGGCGAAGCATCGGCTCTTGGTCCTGCTTCCACCAAAGCAGCTCGAGGGCCCAATTTGTAACCCTTGGGTTTCGAAATGGAAAACCCACTACCCGCCTTTAAACAGGAATAATGAACCCCAGCTGAAACAAGCAGATTCATGGCCGCCATTGCTGAAACTTTCCCTCTTCTTCAACAAATGGGAAGTGAAGGAAGAATAAAAAAGAAAATGAAGGAAAGTAGGAAACTGTACGCCACAGCTTGGTAATTGGAGCATTGTCATTATATTTACGAAAACGATGTTGGGATTATTCAGAGGGGGGTTGTAGATATTTTCATTTTTTTCTTCTTTTTATGGGTATAAAATGCGTGCACGAATGCCATGAACGTAAGTGAACCAAAACCTGCCATTTGTCTCGCTCTCACTCACTTCTGCCTCAGTGTTCACTGTTCATCCAATCAATAAAAGATCCCTATGTCGGATAAACTACTGAATTGGTCCCTTTTGTTTTATAAATGTTCACTTTTGACTATCTATTTTTCTTTTTTTTAAATAATGTCTTGGTCACTTACGTTATCGACTTATAATATTTTGGTCGCTAAAATGTTCAATTTCATTTGCTCGATGATGAGACACGTTAAAAAAGTGAATTTATTTTTAAATTAATCCTTAAATTTTAAATAAAATATTAATTCGGCAAAAATTTTCCATTGTTAGTTATTTCTCACAATTATAATTGTTCACCATAGTCGTCATGAACGACCCCAGATTCCCACAAATTTAATATCCGTTTTAAAGTGTAATGAAACAAACTTAACCCTTTGTATAATATTTATTTAAAAAAATGAAATTGTCCTATATTATAATTGTCAGAACGATAATGGCGAAAAACAAACGATTACAAAATATAGAAAAGAAAATAAACACCAATGTTTACGTGAGAAATCCAAAAAAAAATCTACAACTAGGTGAGAAGAAAATGTTATTCTGTCAAAAGAGATTACAAGTGATGATTTTAACCATAATTCCTAGCATCTAGGCAAAATTTGGTTAATAATTCAATTGAGATTTAAAATTAGGATTATAGGTGGATTGAATTTTTTTAAAGAATACGCCACTTTCTACAATACTAAAGAGAAAGACGCCACTTCTAAAACACGTCTTTCTTTTTTTTGGTGGCAGGACGCCACCTGCATGCAACGTTATGGGCTTATTAAAGTCAAGGCCATGGCTCAGCTGCTCAGTGGCTCAAATGCCAACTTTAAGAAGGGTGGCAAGACGCCACTTTTAGGTGGCGTCTTCCTGCCATGAATGAATGCACCAGCTTTCACTTGAAAGTTAGTAACGACTGAATTTAATTATATATATATATATATGTGTGTGTGATATAGAAAAGACAAGAGAGTATATAAGATTTGAGAAAAAAAACTAAGAGAGTTTGAGTTGAAGATTTTAGAGTGTTTTAAGATATATTCGATAGAGTTTAAAGATATATTCGAAAGAGTTTGAAGATATATTTGAAGACGGTAAAAATTTGAAGTACATTTGCTTGTAAATTATTTCGGTTTCTCAGAAGTAAGTAAGTAATTTGTTATCTTAATTAATCTGTTGTTTTTTTTTTTAAAATTAGAGGGGTTTGTAGATTTTTTTTTGTGTGATTGAAGATATATTCAAATGATAATTATATTTATTTTTTTTGGTTTTTTTTTTATTTTTTTCGTATGTCGTTTTGATGCAGCACTCTTGTAAAATTTTCATTAGTTAATTATTTTTTACATATATGTAGTTTTTGTATTTACAAATATTAATAAGAAAATTCTAATATATGCGTATGACTATTTTTTTTCAATATGTAGTTAAAATGAGCTCATCAACATATTGTGACACTGAAATCATAATTGGTCATTGGGACGAATCACTTGATGATTTCAGTGAGGATGAAGAAAATATTGTGCCTATTATAGAAGATGTTGACGTTCATTTACTCAATGTTTATAATGTTGAGGTTGTTATGACAGATGCGACGAGGGTAATGGTCTGGATGTTGAAGATGATGTTTGGGCCACGGTTGTCGCTAGGCTTGGGTTGGGAAATGATCAGCCTATTTGGGATTATGTTGAACCGGAGCCTGAGCAACTGAAACCCATTTATCCAGCTTATGAACCTCCAACCCACATGTATGAGGTGGACTATGTTGCAATGCGAGATCTGTAACATGAAGCCCAAGTATTTGGTTCTTCATAATCTTCCAACTATGGAGAATTATTACTCAAGGCTCAATTCGAAACAAAAGAAGATGCCCAACTGGTAGTTAAGGAGTACTCACTACAAAAAAATGTACATATACCGACGCCCGGTTATATCGACGGACAGATTGCGTCGCTATAGGTACTATATACCAATAAAAAAAAACACCATCAGTAAAAGTCTTGATGTATACCGACGGATACATAATTTGTCGGTATAGATGTCACATATACCGACGGTAAATATAACTGCGTTGGTATAGGTTTAGTTTATGCCGACGGTTATTTTGACTGTTGGTATAGGTTAATCAGTTCGTCGGTATTGGTATACCTATGTGACAGTATATGTCAAATATATACTGACGGTATTTCCCGCCGTCAGTATAGGCATGCTAATTTTTTTTATTTTATTTTATTTTTTATTACTTAAATAAAACGCATCATTTTAACTTTACCCAAACCAAACCTTACGATCACTGTCTCTCAGTCGTCTCCATGGCCTCCAATCGTCTTCGTCGCCTCTAAATTGTCTCAAACGCTCGCGGCGATATTCTGTTGCATCCTCCCTGCAATTTGTTGGTCTCAGTCTGTATAGGTTAGTATTCAAATCCTCCCTGCATCCTCTATATTCGCCTATATTCAGGGACAAATCCTCCCTTTAGTAATCAAAGTTACAGCCCACAGGAAAACGAACCCGGGGCGGGGCTGGGGCTGGGCAACTATGGAGGAAAAGAGCGGCTTCGCCAATGCTAGCGGTTGTTCAACTGTGATTTTGACCCCGCTTTTCAAAATTTTCCTAGGGTTTTTCCTATTCGGTTTCAATTTGGGGTTTTTTCCCTAAAACTTTTCATTTACAGATAAGTTATTTCCCTCTATTATTTCCTTCTCTTTTTGTTTGTCCTATTCTGGGTTTGAATTCATTTGTTTTGAGGAGCAGTAGCGTGTAATTCGTTTTAATTGTGTTCCCCCTTCATTTTTGTGTGTGTTATTATTTTTTTAGGTTAAATTGGTTGTAGGATGAATGGTTAGCGATCTTGAAAGATGTTTTAGTGAAAATAAGAACACGGGAATGATGAAAATGGAGTAGAACATGTTTTCTGGAGATTAGTTTTGGGAGCACTAGTAAGTTTCAGTGCCATATAAGAATGATAAAACAAAATACTTTTTATTTGATATCAAAGACCGAGTATTCTTTTTATAGGGTAATCATATGCATTCTAGCATTCAGAAGGTATGCCAGTTTCCTTATTGTGAAATTTAGATTGCTTTCCTTTTTCTACCGCATCTTATACTTGTTGTTTACGAACAGGTTCCTAATTAGTGACAGATGTAGAATTTTGATAACTTAAATAGTTGTATTCTTTCTTGGAGCTTGGTGGTGTAACACCCCAAAAATTACGCCTAAATTGTAAACCCTAGATTCGAAAAAAAAAATCCTTAATTTAGAAACATAATTTTGAAATCCCTAATTGAAAACCCTAACAATTGAGAATTTTTAATTTAGGACCCTAAATTTTATGAAGGACTAAATAAGAATTTTTATCAAACTTGGAAGTCAATATGAAATTCTTTTAAAAGTTTAAGGATTGACTCCATAATTAACCCTTTATCAAATTGAATTTTGATAAAGTTTAGTTTCTTCCTTCCTATCGTCTTTTTTTTATTGTTTAATATATATATATATATATACCCATTAATTTCAAATTGAATTTGAATTGAATTGTACTCATAGCATCTGAATCGTCTTCTTTTATTATTATTATTATTTAAATGTTATATATATAATACTTAAAATTTAAATTGAATTTTAATCTCCTCTTCTGCTTGTCTTCTTTTAATTATTTTATTTATTTTTATTCTTTCCTATCCTATATCACTTTTATTATTTTACTTAAATTAGGTTTACTCTCTCTATAAATATACACACACATAGTTCAAATAAGATCACCCCAAGAACCCTACTTTTTTTATATAGTTTCATGCCGCCAAAATCCCTTATTGATTTGTTAAATTCCTATGTAATAATCTCCACCGCTCTATACCCCTTCTTGTTCATTAATCCCTTCAACCCCAAGTTTAGTTTGGTACTGATACAGTTGGATCCAATACTTCTGATCGTGGAAAATGTGTTATTCAGTAGGTTGAGTTTGCTTTGGCTAAGGTGTGTTCTCTGCTTGTGCTATATTATATGTGTTGTTGTTGTGTGATGTTTGACTGTGAAATATGTTGTTGTTATGCGATGTTTGACTGTGAAATATGTTGTTGTTATGCGATGTTTGACTGTAAAATATGTTGTGATCTGGGCTATGTGATATGTTGTGATCTAGACTATGTGATATGTTGTATGTCATTCTGTTAAACATCATACATCGGAATCTGAATAGTTAATTATCGGACTAAATGCTCATGCATTTTCGGACTAAATGCTCATGCATTTTCGGACTAATGATGTTGCATTCGGATTGAAATCGGAACATTCATGTCATATCATTCTGGTGGGATATGTACAGCGGAAGTTCAGTGGTTTCATCCTTCGGGCTGAATTCCACTTCGAATTAGTGGTTCCACCCTTCGGGCTGAGTTCCACTTCGGATGGTGACGATGTAGAGAGTGGTTCAGGGGAACCTTACTCTTCGGACGGTGATGCAGACGGGTACATGACATAGAGTTAGGTGCATCGTGCCATGCATATCCGCGTATTTGATTGTCTGCTGATTTGATTTGTGATTGTATGATACATGAGATACTCTAATTTTCGCACCTTAGAGACACACTGAGCTTAATAGCTGACTCCCTCTTAGCTTCTATTTCAGATTCTCAGACATAGGAGTTCGATACTTGGAGGACCACAATTTATCAGATTTATTTCAGTTTTCAGTATGGACATTTTGAATTTATAAAATCATTTTATTTTAGTTATTATTTTGGGATTTATATAATTTCGGTTACTTATACATTTATTTGGGATTTTAACTGTTTTAGATGCATGAGAATTTTTATTTGGATATTTGAATAATTTATTATATGATATTTTTATTTATACGACCGTGTTTTAAAAAAAGAACTCATTGTGAAACGACACCGTTTTCAATAAATAACATATATTCTTTGTTTTATAAATTATTTGAACTTAAAATTTATTACTTGAGGGAAAAGTTTTCAAACGTAACTTCCTAAATTCGCTCTATTCTTTTAGGTCGGGTTTTGGGGGTTACAGGTGGTTTTTCTCTATATTGTGCATTATATGAATACCACATTAGAAATTTGAATATCTTTTTATATAACTGGTCCAATTGTTTCATGAGGGGTTTGTTCCAAGATAGTATCTTCCTTGAACTGTTAATCTACATTCCACCATCTATGTTTCATTGATTTCCATATGTTGCATCCTAAGGCCTGAACTAATTAGTGATCTTTGTTTTATTTATATTGATATTAAAAAAATATCTACAAACTAGAATTCAGCTTCATTTCCCTTTAAACAAGCTGCTTTGTACTTCCATGCACACTTAACTTTCTAATTGATAGATTTTGTTAATTAGTTGCCTTAAGTCTATGCACTCTGACACTCGGTCTCCTTAATTAAGATGGTACTTCCTAACTTGTATCATATTCATAAATATCTTTTGACAGGACAATCTCCAAGTAAAAGCAAGAACTTAGGAAGATGTCTTACTGAGGCCCTGAAGCTTGTTTTATTAATTGGTATGTTATTAAGTTTTTTGTATCTTGTGATATTTCCCTCTTTTCTTAGATTCAATTTTATTGGCATTGGCAACAATATTGTAATATAATGAAATTCTTAAGTGTTTCTAGGTTAATATAGGAATATCTTAATTTTGGGACTTAGAATAGTAGAGCAGTAGCGCTAAAAATGGAAATTGTGATTTCTATTGGCTGACCTTCAATGCTTCTTAGTTTCAGTGATGATATAGTAGTACATTGTAATCTAACAGATGTATTCTAATGCCAACTTTTTGTTTTATTTATCTTTATACTAGCATAACTTCATGCCAAGAGACATCCTACTTTCTCTTCCTATCATTTTGATATGCCTTGGCAACCATTATGTGCTTGAAAATCATTTTCCTTTTAAAAATGTAATGCTCTTTATATGTTTCCCTCAAGTTGCTACTTATTTTGTAGGTCTTATATTTTTGGCATTTGGCCCAAGTTACTCTTATTTCCTAATCAGACTGTTGTATGGTCAGAAATGGAGTGACGGAGAAGCTTCAACAGCCCTCCGTTATTATTGTCTCTATATCATTGTTTTGCCTAATCAGAATGATCCTTGATTTGCATTTTATTTTGTTTTAACGAAAAGGTTGGAATCTAATACACTAGTGAGACCAATTTTTGGAGCATGCTTTACAAAATAAGTTTCTTTTGATCTTATCATATTTAAGAGCATCTAGGCGTCCTTTGTTTATTAAATCAATACAATGAAAATAGACTTGAATATTGTTCTGAAATATCGATGTCCTAGGCACTTAAATGGTGACAATGTCAAATGTATTGGTTCCATGACTCTTAGAGTTTCTTGTTTCACTTTATTGTGTAAAGGAGAAATAAATCTATACGTGCTTCATGATTTTAATTGAAAAGTTCATACATTCAATGTGCCTTTTGATTTAGTTATTCCTAAACTGGCTTTGGTGAAGGTATGCACGCCAAGTTGCAGAGTTCTTCGAATTCGTGAAGAAAAAAAAAGAATTCTCATATACTAAAGCTGGTGAAGAAGGCCAAGGGAGTAGTCCACCTCGGATTTTACTGCCTCGTACTGGTGGATTATGAGTAGGAGATGGAAAACATTTCCCAGATGCTGCTCTAAACTCTCTAGAATTCCAGCGAGCTATATCCTACATGTCAGGGTCAGGCTAGTCGGTCTTTCATGCCACGCATTTCTCCTTTATTGGGGTCTAGAGGTCCTGTTATGCGACTCGACTCTTGGTGCCATGCCTTGTGTATAAATGCTTTTAACCATTAACCTTTAGGAATGTAGAGGTGTTGAATGCTTGGACAATTTTACTATGTGAACTCCCTAGAAGCTCTATGTGAACATGTTTCTTTTTTGAAAAAAAATACTTTCTTGCATATTTCTTCCGCCTGTACTAGACTTGTAGATATATGTTTTACTGATTATGTATTACATATTTTTTATTTGAACATTAAATCGAATATTTTCCCTTTAAAAATGAAAATTTTTTTGTTATAATAATTTTAGTAATTTAAAATAAAAAAAATATTACATAAAAATAATGAAATGTATTAATAATTATTAATATTTTAAAAAACAAATAAATACCAATTACACCTATACCGACGGACAAAATTGTCGGTATAAATATTTTATACAGATCTTACATGATACATATACCGACGCATACAACCGTCAGTAAAAGCTGTAACATATACCGACGGACAAAATCCGTCGGAATATTGACCCTGATATGTCGGGGTAGTCCATACCTATGCCTACGGTTTCGTCCGTCGGTATAAGGTTAGTAGATCTATACCAACGGTTCTGTCCGTCGGTATAAAGTTATACCGACAAGCATATTACCGACAGTACTTTATCTGTCGGAATTTCCCTTTTGTCCGTCGGTAAAAGGGTTTAGACCATATAGCGACGAATTTTTAATGTTTTACTGACGGATTTGTGTCTGTCGGTATATGTCATTTTTTTGTAGTGACTGCATCAAACTGCATACGAGATCATGTGTTGTTGAGTCTAACAGGCATACCTATTGCGTCATGTGTATTAATTGGAAGAGCAAATGTCCTTGAAGGATAAGAATTTCATACCGGCAGAGGAATCAAATGTAAAAGGTGACACGGTTCAATGAGCAGCACACTTGTTCAAATATATCATTATCACATGATCACATTAATTTAGATTCTGATCTAATATGTGCCTACACTAGGTTATTGGTTGAAAAGGATCCAAGAATTTTGATTGCAGTGTGTAAAGCCTTTAATTTGACTTAACTTTATTTTGATATAACAAATACTTTAAGGACTATTTTGCAAAGTAAATAAATTTTTAAGTTTTCAAAAAGCTCAAAAACTGACAAGTAAAAATTTAACCCAAAATATTTCAAGGTTTAAAAAAATCCCCATAAATTCTTCTAAGTGTTATCAAGTTCAATTTGTAGATTTTGCACAAGCGTTTCGATACAGCTTAGGCTTGTTTCGAAACGTTTTGCTACTGGAATTTTTCATATCGAATAGGTCTCGAAACGACTTCAGCCCGTTTCGATACGACCTTCATCTGTGCAAGTCATACTTTGACTTTGTTTCGAAACGGTAGTTAAAAATTTTCAAATTAGGCATTTAATGTTTTTGACTGTTGCTTGTCAGAACCAAAATTTTCAAAGTAAAGTACTCGTTTCGATACGACCTAGCTTGGTCTCGAAACATTTTGCTACTGGAATTTTATGAGCTCAACCGTTTCGATACAGGTCTCGAAACGACCCCTTATTGTTTCGAAACGCTTTCGAACGTTTCGATACGACCTCTTTAATGCACATAACGACTCTTTCTTTTTTAGTCGTGTTTCGAAACATGTAGGTACCGTTTCAATACGGGCAATTGTAGAAATACATTTATGGTGGGAAGATGAAGTCTCAACGGATATATTTATGATGTCAACCACTCAAACGGCTAGAAATCAATGAGAAGATATAAAAGGAAGTATTTTAAGCACCAGCAACAACTATTGATCATCAAAGCAACATCCAAGCAATAAATCCAAACCCTTGTGCTCAAATTCCATATCTTGTACCCCAATTTGTAATCCTTTTATTGTAAACCTTTTATTCTCAAATTGGGTGTGTGGTTGAGTGTATTTTGGGCATATTTTTCTATTGAGAGATACTTTTTATTTCCTTTGTAAATCTTTGTTCTTGTGAGGGTCTCAAGATCAATCTTTGGGTAAAAAGATTGATCTTTGTAAAAGGTTTCCTCCTAAGCCTAGAAAAAGGGAGGATTTCATAGTGAAATTGGTTGAAAATATTTAGTGGTGACTAAAGTAGTAGATGTAAAGCTTGTTCTAAGTTTGAACCACTATAAATCCTCTTGTCTTGATTTTTCAATTTTCCAATTTCATTCCACAACTCTTAAAATTCCAATTCACCCCCATCTTGGAATTTTCCATTCGATTGATCCACTCAACAATCGGTATCAGAGCTAGACTCTTGGAAGGCTTTACATCCTCAAGAGAAGATCCTAAAAGAGTGTTATCATCTACTTCAACCATTGTCATGGCTTCTACTTTCGGCACCAACCTCTATGAAGCTCAATCAACCACCAAGCTACCTTATTTCAATGAGGATAACTATCAATATTGAAAGAATATGATGAAGCTATTCATCAAGTCCAATGACTACATGGTGTGAGATGTTGTGGAAGATAGACCAACAATCCCATTAAAGAGGACCGATGAGAGAAGGCTTGTGCCAAAGACCAAGTATGAGAAGACAGATGAAGAAAAAAGAAACCTTCAAATCAATGACAAATCTCTTCATATAATCTTTTGTGCACATGGTTCAGACATTTACTCAAAGATGTCTTCATGTACGAGCACAAATGAGGCGTGGGACAAGCTAGAGACCACATACGAAGTGAATAATGATGTCAAAGAGACAAAGATTGGACTCCTCAATTTTAGCTACGAGAATTTCAAGATAGAGTCGGATGATACCGTCTCAAAAATGTTCGATCGATTCTCGATGATTGTAAATGGTCTCAAAGGATTCGGAGAGGAGATTCTCGAAGACAAGCTTGTCTGGAAGTTATTGTATTCTCTTCCCGAATCATGGGATATGAAGAGAACAATCATAATCGAAGCTAAAAACTTGAAGACGTTGAAGCTCGATGAACTAGTTGGCTCTCTCCGCACACATGAAATTATGAAGCAAGAGAGAGAAGAATAGAAAAACATGAAGTTGAGAAGAAAAAACAAGGAATTGCTCTCAAGGCCTCTCTACCTCAAGAGGAGAGCAATTCAAGTGAAGATGATGAATTTGAGGAATTGGCTATGATAGCCAAGAGATTCTCAAGGTTCATGAAATTCAACCGAGAGAAAAAGTTCCAAAGAAAGAAGGATTTCAAGAACAAGAGCAAGGAAGAAGAAAAGGATCAAGTAATATGCTATGAGTGTAAGAAGCCCGAACATATAAGATCGGATTGTCCTCAACTCAAGAAGAGGGGATTCGACAAGAAAAAGAGCAAGATGGCCAACATTGCCACTTGGAGTGATGATGAGTCATCATCCAACGAAGAACATGAAGTGGCCAATCTTTGCCTCATGGCTATTGAGGATGATCCAAAGGTAAACTCTAGCTCGTCTAATTTCGATTTCACTTCTGATGAACTCTATGATGCTTATGATGAGTTGGTAGAAAAATTAAAGGAACCAGTTTTGAAAACAAGAAAGGATGTTCTTCAAAAACCCAATATGTAAAGAGAAAGTCATTTCAATACAAGCAAAGTAGCTCTCAAAGGCATCTTAGAGCTAAAAAGGTTAGAATTGTATGGGTTCTTAAGGAACTTGTAACTTCTAAAAATTATGTTGCTATGTCTCCTTGAATTCCTAAAAGAGCCAAGGTTTTGGGAGCTAAAACACATGGACCCAAAATGATTTGGGTACCAAAAATAAAATTTTAATTCTTTGTTTGTAGGGGGAGCATTACTACAAGGCCAAAGCTTCAAGTCAAAACTCATGATACCTTGATAGTGGATGCTCAAGACACATGACCGGTGACAAGAGTAGATGTATGAAACTCAAGCCAAAGAGTGGTGGAGTAGTAACTTTCGGTGACAACTCCAAAGGCCACATTGAAGGAATTGACTCCATTGGTATTCACTCTTCTATTCTTATTGAAAATGTGTTATATGTCAACGGTCTTAAGCATAATTTATTGAGCATTAGTCAATTATGTGATAAAAGGTTTATTGTTATTTTTGATGTTAATGGTTGTAAAATAGTGGACATTAAAACAAATAAGATAATGCTCATAGGTCATCGTATAGGAAATATCTATATGGTGCATTTAGATAACATTCATACATCTCATGCATGATTGGTTGCTCATGATGAAAATGATGCATGGTTGTGGCATAGGAAGCTAGGACATGCTAGCATTAGTGTTTTAGAGAAATTAGTTTCCCAAAATCTAGTAAGAGGTTTGCTTAAGCTTAAATTCTCATTAGATAAAATCTATGATACATGTGCTAAGGGAAAACAAAAGCGTGTTTCATTTAAACCTATTAATGATGTCTCAACAAGTAGAACATTACAACTAATCCATATGGATCTATTTGGGCCTATTAGGAAAACTAGCTTGGGTGGAAAATCATATGCATTTGTTCTTGTTAATGACTATTCTAGATATACTTGGATTCTATTTTTAAGCACCAAGGATGAGGCTTTAGAAAAATTCATCACGTTTTAAAAAATAACTGAAAATGACCTTGGTCAAAATATTTGCCACATTAGAAGTGACCATGGAACCGAATTTCAAAATCTAGGTTTTGAGGATTTTTGTAACTCTAATGGGATTAGCCATAATTTTTCCGCACCTCGCACTCCTTAACAAAATGGGTTAGTTGAGGAAAAACCAAACTTTAGAAGAAATGACTTGGACTATGCTTTGTGAAAATAATTTACCTAAATATTTTTGGGCGGATGCCATAAATACCGCTTGGTACATTATAAATCGAGTAATGATTAGGCCAATTTTAAATAAAACACCTTACGAGATTTTAAAATCTAAAAAGCCTAACATTAGCTATTTTCACCCTTTTGGTTGCAAGTACTTTGTTTTAAATAATGGAAAGGATAATTTAGCTAAATTTGATGAAAAAGTGATGAAGCTATTTTTCTAGGTTATTCTTTAAACTCTAAAGCCTATCGAGTTTTTAACAAGAGAGCCTTAGTTGTAGAAGAGTCAATACATGTGGTTTTCGATGATAATCTCTTCTAAGGAAGGATTCTTGTGATGATGATGATGTATGAATCATTGAAGCCAATGATGGTGGCCAATCATCAAAGGCGAATGAGGTTCTAACCAAAGAGGAAGAAGCACAAAAACCATTTCTAGAAGCTTTACAAGGCATGGCTCTTGAGGAAAAGGAAGTGAGCTACCCAAGGGAGTACAACCATATCAAAGGTGGTGAAATCTTGGTTGATCCATCCAAGGGAGTAACCACTCGATCCTCTCTCAAACTCTTTAATAATATTGCATTTATTTCATGCATTGAGCCTAAGAATATCAAAGAAGCATTAAATGATAATTTTTGGATATTGGTCATGCAAGAAGAATTAAATCAATTTGAGAGAAGTAAAGTATGGATATTAGTAGATAGGCATAGAAATAAATCTATTTTAGGGACAAAATGGGTTTTTAGAAACAAAGTAGATGAGAGTGGTAACAAAGTGAGGGACAAGGCTAGGCTTGTTGCTCAAGGTTACACTCAAGAAGAGGAAATTGATTTTGACGAAACCTATGCACCCGTAGCTAGAATGGAAGAAATTAGGATGATACTTGCATTTGCATGTTACAATGATTTTAAATGATTTTATAAATGAAGAGATGTATGTGGAACAACCACCGAGGTTTGAAGATCCAAAATTTCCAAAACATGTTTTTAAATTAACAAAAGCTTTATATGGTTTAAAACAAACTCTAAGAGCTTGGTATGAAAGGTTTTCAATTTTTTATTTATTAAAAAGTGTTTTGAAAAAGGAAAGGTGGACACAACACTATTAATTAAAAGCAATGGTAAAAAAATATTAGTAGGCAAATATATGTTGATGATATTATTTTTGGATCTACTAATAAACTTCTTTGTCAAGATTTTTCTAAGTTAATGCAAGGTGAATTTGAAATGAGCATGATGGGGGAGCTCTCTTTCTTCTTGGGACTCCAAATCAAACAAACGAATGATGACATATTCATCAATCAAGCTAAGTACATAAAGGACATGATCAAGAAGTTTGGCTTGGAGCATGTAAAGCCTCAAGCTACACCAATGAGCTCATCCATAAAGTTTGACAAAGATGAAGAAGGTAAGTGTGTCGATTCCAAGCTTTATCATTCTCTGATTGGATCATTGCTTTACCTTACCGCAAGTAGACCGGATATCATGTTTAATGTTTTCTTGTGTGCTAGGTTTCAAGCTAGTCCTAGAGAATCGCACCTTATAACCATTAAAAGAATTTTTAGGTACCTTAGAGATACCCCTTTTTAGGCCTTTGGTACCCTAGAGATTCCACCTTTAACCTTCATGTTTATTCGGATGCGGATTATGGGGGTTGCAAGATAGATAGAAAGAGTACCTCTGGAACATGTCAATTCCTAGGTAGCATGCTCATATCTTGGTTCTCTAAGAAACATAATAGTGTAGCCTTATCTACCACCGAAGCGGAATGCATATTGGCCGGAAGTTGTTGTGCTCAAGTCCTTTGGGTGAAGCAACAACTTTTAGATTATGGAATTGAGGTAGATACCATACCCCTTAAGTGTGACAATACTAGTGCCATATGCCTCTCTAAAAATCCCATCCAACACTCTAGAAACAAAACACATAGAGATAAGACACCATTTCATTAAAGATCATGTCTTAAAGAATGATGTTGTTCTAGAATATGTAGACAACTTGAACCAAATAGCGGACATCTTTACCAAACCTCTAGACAAAGAGTGTTTTTGGACCCTTAGGAGAGAGTTAGGTTTAACCAGCCTTTCTTGACCTTTTAAGGGAGTTTTTATGCAAAATTTCTTGAATCCATTTTGATTTGCATGTTTATGTGTTTTTGATGTTAATTGCTTCTATGCTTATAGTTAGGGGGAGTATGCACATGTTTTTGGATTTTTTAGGGTCTAGGGTTTATGGTTTAGTGTTTATGGTTTATTGTTTATTGTTCATAAATTGATACATATGTATGTACATGTATTATATATATTGATGGATTATGGTTTAGGGTTTAGGTTTTAGGGTTTAAACCCTTAATTCATAACTTATGAACCCTAAGCACTAAACCCTAAAGCATAACTTACATGCATTATATTAATATATATATATATATATATGGATTAGGGTTTTTATTTTTAGGGATTAACGTTTAGGGCTTAGGGTGTAGGGTTTATGCTTTAGGGTTTAGTGTTCATAAATTGATACATACATTAGGGTTCATGTATTATATATATATATATACATTGATGGATTAAGGTTTTTATTTTAGGGTTTTTTGGTTTAGAGAGTAGTGGTTATTGTTTAGGGTTTAGGGTTTAGGATTAGGGACTATGGATTAAAGATTAAAAATTAGGGTTTGGTGTTTAAACCTCTAATCTCTAATTATCGACCCTAAGCATTAAACCCTAAACCATAACTTATAAACCCTAAGCACTAAACCCCCAATTTAGGATTAGGGACTATGTGTTATAGATTAAAGATTAGGGTTTAGGGTTGTAACACCCGCGTCTTAGGCCTAGGAGTTAACCGGGTTTAGTTCGAGTTAAATAAGAATTTAATTAAGACAATTCAACTACAAATAATGACCTTTTTGAACCTTAATAAAGAGGGAGGGACTTATATCGTGATTTCACCCAAAACTTTTAAAAGCAAGACCACTTTATTGTAAAGTGTCTTCTCTTTCCCCATTTCTTCTTATTTTGACGTGAAACTCCCCCTCCCCATGTTCAAACTCTCCCAACTACACTAGTTACTATTCCATTGATTTTGCTAATCGATTTCAACATCAAATTAAGCGGTAAATATATTTTCTTAACCTCCTCTCTATCCTCTACTTATCTATTGTCTTAGATTTCAAAAATATTGAGTTTTGGGAATTAGGGTTCATATTGAAATTTGGGTTTTTAATGGGGTTTTTCAATTTGTTTTGAGAAATTGTTTTGGGGTTATGTTTAATCATAATGAAATATACAACACATATTAATTTGGTTGATTTTGGATGAAATTTCGTAGTGGGTCCTTAGGGAAAATTTTAGAGTATGAAAAATTGGGTTTTTGAGAGGTTTAGTGTTGGAATTGGAGGGCAGATGGTCTACCTATGTTAGGAGGGTGATTTGGGATGTTTTGGAAGTCATTTGGGTGCTTGAAATGGAAGATTTTGGTGGGTGTTAAGGGATGCTCGAAAATTCTATTTTTTGGGGTTGATTTTGAGTGTTGGGTGCTTGCAAATGTTGATCCGGGTTAATTCCGTTGATGAGATATTGATTATGAATATTTTGTTTGTGTTTGAGATTGATTAGAATCGAGTTTGGGCATCGGTGAAGCATCGAAAATGAATCCGGGAAGTTGAAGGTTGTTGCTTGCTTGGTCGTTGAGCTTGGGTGTTTAGGTGAGTGGTTAATTGCTTTAAATGATTTTAAAATAGTTGGTTCGAGTATATGGACTAGGTTGGGCTTGGTAGACCCACCTAGAGTTAGGATTAGGGTGGTAGCCTAATCCTAAGCTTGATCTAGAGCCCTTGGATGAACTCACTATATGTTGTGTATGTCTCGTATGAAATGTGGTATGAATGCTTGTGTATATTGTATTATACATGTGGGTTGAAATATGACTTGTGATGCTTGAGACATGCATGATGATGGTTGTTGGTGAGTACGTGCTAAGCACGAGATTGGTTGAAATGAGTAATGTGAAGTGAGTAAATATTGGCACTAGTTTACTTGAATACAAATGATCGATCATTAGGATGTTAGTGTGCACACATGAGTCTAAAGTCGCGCGTGGCCTTGGTGGCGTTGAGTCACCAAGGAGGAGTACGGGTTCACCCGGAATTGTATTTAAATGTAGTCGGTGATGAGTGGAATCCCATCGACGGGGCGTGAGGATGAGTGGAATCCCCTCCGCGAGACCGGTGATGAGTGAAATCCCACCGTGAGGTAATGTGGTTGTTGGATGTGAGTTCCAACATGTCTATCCGCGTATTCGGGTCTTAGCTAGGTGCCAATGTTGTTTGATGTGTACATCAATATGTTGAGGTTTATGATCATTGATGAGATGCTTGAATGTGGTTATATGTAATGTGGAGTTAAGCTTATGTTCATGACATTATAATGCACGTTGCTCATGCATTTTATTCTCATGACTCTTGTGAATCCTTGGTATGTTGGTGAAATGCCTTGGCTAGATCGTGCTCGGACCCTGCAATGTTGAGGTTTGATTTTAGAGCTTACCCTCACTAAGCATCTTTGCTTACGCTCTCTTTGTTCAACATTGCAGATCCTTAGTTCGTGGATTGCTCGGGCAAGTGGAGGGCCTCCAAGTGTGGTTTTTGGCTTGAGTTCATCAAGTATGGATTTTTAATGTCAGACCTGTAATAGTTTGAGCAATGGGACATGTATGGTTTTGTTGGATAGTTGTTGGTTGCTAGGAGCATGTTTAGACTCCTTGATGCCTTGCTTGTGTATGGTTTGTGTTGCCATGATGAATGTTAACTCATGCCTAAATTTAGAGGCCATCTTTATGTTTGAATGATGTTTGAATGAATGCATGTTTGTGAGGTTTTGCCTAGTGCTAGATTTGTCTAAATCATGTTAAAGCATGCTAATATAGTTAGTAAGCCTTGGGTTGTTTTGCTATGTTGTTATAAGGTGTTTTGGTGATGTTTTGGGGCATCCTTGTGCCTTAAAACAGCCAAAACGTGTCTGCAGACTGGGGGCGTTTCGGAACGGGTCCCCCTGTTCCGAAACGGTCCCTTTGCAAATGGCCTGCCGTTTCGAAACAGATGGTGGTCGTTCCGGAACATTTTTGCTACTAGAATTTTGAGAAATTGACGAGATAAAGGCGTTCCGAAACGGGCCTCTAATGTTCCGAAACGGTCAAATCTCGTTGACCACGAGATATTGACCGTCAAGGTCGTTTCGATACGGGTCTCCCCTGTTTCGGAACGGTCACCTTATGGTTGACCCAGGCCGTTGACTAAGTCAAGGCGTTTCGGAACACCCTAAGGGCGTTTCGAAACGGCCTGCTGTAAAACATTAAAATGAAACGTTTAATTGTTGGGTTGGTCGATGTATGTTGAAATGTTTGTATTTCCGCTGCTGTGCCTTACATAGGATTAATTTATGCATATAGACAAGACAAAATAAAAAGAAATTTTTAGGGTCGTTAACCGAGGGGAAACCTTAACGGGTTTCACTTTGGTTTTCCCCGTGTGGCCCACTCGGACCAGTCATCCGACCAGACCGGGACGAGGGGGTTACAAGGGTTTAAACCCTAAACCACAACTTACATGCATTATATTTATATATATATAAATTGATGGATTAGGGTTTTTATTTTTAGGTATTCATGTTTAGGGCTTAGGGTTTAGTGTTTTTAGGGTTTTAGGTTTAGGATTTAAGGTTAGCGATTCAAAGTATTATTAAACCATAAACCCTAAATTAATTAAAAGAAACCCAAAACCTTAAATTAATTAAAAGAAACATTAAACCTAAAAATTAATTATTAAACCCTAAAACCCTAAACCTAAACCTCGAACCTTAATTCAAAGACTAACCCTTAAACCTAAAAAATAATTACACAACTCTAAACCCTAAAACTGAAATATAAAATTTAAACATTGAAAAGGAAAACCCTAAAGTATAACCCCAAACCCTAAATTAAACACATACCCTAAACCTTAAAACTGCATTAATGACCAAATTGAAATTAAAACAAAATTGTCAGGTCAATTTCAAATAAAAAAGGACGAAAATGAAAGAAATGAAACTAAGAGTGCTTGCGGAGCAAGACCCGTGCGACCCGTATAATGACGCGCAGATATTTTGACCAGGAATGAGCCTATAAATAGACCCTCACCCCCTTCATTTTTCACTATTTTCCCCTACCGTTACTCTGCCAAAATATCCTTTCATCTTCTCTTTCCTCTAAAAACATGAAATTCTCAGAAATTATCAATCTTTTCGATCAAAATCTTGGTTTTTTACCAAGTTCTTCCTTGTTCATCCACTTTCCCCTTTCCAAATCCTATACAAACACCTTAGCCCACCAAAAATCTGTTTATTCTCGATCAAAACCTCTTTTTTTACCAAGTTCTTCCTTGTTCATCCACTTTCCCCTCTCTAGATCTTATACAAACACCTTAGCCCACCAAAAATCTGTTTGTTCTCGATCAAAACTTTTTTTTTCTCAAGAACAACCATATGTTCTTCTATTTCCATCTTTTCAAACCTTCAAACCCTAATTCCCAATTCAATTCTGTTTTACCATAAACCCTAATTATTAAACCCTAATCCCTTATCTAGAAACCCTAAACTCTTACTCCTGATCCACAAACCCTAAACACTGATCCACAATCCCTAAACATTATATCATAATCATGTAACCCTAAACCATAGTATGCAAACCCTAAACCATGATCCACAAACCCTAAACATCTTCAGATCATCTCTGACCCTTCTCATTCCACTGTCCAGACTGTTCGTAGTCTTCATCTCTCTCTTGGTAAGTACAAAACCCTTTCATATTTCCTTTAATCATTTAGTTGTTTTAATTTCTTTTTACTAACTGTGTTATGTTTTGATATCAGGATCGTTTATGGGTTCTTCAAGAGTCTTCTTCCACATCCGCGTTTGGGTTTAGGGTTTATTTTCTTCCTCTTATCTTTATTTTTATAAATGTTTCTGTGTTAAATTGTTCTCTGTTGTTTATATATATATGTTTTCATGTTTATATATCCTTGCATGTTTATGTCTTGATTTATGTTTGCATGTTTCTGTTTGTTATTATTATTTGTATATATGCTTTCATGTTTCTGTCTTGATTTATGTTTGGATGTTTCTGTTTTTTATTATTATTTGTATATATGTTTGCATGTCTCTGTTTTTTTATGATTTGTATATATGTTTGCATGTTTCTGTTTTTTTATGATTTGTATATATGTTTGCATGTTTCTGTTTTTTTATGATTTGTATATATGTTTGCATGTTTCTATCTTGATATATGTTTGCATGTTTCTATCTTGATATATGTTTGCATGTTTCTGTTTTTTTATTATTATTTGTATATATGTTTGCATGTCTGCTTTTTTATGATTTGTATATATGTTTGCATGTATTGGTTCTGTTTGTAAGTATGCTTTATGTTGCATGTGGGTTAATCCGAGTATAAAAGGCTGGAAACCCGTCCTGCGATGCTACTGATGTCAAAGAAGGTTCTTTTTTAAGAGCCTTGGAGGCTGGTGTAACAACACCATGTATGAGGATTAACCCTTTCATATTTTCTTTAATAGTTGTTTGAATTTCTTTTTACTAACTGTGTTACCTTTTGATCTCAGGTTCGTTTCTGGGTTCTGCAATGGATTCTGATTCTTTTGAGATGAACTATCCTGGTGAAACTTGTATGTTTCTTTCCTTTTTTTTATTTTCTTTAGTCTTTACTGGTTTTTTGTGTTTAAGTTACTAACTCTGTCTTGTTTATTTCAAGGGGAAGCTAATGACCAAGTGTCCGTAGTTGCTCCTTCCTCTAAGAGGAGGGCTGCAATGGACATTGGGAGAAGAACTTCTCCTGTGTGGGATTACTATACTTTTATTAAGAATGCTGATGGTGTCACTGCGCAATGTAAATATTGCAAAACTGCTAGCTATAAAGCTGATTCTTATGTTGGTACTTCTACACCTAAAAGATATATTGATAAATGCCAAGCTTATAAAGGTTTTCTTGCTAAAAATGTTAATAGTAGTACTGGAATTGTTTTTGATCAAAAAAAATATTGTGAATTGTTTGCTGAAACTGTTCTCTGTCATGGTTATGCTTTAAGTATTATTGAGCATGATAAACTTAGGGTTCTGCATCAGTATTTGAATCCTAATATTAAGCATATTTCTAGGTATACTATTACTAAACATTGCATGTTAAAGCATGACAAACATAAAAAATTGCTTATTGATTCTATGAGTTCTATACATAGTCGTATCTGCTTTACATGTGATGGATGGTCTGCTTGCACTTCACGTTCAAATTTTGCTTTGACTGCTAATTATGTTGATAATAACTGAAAACTTCAGTCTAAAATACTTAATTTTAGACGTTCCCCCCTCCCAATGATGGTGAGTCTATTTATAAGTTTGTGAAAAAAATGATATGTGAGTGGGGTCTTGAGAAAAAAGCCTTTACCATTACTGTTGCTAATGCTTCTGCCAATGATCAAATGGTGAAGAGGCTTAAGGATGATTTGCATGCAATTTCTCCCCTTCCATGCAATGGTAAGTACTCTCATGTAAGGCGTGCTGCCCATATTTCAAACTTGATTGTTCAAAAAGGTTTAAAGGTAATTGACTCTTCTGTAATTAAATTGCGTGAAATAGTTAAGTTTATTGATTCTTCTGATGCTAGACTTTGTAGCTTTGATTTTGCTGTTAAAGATTGTGGTTCTGTTTTTTCTGGTAAATTAATCTTAAATGTCCCTACTAGATGGAATTCTACTTATTTAATGCTTCGTAGGGCCATTGATGCTAAAGTAGCCATAAACTTGTTTGTTAATAGGGAAAATTATTTAGATTCAATTGGTGATGCTGAGTTGGGAAACTGCCAAATTAATCTGTGATTTTCTTGAGCTTTTTTTTTGAAATAACTACATTGTTTTCTGGTTCTAAGTATCCTACTTCTAACCTTTATTTGGATAATATTGTTGCCATTGAGAAGTTGTTGTATGATGCTCACAATAATCCTTGTGAGGCCATTTCTACAACGGCAGGACATATGCTTGAATTGTATGAGAAGTATTGGTCTGAGCACTCGACCATTTTGTCCTTTGCTGTTTTGCTTGATCCTCGATATAAATTACAACTTCTGAAGGAGTTGTATCTTGTCCTCTATGTTAAGGATGAGGTTGAGAGAAGGGTAAGTATTGTTTACAATGAATTTGTTAATATGTATATATATTATTCAAAACATGTCCTTTGCTCTTCTTCTTCTGTTCGAAGTAACTCCTCTCAAAGTACATTTGAGTCCTCCTCTGGTCGGCCTCGAACATTTAAGAAGTCTAAACTTTTTCAGGTTAGTGTTTATTTTTTTTAAATTTCAGTTACCTTTTACTTATAATTTTAGTTTCTTTTTCACATACAGTTACTAACTTTTTTTAATGCTAGAACTTCGATGCTAATCTAGCTGCTTCAAGGAGTGGGAAGTCAGATGTTGACTCTTTTATTAATTTGCCCCTTCTCCTTCATGTTGATGATTCATACTTTGATATTTTGGAGTACTGGAAAGCACAATTTGTTTCTTTCCCTGTACTTTCTATCATGGCTAGAGATGTCTTAGCTATTCCCATCACTTCAGTTGCTTCTGAATCCTCATTTAGCACTGGTGGTTGGATTTTAAATAAGTTGAGGGCTAAACTCTTGCCTAAAAATGTTGAGATACTTGTGACAACCCGTAATTGGTTGTATGGGTTTGAGCCCGAGGAAGAGAATGAAGAATATCTTTCTGTTATGAAAGATTGTGCAGTTGATGAAGATTCAATTGGAGAGTAAGTGTTTAACTTATTTTTTTCCTGATTTGTTTTGAATTCTTGACTGATTAATTGTTCTTTTGTAGGGACCTCTAAAAACAAGGAAGCACTTGAATGGTTAGGTATGTTTCTGATTTGTTGAAAGCTGGAGATGTTTTGATCAGTTCTCTAACTAGTTCATATTTTAGTTATATATGCTTCTGTAAGTTATTTTTATTCATCATTTTTTTATTTAACATGTTCAATATCTTTTTTTAACTTGTTTTGTATCTTGTATGTATGTTATGCATCTTGTTTTATTTAATTATATATGCTTCTGTTAGTTATTTTTATTATGACTTGTATTTTTTTAACATGTTATGTTCTTGTTTGGTTATATATGCTTCTGTTTGTTGTTTGGTTTATGTTCTATTTGTTTCTGTTCTTGTTTGGTTTGATGTTCTAAATGTTTGCTGAATTGTTTGCTGAAGCTGTTGTCTGTTATGGTTATGCTCTGTTAATGTTTTTTTTAATTATATATGTTTCTGTTAGTTATTTTATTCAGACTTGTATTTTTTTAACATGTTATGTTCTTGTTTGATTATATATGCTTCTGTTTGTTGTTTGGTTTATGTTCTATTTGTTTCTGTTCTTGTTTGGTTTGTTGTTCTAAATGTTTGTTGAATTGTTTGCTGAAGTTGTTGTCTGTTATGGTTATGCTCTGTAATGTTTCTAATGATCTTTAATTGCTTGTTGCAGTCTATTGCTGGTTGCCCTTGTTTTAATTATGTTGGTGTCCTAGCTTTTTAAGTTAAGTTGCACATAATTTAAACTTGGTGGTAGCATTTCATCTCCTTAAGAGCTCGATGATGATATTTCTGGTAGCAAAGTATAGCTTTTATGTTTGTAAAACTTTGTTATAAGATCTGAGAGCTTAAAGTTTTGGGTTCTGCAAGTTTAAAGTTTCAGTTTGCAAAGATTGAAATTTTTAGAGCATCAAGTTTGTATGTTTGTAAGTTTAAACTTTTATATTATTGAATAAAGTTTTGTAAGTTTAACCCTTTAAATTATTGAATATAAGTTTGTCTTATTCTCTCCAAAGTTTTTGTTCTTAAATTTTGCCTTATTCTGTTTTATACTTCAATAAAAATTTGAAAGTTTCCCTAATTCTATCCAAAGTTAAACTCAAACATTATTGCTATTTTCAAAGTTAATTCAGCTTATTATAAAGATTTAAACGACATAACTTAATTAAGTCATTTAAGTTCTTGTAAAAGTTATGTAAGTTTTTATATATTCACTGTTAATTATAATGTTTTAAACAACTTAACTTAATTAAGTCATTTAAGTTATTCAGGTTTTTATAAAGTCATTTAAGTATGTTAAGTTAATAAAAAAAATTAGTCATCTTATGTTAATTAAGTATACAGATTTAATTTAATAATCTTTATTCATTTAACTTAATTTAATTAAGTATAAAATTTTAATTTAATAATGGTTATTCATTCAACTTAAGTTAATTAAGTATAATAATTTATCTTTGATGTTATTTTAAAATAAAAGTTAAGTTAATTAGAAAGACAATTTGATTTAATAATGTTTAATCATTCAACTTAAAAAGAATGCAAGTTAATTAAAGTTATTTTTAATCTTAAGTTAAGTTAATTTAGCATTAATTTATTCATATAATAAAAAAATTTAGTCATCTTATCTTAATTAAGAATAAAGATTTAATTTAATAATCTTCATTCATTTAACTTAATTTAATTAAGTATAAAAATTTAATTTAATAATGGTTATTCATTCAACTTAAGTTAATTAAGTATAATAATTTATCTTTGAAGTTATTTTAAAATAAAAGTTAAGTTAATTAGAAAGACAATTTAATTTAATAATGTTTATTCATTCAACTTAAAATGAATGCAAGTTAACTAAAGTTATTTTTAATCTTAAGTTAAGTTAATTCAGCATTAATTTATTCATATTATTTATAAAATGAATGCAAGTTAATTAAAGTTATAGTTAACTTAAAAGATTATTTTTATTATTTTTAATTAAAATTATCTTTTAATTAATGATAATTTATTACCACTTGATGTTTATTCATTCAATTTATCTTTTAATTAAAGTTAAGTTAGTTAATTTATTAATACTTGACATTATTATTAATTTTAAAATTTATTAATACTTGACATTATTTTATATTCATTAAATATAACTTCTTCAAATGTCAGATAATTATCATTATCAGCAAATCAAATAATAATATTGGTTCAGGTCAGTATCAGTTCAGGTCAATACCAGTTCAGATTCTTATTTTAAAAATAGTCCTTGAAATGAATTGAATGTTTGAGGTTCTTATTTCATACATGTTTTTCATGGACGATGAATGCAAAACTACATTAAATTGTATTGGAGGCATTATTCAAGTGAGTAAATACAGAAGCATAAACGCATCATAGAGAAGGGAAATATAGAATCAAAATATCATGTAACACCTCGGTCTTAGGGCCCGGGAGTTATCAGTGTTGATCTAGGATTAGTTTCGGGTTAAATTTAAATTAAAGAGCTGATTTTTATAAAAGTTCTCATTATTTACGATAACGCCATTATTGAAAATTTTAAGAGTGTTTTGAAAATCAAAACCACTCATCTTCTTCTAAAAACCCTATTCTCTCATTTTCATCTCGTTTTCTCCATTGAAAACTTTTGAAGGTAAATCCTCTTTTTCTTTTCCTTGTTTTACTTAAATTTAACTTAAATTAAAGTTGGTTTTGCAAAGCCCATTAATTCTCAACCTTGAAATTTCAAGATTTATGAAATATGGGGATTTTGGGTGAAATATCGTATGGGTCTTTTAGGGCAGTGTTTTGGGGTATTTTTAAAGTTTATTTTGAAGTCATAACATGTTAAAAAGGTTGCTTAATTATAGTATACCCGAAACTAGTCTTAGGGTGGACTTTAGAAGTGAAATAAGTGAGTTTTTGGCTTGATTTTGTGGTAAAAAGAGGGGTGAAGGTATGTGGAAATTGGATAGGTGTTTTTAGATGTTATTTGATGATTTTTGAGTGGTGATAGTGCTGGTTTGATTGGATTCTCGAAACTATTGATGTAGGTGATTTTTAGGAGTGGAAAATAAGAGTTTTTAAGGTGTTTATGTGGGGAAATGAAGGGTTGATGGTTGTACAGCCTTAGGGTGATGTTTTAGACATGTTTTGGAGTGTTTTAAGTATTTAAATTGAGGGGTAATGGCTGGGTTTTGCTGGAGTACGAAAATGAGATTATTTGGGAGGATTTCAGCTTTGAATTGCTGAGAAAATATTGTGGAATTGTGAGATGATGTAAAACAGTAAATTTGTGGTTGATTAAGAGGTTAATACATTGTTTTTGATTGGTTAGAAACAGCGGATTTGGCCTTAGGTGGTTTGGACGCGGTCCTGGGAATTTCGGAAGCTTGAAACGACTTTGTGGTTTGCATTGGTGTGCGAATGGTGAGTGGAAACTGTTTTGTGGTTTAAATATGTTCAAAGAGGTTTCTTGGGGGTTTGGGTGGAGCCTTAAGGGCTAGCCTAAACCCAAGTGTAAGTTGTTATTTCACCTTGTTCATTAAGTGTTAATGTGTGTGTGATTGTTGTGTTATGGCGTGAAGTGTGGGTTACTTTTACTCTATGTTTAATGTTGTTGTGTAGTCATTTTTGGTGTCGAACCTCACGTGATGGTTGTCGTTACTACAGTGATGTGTGGTCCCACCGGTAGTGACTAATAGAAGACTGCGATGATGTGTGGTCCCGCCGGTAGTGACTAGTAGAAGAGTACGGTGATGTGTGGTCCCATCGGAAAACTACTAGTCAAGTGGTGATGTGTGGTCCCACCGTGTTTTGGTTATACGTGTGCACACCATGTAATTGTGATGATTGTGTCTCCTTTCGTACTTTAAAATGGTTTGCTTTTCAACTAAGATTTATGTTTTGAAAATTGCATTGTTGATGTGTTTTTAGAGCTCCACTCATTAAGCTTTATGCTAATGCTCTCCTTTTCCGACAATGCAGATCATTAGCGTGGAGTTAGCAAGGAGCAAGAAAAGGGCGTCCAAGCATGTGGTAGTTGCTCAAGTATGGTTCGGTAAATAATGTAGTAGTTTAGCGATGGGAAATGCTACATGTTTTAGGAGCGTGGATCTAGACTCCTTTGTGTTGGCTTTCTGTTGCTAATGCTTTGTGTTGATGGATTTATAAACCATGTTCTTTGAGATGCCTATGCTTTTGTGTTATGTTTGTAAGCTAAGTGTTTATGCTGATACCTAAGTGTTTTGTATTTGAAGGTTTCTAACCATGTCATATGAATGCTTATGTTTTTGTTGAAGGCATGTAAACCTTGATGATGCATTGCTTAGGTGAACATATGTTTCTTTTGGCTAAATGGTTTTGTTAAGCATGTTGTATTGCCTTATATATATATATATATCATGTTTGATTGTTTGATGTTTTGGCATGTGTTGGAAGGATATAAATGTATGTCTTTTGCTTGCCTCGAAAGTTTAAGTGTTTTGTTTCAAGGGCATGTGACCCTTGTTATGCAATGTCTAGGTAGGTGTTTGTTTTTCTATGAATGAAGTGGTTTAGTATGCAAGCTTGTATGCAAGTTCCTATCTAAATGTTTATCTTGTGTTGGTTGCCTTGATTGTTGGTTAGGTAGCAGTGTACGCTTAGCTTTGGTTAGCCTTGGATGTATGTTCTTTTGAATGGATGGTCTTGAATGTATGATAAGTGTTGATCATGCTTGAAGTAGGGTGTAATGCCTTGATTTTTTGGGTATGTTGTATCTTGTTTCTTGAGGTTGTGGGGGATGTTTGGGAACACTTGGGGATGCTTAAAACTGTTTTTAGGGTCCTACATATTCCAGGCGTTTCGGAACGCGTGGAGTGGTTTCGAAACGAGTGTAGCTCTAGGGATATCCGTATCGAAACACGTTTCAGTACGGTTTGATAATGTGAGCACCCGTTTCGGTACGTATATCAGAACGATTTGCCTCTGTGAAGGCCCGTTCCGGAACCTGTTCCGGAACGCTTAGTTAATGGAGACCCCGTACCGAAATGGAATGGACCGTATCGGTACGGTTTGGTCTGGCTTTTGAAATGGGGCCCGTGTATCGAAACAGGCAAGCCTGTTTCGAAACACACGCCTAAAAATTGGGCTTTTGGCATCTTAAAGTGTTCTCGGATGTCGGGCATTGGCCCCGTTTGTCGTAAGCTTTCTTGTGAATCTCGTATGCACCGTTTATGTGTAGTTTGGGTCGTTATGCATGGAAATGGACTAACATGTCACTTGGTAAATTTAAATTACCTTATGTTTCGTCTGTATCGTCTTGTCCTCATTTTCCGCTGTCATTTTCACACTTAGGATCTAACGATACATTTATAGAAGATAATTAAAGAAAAAATTTCTAGGGTTGCTAATCGAAGTGGAGCCTTAACGGGTTTCGCTTCGGTTTTCCCCGTGTAACCTACTCGGACCGGTCAGTCGCTCAGACCGGGACGAAGGGGTTACATTTGGTATTATTAGAGCGAAGTTCCGAAACCTCGGATAGGTAAGTGAGGTAAGTTTGATGTGTTATGTTGTTGCTATGTCTCGTTGAATGTTTTGCCATGTATGCTTGAAGTTTGCTTGCTAGTACGGTGTTTGAAAGCATGTGCTAGCATGATGGTTGTGTTGAGACGTAGTGTCGAGTTCCCATTGCTACTATTACGTATTTAAAAGATTTTGAGTAGAGGAGTACTTGAGCACCTTGGACCCTTGCTCTTTGCTAACCTCATCTATTTTTGTTTGCGTGTTTTGTTTGTTGTTGTATTATTGCTTTTGGCAAGTATGAGACCAAGGTGTGGGCCTGGAGCTGGTAATCATGAATATGACGTTTCAGAGAATGTGAATGATGAGACAGTTCATCACTCTAGTTCAGGGCAGTATAGTCGTACCAGAGTTTGAGGTACAATTTGTCTGTTTGGGTCAGCGTGCATATGAGTTGGTTCTTGTTGAGAAAGAACAATATGACCGATCCTGATATGAGTTGGTAAAAGAAGTGAAGACCTACGAGTTGGCTTCAGAATGATATCGATGTTATAGCAGGTAATTTCTCGATACAGACATTGAGTTTGTTTTCTCTGATTAATTATGTATCTACGCATTCGTATATTTTGAGTGAGCATGCAAAGTTGTTGAATTTACCTTGTGAGGTACTAGAGGTAGGTGTTAGTGTTACTAGCTCCTTCGGGGATACAGTTGTGGTCAGAAAGATGTATAAAAGATGTCTATTGATGGTTCAGGGTCACGTGTTTCCAGTAGATGTGATGGAATTGCCTTTTACGGTTTTGATGTGATATTGGGCATAGATTGGCTTGTAAAACATAGAGTTAGGGTAGACTTTGAGACAAAGAGAGTTTTCTTAAAGCTTGAGGATGACTATGAGATTGTAATGGTAGGTGAGAATGTGAAATTCTTATCGAATGTTGTTTTAGCTTTAGAGGCTCATAGGTTGTTTGAGTTTGGTTGTTAGGCCTACCTATCTTAGGATGAATCTGAAATTGAACGAGGTCAGACCACAGGATATCAGAACAGTCTGCGATCTCCTGAAAGTGTTTCCGAAAGAATTGTCTGGTTTACCGCCTGATAGAGAAGTAGAGTTTGCTATAGAGATGTATACAGATTATGCTCCTGTTTCGATTGCTCCGTACTGTATGGCACCGAAAGAACTAAAAGAGTTGAAGACTCAGTTTCAAGAGTTGTCAGATAGAGGTTTTATCCGTCCAAGTTCTTCGCCTTGGGGCGCACCTGAATTGTTTGTGAAGAAGAAAGACAGTAGTATGAGAATGTACATCGATTATAGACAGTTGAATCAGTTGATAGTAAAGAATAAGTATCACTTGTCGCGTATCGATGACTTGTTTGACCAGTTGAGAGGGGTATTAGTCTTTTTAAAGATAAATTTGAGATCCGGGTATTACCAGTTGAAGGTAAAGGAGGTTGATGTTCCGAAGAGAGCTTTTAGGACTAGATATGGTCATTGTGAGTTCTTGGTTATGTCGTTTGGGTTGACGAATGCACCGGCTGCTTTCATGGACATGGTGAATAGGATCTTCCATCAGTACTTAGACCATTTTGTGGTTGTTTTCATAGATGACATTTTGGTGTATTCGCATACCGAAGAAGATCATGACCGGCATTTGAGGTTGGTTCTGCAGACTTTGCTAGACAACTAGTTGTATGCAAAGTTGAGTAAGTGCGAGTTCTGGATCCAAGAAGTAGTCTTCCTAGGACATGTAGTGTCAGCCGATGAGATTAGAGTTGATCCGAAGAAGATAGAAGCCATTGTTGAGTGGAAGCAACCAAAGTCTGTGACAGAGATTCAAAGTCTTCTAGGCTTAGCCGGATACTATAGGAGGTTTGTGAATGATTTCTCGAAGATAGGCGCTCCTTTGACAAAAGAATGTTTAGTTGAGTGGTCAGATGCGAGACAGCAAGCCTTTGAGAAATTGAAAGAAGCCTTGACCAATGCATCGATTTTGATTCAGTCAGAGTCGGGGAAGGACTATTGTAACACCCCAATTTTGGGCTTAGAAGTTTTGGGTTTGGACCGGGCCGGTCGGGTTCGCGGTTCGAATATAAAGGGTTAATTTAGGAAAGCCTAGTTCGGGTTAAATTAAAAATATGGAAAAATGTCTTAAAATCCTCGTTTATTATATATAAGAGAAAGGTGAAATCAATTTTACAAAATGACGCTTGGAAGAGTGACATTTTGGGTTGGTGACCAAAATGTAATTTTTGAAAACTGGGTGACTGTTTTAAAAAGGATTGAAACTTTTAATCTTTAAGGAGCTATTTACCCAAAAGAGTTTCTCCAGATTTTTCTGAATATTAATCAATTTAATTAATGGTTTTAATTAAGTGTAAAAAGGAGGGAAAAGATATTTTGGCATTTAACTAACTTTTCTCTCAAATCTTCCATTTTCTTTTCTCTCAACTTTTCTCTCAACCCAAACACATTTCTCCAGCAAAATTTCCTCTGATTTTGATAACTAAAGATGAGATTTCAATCCTCATTTGATCTCTAATCAATTCTACAACAAAACCTTGGCATTTGCTTATTGGTTTTTCAAGAATCTTGGTTCCAAAAAGGGAGAAACTCAAGTTTAGAGGTATGAACGTCCTTCTCCTCTAAATTCTCAGTTCTTTACTGAAATTCCCAAGTTCTCAATCCTTGATTTGTGTTTTATTAAAGGTTTTACAATTGTATTCTTGATCTTGGCTTTAAAATGCAAGATTTGCTTTAATTTTGATGAAATTCGTATGATCTGATTCGGCATTGTTTTGAGATGTCATTTTGATGTAAAATAAATGTATAATTGATGAGAAATTGAGGTTTTATCAATGCAATCCCGAATAGGTTAATTTTCCTAAGTTTTGCTTGAGTTTTTGGTGGTTTTGGAGTGATCTTGGTGATCTGTTATAGCTGGAGGTATAAGGACGTGTTTAGATCCATTTTGGATGTTAATTGAGGTTTAAGAATGTTTGGAATTGATGGATCTTTGCTGGGTGGTGTTGTGGAGTTGTTTGGATGTGTTTTCAGTTGTGTTTGTTAGCCGAAAATGGAGTGTGGATGAGAGCAGCGAGTTTAGGTGCTTTCATTGAAGATATTAATGCATGATGATGCATTAATTCTCTGCTTTGATGTGTTTAAAATAGGGGAGACATCTTCGGATCTTTGTGGTGGTGATCCGGAAGCTTGATCGGTGTTTCGGCAAGTTGCGAAACGGAAACGGTGAGTGGATTTTGGTTTCCAGCTTTGAAACCAGTGTTTTGAAGGTTTGGGAGCTTAGTTTAAGTCTAAACAACTTCGCTAAGCTCAAGAGTAAGTTTTCGGGAAAACTCTCTTGTTGATGAACCATGAGTTGGTTGAATGCAATGTGATTGTTTGCATGTTTTAAATTCTGTTTTGAAAGCATATTTTGGCATGTTTATTTGCTGATTTTATAAGCCATGTGTTGAAGGATGCTCAAGGTAAGAGATCCTTGTTTTGAACATTTGATAAAATGTGGTTTTGATGCATAATGGTGCATGATGATTAGTGGCTTTGTTAAATGCTTTAAAACAGTGGAATATTGTTGTTAAATGATGCATATTGGCAAGTGATGTTTTGAGGAAGGTTAAGAACACTATGGTGGTTAAAAGTCCATAGGTGGTTCTTGTATTAAGAACAACATGGTGGTTAAAATTCCATGGTTGGTTCTTGTTCTAAGGTCACAAAGGTGGTTAAAAGTCCTTGTGTGAGCCTTGTGTATGGTAAGGTCACAAAGGTGGTTAAAAGTCCTTGTGTGGACCTTGTGTATTTTAAGAACACCATGGTGGTTAAAAGTCCATGGATGATTCTTGTGTTAAGGTCACAAAGGTGGTTAAAAGTCCTTGTGTGGACCTTGTGGATTGTAAGAACACCATGGTGGTTAAAAGTCCATGGGTGATTCTTGTGCTAAGGACACAATGGTGGTTAAAAGTCCATGTGTGGTCCTTGTGAATTGTAAGATCACAATGGTGGTTAAAAGTCCATGTGTGGATCTTGTGTTGATTGTATTTTGAGATGGAAAAAGATTATGATTATCACTTGTGGCCAATATGACATGTTATTGAATTTGAAGCATGAAATGCTTGTTTTAAATGCTTATGCGCATGTATAAAATTTGTTTCGAACTATGGTTTATAAAGGTGTTTTATAAATGCATTATTGAGTTGTTTTAAATGAGCATTCCTCACTAAGCTATTTGCTTACGCTCTCTCTTTTCTTAAACCAATAATGCAGAGCGTTGAAGTTCTTTAAAAGGGCAGCAAGAGGTCAAGAATCTAAGTGGAAGCTTAAGCTCATGTATGGTGAAAGTTTCTTAACACTATTAGCTTTTGGCATTTGGCAATGGGGGACCAATGTTTTTGTTTTGGGAGATGTTTTGGGCTCCCTAAGTTGGTTTTATGTTGTTGTTGATGATGGAACATGTAATTGGCCTTTGTGAAGTTGTTTTGGTATTATGGTGCTTGAATGGTTTTCTAAATAGGATGCATGCCTATAGAATTGAGAATTTGCTTAATTGATGCCATGTTTGAGTATGGTTGGTGCAATTATGTTCCTTAAGTATGTAATGACTTGCTGGTATAATTTGGTTGCCTTTGGAGCATGTTTGATGGGTCCATTGTGTGATAAACCAGCAAAATTCTGCAATCTGGACAGCCTGTTTCGGAACAGGTGCTAGTAGAGGTGGCAATCGGGTCATTCGGTTCGGGTCGTTTCGGTTCGGTTCGGGTCATTTTGGGTCTATCTAGAATCGGTTTAGATTCGGTTCGGGTCGGGTTCGGGTCTAATTCGGGTCTGTGATGAGTCGGATTCGGTTCGGGTATTGGATCGGGTCAAAATCGGATCGGTTGTTTTCAGGTCGGGTCAATATCGGATCGGTCGCTTTCGGTTCGGGTCAAAATCGGGTCGTTCGGGTCGCTTTCGGTTCGGGTTAAAATCGAGTCAATTTCGGGTCAAGTCAACATTTAAATTTTCAGGTCAATTCGATTGAGTTGGGTTAAAGGTTTGAGGTTTAGTATTTATGGTTTAGTTTAGAGTTATTGGTGTATGAGATTAATTCTGATTCAACTTGTTAATCTATGCATTTAAATTTGATTAAATATTTAAATCAAAGCTTCATGTATCCATATAATTTTTTTTGTATAATTATATTAAATCAAAGTTTATAATAATAATAATAATAATAATAATAATAATAATAATAATAATGTCTGAAATGAATTAATTTATTAAACTTAGGATCTAATTGAACTAACTAAAATCTAAAAGCATAAATCACAGACATAATTAAAATAATTTTAAAACTAAATGTGAAATTTCAATTAAATTAATCTAAATTGAAACTCAATTAAATTAAGAAAAAGAGAAAGACAATTGGTAAAATTAGAGAGGGAAAAAACAAAATTTTGGAGGGAAATAAGCCACCAATTTTTTAAGCTAGATTGAAAAAAAAAGACAATTGGAAAAAATAGAGAGAGAAAAGACAAAATTTTGGAGGGAAATAAGCCACCAATTTTTTAAGCTAGAGATTAATTACTTTTTAGGTCATGTTGCATTTAAAATGTTACATTTTAGTCAACTTTAAGTTTTAGTTTAATTTAATTTAGTCACAAGTATTCTCACGGTTTAGACTTCGGATATAGAAATCCCCTCCCCGTAGTGATATTTAGTCTCTAAAAATTTACTTTTAGTTGAAATTAACTAATCTTTGTAATTTAGTCTATTAATTTAATATATTGATATTTTCGTTCATTTTAATTTCTAAGATTTAATTTTTAGCCAAAATTGACCCCTATTTATTTATATGGTATAATTATAAAATTGGTCATTGGACTCTCAAATTTCTCCACTTCCAAACTGTCAATTTAGTCTACAATTTCAATTTTATGCTATATTTTATGATGAAATTATAAAATTGGTCACCAAGATCTCAAATTTCTATACTTCATTTTATTATTTATTATATTGTTAAAAATAGATATTCGGGTTAAAATCGGGTCAAAATCGGGTCGATATTCGGTTCAGCTTTCGGTTCGGGTAGCATTCGGTTCAGGTCCATTCGGTTCGGGTCTATTCGGTTCGAGTCCATTTCGGTTCGGGTCCATTTCGGTTCAACAAAAAAATTCGGTTCGGTTCGGGTTTCGGGTCAACTTCGAATCATCATGTTCGGGTTAAAATCGGGTTTCGGTTCGAGTAATTCGGTTCGGGTTTCGGGTCTCGGGTCAAGTTTGCCAGGTCTAGGTGCTACCGTATCGGAACGGGGGCCTGAAATGGCCTTGGCGTTCCGAAACGGGTGGAACTGTTCCGGAACGGTTTGGCCACTGCCAGGCCCTGTTCCGGAACTAGTTTCGGAACGGTCCCGCATTTCGGAACGGATCATCTCTGTTCCGAAACACCCGACCGTTGGGCACTGAAATTGACGGTTATATGTTTTGAAATCTTTGCGTTTTGGTCCTGAATCTTGTATATGCAATTGAATGAGTTTGAGATGTCCGTTTGAATTGAAATTTGGCAGAGAAGCATGAAACATGACTAATTTCATAATGGTAACACAAAAATGGGTTAAGTCCTTATGATTTCCAGAATTTACATTTTGGTCCCTAAATTCGTGTTTTGTGCAATTAAGTCCCTGAATGTTTTCCGAATGCGCTGATCTTTGAGTATGCTGATTGTATGAACATATCTAGGGTTAATGTGCATTTAGATAAGATTAAAAATAAAAAAAAGGGTCGTTAATCAAGGTTGACTTTGGTTTTCCCCGTGTAAACTTCTTAATTCGGTTCAACCGTCTGGGCCGGGTTAAGGGGGTTACATTTGGTGGTATCAGATCTGAGTTCTCGAGTAATTGGGAACTGATGAATGGGTGTTAAGTGCTTGAATGCTTTGTATGCTTGTTGAGTGAAAGCATGATGTGTGAATTGTAAGCATGTTACAATTGTGGTGAATGATGTGGTGAAAGCATGTTAGGGGGACCCATTGCCAAATCAAAGCTAATGTAATGTTTTGTTTTTAAGTGGAAATGAGCTTGAGTACTTGGATTGCTTACCTTGCTGAGCCTGACTTTGTTTGTTGCATTGTGATTGCATTGTTAGTGTATGGCACCTCATAGAGAATTGAGGGTTAATACGCGAGCCATGGCTCATAATGAGAATGAGGAGAATGCTGAAAATATGGTGGATTTACCTCCTCTGCCTGGTGGTGGTGGTGCTGGGGGTGAAGGAGCTGCAGCTGGTGCTGGTGCTGGGGGCGCTGGACCTGAAGCTGGTCAGGGGCAAGCTGTTCCTGACATGACAATGCTGGTACAAGCCATTGCTGGAGCTTTTCGAGCAGCGGTGGCTGGAGCTCAAGGAGCTGGGCATCAGGGAGATGCTGGAGTTAGACTACCTTTGGAACGTTTGCGCAGTCTGGGAGGGACTGAGTTCAGGGGTTTGTCTGCTGAAGGTTCGGAGTCTTGGCTGAAGAGTACCAAGAGGATCTTGGGTCAAATGAATTGCACTGATGTGCAGAAGCTGTGATGTGTGGTATCATTGTTGCAAGACGATGCTTACACTTGGTGGACAACCACTATCTTTGGGATGGCGGATGCCGATGTGACTTGGACGTTCTTTCAGAACGCGTTCAAGAGAAGATATCTGGGTGTGAGGTACCTAGATGAAAAGAAAAGGGAATTCATGTCTCTTACCCAAGGGAACATGTCTGTAGCTGAGTACGAAGTTCAGTTTGTTCGACTCAGTCAATATGCATCTGAGCTTGTTCCGGATGAGCGGGAGAGGTGTGAAAGGTTCCGTTATGGTTTGGTGACGGAAGTGAAGACGTATATGCTGGCTGCTGAGTATAATGATTTTGATGTGCTGGTTGGCCGAGCAAAGGACATTGAGATGAATTTGGGTTTATCTTCTAAAAGTGCTGGCTCTGGTGCTGGTAAGCGAGTTGCTGAGTATAGTTCCGGTGGTGGACGGAACAAGAGGGGACGTGATCAGAAGTATCAGTCTTCAGCTAAGCGAGGTGGTGGTGCGCCTGCTCAGGGAGGCAAGGCAAGAGCTGATCCGAACGCATGTTGGACATGTGGATCGCGTGGCTATATGAAACGTGATTGTCCTCGAGGTGTGAGGGAGGTGCAAGCTCCTGTTGTGGCGGCTGGTAATTCGTGCTGGAACTGTGGATCTACAGATCACATGAGGAGAGAGTGTCCTATGTTGGCTGGTGGCCAAGGACGTGCTCCTGTAGTTGTTGCACCACAGAGAGGTCGTGGGCGCGGCCGTGGTAACTTCCAGCGTAGGGAGGATAGTGGACGTAATGTGGCCCATGTTGTAGCTGTTCAGCCTGAGGGTGGCGGCCAGGCTAGAGTGTATGCTCAGAGGGAGGGGAGGAATGACACAGATGTGATCGCAGGTACTTTTACTTTGCAATCCTTGTCATTACTTTCCTTGATTGATTCTGGATCTACACACTCAAACATATTGTGTGAGCATGATGAATTGCTTGGTTTGCCTGCTGAGTCTTTGGATGTTGGTATGCGTGTCACTATTTCTTTTGGTGAGACTGTTGTGACTCGAAAGCTTTATAGAAGATGTCCTTTGGTTGTGCAAGATCATGTTTTTCCTGTTGATTTTATGGAGTTGCCTTTCTATGGTTTTGATGTAATCCTTGGTATGGATTGGCTTGTTGAGCATCGAGCTGTAGTGGATTGTGAGAATAAGCGAGTTTCGTTGAAGCTTGCGGATGATTATGAGGTTGTTGTGGTTGGTGAGAATGTGAAGTTTCTTGCCAATGTGGTGTCTACGTTGGAGGCGAGCCGGATGCTGAGGCAAGGTTGTGAAGCTTACCTAGCTTTTGTGATGAATCCTAGATCTAAGGAGTTGCGTGTGCAAGATATCAGGATTGTGCGAGAGTTCCCTGGTGTGTTTCCTGAGGAGTTGCATGGATTGCCTCCTAATCGTGAAGTGGAGTTTGGGATTGAGATGTATGAGAACACAACTCTAGTGTCCATTACCCCTTATCGAATGGCACCTAAGGAGTTGAAAGAGCTGAAGACGCAATTGCAAGAGTTGCTTGATCGTGGGTTCATTCGGCCGAGTGTGTCACCTTGGGGTGCACCGGTCTTGTTTGTGAAGAAGAAGGATGGCACTATGAGAATGTGCATTGATTATCGTCAGCTTAACAAGTTGACTATCAAGAATCGGTACCCATTGCCGAGAATTGATGATCTTTTTGATCAATTTCAGGGAGCAGCTGTGTTCTCTAAGATTGACTTAAGGTCAGGGTATTACCAGTTGAAGGTGAAGGATGTGGATGTGCCAAAGACAGCTTTCAGGACGAGGTATGGGCATTATGAGTTCCTTGTGATGCCGTTTGGTTTGACAAATGCTCCTGCAACTTTCATGGATATGATGAATCGAGTATTTCATGAATACTTGGATAAGTTTGTTGTGGTGTTCATTGATGATATCCTCGTGTACTCGCGTACCGAGGAAGAGCATGAAGAGCATTTAAGGATTGTGTTGCAAGCTTTGTTGGAGAATCAGCTTTATGCTAAGCTGAGCAAGTGTGAGTTTTGGCTTAGAGAAGTGGTGTTTCTTGGCCATGTGGTTTCTGCTGAAGGGATTCGTGTTGATCCTCAGAAGGTTGAGGCGGTGATGAATTGGAAGGTTCCTAAGTCTGTTCATGAAGTTCGTAGTTTTCTTGGTTTGGCAGGATATTATCGGAGGTTCGTGGATGGGTTTTCAAAGATTGCTGCACCTTTGACAAAGTTGTTGCAGAAGGATGTTAAGTATGAGTGGACGGAAGCGAGACAGCAGGCTTTTGAGAAGCTTAAGGCAGCTTTGACGCAAGCTCCTATTTTGGTTCAACCTGAATCAGGGAAAGAGTTTGTGGTGTATAGTGATGCGTCCTACGTTGGTTTGGGATGTGTGTTGATGCAAGAAGGTAAGGTGGTGGCTTATGCATCGCGGCAGTTGAAGGTGCATGAACGCAATTATCCTACGCATGACATTGAGTTGGCTGCAGTGGTTTTTGCTTTGAAGATCTGGAGACATTATTTGTATGGTGAAAAGTGTACTGTATACACTGATCACAAGAGTTTGAAGTATCTGATGTCTCAGAAGGAGTTGAATCTTAGGCAGCGACGTTGGTTGGAGTTGCTCAAGGATTATGATTTGACGATTGAGTATCACCCGGGTAAAGCTAATGTTGTAGCGGATGCCTTGAGTAGAAAGGTAGCTGTGGAGTTGAGGGCTATGTTTGCCAGTTTGAGTATTTCGCGTGATGGTGGTCTTGTGGCTGAATTGCAAGTGAAACCATCTTTGGTTCAGTTGATCAAGGAAAAGCAGTTGTTGGATGATTCCTTGGTACCGCATGTTCAGGATATTACGGAGGGTAAGCCTTCGGATTTCTGTTTTAATGATGATGGAGTGTTATGTTTTGGGAGTCGGATGGTAGTGCCCAATGATGCTGAGTTGAGGCGTGCTATTCTGACTGAAGGTCATAGTAGTCCTTTTGCTATGCACCCTGGTAGTACTAAGATGTATCGTGATCTTCGTGATGAGTACTATTGGGTGGGTTTAAAGAAAGATGTTGCTAAGTTTGTGAGCAAGTGCATGGTGTGTCAGCGAGTTAAGGCTGAGCATCAGTTTCCTTCAGGGTTGTTGCAACCGTTGAGAATTCCTGAATGGAAGTGGGAAAGGATTACCATGGATTTTGTGTCTAGTTTACCTTTGTCACCATCGAAGAAGAATTCGGTGTGGGTAATTGTGGATCGCCTGACGAAGTGTGCGCATTTCTTGCCTGTGCATACTACGTACTCTTTGGATAAGCTTGCGGAGTTGTACATTGCTGAGATTGTGCGACTGCATGGTGTGCCTAAGTCGATTGTGTCGGATAGGGATCCGAGGTTTACATCGCGTTTCTGGCAGTGTTTGCATCAAGCTTTGGGTACGCGGTTGAATTTCAGTACATCTTATCATCCTTAGTCGGATGGCCAGTCCAAGCGTGTTATCCAGGTTTTGGAGGATATGTTGAGGTGCTGCGTGATTGAGTTTCAGGGCTCTTGGGAGAAACATTTGCCTTTGGTGGAGTTTGCCTATAATAATAGTTATCAGGCAAGTATTCAAATGGCACCTTATGAGGCGTTGTACGGGAGGAAGTGTAGGACTCCTCTGTGTTGGGCTAAAACGGGTCAGAAGTTGGTTTCGATGCAAGCTTTGTTGAAAGGAACCACCGAGAAGGTGAAGCTCATTTGTGAGCGCTTGAAGGCAGCTTCTGATCGGCAAAAGTCTTATGCGGATCTGAAGCGTAAGGAGATTGAGTATGCGGTGGGTGACCGTGTGTTTTTGAAGGTTTCGCCTTGGAAAAAGGTGATGAGGTTTGGCAGAAAGGGTAAGTTGAGCCCTAGGTACATTGGACCATACGAGGTGGTTGAGCGTGTGGGTCCTGTTGCGTATAAGTTGAGGTTACCGCAAGAGTTGGAAAAGATTCATGATGTGTTTCATGTTTCTATGCTTCGGAAGTATAGATCGGATCCTTCACATGTGATGCCTGTGGAAGAAGTGGAATTGAATCCGGATTTGACCTATGATGAGGAACCGGTGAAGATTCTGGATTCGGATAGTAAAGTCCTTCGAGGCAAGACCATTGAGTTGGTAAAGGTGTTGTGGAAGCATCGTGGTGTTGAAGAAGCCACGTGGGAACGGAAGGATGACATGCTGAAGCAGTTTTCGTACCTCTTTCCTTCAGGTAAATTTCGAGGACAAAATTTCTTAAGGGGGGGGAGAGTTGTAACACCCCAATTTTGGGCTTAGAAATTTTGGGTTTGGACCGGGTCGGTCGGGTTCGCGGTTCGAATATAAAGGGTGAATTTAGGAAAGCCTAGTTCGGGTTGCATTAAAAATATGGAAAAATGTCTTAAAATCCTCTTTTATTATATATAAGAGAAAGGTGAAATCAATTTTACAAAATGAGGCTTGAAAGAGTGACATTTTGGGTTGGTGACCAAAATGTAATTTTTGAAAACTGGGTAACTGTTTTAAAAAGGATTGAAACTTTGAATCTTTAAGGAGCTATTTATCCAAAAGAGTTTCTCCAGATTTTTCTGAATATTAATCAATTTAATTAATGGTTTTAATTAAGTGTAAAAAGGAGGGAAAAGATATTTTGGCATTTAACTAACTTTTCTCTTAACTTTTCTCTCAACCCAAACACATTTCTCCAGCAAAATTTCCTCTGATTTTGATAACTAAAGATGAGATTTCAATCCTCATTTTATCTCTAATCAATTCTAAAACAAAACCTTAGCATTTGCTTATTGGTTTTTCAAGAATCTTTGTTCCAAAAAGGGAGAAACTCAAGTTTAGAGGTATGAACGTCCTTCTCCTCTATATTCTCAGTTCTTTACTGAAATTCCCAAGTTCTCAATCCTTGATTTGTGTTTTATTAAAGGTTTTACAATTGTATTCTTGATCTTGGCTTTAAAATGCAAGATTTGCTTTAATTTTGATGAAATTCGTATGATCTGATTGGGAATTGTTTTGAGATGTCATTTTGATGTAAAATGAATGTATAATTGATGAGAAATTGAGGTTTTATCAATGCAATCCCGAATAGGTTAATTTTCCTAAGTTTTGCTTGAGTTTTTGGTGGTTTTGGAGTGATCTTGGTGATCTGTTATAGCTGGAGGTATAAGGACGTGTTTAGATCCATTTTGGATGTTAATTGAGGTTTAAGAATGTTTGGAATTGATGGATCTTGGCTGGGTGGTGTTGTGGAGTTGTTTGGATGTGTTTTCGGTTGTGTTTGTTAGCCGAAAATGGAGTGTGGATGAGAGCATCGAGTTTAGGTGCTTTCATTGAAGATATTAATGCATGATGATGCATTAATCCTTTGCTTTGATGTGTTTAAAACAGGGGAGACATCTTCGGATCTTTGTGGTGGTGATCCGGAAGCTTGATCGGTGTTTCGGCAAGTTGCGAAACGGAATCGGTGAGTGGATTTTGGTTTTCAGCTTTGAAACCAATGTTTTGAAGGTTTGGGAGCTTAGTTTAAGTCTAAACAACTTTGCTAAGCTCAAGAGTAAGTTTTCGGGAAAACTCTCTTGTTGATGAACCATGAGTTGGTTGAATGCAATGTGATTGTTTGCGTGTTTTAAATTCTGTTTTGAAAGCATATTTTGGCATGTTTATTTGCTGATTTTATAAGCAATGTGTTGAAGGATGCTCAAGGTAAGAGATCCTTGTTTTGAACATTTGATAAAATGTGGTTTTGATGCATAATGGTGCATGATGATTAGTGGCTTTGTTAAATGCTTTAAAACAGTGGAATATTGTTGTTAAATGATGCATATTGGCAAGTGATGTTTTGAGAAAGGTTAAGAACACTATGGTGGTTAAAAGTCCATAGGTGGTTCTTGTATTAAGAACAACATGGTGGTTAAAATTCCATGGTTGGTTCTTGTTCTAAGGTCACAAAGGTGGTTAAAAGTCCTTGTGTGAGCCTTGTGTATGATAAGGTCACAAAGGTGGTTAAAAGTCCTTGTGTGGACCTTGTGTATTTTAAGAACACCATGGTGGTTAAAAGTCCATGGGTGATTCTTGTGTTAAGGTCACAAAGGTGGTTAAAAGTCCTTGAGTGGACCTTGTGGATTGTAAGAACACCATGGTGGTTAAAAGTCCATGGGTGATTCTTGTGCTAAGGACACAATGGTGGTTAAAAGTCCATGTGTGGTCCTTGTGAATTGTAAGATCACAATGGTGGTTAAAAGTCCATGTGTGGATCTTGTATTGATTGTATTTTGAGATGGAAAAAGATTATGATTATCACTTGTGGCCAATATGACATGTTATTGAATTTGAAGCATGAAATGCTTGTTTTAAATGCTTATGCGCATGTATAAAAGTTGTTTCGAACTAAGGTTTATAAAGGTGTTTTATAAATGCATTATTGAGTTGTTTTAAATGAGCATTCCTCACTAAGCTATTTGCTTACGCTCTCTCTTTTCTTAAACCAATAATGCAAAGCGTTGAAGTTCTTTAAAAGGGCAACAAGAGGTCAAGAATCTAAGTGGAAGCTTAAGCTCATGTATGGTGAAAGTTTCTTAACACTATTAGCTTTTGGCATTTGGCAATGAGAGACCAATGTTGTTGTTTTGGGAGATGTTTTGGGCTCCCTAAGTTGGTTTTATGTTGTTGTTGATGATGGAACATGTAATTGGCCTTTGTGAAGTTGTTTTGGTATTACGGTGCTTGAATGGTTTTCTAAATAGGATGCATGCCTATAGAATTGGGAATTTGCTTAATTGATGCCATGTTTGAGTATGGTTGGTGCAATTATGTTCCTTAAGTATGTAATGACTTGCTGGTATAATTTGGTTGCCTTTGGAGCATGTTTGATGGGTCAATTGTGTGATAAACCAGCAAAATTCTGCAATCTGGACAGCCTGTTTCGGAACAGGTGCTACCGTATCGGAACGGGGGCCTGAAATGGCCTTCGCGTTCCGAAACGGGTGGAACTGTTCCGGAACGGTTTGGCCACTGCCAGGCCCTGTTCCGGAACTAGTTTCGGAACGGTCCCGCGTTTTGGAACGGATCATCCCTGTTCCAAAACACCCGACCGTTGGGCACTGAAATTGATGGTTATATGTTTTGAAATCTTTGCGTTTTGGTCCTGAATCTTGTATATGCAATTGAATGAGTTTGAGATGTCCGTTTGAGTTGAAATTTGGCAGAGAAGCATGAAACATGACTAATTTCATAATGGTAACACAAAAATGGGTTAAGTCCTTATGATTTCCAGAATTTACATTTTGGTCCCTAAATTCGTGTTTTGTGCAATTAAGTCCCTGAATGTTTTTCGAATGCGCTGATCTTTGAGTATGCTGATTGTATGAACATATCTAGGGTTAATGTGCATTTAGATAAGATTAAAAAGAAAAAAAAGGTCGTTAATCAAGGTTGACTTTGGTTTTCCCCGTGTAAACTTCTTAATTCGGTTCAACCGTCTGGGCCGGGTTAAGGGGGTTACAACTATGTGATCTACAGTGATGCTTCATGTGTAGGATTAGGTTGTGTACTCATGCAAGATGGGAGAATTGTGGCTTATGCCTCGAGACAGTTAAAGACTCACGAGCGAAATTAGCCGACACACGACATAGAACTAGCTACAGTTGTGTTTGCTTTAAAGATTGGAGACATTATTTGTATGGTGAGAAATGCACAGTGTATACGGAGCACAAGAGCCTGAAGTATATAATGACACAACGAGAGTTGAAACTTAGACAACGTAGGTGGCTAGAGTTGCTTAAAGACTACGACCTCACGATTGAGTACCATCCGGGTAAAGCCAATATAGTGGCAGATGCTTTGAGTAGGAAGGTAGCCGTTGAGTTGAGAGCCATGTTTGCTAGTTTGAGTTTGTCCGGTGATGGCGGCCTAGTGTCCGAGCTTCAGGTTAGACCTACTTTAGGTCAGTTGATTAGAGAGAAGCAGTTGTTAGATAGATCTTTGACACCTCACGTGCAAGATTTAGCCGAGGGTAGACCATCGGACTACAGTTTCAGTGTTGATGTAGTCTTGTGTTTCAAAGATATAATAGTTGTGCCATATGACAGTGATTTGAGACGTACGATCTTAACCGAAGCACACATCAGCCCGTTTGCTATGCATCCCGGTAGTACAAAAAAATAGAACAAAACATAACGTTGGATACCATTTTGCTAAATAAAATAGGCGGGGTACTAAAATAAGAATGCGAGAATATGTGCGTACTAAATATGTAGTTATCCCTAATTTTTTTTCAAATAAAGTTCCTTTAATACAAAAAAATGATATATTATTCTCCTAAACAACACTTTTAAAAGATTCTTCCAAAAAGTATGTTATCCCTAACATTTTCACTTAAAAAGTATAGTTCTTCTTGCATGTTTTGAAACGAAATCATCTACAACACTTTCAATATCAGATTCTTTCAAAAGATCACTCTATTTTTTTAAAGAAAATTTATATATATATATATATATATATATATATATATATATATATATATATATATATATATATATTCATTTCACTCATCCAATGGTCATGGGTTAGTGAGTTTTACACTATGTAAGTGGATCCTATCTCGTATAGATATTATAATATTTTTCAAAAAATATATTATATATTAAAGAACTCATTTGTGTCTCTCTTTTTTCGAGGACCATGTACGATCGCATTTTTTGCATAAGTAGAAAACTATATGATATTTGAATATGAGTCATCCTCTTAAAAATGTAATATGCCTTATTATTTTGCACATAATACTGATATTTTTAAATTATTAATCGTATAGTTAATTAATAATTACAAAAACGTGAAAACAAATTAATTAACATTGCAATGACACTTTTGACCCCCAAACGTTTCAAAAACGTCATTTAGCCCCTTTTTGTATTTTTGACCCACAAACTTTTTTTTTCAAATTAAACTGACGAAAGGGAAAAGTAATGAGCTTGTTAAGTCGATGCCAACTATTTTATCTTTTTACCAATAATAATGACAATTATTTTGTACTTTTGTAGCAAAAGAAAAAAAAAATCAAAAAAATATTTATAATGTTAAAATTATAAAAATGTGAAAAATTAAAAATATATTAAAATATTAAAAGACTGATTTTTTCGTTAGTTGGTTCAATTTTACAAAAGAAAAAGTTCGAGAGTCAAAAAAAATTGAAGGACTAAAATGATTTTTTTTGAAAAGTTAAGGACCAAAAATGTCATTAAACCTTAATTAATTATACTGAGATCTAAAGAAATGTTGTTGTAGGCCTAGATCATGATTCATGTGTTCCTTGAAGAATATTGAATATGGGTTTTTCACGATAATTTATATATATATAAAAGCATGTTTAAAGGTCTACTTTATATATAACAAATGCTTAAGAACATCTTTAATTGTGAAATTGTATCAATAAATTTATAGGCATTCTTTACTCTTTTAGTTGTCTTTTTGTGGCTTCGACTACCTCGAGAAGAAAGGACTTTATTTATTTCGAAAATTCAAATTCAAATTCAAATGCTGTTTAATTCGATATGTACGCGACGAACATGCTCCATGAAATGAGCGCTCTTACCAAGTTTTGATTTTCTTCGACTGAGTAGAGATGGGACTATCCAAGTTTTGACTTTCTTCGCCCGAGTTTTTTTAAACTGAGCATCGTTATGGTTGAATAAAAATTGGATAAAATCGAACATCAAGTTGACTTAAAATGTATTAAGGTCGATTCAGTTTGACAGTTTTCGGTTTATAAACTTTAAAATTATTAATATTTGAATCAAACTAAATTTAAGTTTTATAATTTATAATTAATTTTGAACTTTTGATTCTCTTCCATAATCATTTTTCTCTCGTTCGGATACTAGGCCTTCAATTTGGAGAGCTTTACTGGCTTAACTATCGACGCCCTTACTGGAGAAGCCACACTTGGTGGATCATCAACCGCGTGGCTTGCAACATCATTCGGCTGTTCTAATTGGTGATGAAAATGATGTTTTCTTGTTGAATTTAGGGATAAGGTTTAGTTTTTGATGTATTGCAATGAGTTCGACACTGATATTCAACGGTATTGCGCAATTAAAAATACTACAAATCGTTAAAATAGTCGACTTCTTTCAATTTTCGGAAACGATGGAGTTTCAGAGTGTTTTCGGAGCAGAAGTGAGAAACCAAAACCATGAAAACAAAAGGCGTGGAACCTTAGGGATGGGGGGAATGAAATAAAAAAATGAACTTTATCATGACACATTAGTTGTTCTTGACGTACGATATCTTACAGTAATGACCACATTACAAGGGAATTAAAATTTCAATGGCTGTAATGTAAATTTTAAAAGTTTGGTGACCAATTTACAATCTCCGTAAAAGTTTGGGACTACCAATGTAGTTTACCCTTAAAATAAATATTTAAATTTGAATTGATGACTATAATTTAAAAAGATTATATAAAAAATTTTTAAAACTGATGTACCGAAATTGACCCAACGAGTGGAACACGGTTCGATTTGGCTATATTTTATAAGGTAAATTACATAAATCATCACTGAACTTTATTCCTAACCCTATTTTGCTCAATGAAGATTTAAATTTTAATTTACTCACTGAAATTTATACATTAAACATTTTTAATCGTGTGTGGCAAAATTAAAAACGGGTACAATTGAGTGACATGAGGTGCTTTTAAAAGATTATAAAAGTAGCTCTCCATCTTAATTAATTGTTACTCAATTCATTTATTATATGTAGTCATATTTTTTCCTAAGTTATAAAGTTGATTTAGTAGTTTAGCTTTTTAGTTTTGTACAATTACTCCCAATTTTGAATCCTATTCATTCTCTTCTTTAATTTTCACCAACAAAGTAATTCTTTAATACAATATGTTAGCATTTCATATTAGATTAGTGAACTTAGCTCAGCTGCTGGAGCATCACTCCTCCATGCTATTGGCGTTGGTTCAATTCCCCACTGATGCAATTCCCTTCAATTTTATTTTCTCTCATTATTTACGGCTAATTAGATGATGATACATCATCATCTGGTTGGTTGGTTAAATCTATTAAATTAAATAAACTAAAACTTAAAAATAGATGTGACACGTGTCGTCATTTGGTTGGTTGGTTAATTTTATTTAATTAAATTAAAATTATGATCAAATTGATATAATAGGGACTAAATGTATAATTTTACAAATTTTCGTTAACTGCCACGTCAACCCCTCTTTTATCGTTCAGTTAACTTTTTTACGGTGGTCGTCAAAATAAGTCAATTTAATAAATTTGGTGGTCTGATTGAGAAGCACGATAGTTCGGTGGTCAAAATTGATACGCCCTAAAAGTTCGATGGTCACTGATGTAGTTTACTCTATTTGCTTTGATAAAAATGTAGTGTTAAGAATTCTAGTTTTACGATATTTTTAAAGATAAACGAGCCACGTCCGAACGTGTTTCATGCTGGGTTATTTTTGTTCTTATTGAAAAGCTGTCATTTTTTTTAGAATATATGCCCATTTGCTTTATGGCGGGTAGTTTCCAATTTCACATTGGAATCTTTTCAAATTATTTTGGCATAATGTCAAAAAAAATCATTAATATTTGATTAAATAGTCATTATTGTTTATATTGTTTTTTTAAAAGTAATTTAACCTTCAACGTTATATTTTCGGTCAAAATGATCCCTTTGCGGATGAAAATTGTTAGTCAACTAACGGTAAAAGACTTGAAATAACATAACAAACCTACATGACAGTGCACGTCGTGATAGCAGTGTCATAAAGACAAATATGTTAACTTTACATAATGACACATCGGTCAAAAAATAATTTTATAAAGTTGTATAAAATATAAAATATTTTTTCTTTTGATTTGTCATTCTGTCAAGTTATTTCAAGTTGTTTACCGTCAGTTAACTAACAGCTTTCATTCACAAATGGGTCATTTAGACCCAAAATGAAACGTTAAAGGCTAAGTTGCTTCGAAAGAAAAAGAATATGGGTTAAGCTGATTATTGAGTCAAACGTTAGGGGCATTTTTTTGGCATTATGCTAATTATGTTTGTGTTGTGAAAGGTTTATTTTATAGGTTAATGTTTAGGATTTGTTATTGTTATTTTTAATAATTTTGTTTTAAGACAAGAACGATTCAAAGATTTAAAGAGTCGTGTGCAATTTAAAAAAGCGATGCCCTTAATTTATAATGTGAAAGATGTATAATTTTTGGGGATAACTACATATTTAGAAAATCACCTATTCCCGCATTCCTATTTTAGTACTCACTTATTTTTTTGATAAAATGATATCTAATGTTACATTTTTGTTCTGTTTTGGTATCCCGACCATTGAAAACAAATAGAGATGATGACAGTTTTAGTCCCCAAAACTTTTACATTTCTATCAATTTGGTCCAAACTCTATCAATTTTATAATTATCTTAAATATTTAATTGGGATATTTTTTCTCAAAGAAAGTTCCCTTAATACAAAAAAAAGATAGTTTACTCTCTTGAGCAACATAAAAATGACTTAAAAACATCTAAAGACCTAACATTTTCACTTAAAAAGTGTTGTTCTTCTTGCATGTTTTGAAAAGAAATCATCTACAACACTTTCTGTAAAACCAAAATTGATTTTGATATAACAACAAACTTTAAGGACTTAATTGTAAAAAAAATTAAGTATTTCAAAAAATCATCAATTGGGAAGCCTTTATGAACCTAGTACTCTTTCAAGTCAAAACCTATTAAAAGGGTTCAAATTCTCAAAGTCTTTTCAAGTGTTTTAAGTCAAACTTCAACAAAATGCACAGGCATATCGATGCCCTGTAGCGTATCGATTCGGGTTTTCAACACTGGAATTTTAATCGACCATAGCGTATCGATACAGTTTAACCATGTATCGATATGGTATTCATCTGGGTAAGACTTTAAGCTATAGCGTATCGGTACGCATCGAGACTGTATCAATATCGTTTTTCATATAAAAAAATTCTTTGCTATAGCGTACCAATACGGTTGTCTCCGCATTGATACGATATGCTAATCTTTGCAAATATCTTTACATTTAATATTCGAACGTTGGCTTGTCAGTTATGGGAATCCAAAATTTTAAATGACCGTTGAACGGTATCGATACGCTAAGGTAGCGTACCGATACGCTTTTTATCAAAACGCAATTCAGGATTCGAGTGAGAAAAAACCGCATCGATAAGGATTATCGTATCGATACACCCCTTAATATCATACCGATACACCCTTCTAGCGTATCAATACGCGTTGTTTTTCAGTCACAACGGCTCTTTCTGCTTTGAAACAGGTATCGATACACCCTCAAAGAATAGCGATACGCTGAGCAGTTGAGGAGCATTTATTGCGAAAAATTGCAGCCCAATGGCTAGATTAATGACCTCAACCACCCAAACGGTTAGAATTCAATGCAAGTGTATAAAAACAAGTCTACAACAACAACTATTGAACCTTCAAGCAACATCAAATCATTCATTCCAAACCCTTGAGCCTATTAGAGTCAAATTGTGTACCCAACTTGTAAAATTCTCAAATTGTTCATCTTTGTTTCAAGTTTGGGGAATGTTGATTTGTAATTGGGCTATACATTAGTCTTGTGAAAGATACATTTCAAATTGCCTTTTTGTTCTTTGTACTTGAGAGTCTTGTCATTCAATCTTTGGGTAGAAATATTGAATTTGTAAAGGTTGCCTCCTTAGCCTAGAAAAGGGGAAGAACAAATTAGTAAAGAGTTTGTTGAAAATCCTTAGTGGGAGAAAAGGTAGTGAATGTAGAGCTTGGTTAGAAGCTTGAACCACTATAAGTGTCTTGTTCTTCATTTTTAATTGTTCCTTTTGCTCCCTTCATTTCTAAAAGTGCTAATTCACCCCCTCTTGGCCATTTCGGTTAATTCGATCCACTCAACAATTGGTATCAAAGCCTACATCTTTGAAGGCTTCACATCCACAAGAGGAGATCCTAGAAGATTGTTGATCTTTTTCCAAGTCATGCCATGGCATCTACCTCCGGGCCAAGCATGTACGAGTCTCAATCTACCACCAAACCACCATTCTTCAATGGGGATAACTATCCTTATGGGAAGAACTGAATAAGCCTCTTCATCAAATCGAGTGATTACCTTGTATGGGATGTGGTAGAAGATGGACCAACCATTCCCATGAAGAGAGATGAAGAAGAAAGTCTTGTTCTAAAGAAGAAAGTGGAGATGGATAAAGATGATAGAAAGAAATTGCAAGTGAATGACAAAGCCTTGCATATGCTTTTTTGTGCTCTTGGACCAGACATCTACTGCAAAGTGTCCTCAATCACAAGTGCTAAAGATGTGTGGGATACTCTTGAAACCACATATGAAGGAACAAACGATGTGAAGGAAACAAAGATCGAGATCCTCAATCTTAGTTATGGGAATTTCAAGATAGAGGTCGACAAGACCGTAACGAAGATGTTTGATTGCTTCTCCGTCATCGTCAATGGATTGAAGGGATTTTGAGAGATCATCCCCGAAGATAAGTTAGTTCAGAAGCTACTCTACTCTTTTCCCGAATCATGGGATGGGAAGAGAACAACCATCATCGAAGGAAAGAATTTGAAGACCTTAAAGCTCGATGAATTAGTTGGTTCTCTCCTTACACATGAGATTATGAAGCAAGGGAGAGAAGAAGAAAAGAGAAAAGAAGAAGTGTCAAGCAAGAGGTAGAGAAGAGAAAGCAAGGAGTTGCTCTCAAAGCCTCTCTACCACATGAGGAGAGCACTTCTAGTGGGGAAGATGAATTTGAAGAATTGGCTATGATAGCCAAGAGATTCTCAAGGTTTATGAAGTCTAACCGGGGTAGAAAGTTTTCAAGAAGAAAATACTTCAAGAACAAGAACAAAGAAAAAGACCAACTCATTTTCTATGAGTGCAAAAAGTCGGGTCACATTCGCATCGATTGCCCTCAACTAAAGAAGAAGAGCTTTGAGAAGAAGAAGAAGCTCAAGGCTCAAGTAGCAATTTGGAGTGATGAGGAGTCGTCATTCAAGGATGACAAACATGAAGTGGTCAACCTTTGTCTCATGGCCTTTGAGAAGGAATCTATGGTAAACTCTAACTCATCATCTCTTACTTATGATGAATTATATGATGCATATGATGAGTTGCAAGAAGTTTACGATGAATTGGTTGAAAAATTTAAAGAGACTATTTTGAAAAATAAGAAAACTATTTCCGATTTAAAATCTCAAAACGAGTCTCTTTCAAAAACCAAATCTGAATTGGAAAAGAAAGTTTTATATTTGATAAATCTTTCAAATGAGTTTAAAAAGAAAAATCTTGATGTTAAAAAACTTCTTTCTGATTTTCAAGATTATCACACAAAGGAAGTGGATAATCTCAAAATTTCTCTTACTATTAGAAAACTTGCTCTTGAAAGGGAAATTCTTCAAAAACCCAATATGTTAAGAGAAAATCATTTTACCCCAAACAAAGAGGTTTTCAAAAGCAATCCAAAGTTAAAAGAGTTAGGAGTGTATGAGTTCCTAAGGAACTCATTGTTTCTAATAATGTAAATGCAATTGTTTCTTGGATTCCTAAGGGAACCAAGCTTTTAGGAGCTAACACTTGTGGACCCAAAATGGTTTGGGTACCAAAATCAAAGAACTAATCTTTTTTTGTAGGGGCAGCATTGCTACAAGGCCAAAGCTTCAAGAAAAAACACATGGTACCTTGATAGTGGATGCTCAAGACACATGACCGGAGACAAAAGTAGATTCATAAAGCTCAAGTCAAAGTATGGTAGATTGGTAACTTTCGGTGACAACTCCAAAGGCCACATTGAGGGTATTGGCTCTATTGGTAATCTCTCATCTATTCTTGCTGAAAATGTTTTACTTGTCAATAATCTAAAACATAATCTTTTGAGCATTAGTCAACTTTGTGATAAAGGTTTTGATGTTCATTTTGATAAAAATGGGTGTAAAATTGTGAACATTAAAACAAATAAAATAATGCTCATTGGTCAACGCATAAGAAATATTTATATGGTGCATTTAGATGACATACATTCATCCCATGCATGTTTAGTTGCACATGATGAGAATGATGCATGGTTATGGCATAGAAAACTTGGGCATGCTAGCATAAGTGTTTTAGAAAAATTGGCTTCCCAAAATCTAGTTAGAGGTTTACCCAAACTAAAATTTTCATTAGATAAAATATGTGATGCTTGTGCTAAGGGTAAACAAAAAATAATCTCATTTAAACTCATTAATGATGTTTCGACAAGTAGGGTGTTACAACTAATCCACATGGATTTATTCGGACCTATTAGAACTATAAGCTTGGGTGGTAAGTCATATGCATTTGTATTGGTAGATGACTTTTCTAGATACACTTGGGTTCTATTCTTAAGTACTAAGGATGAGGCTTTAGAAAATTTTATCACGTTTACAAAAATTACCCAAAATGATCTTGATCTTAAAATTTCACATATTAGAAGTGATCATGGAACCAAGATTCAAAATATGGATTTTGAAATTTTTGTAATGAAAACGGTATTAACCATAATTTTTTGGCTCCTCGCACTCCTCAACAAAATGGGGTAGTTGAGAGGAAAAATAGAACTTTAGAAGAGATGACTAGGACAATGCTTTGTGAAAACAACTTACCTAAGTATTTTTTGGTGGAAACCACTAATACGACTTGTTATAATATTAATAGAGTAATGATTAGACCCATTTTAAAGAAAACACTTTATGAGATTTTAAAATCCAAAAAGCCTAACATTAGCTATTTCCACCATTTTGGTTGTAAATGCCTTGTTTTAAACAATAGAAAAGATAACTTAGGTAAATTTGATGCTAAAAGTGATGAAGCAATATTTTTGGGGTATTCCCTAAACTCTAAAGCCTATCGTGTATTTAATAAAAGAACTTTGGTTGTTGAAGAGTCTATACATGTTGTTTTCGATTATAACCTCTTTCCGAGGAAGGAATCTTGTGATGATGATGATGTAGGGATCATTGAAGCCATTGATGGAGGACAAATATTAAAGGTAGATGAGATTCCAACCAAAGAAGAGGATGCACAAGATCCACCTCTTGAAGCCTTGAAGGACTTGGCTCTTGAGGAAAATGAGGTGACATACCCAAGGGAGTTTAACTATGTCAAAAGTGGTGAAATCTTGGGTGATCCATCCAAGGAGGTAACTACTAGGTCCTCTCTCAAACGTATGAATCATGTTGCATTTATATCATGCATAGAGCCTAAAAATATCAAAGAAGCATTAAAAGATGATTTTTGGATATTGGCTAATGCAAGAGGAACTTAATCAATTTGAAAGAAGTAAAATATGGACATTAGTTGATAGGCCTAGCAATCAATCTATTATAGAAACTAAGTGGGTATTTAGAAACAAACTAGATGAGAGTGGTAACATAGTGAAGAACAAGGCTAGACTTGTTGCTCAAGGTTACACTCAAGAAGAGGGGATTGATTTTGATGAAACATATACACCCGTAGCTAGAATGGAAGCTATTAGGATACTTCTTGCATTTGTATGCTATCATGATTTCAAGCTTTTTCAAATGGATGTAAAAAGTGCTTTTTTAAATGGTTTTATAAATGAAGAAGATTATGTTGAACAACCACCCGGTTTTGAAGATCCAAACTTTCCAAACAATGTTTTTAAACTGACAAAATCATTATACGATTTGAAACAAGCTCCTAGAGCTTGGTATGAAAGACTTTCAAACTTTTTAATTGAAAAAGGTTTTGAAAAAGGCAAGGTGGATACTATACTTTTCATTAAAAGATATGGCAATGACATTTTAGTAGTTCAAATATATGTTGATGATATTATTTTTGGTTTTACTAATGAATTTTATTGCCAAGAATTTTCTAAGCTAATGCAAGGTGAATTTGAGATGAGCATGATGGGAGAGCTCTCATTTTTCTTAGGGCTCCAAATCAAGCAAATGAAAGATGAAACCTTCATAAATCAAGCTAAATACATCAAGGATATGCTCAAGAAGTTTGGCTTGGAGAACATAAAGCCTCAAGTCACTCCTATGAGCTCATCAATTAAGCTTAACAAGGATGAAGGAGGTAAGTTTGTTGATTCTAAGCTTTATCGTTCTATGATTGGATCTTTGCTTTACCTTACCGCAAGTAGACCCGATATTATGTTAGTGTTTGCTTGTGTGCTAGGTTTCAAGCTAGTCCTAAAGAATCACACCTAGTTTCCATTAAGAGAATCTTTAGATACCTTAGAGATACACCTTGTTTAGGTATTTGGTATCCTAGAGACTCCTCCTTTGACCTCCATGCCTTCTCCGATGTAGATTATGGGGGATGTGAGATAGATAGGAAAAGTACCTCTGGAACATGTCATTTCTTAGGTAGTATACTCGTATATTAGTTCTCTAAAAAACAAAATAACGTAACCTTATCTACCACCGAAGCGGAGTACATATCCTTAGGGAGTTGTTGTGCTCAAGTCTTTTGGATGAAGCAACAACTCTTAGATTATGGTGTTCAAGTAGATACCATACCCCTTAAGTGTGACAACACTAGTGCCATTTGTCTCACTAAGAATCCCATTCAACACTCTAAAACCAAACATATAGAAATTAGACATCAGTTCATTAGAGATCATGTCTTAAAAAATGATATAGTTCTAGAATATGTTGATACCTTGAACCAATTAGCGGATATATTTATCAAACCTTTAGATAAAGATTGTTTTTGGACCCTTAGGAGAGAGTTAGGTTTAACTAGCCTTCCTTGACTCTTTTAGGTCTCAAATGGTCAAAAATGTGCTTGAAATTTATTGATGCTCATGCTTATGTTGATTTGCCTCCTTTTGCATATATGCTTGTTGTTAGGGGGAGTATGCATCAATTTTAGTCATTAAATCTTGCTCATATATCATTCACATGCATTTAGGGTCGTTCAAAGTTAAATTTTTGGACTTAAAACTGCCCAAAATGCATTTTCTAGTAATGGCGTATCGATACGGTTTTAGGCGTATCGATACGATTTCAGGCGTATCGATACGAGTTTCATCAATAGAAAGTGATACATGTTAAACGGTATCGATACGGTCACGTATATCGATACGATATTAAAAAAATTAATTTAAAATTAGGGCAAGGTGTATCGATACGCTCTACAAGCGTACCGATACGGTATCGACGGAAAGTTAAATCGGTCATTTAAATAAGAAATCCCTTTTTCATTAAACTTCCCCTCTTTTTCTCTAAAAACCCTAGCCGCAACTCACTATAAAAATCCCCTCAATCTCTCAAATTTTTCACATCAAACTTAAAATCAATTGAGGGTTTTTCACCAACACATCAAGGCTCAAGCTTTGCAAGAAATTTGTACATCATTCATCCTTTGTTCATCCAAATTTCCTCATTCAAGGTATAAACCCTATTTTCTTTTCTTTTTTTTTGTTCAATTTTAATGGCTGTCTCTAATAGAGTTTTGTATAAAACATATACATATAGTATGGGTTTTTAAGTTTTTACAAAAAATCTTCAAAATCTGAAAATATTTTATTCGAATATTACTTTATACCGTATATTTTTATAATCTGTTTTTCAAAACTTTTTTCAACCAAATTTTTTTATACTTGTATATATTTTTAACGTATAAAATATAGTATTTTTATCTATACCTTGAATTATTGGAATTTATCTTTGGATTGAATGTGATGATAATTGCATACATGTTCGAATTGTTTTGATGTTTTCATAATTATGGCACCCAAAAAGAGAGAGAAATGATATTTAGCCTCTACATCTTTCGATTCTATCGAAGAAGATGAGTGTAATCCTAAATCAAACCTCCCTTTCATAATTCAAATTAGTTTTCCTAACCCTTCGAATTTGTCACGTTACAAGCTATTCCAAGGTTTTACTCTTAGGGAAGAATGTGTATTCTCAATCTCGTTTTTAAATTCCGAACGTTTTAAATTTGAATATCTTAGTTTGTTTAGAGGATGGAAATTTATTAACTTTTTGAGCCTATCTCTGATTTTATATCGAAATCTAGTTATAATCTTCTTTTCAAATGTCAAATGTATTCATGATGCTCAAAGAGAACATGTTGTTGTCATTGAATCTCATCTTATGGGCACAATTTTTAGAATTGATCAAAATGTTCTTTGTCAAGCTTTTGGTTTTGAAAATGTCAGATTGATGATGAAAATTCTATGGGTCATGGTCCTCTTGGTTCTGTCAATGTTTTAAATGCCCAAGATCGTATACTTCATCTTATAATTTCTTGGTTTATTCGTCACTCGGGTGGAAAATTTTCAACCATCCGTCAAGTGGATGACTTTTGGCTTAGGTGTTTTCATGAGGGTAAGCGCCCTAATATTTGTCAAATTATGTTTGTCGATCTTGTCTATCTTGTACAACACCGTCACACCGACCAAGTCAAATCTTTTTACTATTCAATGACCTTGAGTCATTTGTTTCACTCCCTTAAGATAGATTGTTCCCATGACTATCCCAAACCCCTTGGCCTACCCATAGACGAGCGTTCCCTTACCCATGCTTACTTTGCCTACCACAACAATGAATGGGTTCCTGTTCCTCGAGCTCCTCGCCAAGATGTTCAAGCGGAAGCTCCACAAGGTGCTTCTATTGCTCAATCCCCCATGGATACTCTTATGACATTTCTTAATGAGAAATTCAAAAACATGAAAGCCGGTTTTGCCACCATTGATACTCGCTTCACATTATTGGAAGATCGAGTCAAGGGCCTTGATACTCGCTTCACATATTTGGAGGATCAAGTCAAGGCCATTAGACTTCAACAAAATTCTATCGATGTCTCTCTCACCGCATTCCATGGTGCTTGGCTTAACCACACTTAGAAACCTCAACCAAGTCAAGATGATGAGGATGAAGAGGACGAGGATGAAGACGATGGTGGGGACGAGTAGTTTTGCACCTCATGGCATATCATTTAGTTTTTTTAGTTTATGCACATATCTATATTTTGTTTTAAGACCCTATGCTTTGATTTATGTTTTTAGGATGAGTTTGGAATTATGTTTGCACTTATTTTGATTTGGATATTTATTGCCTATTTATAATTTGAGTTGTTTAATTATGCTTTAAATTGTACTTTATGTTTATTATCCCTATTTTATGCATTGAATGTGTTTGATCTAACAGAGAGGGGGAGAAGAGCTAAATTTATGAAAATAAATTTTTGAAAATCTATCTTAAATTAAGGGGGGTAAGTTTTTCAAAGTTTCAAAACTTAAAAATTTATACTTTGTTTTGTTATATCAAAAATGGGAGATTGTAAAACCATAATTGATTTTGATATAACAACAAACTTTAAGGACTTAATTGCAAAAATAATAAATTTTTAAGTATTTTAAAAAAAAAACACCAATTGGCAAGCCTTTATAAACCTAGTATTCTTTCAAGTCAAAACATATTAAAAGGGTTCAAGTTTTCTAAGTGTTTTCAAGCCAAACTTCAACAAAATGCCCATGTGTATCGATACTTGTAGCATATCGATACGGATTTTCAACACAATAATTTTAATCGACCATAGCGTACCGATATAGTTTAACAACGTGATACAAGGGTGTTGCTGGTCAAAACAACATTCCTCGTTCATTCGCGGATCTAGGATTGAAGCAAGCATCTCTCTGTAACAAAAATAACACAAGGTTGTTAATTTGATGTAAAAACGCTTAAAATTGAAAGAAAAATCAGAATCAAGGGAGAAAGAAGTTGCTAGAAATTTCTGGGCAGAATTGAAGGTTGAAGATGAAATTCTTCAAGCATTCATCAATGGCAGCAACATTCCGAATAGATTTGAACAAAATTCCAAGGAAGAACTCGAACAATCTACTGAACGAACCCGAACCTTATCTTGAATTTGCTCGAAACGGACTTGGATCCTTCAATTATCTAACAATTGAGAATCCGAAGTATCTAAGTAATTGACATCCAATTTCAGAATTGAAAGTCAAGAAGAAGTTCTAAAAAGAACTAAAATTGAGAGAAAAACTCACAACTTTCATTAATTTCATGAAAAAGGAAGTTGGTCGAAATTACAACTTGTGGCTATTGTTTGTTTGTTTAAAAATTAAATGGAAGTAAGAAACCACCAATTTGGGGCGACAATGCACTATAGCCGTGCATTTTGAAAATGTGTGTGCCATCTATTTGAGCACATGGTAAATGTGCATGTGCTTTGAAATTCAAAGCAACAAAACTACTTGTGCTTATCCATTCTGCCACACAATGAAGAATGAAAAAAATGTGCTGCACGTGATGGAATTTGATGCTTTGCAATTTAAATCCCATTTTCCGCAATGCATGTTGCAAGTGCATGGGTGATTTCGGCAGTCTTGGCTGCATGGGATATCACACTGAGGTGCAAGGCTCCCTTTCAGCACAAGCCGAAAATGCATTGGATCCTTGTTGTCACGTACAATTGGTCATTTGGCTCACGTGCATGGACTGTTGCACACACATATAACACTAGTATAAGTTACATGCATTCACTTCCAAATTCACGTACACACACAAACACTCACACATATATATAACATCATCATTCCATATTAAATTATTCCAAACATATGTATCATATTATATACATACTTAAATATACCTAATAAGTAATATAACCTAATCATGTCACATACTAATTATGCAACACATTAAAAGTCCTATGTTTATTTCAGGCCTCTATTTGACTGTTCTCTTTGTGAGGGGTTTATGTTCCTTTGTTTCGATTGTTCTCTTTTAGTCCATGTGTCGTATTCTTTTCCTCCGTTAGGCTTAGGGAGGTTTTTAATGAGGCGCATGTGTGACTCGCGTTGTATATTTTCCTTCTTTAATATACATCGTTTTGCCGATAAAAAAAATTAAAAGTCATATCGTCTAAGGCACAAGTATTATCAAATGATTCAGAAATATTAGCACAAGGAAAAGAGCTTCCCTGAAACGTTGCACCCGAGATCGTGTATTGGTCCTAACGGTAAGACATCCGGATTAGCATCAAGCGCTGGTGAATATGTGCTCACATCACCCCCCTTCTTGAAAAGGATTTGTCCTCAAATCTGTAGAATCACCATAAAGGGTTAAGTCAAAAACATTAAATGTGGCACTTACATTGTATTCTCTGGGTAGATCTAACTTGTAGGCGTTGTCATTCACTTTCTCCAACAACTGAAAAAGACCATCTCTTCGCGGTAACAGCTTGGACCGCCTTTGGGCCAGAAATTGTTCCTTTCGGAAATGAATCCAAACCCAATCACCAACATCGAAGGTAACTCGCTTCCCTGAAACGTTGTGCCCGAGATCGCGTAATTGGTCCTAACGGTAAGACCTCCGGATCAGCATCAAGCGCTGGTGAATATGTTCTCACATCACAACGTATCAATACGATATTTATTTAGGTAAGACTTTAAGCTATAGTGTATCGATACGCATCGATACCGTTTTTTATAAAAATATTCTTTGCTATAGCGTACTGATACGGTATGTCATCGTATCGGTAAGATATGCTCACATTTGCAAAAATCTTTACATTTAATATTCGAACGTTGGCTTATCAGTTATGAGAATCCAAAATTTTAAATGACCGTTGAACGGTATCGATACCCTAAGGTAGCGTACCGATACGCTTTTTATCAAAACACAATTCAGGATTCCAATTAGCAAAAACTGTATCGATATGAGTTATCTTATCGATACACCCCTTAATATCGTACCAATACGCCCTTCTAGCGTATTGATATACGTTGTTTTTCAGTCACAATGATTCTTTCTTCTTTAAGACAGGTACCGATACGCCCTCGAAGTGTAACACCTGAGTTTAGGGGTCGGATGTTAAGTGTGTGAATTGGGTTCGAGTCGTGGGCTTGTTTTAAATTAAATTGGCCTTGGTTTTAATTAAAAAGGGCCATGAGTTTTCATTAACGGCAAAAAGGTAATTTTTAAATAAAGGAAATAAGATAGGTAAAAAGAGACTTTTTGAAAGTCTTCTCCATCTTCTTCCTTCATCCAAATTTCACGAAAAAACCTCCCCAAATCCCCAAATCACTGTTCCATTCATTTCTTCATCGATTTTAAGAGCTTTCATCGAGGTAATTACATTTTTGACTTCTCATCTTCTTTCCAAATGTTTCCATGGCTTTAGATTTTCATAAGCTTCATTTTTGGGTTGTTCATGTTTTCAAAATTTTAAGTAAAAGGTGGGAGCTTTAATGGTTTTTCTTTTAGCTTTTGATTTATAAAGGTAATATATGTTATAATCTCACCTTTAAGTGTATCATATCTTTATTTAGTGAAGTTTTGTGAAAATCCCGAAATGGATTTTTGTGGGTGTTTTAAAGGGTTGAAACTTGGGGTTTTGATGTAGTTTGGAGTAGGAGAGTTGGTCTGATGATATAGTGATGCTTAAGGGTTGTTTTGAAGGTGTTTAATGATGATTTGGGTGTTGGAATCGATAGATTTCTGATGGGTTGTGTGTGAGTTCGAAAATGAGGATATTGGGTTAGTTCATAGCTTGGAAATGTAGTGAATGGTCTTCTGGTAGTAATCTGATTTGTGATAGTGGTTTTGAGGATGATTAGTTGAGTAATGTGTTGTTTTTGATTGATTAGAATCAAGGGAAATTGTTGGAGAAGCTTCGGGCTCGATTCCGGGAAATTTAGAGGCTTGATCGGCTTTCTCGGTTTGCTTAAGGGTGTTCGGTGAGTGGTTTATTTAAAACGGTTTTAAATTGGTTCAAGTGTGTAGTTGGGGTGTTGGATTGTGCTTGGTAGGCCAATCTAAGGTGGGGATTAAGTAGGTATCTTTATCTCTTGTTTGGCTTTATGAGTTCTTGCTTAATGTGCATAAATGTGGACTTGTGTAGTATGTGTTCATTATACATGTTGCTTTATATTGATGTTGTATAATGGTGACGATATGTTGTGTTGCATGATTGTGAATCATGGTGAGACTTTTTAGTATGTTGGCACTAGTTATAATTATCGGGTATAAATGATCGATCATTAGGATGAGTGTGCACACGGTAAGAGTCAAATTCGCGCGTGGCCTTGGTGACATGTAGTCATCAAGGAGGAGTACGGTGAGGTAACATTCCACCGGAAAATGATAGTATGTGATGATTAGTGTAATCCCATCCATAAGTGAAAACGGTGATGTGTGTAATACCACCAGAAGGTAATTTGGTTGTTGAGTATGTTGGGGCGATAATCCTAACAGAAGTTATCTGCATATCCGAGTAAGCTATATAGTTGCCAATATACTTGTTCATGTTTGGTTGTTGTGTGAGATATTTTTTATATCCTGGTTTAGCATAACATGAGGTAAGATGCCATGTTCATGCATTCTTGTAGTTGTGGCTATGTTGCTTGTTGGTGTATATGTGTGCCTTGTGGATGTTCATGGATGCCATGCTTGAACCCTGCATTGTCGATGATTTGTTTTGAGCTCCCTCACTAAGCTTCTAGCTTACGCTCTCGTTTTCGGCAATACAGATCCTTAGTGTGGAGTTAGCAAGGAGCAAGGGAAGGGGCATCCAAGCGCGTGTGTGGTTGCTCAAGTATGGTTTTATGGAATAATGTAGTAGTTAGCAATAGGCATGCTACGTTTTGTAGGAGCATGTGTTTGACTCCTTTGTGTTTGGCTTACATGTTGTTAAGTGCCTATGCTTTTGTGTTAATGAATTGTAAACCATGTTCTATGAGATGTTTATGTTTTGTGTTGAAGGCATGTAACCTTGTTTTATGCTATGTGATGTGGATGCATGTTTCCTATGAATGAAATGGTCTTGTTATGCATGTTTGTTTGTTTAAATCTCTATGTATGCTTATCTATGGTTGCCTAGTGATGTATGAGAGTTGGTATGTTGCTAGTCGAGTCGTTAAATGACTTTAGAGTTGAGCTCTTGTGTTTTTAGCAGCCAAAAGGAGGTTTGCAGTGCAGGGCGTATCGATACGCGTAATGGCCGTATCGATACGGTCCTATGTTGTGAACCTTGTTTTAGGCTTTACGTATCGGTACACGGGGGTGTATCGATACGCTAGAAGCTCTCTGGAAATCTGAGAATTGACGAGATTTTGACGTATCGGTACGGGTCCTAGGTGTATTGTTACGGTCTTCGTAGTTTGACCGTGAGAAGTTGACTGTTGAGGGCGTATCGATACGGTCTATCAGTGTATCGATACGGTCTCCCTAGGTTGACTTTGGGTTGTTGACCATGTCCAGGCGTATCGATACGGTCTTCTAGCGTATCGATACGGCCTGCTGTAAAGGCTAAAATGGATCGTTTAATTGTATGTTTGTGTGTTTTGTATCCGCGTGTCTTTTTTGCTCCGCGTCCTTTCACATAGGATAAACTAAAGCATCTAGACAAGATAACATTAAAAAAAATTTCTAGGGTTGCTAATCGAAGTGGAGCCTTAACGGGTTTCACTTCGATTTTCCCCGTGTAACCTGCTCGGACAAGTTTGTCGTCTAGCCTGGGACGAGGGGGTTACACGAAGAGTATCAATACGGTGAGCAGTTGATGAGCATTTATTGCGGGAAATTGCAACCCAAAAGCTAGATTAATGACCTCAACCACCCAAACGGTTAGAACTCAATGCAAGGGTATAATAACAAGTCTTCAAAGCTACATCAACAACTATTGAACCGTCAAGCAACATCAAAGCATTCATTCCAAACCCTTGAGCCTATTAGAGTCAAATTTTGTACCCAACTTGTAATATTCTCAAATTGTTCATCTTCGTTTCAAGTTTGGGGAGTGTTGGTTTGTAATTGGGTCATACATTAGTCTTGTGAGATATACATTTCAAATTGTCTTTTTGTTCTTTGTAATTGAGAGTCTTGTCATTCAATCTTTGGGGTAGAAATATTGAATTTGTAAAGGTTGCCTCATTAGCCTAGAAAAGGAGAATAACAAATTAGTAAAGATTTTGTTGAAAATCCTTAGTGGGAGCTAAGGTAGTGGATGTAGATCTTGGTTAGAAGCTTAAACCACTATAAGTGTCTTGTTCTTCATTTTTAATTGTTCATTTTGCTCCCTTCATTTCTAAAAGTGTCAATTCACCTCATCTTGGCCATTTCGATTAATTCGATCAACTCAACACTTTCAATATCAGCTTCTTCCAAAAGATCACTTTATAGAAAATTGTTATATATATATATATATATATATATATATATATATATATATATATATATATATATATATATATATGTATGTATGTATATATCCATTTCACTCATCCAATGGCCATGGATTAGTGAGTTTTATACTATGTAAGTGGATCCTATCTTATATAGATATTATAATATTTTTTCTAAAAATATATTATATATTAAAGAACTCATTTTGTGCCTTTTTCTTTCAGGGGCCATGATAGATCGCATTTTTGCACATTTCCAAAACTATATGATATTTGAATATGAGTCCTCCTCTTAAAAATGTAATATGCCTTACTATTTTGCACATAATACTTGTTGGTATTTTTAAATTATTAATCGTATAGTTAATTAATAATTATAAAAATGTGAAAACAAATTAATTAATATCCCAATGACACTTTTGACCCCAAACGTTTCAAAAACGTCATTTAGCCCTTTTTTGTCTTTTTGACCCACAAACTTTTTTTTCATATTAAACTAACTAAAGGGAAAAGTAATGAGCTTGTTAAGTTGATGCCAACTATTTTATCTTTTTACCAATAATAATGACAATTATTTTGTACTTTTGTAGTAAAAGAAAAAAATTAAAAAAATATATTTAAAATGTTAAAATTATAAAAATGTGAAAATTAAAAATATATTAAAATATTAAATAAACTGATTTTTTTCGTTAGTTGGTTCAATTTTACAAAAGAAAAAAAGTTCGAGAGTCAAAAAAAGACAAAAAAGGACTAAAATGATTTTTTTTTAAATTAAGGACCAAAAATGTCATTAAACCTTAATTAATTATACTGAGATCTAAAGAAATGTTGTTGTAGGCCTGGATTCCTTGAAGAATATTGAATATGGGTTTTTCACGATAATTTATATATAAGGGGAAAAAAGCATGTTTAAAGGTCTACTTTATGTATAACAAATGTTTAAGAACATCTTTAATTGTGTTATGGGCACTTTTTTTTTTCTTTTAGCTGTCTTTTTGGGGCTTCGACTACATCGAGAAGAAAGGACTTTTATCGAGCCATTATTTATATCGAAAAGAATATCAAAATTTAAAATTCAAATTCGATTTAGTTCGACATGTACGAGACAAACATGTTCCATGAAATGAGCACTCTTACCTGATTTTGATGGGACTAACCAAGTTTTTGACTTTTTTCGGCCGAGTTTTTTTAAACTGAGCATCGTTATGGTTGAACAAAAATTCGATAAAATCGAACATCAACTTAACTTAAAATGTATTAAGGTTGATTCAGTTTGACAGTTTTCAGTTTATAAACTTTAAAATTATTAATATTTGAATCAAACTAAATTTAATTTTTGTTTAATTTATAATTAATTTTGAACTTTTGATTCTCTTCCATAATCATTTTTCTCTTGTTCGGAGCCTTCAATTTCTGGCTTAACTATCGACGCCCTTACTGGAGAAGCCACACTTGGTGGATCATCAACCGCGTGGCTTGCAAGATCGTCTATTTAACACTCAAACACTAACTTAGATGGAGGAAAAGATTACACTCAAACTGCTATACAAAAGCACACCCTAAAAACATCTGTTTAACACTCAAACACTAAAGAGAACAAAAACCCCTCAGCACAAAAAACTGCAATTAACAGTCATGTTTACACAACACCTGACCATTCACAATTACTGTATTGTTAACACCAAAGAAACAATTAGAATTTAACTTTGTTTCACGCTTTCAGCCATCTTTTGCAAGCAATAGATCTCACGGAACATACAAAGCACAACATTATAACAAACATAACCAAGGAGCCTCCCAAGTAAAATTCTAACACGATAAAACCTTAGTTCACTGATATTACCTCCCAGCTATGAACATCACGATCGTTTGCATATCATCTTTTTTTCTAAAACAGTATGCTAAAATGAAATTCTTTTGAATCAGTAACCTTTCGCTTTGACATTAAATCAAAAGTAGAACATTCAACCAAGCAGCAAATCTAAAGCAAACTTTCACTTTGATACGGTTGTTCCAATTGGTGATGAAAATGATGTTTCTAGTTGATTTTAGGGATAAGGTTTGGTTTTTGATGTATTGTCATGAATTCGACACTGATATTCAATTTTCAGGAAACGATGGAGTTTCGACGAGTGTTTTCGGAGCAAAGTGAGAAACCAAAACCATGAAAACAAAAGGCGTGGAACCTTAGGGATGGGGGGAATGAAATAAAATGAACTTTATCATGACATGTTAGTTGTTCTTGACGATATCTTACAGTAATGACCACATTACAAGGGAATTAAAAATTTAATGACTGTAATGTACATTTTAAAGGTTAGGTGACCAAATTGCAATCTCCGTAAAGTTTGGGACTACCAATGTAGTTTACCCTTAAAATAACTATAATTTAAAAATATTATATAAAAAAATTTTAAAAACGGATGTACCAAAATTGACCCAACCAATGGAACTTGGTTCGATTTGATTATATTTTATAGGGTAAATTACGCAAATTATCACTGAACTTTATTTCCAAACTTATTTTGCTCAATGAAGTTTTAAAATTCAATTTACTCATTGAAGTTTATACATTAAACGTTTTTTGTCATTTTTCTGTTAAATTTTTTACAGCATTATGATGTGGACGTCGGACGTCTCGGTCAACGGCCGTAGATAGTGGTTGTTCGGTCCCAAATTTCACTAGTCGCTTTGTCTCGGCTCTTGAGTTTGAGTATAACCTCCATTTTAGCCGAAAAGTACCTCGAAGTCCGTGAATCGAGCAAAAATTTTTCGCTTTTTCTTTCGTCGATCTCCCTCCTTCACAGTCGAATGAGGCTCATTTCTCAGTATATTACTTTTTTTCGTGCCGATAAAATTTTCTACCATTTGAATCCTAGAGAAGTTCCTTCGTTCGCCGATAAATGGACGTCGTCCAAAGTTAACAGAAGAGTGACAAAAATTGTTCAATGTCTAAACTTCGGTGAATAATTTAAATATTTTGCAACTTCAATAACTAAAATAGATTTCAGAGTAAAATTTAGTGTTGAATTACATAATTTACCCTATTCTATATTCAGTGTTTTTTAGGGTTTTTTTTCTAAAAAGAAATACTACATAACAACCGTATTTTTTTCTTCTAAAACCAATCCAAATGAAAGTGTTATACTCCTAAACCTCATTTTGTAAATTCATTACCCAGGCAAGTACAAATACATCCAATTCTTTTATATAAAGAGAATCAATCCTTTTAAAACATATTGTTCCTCCACAAAAGAGGATTGATTCCTCAAAAACATTATCCATCCACAAAATTTTACACAAAGGGAAAAATATGCTTTGTTTAAAATTCAATGAGTGGTATTAGTAAAAAAGTGGATGAAATTATTTTAGGAGACCTGAATTATCAGTTTAAATTTATTCTGTTTGAGTTAACGTTATATTCATTGACTCGTGGCAAAATTAAAAAAATATTGAGATGAGATGCTTTTAAAAGATTATAAAAGTAGCTCTCCATGTTTAATAATTCATATATTCCTTCATCTCCATTTGTTTGCTTTGTAAATACCTAAGATCATACTCCATTCTTTACTTAACTTGAAAGAGAGAGAAAAGGAATGGGTGAAGCCCCGGAGAAGCAAGAGAACTCAACACCAGGTTTTGCTTCTTTAGTTTTCCTACTTTCTTTTTCATCCATTAATTCGTTGAATCGATTAGAATTTCGATTTTTAATTCAACCAGTTTGAATTTCATCACTTACAAGTTTAATATGGGTTGGTTTTGTACAAGTTCAGTAAGTGATTAGTTCTAACATAGTACTACGACAGGACAAACCACCGACTTATTCGATCCGATCCGGACAGGGTTTTAATTTAACCTAATTATTTTCTGCTGCAGGAGTAAGGAAGATAAGAGGTTGCTGCCCAACTACAAGAAAGAAAGGACCAGGAGGCTTCATGAATATATTGTAACTTAATTAATTCTCATCTTTTCAGCATCCCTAATTATTAACATTTTTTCCTTCGATGCAATCAACAAAATTAAATGAATACCACTATTGCTAAAATCTTACAATTCAGTCCTATCAACTTCATTTTAGTATATGGGTTGGAATCAAGCTAGAACAAGCTCTGGTAATAAACATAAAAGAAAATTAACATATTATAAAATTGAAAAATGGATTAGACCGTGTTCAAGTCTTAAAATTCATATGAATAGTCAGACTTAGGTGTATAATCTGACTAATAGAAATCCACTACCTTTTTGATGCTCCTATTTATGTCTCAAGTTAAAAATTAAGTTTAGAGTTTAAAGTTTAGAGTTTAACGAATTTAGAGTAAGGTGTATTTGTAGGGTTTAGGGTTTAAAGTTAAGGCTTAGAATTTAAATTTTTTATTTTTTTTAACGTAGGGCATAAAAAAACACCAAAAAAGGCAAAGAATTTTTGTGACCCTCGACATGTTATAATATTAACATGTTTTGTTTTTAAAAAAAATCATATTATTGTTATATTAATAATGACAAAATTAAAATTTGTTTTCAGGTGCAACGTTTTGGGCTGCTGTGGACTGCTTTCAGCTTGTTATGACCCTCCAACTGTTCACTGAAAAAAAAGGAGGTGAAATATGTTCTGATCCAAAAATTGTTGGATTTAGTAAATAAATAAATGAACTTAGGAACTTAAATATTTGTTGAAATATTAGTATAATTGGATGTATCGGAAAAGGGTTGTACTTGTATTGTAATAGAAGGAAAAAAAGAAAGAAAGAAAGAAAAAGGGTTTAGAAAATTACAAGATTGATATTTTTAAAATTCGACTATTATATTTTATATTTTATTTATGTACAACTATTTAGTTTGTGTATTCAATATAATAAAAATTAGGATGAGTCTGTCACACTCGACGAGCACTGATGAGCACCACTAAAATCGAGCACCGATGAATACCATTAATTTAATTTATAAAGATTAAAAATTTAAAGGAATCACTGTATAATTATAAATTATTTAAAAATAAAAAAAGTAAATTAATTAAAATATATTATTTGTTTTTAATTTTCTTTGAAACATATACTAAAATATCTATCTACCCCTAATTACAAACTCAAATTTATGTTCATTTGAAATTCAAGTTGTCGCCGCCGTCGTCTGATGCACATAAAGCGCATTCATTGTATGTTTGGTAAGTATTGCAAATTGGGATATATTAGTTCTGGATTTTAGAGGTTTGATAAACCGTTGAAAATCTTAAATATTTTAAATCATTATTTTTTTTCTTTATTGGGCTAAATTACAATTTGCCCCTAACAGTAAAAATGATCAAAATGCTAAACCCTAAACCCTAAACCCTAAACCCTAAACCCTAACCCTAGCCAAAATGATCGAAACATCCTTAATATATATATATATATATATATATATATATATATATATATGATATCCTGAATGATCTTAATATATCATTTCATGAATGCCTGGTTTGTGACATCGGTCAAGTCCCCTTATTATCGGGACCTCGTTATTGAAATCAGTTCAAAATTGTTAGAAGCTCATCGTTTTCCTTTTTCTTGTAATATTAAGTATCTCAGAGAAATAAATTATTCCATCTAGTGTGTTCTAAGTGCACATGAATGTTCTATCGTTATGAACCCAAGACTTTCTTGATATGAACATGACTTTTATCTGACCGAAATATACCTTAGTATCTGAACTGAAAAATCGTGCTCTATGATTACTGTTTCAATGAAAACTAAAATTTGCTTTATATCTACTATTATTATCGATTACTATTGATTACCGTAGCTACTGATGCTATTAATTACTGTAATTATCGACTACTACCGATTACTGTTACTATTAATTATTATTTTTATTATTATTATAGTTGTTATTACCGTTACTGGGTACTTGGGATTGAGTGCGAAGTTACCGTAGGTTCAGCCCTGTTTCAGCTGATAATTCCTTACCGTTTCAGGTTCCTATGCTTTGGTTAGGGTGATTCCTACCGTACCTAAGGTAAACCCTTAGTCTAGCACCTACGCCCAATGGGCCTGGGTTAACGCCCCTATAAATGCGGTTTTGGGAACTGCTTACTGGAGTTTGGTTGGAGGGTAGATAGATAATTTAAAATAAACTTTACCGCTACTATTATGTGTCCGTGAAATAAAATGTTCATTGCACCATTATATTGTATGTGTTAATTTTGCACTATTGAAACACTAAATTTTCTGATTTAACTCCCATAATCTATCTCTCTTCTGATTCTATGGTCTATATGCACCTCGTCTGATACTCAGTGATTGAATAAAGAACAATTATATTATCTTCAAGTATACCGCTTCATTGAAATATCAAATCATAAATGGAGTATGTTGATGCCCGGAACATCATGACAGTGTTATGCTTGCCATATGTCTGCATGTGCTTACAACATATTTTAGTAGTTCTGTACGTATTACTGAGCTTTTCCAAACTCATATTGTATTTACCATCGCAGGTTAAAAGAGCGAACACGTTGCAGCTATCAACATCGTATCGGAGTTCCTTCAACTTTGCTTTTGGAGTATAATACCGGTATAGTTAGTGGGCATGTATGACGTGTATTGTTTTATACTAGTGTCTGTGATATGCTTTCCGAACTACTGTTCTATGTTTACATGATTTTCTAAAATGATATTATATACAAAAGTTTGTTTTACAATTTTAATGTATTTAAGGAAAATAAAATATTTTTATATGGATTTTTACTCTGAGTCGCTCTTGTGATCCTAATGTGACTTTGTAAAACCTAGGTTTGATTTTGATATAATTAAATATTTAAGGATCAATTTGAAAAACTTAAAATTGTTTTATAAGTCCCTTAATAAGTTTTAAATCACCAACACTTTAAAACTGATTTGAAAAACTCAAACTCAAAATATTTTCTAAGTGTTCCAAGGTCAAACTATTGAAAACCGTCCAAGTGTATCGATACGCTTCCAGACGTATCGATACCTATTTTACAAAGTTGGCCACTGCCGGAACTTGTTTCGATACGCACTTAACTGTATCGAAACACCGTATCGAAACAGATTCAATCTATATCGATACGCTCCTTCGTAAAAGTCTAAAAGAGTTTGAATGGCGTACCGATACGACTTCACCCGTATCGATACGGTTTTAACGAATTTTAAATTCAAGTCGTTTTAAATATTTCGACCGTTGGTGTTAGTTGTTAGGTAACCATATTTTAAATTGGTAGTTGACCCGTATCGATACGGTAAACTCTTATATCGAAACGGAAATCGACAGTGAGCTATGTCGAGAAAAAGGTATTGATACGGTCATAGCCGTTTCGATACCCCATATCGATACGCCTACTTGCGTTTCGATATCCCCTATTTATTGTGCACAACAGCTCTTTCTTTTTTGAGATAGGTATCGATACGGCTCCTCGAGTACCGATAGGGGTAGCTGCAGAAGTGCATTTATGGTGGTGAGAGAGGGTTCCAACGGCTCTATTCAAGTTCCCAACCACCCAAACGGCTAGAATTAATAGAGGAGATATAAATTGAAGTCCTTTGAAGGTCAGCAACAAATATTCAACCTACAAGCATCATCAAAGCAAAAATCCAAACCCTTGTGCTATTCAAAGTCAAATTCTTGTACCCAACTCTAGTATTTTCAATTGTCATTTTGTATTGTGAGTTTGGGGTGATTAAAATTGTAATTGGGTAGACATTTATCCTTTGAGAGGAATCATTTGAGTTTACCACAACTTCTCTTTGTAATTTGAGTGGATTAAGCTTTGGGTAGAAAGCTTAATCGGATTTGTAAGGTTACCTCCTCATCCAAGAAAAGGGGAAGAATTCAAGTAGTGAATTGGTTGAAAATCCTTAGTGGGAACTAAGGTAGTGGATGTAGAGTTCATTTGGAGAACTTGAACCACTCTAACTACTTGTGTCAATTTTTATTTTTCACTCATTCTTCCCACCAAAATTTTTATTGTCAATTCACCCCCTCTTGGCCACTTGCAACTGTTTGATCAACTCAACAATTGGTATCAGAGCTACACTCATTGGAAGGATTACAACCCTCTTGAGTCGATTCTAGGAAAGTTTGATCAACAACTAGTCAAGCAATGGCATCCACCTCCAACTATGAGTCCCAATCCACCACCAAGCCACCATTCTTCAATGGGGATAACTACCCATATTGGAAGAATAGGATGAGGCTTTTCATCAAGTCTACCGACTACATGGTGTGGAATGTGGTTGAAGAAGGTCCATACATCCCCATGAAGAGAGATGGAGAAAGACTCGTCCCAAAGGTAAAAGCCGAGATGATGGGTGATGAAAGAAGAAGAATGCAAGTGAATGACAAAGCTCTCCATGTGATATTTTGTGCACTTGGTCCAGATATCTACTCCAAGGTGTCTTTAATCGAAAATGCCAAGGAGGTTTGGGACACCCTCGAGACAACATATGAGGGAACTAGTGATGTCAAGGAGACAAAGATTGTGCTACTCAATCTAAGCTATGAAAACTTCAAGATGGATCCCGATGAAAGTGTCTTCAAGATGTTTGATCGATTCTCGGTCATTGTCAACGGATTGAAGGGGTTCGACGAGATCATCCTCGAAGACAAACTAGTGAGAAAATTGTTGTACTCTCTTCCGGAGTCATGGGATGGCAAGAGAACGGCTATTATTGAAGCTAGAGATTTGAAAACTCTCAAGCTTAATGCTCTTGTTGGATCTCTACTCACCCATGAGATTATGAGGAAGGGAAGAGAAGAGAAGAAAATAGTTGAGAAGAAGGAGGTTGAGAAGAAGAAAGTGGGAATCGCTCTAAAAGCTTCACATCAAGAAAGCGATTCAAGTGAGGATGAAGATGAGAAGATGGCCATGTTGGCCAAACGGTTTACTCGGTTCATGAAGTCAAATCGTGGAAGAAAGTTTATTAGAAAGGGAGACTTTAAGAGTAAGAGTAAGGAAGAGGAGAAGGACCAAATCACTTGCTATGAATGCAAGAAACCGGGTCACATCCGTTCCGAATGTCCTCAATTGAAGAGGAAGAGCTTTGGGAAGAAGAACAAGCTCAAAGCTCAAATAGTAACTTGGAGTGACCATGAGTCATCCGAGGAAGAGGAGGAAGTGGCCAATCTATGTCTCATGGCCATTGATGATGAACCAAAGGTAAATTCCAACTTATCCAATTTTGATTTTACTTTTGATGAACTTCAAGATGCTTATGATGAATTGCAAGAGGTTTATGATGAGTTAGTAGGAAAATACAAAGAATCCATTTTGAAAAACAAGAAAACCATTTCCGATTTGAAAAATCAAAATGAGACATTTTCTAACGCTAACTCCGAATTAGAAAAGAAAATTTTGTTTTTAGTAAATCTTTCAAATGATCTTAAAACAAAAAATCTTGAACTTGAAAAACTTCTTTCCGATTTTCAAGATTATCACACAAAGGAAGTGGATAATCTTAAAACATCTATTACTATTGGGAAAAACAATTTTGAAAAAGGAAATCATTCTAAATCCCAATATGTAAAAAGAAAACCTTTTATTCCTAAACAAAGAAATTTTAATAAGCAATCTAAAGGACAAAAAGTTAGGAGTGTTTGAGTTCCTAAGGAACTCATTATTTCTAATAATATGAATGTTATTGCTTCTTGGATTCCTAAGGGAACCAAAATTTTAAAGGCTAACACTCATGGACCCAAAATGATTTGGGTACCAAAAATCAAGGCCTAATTTCTTTGTATGTATGGGGAGCATTGCTACAAGGCTAAAGCTTCAAGAAAAAATTCTTGGTACCTTGATAGTGGATGCTCAAGACACATGACCGATGACAATAGTAGATTTGTGGAACTAAAGCCAAAGAGTGGTGGAGTGGTAACTTTCAGTGACAACTCCAAAGGCCACATTGAAGGAATAGGCTTCATTGGTAATCACTCTTCTATTTTCATTGAAAATGTTTTGTATGTCAACGGTCTTAAGCATAACTTATTGAGTATTAGTCAATTATGTGACAAGGGTTTTAATGTTTTATTTGATAAAAGTGGTTGCAAAATTGTAAACATTAAAACAAATCAACTAATGCTCATTGGTCATCGCATAGGGAACATATACATGGTGCATCTAGATGACATTCATTCATCTCATACATGCTTAGTTGCACATGATGAACATGACTCACGGCTTTGGCATAGAAAATTAGGACATGCTAGCATGAGTGTCTTAGAAAAAATAATTTCCCTTAATCTAGTTAAAGGTTTACCCAAACTTAAATTTTCTAATGATAAAATTTGTGATGCATGCTCAAAGGGTAAACAACATAGAACCTCTTTTAAATCCATTAATGATGACTCTACTAGTAGATGTTTACAATTGATTCATATGGATCTTTTTGAGCCTATTAGAACAATGAGCTTGGGTGGAAAATCATATGCTTTTGTGCTTGTAGATGACTATTCTAGGTTTACTTGGGTTCTATTCTTAAGTACAAAGGATGAGGCTTTAGAAAAATTCATCACATTTTCTAAAATAACTCAAAATAATCTTGAACTTAAAATTTCTCACATTAGAAGTGATCATGGAACCGAATTTCAAAATCTAGGTTTCGATGAGTTTTTAAATGAAAATGGGATTAGCCACAATTTTTCCGCACCTCGCACTCCTCAACAAAATGGGGTAGTTGAGAGGAAAAATCGAACTTTAGAAGAAATGGCTAGAACCATGCTTTGCGAAAATAATTTACCTAAATATTTTTGGGCGGAAGCCACAAATACCGCTTGCTATATTATGAATCGAGTAATGATTAGGCCAATTTTAAAGAAAACACCTTATGAGATTTTAAAATCTAAGAAGCCTAACATTAGTTATTTTCATCCTTTTGGTTGCAAGTGTTTTGTTTTGAATAATGGTAAAGAAAACATAGGTAAATTTGATGCTAAAAGTGGTGAAGTTATTTTCTTAGGGTACTCTTTAAACTCTAAAGCCTATCGTGTATTTAATAAGAGATCTCTAGTAGTTGAAGAGTCTATACATGTTGTTTTCGATGATAACCTCCTTCCGAGGAAGAAATCTTGTGATGATGATGATGTAGGAATCCTTGATGCCATTAATGGAGGACAAACGTCAAAGGTGGATGAGGTTCCAACTAAAGATGAGGATACACAAGATCCACCTCTTGAAGCCTTGAAGGACTTGGCTCTTGAGGAAAGGGAGGTGTCTTACCCAAGGGAGTTAAACTATGTCAAAGGTGGTGAAATCTTGGGTGATCCATCCAAGGGGGTAACTACTAGATCCTCTCTCAAATTAATGAATCATGTTGCATTTCTTTCATGCATTGAGCCTAAAAATATTAAAGAAGCTTTAAAAGATGATTTTTGGATCCGTTGCTTCCGTGAGCGAAAGCGTCCAAACCTTGCTCGAATCATGTTTGCGGAGATTGTCTATCTTGTGCAACATCGCCACACCACTATCGTCACCTCTTTTACCTATGGTACGACCTTAAGTTATTTCTTTATGAAAAAGGATATTGATTGCTCGTTTGACTATCCAACTCCCCTCACCGATCCTATCGATGAACGCTCTCTTGCACAGGGTAAGTTCCATTATTTTAATGGTAATTGGCTACGTCTTTCTGAGCTACCACCCGAGGCCGCGACACAATTTGAAGAACCTCAAGGTGATCAAGCTCCTCAAGCTCCTCCACCTCCTCCTCAACCCTCCATGGATGCTCTTATGACATTCCTCAATGAGCAATTCACCGGGTTGCGCACGGATATGGGAAATCGTCTTACCGCTCTTGAAACAACTTTTGACACAAGGATGGCGAACATGGAGAATCGTCTAACCTCTCTTGAAGGCGGTCATCACTCCTTGAATATTTCCCTCTCCGCCTTCCATGATGAGTGGCGTAATAGCATGAGGAACGATGCTCCAATTGTCGATGAAGAGGAAGATGATGAATAAGGCGATGATGATGCCTAGTAGCTTCTCTTTGCATCTCATGCATATCATCTAGGATATTTCTATTTATGCATTTTTTATTTATGTTCTTAGGTCTAATTTTGCTTTACTTTTAAACCTATGCTATGATTTTATGTTTTTGTTGGATTTTTAAGATTGATGATATGCTTAATGATATTTATGTTACTTATTTATACCTTTGCCTATGTTATGCACTTATATATTGTCTCAATATTTTTGATCTAACAAAAAGGGGGAGAGAAGCTAGCTCACAACACTTTAAAAATTTTGATTTCAACTTAAAAGTTACCTAGCTTATATTAAGGGGGAGTTAACTTTGCAAAGTTTTTCAAAGTGTCAAAAATTTTAAGTTTTAGTTTTGTTATATCAAAAAGGGGAGATTGTAAAACCTATGTTTGATTTTGATATAATTAAATCTTTAAGGATCAATTTGAAAAACTTAAAATTGTTTTATAAGTCCCTTAATAAGTTTTAAATCACCAACACTTTAAAACTGATTTGAAAAACTCAAACTCAAAATATTTTCTAAGTGTTCCAAGGTCAAACTATTGAAAACCGTCCAAGTGTATCGATACGCTTCCAGCCGTATCGATACCTATTTTACAAAGTTGGCCACTACCGGAACTTGTTTCGATACGCACTTAACTGTATCGAAACACCGTATCGAAACAGATTCAATCTATATCGATACGCTCCTTCGTAAAAGTCTAAAAGAGTTTGAATGGCGTACCGATACGACTTCACCCGTATCGATACGGTTTTAACGAATTTTAAATTCAAGTCGTTTTAAATATTTCGACCGTTGGTGTTAGTTGTTAGGTAACCATATTTTAAATTGGTAGTTGACCCGTATCGATACGGTAAACTCTTATATCGAAACGGAAATCGACAGTGAGCTATGTCGAGAAAAAGGTATTGATACGGTCATAGCCGTTTCGATACCCCATATCGATACGCCTACTTGCGTTTCGATATCCCCTATTTATTGTGCACAACAGCTCTTTCTTTTTTGAGATAGGTATCGATACGGCTCCTCGAGTACCGATAGGGGTAGCTGCAGAAGTGCATTTATGGTGGTGAGAGAGGGTTCCAACGGCTCTATTCAAGTTCCCAACCACCCAAACGGCTAGAATTAATAGAGGAGATATAAATTGAAGTCCTTTGAAGGTCAGCAACAAATATTCAACCTACAAGCATCATCAAAGCAAAAATCCAAACCCTTGTGCTATTCAAAGTCAAATTCTTGTACCCAACTCTAGTATTTTCAATTGTCATTTTGTATTGTGAGTTTGGGGTGATTAAAATTGTAATTGGGTAGACATTTATCCTTTGAGAGGAATCATTTGAGTTTACCACAACTTCTCTTTGTAATTTGAGTGGATTAAGCTTTGGGTAGAAAGCTTAATCGGATTTGTAAGGTTACCTCCTCATCCAAGAAAAGGGGAAGAATTCAAGTAGTGAATTGGTTGAAAATCCTTAGTGGGAACTAAGGTAGTGGATGTAGAGTTCATTTGGAGAACTTGAACCACTCTAACTACTTGTGTCAATTTTTATTTTTCACTCATTCTTCCCACCAAAATTTTTATTGTCAATTCACCCCCTCTTGGCCACTTGCAACTGTTTGATCAACTCAACAATTGGTATCAGAGCTACACTCATTGGAAGGATTACAACCCTCTTGAGTCGATTCTAGGAAAGTTTGATCAACAACTAGTCAAGCAATGGCATCCACCTCCAACTATGAGTCCCAATCCACCACCAAGCCACCATTCTTCAATGGGGATAACTACCCATATTGGAAGAATAGGATGAGGCTTTTCATCAAGTCTACCGACTACATGGTGTGGAATGTGGTTGAAGAAGGTCCATACATCCCCATGAAGAGAGATGGAGAAAGACTCGTCCCAAAGGTAAAAGCCGAGATGATGGGTGATGAAAGAAGAAGAATGCAAGTGAATGACAAAGCTCTCCATGTGATATTTTGTGCACTTGGTCCAGATATCTACTCCAAGGTGTCTTTAATCGAAAATGCCAAGGAGGTTTGGGACACCCTCGAGACAACATATGAGGGAACTAGTGATGTCAAGGAGACAAAGATTGTCTATGTTATGCACTTATATATTGTCTCAATATTTTTGATCTAACAAAAAGGGGGAGAGAAGCTAGCTCACAACACTTTAAAAATTTTGATTTCAACTTAAAAGTTACCTAGCTTATATTAAGGGGGAGTTAACTTTGCAAAGTTTTTCAAAGTGTCAAAAATTTTAAGTTTTAGTTTTGTTATATCAAAAAGGGGAGATTGTAAAACCTATGTTTGATTTTGATATAATTAAATCTTTAAGGATCAATTTGAAAAACTTAAAATTGTTTTATAAGTCTTTTAATAAGTTTTAAATCACCAACACTTTAAAACTGATTTGAAAAACTCAAAATATTTTCTAAGTGTTCCAAGGTCAAACTATTGAAAACCGTCCAGGTGTATCGATACGCTTCCAGCCGTATCGATACCTTTTTTACAAAATTGGCCACTGCCGGAACTCGTTTCGATACGCACTTAACCGTATCGAAACACCGTATCGAAATAGATTCAATCTGTATCGATACGATAAAAGTCTAAAAGAGTTTGAATGGCGTACCGATACGACTTCACCCGCATCGATACGGTTTTAACGAATTTTAAATTCAAGTCGTTTTAAATATTTCGACCGTTGGTGTCAGTTGTTAGGTAACCATATTTTAAATTGGTAGTTGACCCGTATCGATACGGTAAACCCTTGTATCGAAACGGAAATCGACAGTGAGCTATGTCGAGAAAAAGGTATCGGTGCGGTCTTAGTTGTTTCGATACCCCGTATCGATACGTCTACGTGCGTTTCGATACCCCTATTTATTGTGCACAACGACTCTTTCTTTTCTGAGACAGGTATCGATACGGCTCCCCGAGTACCGATACGGGTAGCTGCAGAAGTGCATTTATGGTGGTGAGAGAGGGTACCAACGGCTCTATTCAAGTTCCCAACCACTCAAACGGCTAGAATTAATAGAGGAGGTATAAATTGAAGTCCTTTGAAGGTCAGCAACAACTATTCAACCTACAAGCATCATCAAAGCAAAAATCCAAACCCTTGTGCTATTCAAAGTCAAATTCTTGTACCCAACTCTAGTATTTTCAATTGTCATTTTGTATTGTGAGTTTGGGGTGATTAAAATTGTAATTGGGTAGATATTTATCATTTGAGAGGAATCATTTGAGTTTACCACAATTTCTCTTTGTAATTTGAGTGGATTAAACTTTGGGTAGAAAGCTTAATCGGATTTGTAATGTTACCTCCTCATCCAAGAAAAGGGGAAGAATTCAAGTAGTGAATTGGTTGAAAATCCTTAGTGGGAATTAAGGTAGTGGATGTAGAGTTTATTTGGAGAACTTGAAGCACTCTAACTAGTTGTGTCAATTTTTATTTTTCACTCATTTTTCCCACCAAAATTTTTATTGCCAATTCACCCCCTCTTGGCCACTTGTAATTGTTTGATCAACTCAACAGACTTCCTAAAATTTGTGGTAACACATAGGCGAGTCTAAAGAGTTATATCATTGCCGTCGCCGCCGTTACTGTTTTGAATCCGATCGACGTTAATGTTTTATTAATTTGTGAATAAAGTTGAACGAGTTGCTCGAATAGGGTAGGACGAATTCATGTCCAAGCTGACTCAACCTAACGAAATCAAATGGATTTGCATTTCGTATGTTGGGGAACGGCGGAGGCCTTCCCGATGTGAAAGCACTTTACACATCCAATATGTCACTGGGAAAAAATAGGATATTGTGAGTGGATTGATGCATAGGAAAGACTGCTACTCGACTAATAAGGATGATAATAGAGGTTGCTGTTTTGAATACGAGGATTGGTCATCGATGCAATTCATTCGGTAAACACGATTTTCAAATATATTAGTTTATCTGGTTTCACCCATTAATTTCTTTTTCCTATTTTTGAATCCGTTCAACCGTTGATGTTTCTTAAAATGTTATTTATCGGTGAAAAACGACGGTCATACAGGAGATAATGACGGCGATGGCGGGAGATAGTGGCAGCGACATGAATTTTAAATAAATAAAAATTAGGATTTTGTAATTTAAGAGTAGATAAGTATTTTGATCTATGTTTAAAAAAATTAAAAATAAAATAATATATTTTAATTAATTTATTTTTCTCATCAATGCTCGTCGTTAGTAGTGTTCGTCGAGCGTCGTAAATTTTTCCTAAAAACTATTATTGTGTAAAAGATGCGCCGTAAAGTTTTCCTAAAAACTATTATTGTGTAAAAGATTCTTTTGAATGATACAATTTTCGATTGACATGATAAACATATCTTATCGATAACAAAATAATATTTAAACAAAAATATAAAGATAAATTGCTAAAATTTAAAAGTATAAGAATTTATTAAGTATTTAAACAAAAATAGAGGGACAAGATCTAATTTATTTAATATTTAAATATACAGAACCTAAATTGTCATAAAATCAAAATTTTGAAGGGGGCAAATTAAAAGTCTAAAGGGTTTAATTAAACATATTCAAATATCGTAACATTCAATATGAATTTCTAAAACATTGTTGGGTCAAATTGAAATTTTGAAAAAACGAATAAAGGACTTTATCATTAAATTTTCAAATTCTTGGGGCCAAGCCCCCCTTGCCCTTCTTCCCTTACAACGTGATGTCTTATCTACAAAATTTACAGAAAAATGCACAGATCTACAAGATTTCAGTTCTGGGCTTAACTCATTGTTCTTTCCAAATACGGCCAGCCACTTTCAGCTTCAGTTCCTGTCTATCACCACCAGAGAAGAAGAGTGCCATGTTCCGTTGAATGATAAGTCCGTCTTGACTATCTCGAACTTTCCGATGACTATCACGAATGCTTCTAGGCACCCCTTGCCACATATACTTTCGGCCACTGCCACCAACTTCCAGACTATAACTAAATTGTCTTGCCTCGTCTTCATCACCCATGGACCGCAGGAAGGCCATGTAAACCGGTGCGACTCCTATGTGAAAAGACTCGAAATGCAAGCAAAATTGTCGTCCGAAACAATTGAAAACCTGCACCAGGTTCACATAATGGATCAAACCAAATGGGATTGATACATATTACATACTATACTACTCACTTTCAATTAATCCGCAGAAGATGTAATCAGGAATGCAAACAATAGAGTTTGTTCAAATTCGAATCCTAAACATCATTCAGTGTAATCATTTTCCGAACGCATTTTGGATCGTTGCTAGTTCACGTAATGCAACAGAGAGAGGATGAGAGATCTTACCGTTAACATCCATGTGGCCTTTTCCACTTCGTGGGGGTTGGATTTGACGTATCGATGGTTGAAAGTACACCCATCATGCATGTCAACCTTGTGATCGTTCTTGAGATGCGTTACAAGAAACGGAATATCACCGGTGACAGAGCATTCAGCTCCAGCATACGGGCAACTATATGGGCGAAACCTGCAGTTTTTTTCGTGCTTGAGCTTGCTGTAGTACGGGAAAATATCATGACAACCCAAAATCTGATATCTGCATGGAAGTTCCAGCGACTCGGCTACTTTCTCGAGAGCCAAACACCTTATATTTCCCAGGTCATTTCGGCAAGTTGGGCAACAGTTGTGAACTCTAGTTTTGCAATTCGAGCATACAGTGTGACCATTAGGACACTAACAAAGAAAATACGAAAAACTATCAATAAAAGATCGACAAAGGAAAACGTTTATGTTATGATTGTGAAGCATTGATACGATCAAGGAGATGCAGGTGAAAATCTTCTTAACACACTTTTACTCTTGCTGCTCGGTTTTCAGGCCTATGTTACTCAGACCCGAACTAGAATGTTTGGAAACAGCTACATATCCAAATATGCATCAGACAGGGTGTCAAACATGGTTACTTGAAGAAAAATGAAGAATCAGAACAACAGAGCTTTAGGCATCAAAATTGTTCAATCAAGAAGTAACATAATCACAATATATAATCCTGGTTTCTTCTGCATAAACGATTTCGGAGAAAGAGTCTCCAGCTTAGTGCATATATGTGATGCCAATTTCTTCGATCTTAATTCATTTACACGGAATATATTGTGTTTCTCTTTGCATCAAACATGATATCAACTACGAATGCATACCAATTCTATCATGAAACAAGTATAAAATCACAAAGAGAGTGCATTTCTGAATGCTTAACTTCTAGCATGTAATACAAATCTACCTGGTAAATCGGAGGATACATCAAATTTATGCAAACCGGACACTCAAGTAGCTCGTGAACATCGTTCGCCGATGTCGATCCTAGATTTCCACATAAACCAGTGACGGTTTTTCTGGAAGGGGAGCCTCTTAAATCCGCACTCAAAGTCACCATATCGTAATCTGCAAACGCAACACGGGACACGATCACCTCTTTGCAGATACCACCACCACCAGGCGCCATAATTCTAGCATCCAACATTAATGGCAGCAAACACCAGTCGTTAGATTTCGTATTGCAGCAACTACGCACAGGGGAGGAACCAAATCGGACCTAACTTAAAACTAGCAACCAAAAAAAAGGAAAGAAACAAAACTAAATCAAAACTGAAAGAACCCAAAAATGGAAAATTTACTAGCAGATCATACATTCTATATACATGAAAAAAAATCCCAATCCCACCTTTTGCAGGAAAGAAAAATTGAAACGAAACCCCAAAAAACAGCCGAATGAAACAAAACCCAGATCAAATATTGAACCAAAAATCAAACTCAACCAATAAAAACTGAAAATTAATCGATGATAAAAAGATACCCAATCAAGAAAAACAACAGCCAAAATGAAAACCGAAGCTCAACAGCTCAAATCCACCAACAAAAAACTTACCAAGATGGAAGAAATTATCGGTTCATCAAATCTTAGGTGGGCAACCCCAGATTTCAATTGCATTTAAAATTTGGAATATTCAATTATATCCCACTTTTTTCTAAGTCCCCACTGAAATAATTGAATCAATTTGCGAGACAAATGAAAAGGGAGTGATGGGGAAATCGGGGAGAAAAGGGCCTAAAAAGCTTTATAACAAGAGAGTCAAATATTAGAGATTTGGATTCATACATACAGTTTTTAAAGGATTATAAAATAGTATTGTTAATATATATTTTTAATTTTTGACAATGCATAACAAAATAATTTAAACTTGGGTCTCTTAAAATGAATATCATTCGCTTTTTCACTATAACACTTGTTAAGTTCATACATACCAAGACATCCAAGTATACAGACTTTAGACAAAATTATCATAAGTTGTCCCAGTAATAAGTTGGCTTATAATAAGATAAGACAATGGGTTAATTAAAGATTCAATTTGAGTATTTTTGATCATTTAATCAATTAATAGAAAAATATTACAGTTTAAAATAAATTTAAATTTATACAAGATGAGTGAATATAAATACTTTTATCCATTTAGTATATTTCAGTAAAAAATAACAAATTTTTAACATTTCAAATGAATAAAAAAAACAGAATTCCAGGATGAAATGAAACAACAACAAAAACTTTGGTTTTTGAGGATGAGCTGACAAGACAAACAGAAAAAAGGATTAGGTATCAAATATTAATTAAACTTTTGAAATTGAGACATGATGCATGGAGCCAACTAATCGAGGATAGAAAAGCAAACAGGCTTTATCTTCTACAACAGACAGCGGGCCTCACAATTTCCACTTTTTTAGAACGAATAATTATTAATATTTTACAAGCATAATATGATTATATACAATATGGTTTTTAATTTTTGGATCGTTGGATTGGTGAAATGAATGATTAAGATTAACAGTGATGAGTTATGTGACGATTATCATTTGAAGAAAAAAATAAAGAGTTAATCTCAATCATCCATTTCATTCATTTAGAGATCCACAAAACGTGTAAAACTATGAGTTTTATATTTTTAGTAAGGTGATCCTATCCCATATAATATAAATCATTAATATATTAAAAAACTGTATATGTAATTTTATAATACAATCAAAATTGTAGATGACGCAAATATATAAGGTAGTCCTTATTTGATCAAAAAAAAGGTAGTCATTAAACTTTTAAACAAAATGATCATTTCAATTTATTCCACTATTAAAAAATGGTCCTCATCAATATTTATATATAAAAAATGAATATTAGGGATCATTTTGTAATCAAATTAAAATTTTAACAATCATTTTCAAAATTTTTGAAAGATAAGAGGCCAAAAAATAATTTCAGCATAATTTAGTAACCATTTATATAGTATATTTTTAAATTAATCATTCCCTCTTTAAATTTGATACATTTAAAATCTTAGTTTTAAAAAACTCTAAAAAAAAACTTGATTTTTTATTAAAAGAATTCAAAATAGTCTAGTGACAATAACCCTTTAAAATTTAATTTTAAAAAACTCTTAAAAATCCAATTTTTTATATACAAAACTACGCTTTCTTAAAAAAAAAACAGTTAATAATAGACAAACAAAGATGTAGTATCAAATTGGTAGATATACCTATGTAGCAACGACTACTACCATTTAATTCTAGGTTGGTCCAAGGCCTACATGTTCTTTTCAAATTTAAATCAAACGTAGAGAAAAATCCTTTAACTATTTATATCAAGCTTTAGAATTTTTCAAATTTTAATTGGTTTAAATATGTCAAAAGTCCTTGTACTTTTCAAATTATAAAATTTAGTCTCTATTCTTTATTTTTGCAAAAAATTGTGTCCATATATATATATATATATTTGAAAATATTGGTACCCAGTGTAACTTGTGTTCTATAAAAAAAGTAAAATATTTTTTTAATTCTTTATATTTACAATTTTTATCTATTTGATTATTAAAAACATGCAACAAAAGTTATATAGCTTAGAAGAAGTAAAGTGGTCCACCAAGAAAGATTCAAAACAGGAAATTTGTAAACCAATCCCTCAAGGATTCTGATTTATAAAAACACCACGGATCTTGAACAAAGCGGCTGAGAGGACATGGAACATGGGCAAGCACAAAAAAAAATCAATTTTTTTAGTCGTGTTTTATTATCTCTAGATGAGGTTGTTTTGATGGTGGATAGGTCGTTTGTTGCGAAAATAAAGTTCAGGTGCTTTGCTTTCGAGGATTAGTATTGAATATTGTTTTTCATCATTTTCTTTTATTATTGTGGCCGATGTCAGATCTAAAAATTTAAGAATATAGTCTAATTATTTTTTTAAATGGGTATGCAATTTTTTTTATTTATACACTAAATTAATTTTTTCACCAATAACATTAAAATTAAGCTTATTTTTTTTATCAAAAATGAAAATGCAGATGCTCCTCGGTCCTCACGGACTCGTGCATCTGATGTGGCCGATGATGTCTATGATTTTTGTATCTTCTTTCTTGTGTTGTTTTGGTGGATAGAATGTTGTTGAGGGATTCTTTTATCTGGTTGGGGAATGAATTTCTGATCATTTTGATTGGATTCTTTGTTATTACTGCAAAATAAATTCGTAAACATGTCAATTAAAAAAACAATAAAAATTAAAACAAGTGTACACAACACTAGTGGTATGTTTGGTTTTGATCACCAGTTTTGAAAAAGTTATATTTTCCATTGCATTTTTATCACTGAACCGTCGACTCATGTAGTTTAATTTTAATTTAAACCCTAAATTTTACATAAAATATTAATTTGGCCCATGAACTCTGTAACACCCTCGACCCGGATGTCACAATTGGGCCTCAAGCCCAACTCAAAAACCATAAAATTCTCAAAATAGGTTTAGCCCCAACTAGTTATTTCCAAACATTTAAAGTCCGCAAGTGAAAATATAGTTAAATAATCAAAACAATACAAATGAGCTCCAATTTAATTTAAAACATTTGAACATTCGATTCGATTAATACAATTTCAAAATAAGAATTACATACTCCAACATGTAAGGCTCTATGAATACATAGCCCACTAAACCCAAGTACCGTACTTTAGAAGACACTACGTGCTGGAATCTCGAACCGATATTGCTCCTCGATCCCACGATCCGACGATCAACATACGCACAAAAACAACGATTTCGAGCGTTGAGCTTACAAAGCTCAGTGGTACACATCTATTCTACTGTTGCGACCATTTTTAAAATTGAGTGTAAAAATAGCCTGACGATTGATTCTTTTTGGAAATTAGGGTTTTTATCCATTTTAATTCATTTAATCGTGTAAATTAAGAGTTCATTTTAAATCGGAATTTTCCCTTCATTTATTCTTAAAAATCAATTTGGAGCCGCCACTTGTCACTTTGGTAGACCGGACACCATAAAATAAACTAGAGATTCTTTTCTTTAAAATTTGGGTTTGAGAGTCGGTTACGTGTAGGGAAGGATTAGCACCCCTATAAACGTCTGTTATCGGTACCTTATTAATTTCACGTGGCATTTTGACATTTCGAGCAATAATTTAAATTTAATTAAATCCTTTAATTGTTAATTGAATTTCATTTCGAATGAAGATATCCTTTTGTAAGAAAATACATTTAAAACAAATATAAGTTTAATGCATGTCCATTTATTTTCTTGTGAATTAATTAAGGACACAAAAGGTTTCTTGTCAATTGGGCAATATCCATACTAGGCCTTAAATTAATAATATTTATAATTATTTAGTGTTACTAACTACTTATGTCCTATCTTAATTTCATTTTAATTAAATTAACTAGGTGATTTCATTATTCTAGATTTAAATGAAATATTAAATATTCAACTAAAATATTCCCTTGATTAACATTTCATTTCAATGAGACACTAATCAAATTAGAATATTAAAGTATCTATTTAATATTCATTTATTTTCTACAATTGTCTTTCTATTTTAATTACTTGATTTAAATTAGAGAACCTAAATTTAGAGGCTCTAAATGTTTATACTAAGTGATTAATCCCCCTAAACAAGTATTTTATATGCCCAATTTAAAGAATATGCAAACATACATATAAATTAAAACAATTGTAATTAAATTATTAAAACTGAAAAGGACCAAATTAAAAGGAATTAAAACTTGAAATAAAGCTAAAAGGACTAAATTGAATTAATTCCACACTTGAAGAGCCGAATTACACGAGTTTATTAACCAAATTTAAATGAAGACAAAATAAAAAAGCCCGAACTATGAAATCTGAAGAGTAGGACACGGATCCATTTCGCCCGACCCGACTCAGTCTCGCGGGTCGAGTTAACCCGACATCAAAACGGTGCCGTTTAACTCATGCTATAAAAGCTCCGAGACTGAGTTAAACCGGTCACTTTGTGCGAACCCCCTCTCTCTATTCACTCGACTCTCTCTCTCTCTAACAACAACCTAAACCCAGATTCAACCATTAAAATGGATCAAAAACACGTTCTTCACGAAAACCATCTATGTTCTTCACATTTTATGCGTTTGATCTAAAAACCCTAGCTCCGACCAAGTTTACTTATTATTCGACCACCGGAGGCGACGCCGGCCACTAATGGTCGTCGTCTCCGGTCATCTCCTTTGCAACTCCGATCACCTCTGTTACCTTCGTCCGCCACCTGGTTCCGACCGGCCGCCATGAGGCGATTTCTAGCCGCCGTGCTGGAACTCTAAAACCTAAAAAAAGCCCAATTTAACTCCTAAATCCTTAGATCTACCCGATTCGACCGAATAGTTCCATTTCTTCCCCAAATCCTAACAGAATCTAACCGGATTCGAAAGAATCCCCCTAACTTCCCTATCCTAAGCCTAAAATCACTCTCTCGGTGCTTGTTTTCGACTCCGGCAAAGCAAAATCCTCACCGAAAAATCTAAAAGCTAAGATTTTAGTGTTTTTACTTTTTTATTCTACCATTTTTATGTTTTTTCGAGGCTTAGATCTAATCTTCATGCTTTTCTTTGTAAGAAATGAAGAGAACAGTGGAGGATTTACCTTTTGGTGGCAGCGAGCAAACTCCAGTAACGATCTCCAGCGACATTTCCCTTTCCCGGTGTCTCTTCAATTTCCAGTATGACCCTTCGGCTCCCTTTCTCTCTCTTCTTTTTTAATGAAGCAATTATTACTTTATTATATATCATATTTTTAATAGAAGAGAGAGAAATGGTAGCGAGCTAACCCTTTTCCGGGCCTTGTGGTCCATGTTTGATGATTGCTATGTTGAGAGTATGTGTTTAGGCTTCTTGAGAGGCTAGCTGTCACCAACTGGCGCTAACGTCATCACCATGACGTCGGCCATGACATCAACGCCGGTCAAACCTATACTCTCAACATAGCAATCATCAAACATGGCCCACAAGGCCCAACCATACTCGAGATCCCGTCGGATCCTCTGAGAAATACACACAAGGGGCGTTTGGTTCACAGAATGTAAGATTACCTCTGGGAATAGGATTACTGGAATGTAACATTACCTGACACATTACTGGGAATGTTACATTACCTTGTTTGGCTTATTTGGTAGGAATATAGAATTGTAGTATTTGGTTGGAGGAATATAAGATTAATTGGAAGCAAAATTTACTAACTTGTCCTTATAATATATTTTCTTGTTAACGAGTTAATTTTTAATTATTAAATTAAAAATATTTACATAAAAATTTATAGAACTATTTTCGTTACATTACCTAAATTTTGCAAAAAAACAAATATTTATAATATTATTAAATTATGTTTAAAAATGTTTTATATTTATATACATTTATTCCTTTTTAATTTTTTTAACATCAAAATATTACACGTTTAATATGCTTAGATTTTTAATTTTTTATTACTTTAGACCATTTATCAAACAAGTTAAAGTAAATAATAAAACAAATCTAAAAGTGGTAAAAATAATAAAAATAAATTAACTTACTGATTTTTTTTAAGATAAAAAATATCTTATAAATCAAATAATAAAATTAATAACATCAAGTCTTAACGCATTCAGTCTCAAGCAACATACAATCTCATCTTGTAACCCTAAAAACATCGTAAATACAATATTAATAAAATGTACTATTAAATATTACAACATTATCTAAATATATACAACACTATTTATATATTAAACTAATATTAAATATAAATATTTAATAAATTTACACTATAAATAATTAGTTACCTAATTAAAAATACAATAAAGGATCAACATGAACATAATTCATAATCACAAGGGTAATATTGTCCAAAGGGGAAGGAATTGTGTAATACCTAAGAAAATGAGGGGAATAGCATTCCCACCATTTAGGGGGAAAAGAGTCACTTTTGGGAAAAGAATAATACCTCATAGTGGGAATCCTCCTAAACCAAACATGGGAATGTAAGTCTGGAAAAGATTATTACCCCTGGTAATCATCTTTTCCGCGAACCAAACACACCCACAATGTCATCAACACAAACTTGGAGTGAGGCCCGGTGTCACACAGCCTCAGGAACGTACATCATGCTCAGAATCTCACATCGAGCATCAATACTCAAAATCTCACATTGAGTATCATCGAATGAGGCCCAGTGTCACCCAGCATCAGTAACGTACATTCGGCATCTCTAACCATGGTGTTGCAACACTTTCCACTAGGTATCCGGATCCCACCATTCAAAGTGACTCAACCACACAAGTGCACATACTTGGCAAGACACAACACACGATCCACCAAGGATCCCTATGGTTTACTATTACAAAAAAGTCACTCAACATTTACCGATTTATTACTCATTAGGCTCATATATAATTAATCTCATTCATTATTTCCATTAGTCCATGTTATCACATTTATTCCAGGTGTAATTCTATTATTAATATTCATATCAATTTCCATCCTTAACTTGCATTTATAGATTATTTGTCGTATCTAATACCGGTACTCGTACACTACCCTCGGGTATTAATAATTACACAAGTACCGATACTGAAACTACTCATTGGAAATCATTAATTTCTACAAGTACTGGTACGGCCAAAGCTCGTACTGATACTCTATTCATGGGTTCACACCATCATCATGAACTACGATTTAACAATACTTTATCTGACCCCTAAGGCTTATGAAAGTCATTAGGGTTTGTTTTCTAGCGCATTTAATCAATCAATACTAATTATCGGATTCATAATCATTTAATTCGAACATTACCATTATTTGTCTCTTACACACATTTTCCATCGAACCATGTCAATCTTTTCGAATAAGCATACAAGCATCACAATTAAACAACCAATCAATTAATCATTAAACAATCATACATACGTCTCAAACAACCCTAACCGGTCTTTAACACCTCTACGAGTCTCATCGTATCATGTATCTAAAACAAATTTCAAATCTCACACTACCAGTCTCAACACATGCTTATTTATCGTCTACCTATTTTACATATACTAACACACAAGGCAATCATATTTATGATGCTCATGAAATGATAGGAGTTCGAGGTTTACTAACCTTATGTTGATATCGCTAAAATCCTCATCCAAGCTTCCTGAATATTCCACTTGACCCGATCCCGAATAATCCTCATATACCAACGAATACGAAAACTATATTAATTCATGCATCCCATAATCAAATCACTCGATCATACTGGTACCCTTACCTTGAACCCAACCATACATGATCCACCAAGGGCCTCATGACTACTTCGTGAAAGTTACACACGTTTATCAAGTTATAGCTTCCATATATTCATAATCGTGGTTAAATTCCCAGTTATTCAACTTTGTTATTCAATTTATCCCATTAGAGGGCTATTAGACACTAGTCCTCGAAATATAGGTCCTTTACTGGAACTAGCCTAACTACCATGAAATTCTACTTGTTATGCGTAAACAACCCAAGAAAACCAGTTGGTGAAAAAAACAGGTTGGTGACCAAGAAAATAGGTTGATAATCAATACGCAAACCTAGAATTTGTATACGGGGTTTGTAAATCACCCAATGCCTCTAAAACCCAAAGGCACAACCCCAAATTGAACCTTCACATTATGAGAAGTAATTTAAGTGGTTTCCTACCATTTTTACACCTTATTAACAACTAATCCAAGTTTCACCATTAAAGGCTCTAATCTACTTTAACACCAAAACTAGCAACCTTAACCACAATATCAAACAAGGCAATTACTTTAGGATATTCAAGAATCAAAGAGTCAGAAATGTACTGACCTTGTATCAAAATCCCTAATTTGCTCCACACAACCAAAATCCTCAACTTTGTCTCTTTGGCTTCAACTTGAAATAAACCCCAAGGCACCTCCTTTATACCTCCAAACAAGGAAAAAAACCAAGACTTAAACCAAGCACCAAAGAGAGGTCTAGCCACATATTAACAACCTTGAAAACATGGAAGAAATCCTTAAGAACTTAAACCCCTTCAAAAACTCATTAATGAAGAACTCACCTTTATACCTCAAGAGTATACTTTTCTTGAAGCTCTTGATGGGGGGATTAACATACTAAAATCTTACAACTTGAATAGAAGAGATGTGGTTGGAAGTTTGGATTTTTAGTGTTGGAAGCTAAGCTTGGAAGAAAGAGAGAATGAGAGGTGTGTGAGAGAAGGAAAGATGGAAGAAGATGATATCATATTGTTCCCCCTACTTTCTTACGTGATATACCCGAAAAACAAAAGGGAAGTCAGCCAATTAAATTAAAAAGGGCAATATCACAACATAAAACCCCCATGTTCTTCTTCATTTCCAAAATGGTCACTTTACAAACCCACAAGGCTCAATACTTATCCAGCAAGGCTCAAACTTGGCCCAACGAGTCCAATTATTCAATCCAACAAGATGGTCCATAACCCGGGTCAACGCCCAATCGTTGACTTGAAAAATATGTGTTGTTACAACTCTCTTCTCTTAGAAAGAAATTTCTGTTGGGTTACGTCGGCACACCCCGTGGCGTAGCGGAAAAATTAATCCAACGTAATCCAGCCAGGATCCATGTATAGGAACGAATCCGGGGTGAAAAGATGAAGAGTTACCTTTTAAAACTCTGGAAACTGAAAAACTGACGATATGTCGGAATAACCACGTCAAGTAAAACCGGAATCGTCACAGGTTCGCAACGAACTCTACGCAGTCCACCCGAACAAAACGAACAAAGTTTCCGCCTCCCTAACACTTAGGGATAAATTTTGACAGGTTTGAACACCTTCCAGGGAGAAGTCGAAATCCCTCTAGGGATTCCTGAGGGAGTCTGAAATCGACCAGGGGTTCTACCGGGACTTAGATTCGAACTAGGAAATCGCCAGGAATTTGCCACGGGGCAAGAGGAACACCAGAAAAATATCGAACAGCTTCTCAGAATAAATCTGAGACTTGTCGAAAATTCCAGAGGGGAATTCCCAAGGATATGTCGAAATTTGCAAGGAGGAATAGGATGATTTGGTTGCTAGCCCTTGTCCCTTTAAATAGTATTCAGAGACTTAATTCTAGTTGAATTCCTTAAATCCAAGTTCAACCAAAATTCATAGAATCTAATTCTACTTGAAATTGGTTTATATTAAATATACATTATATTTAATAATATTAAATAAAATATATATATTTAATTATGTAGAATCTTATTCCACATAAAACATGGATTTAAATATACATTATATTTAATCCAAATATATATATTTTTATCATATAAAATCTCATTCTATCTTTACTTGGATTTAAATATATTTAAATATATATTTTTAATTATGTGGAATCTAATTCTACATAAACTTGGAATTAAATATACATTATATAAATTCCAAATATATATTTAAATTTCTAGAATCTTATTCTATAATATTTAAGTCTCTAAATATTTTCCATACTCTAAATAATATTTGATAAATACAACATTTATCCAATATTATTCCCATTTAAGGGAGTTGTCGATTTCCCCTATCCCATAGGGGTTTTTCGACAACTTCCTTAAAATAGGGAGTATGGTTTCCAATTTTTGTTCGTTTCATTCGAAGGGTGTGACCCTTGTAGGGTCATGCAACGTTAGTAGCAAAATTAGAACTGTTCTAATTTTACAAATAATGAGTGGCATCTAGCAATACATCATTGCTACCTAAGTTGCATGAAGTCATGGTTTGACTTTCCTAATTTCCTGAATAAACTTCCTTTATGTATTTCATCCTTTTGTCCTTTATATCTTAGATGAACACAAGTCATGGGTTAGTCACACTTGCGTTGTCCATCTAGTGTTTCTTGATGTCTTGAGTAGATTATGATAAACAAATCTCTATGATATCTCATATCATAATATTCGAGCATGGCCATGCATTTTCTAATCTCACTCAATCAAGTGGCCGAAGATATTTCTCCCATTATGTAGGAGGGACAAATCCTTTCTTGATCAACCATGTTTCACTACATAGGTCATCACGTATCCAATCATCAGTCTTTATAATGTAGTCAGTTACGACACACGTTTGACTATGTCAAAATACGTAAATCTTTATGTTGAAATCACGTTGATCTCAAGTCTGAGGATTATACATATGTTTATCATGAGCAATGTTGTGATTGTCACATAATTACCCAAGAAACATGCTCATAGCGGGTCAATCCAATATGTTGTTCTCTAACAAATACTTATGTGTTGATTTTGACATCTCTATGTCAATGACAACGCTTGTCATCAACCACATATTAGTCTTTATATATTATCATTGTCCATACCCGTAATAATATTCGACTAAGGATCCTATTTAACAATAATCATATTATTGTATGGACATTATTATCCAATGGTTAGTTTGATGCACAGAAACATACTAAATGATAATAACGACAATGCCATTACTTGACAAATCTAGTAAAATAGTTTGTCTATTCAATCATCATATGATTGGTCTTTGGGCATACTCCAACAATTCCGTCCTCAAAATTTAAACGAAGGGATGAGATGCAACCATCTTAGATCCAACATATTCCTATCTCATATACGTTCACCTTGATTCTGAAATTTCTTCACTAAACTTCCTTAGCCAAAGCCCGCAACACTAGACTACTCAACACCATTCTCATGAATTCACAACGATTCATTTCTAACAACCAAGTCACATGCACATTGGAGTCTGAAGCAAAACAACACATGACAACCTTAAACGACACTGTCCAAACATCAACTCAAGAAACTCACTCGGATGAGCTTCAGCTTAGCTAACAATCCTTTCGATCCTCGTCCGCATTTCAAAACTCTTGAACTCAAACCTTATGTGTCCGGAGCACGTCACCTCCTCGAAGGTATACAACTAGTAAAACTTCTTTGTTTTTCATTGAACACTCATCAAACGTTTTAAAAGCATGCAAAATTCTGACAACCAAACTTTACCGTCAATGTAACACCTTAAAAACACCCTAGTTGAAATCATAAGAAATTAAAAAGAAAGTGTAAACATTTTTACACTTGAACAAGGATTAAAACAAATCATGGATTTATAGCCAACAAACTAAGTTTATATCACACTTGAATTTACAATTGAAATAAACATAACATGAATGTATATACATAAGCATATGACCACAATAGAAATTAATATGTAACATATATATATATATACATGTCATATATATATATAAGATAATTGGATTTTATATTGGATTAACATTATAATATGATTTATAGCAACATATGAGTGGAAATTATATTAGATTAAACTAATAATAGATTAATATATATACTCCCTCCGTCCCAGTAAAACTGTCACATGTTGACATTTTTCTGGTCAAATTTTTTCAACTTTGACTATAATTTATTTAAATATTTTAAATAATTAAAAATTATAAAAAAATATATTTAAAAACTAGTTGATTCAAGGTTTTTAAAATATATTTTTTCATATTTTTATCAATAATAAATTTTAAATTATAAGAGGTCAAAGTTGAAAAAGTTTGACCCAAAAAAGTCAACATGTGACAGTTTTAGTGGGACAGAGGGAGTATATATATATATATATATATATATATATATATATATATATATATATATATATATGTATGTGTCTGATTACATAATTATAATATGTATATAGTCGAATTTTATGGATCTAAAACAAATGGAAACAAGTGTCCCACTAACTCTATTCAAAGGGACACCTGACTATTTGATGAAACACCACCAAACATACTTTCATCTTCCTTCTTCATTTACTACAAACAACCGAAACAACACAGAGAGAGAGAGAGGGCTGAGAGTTGAGAGTTTGAAGGCTTAAAGGGATGGAAAAATTAATAGGAATGCATGCATGTTCTTATCCAATCAATGTAAGTGTATTGTTGATTACCCGATTGTGTCCTTAAATTTTAGGGTTAATCTTGTTGAATTTCTTGTGAAGTTGTTACTAGAAAATCATGTTGAATGCTTCATTATGTTGTTATGTTGCTGGGTTAATGGACTTGTTGAATAAAATCGGGAAATACACATGAATCAAGCTTAGAACTTGAATCTGCCCAGAACTCGTACACATTGAACAACCTGTAGAAAATTGCATTTTTTTAACATATTAGAGGCAAAACTAGAAACATTTCCATAGGAAAAAGTTGTAGAGGATGAAAAACAATATGGGATAGAAGTTTTAGAAGCATGAAAATGTTCATAAAATTTTTTGAAAATTGATTTAGAACAAGACTGATCACATGAAGAATAAATCTGAAAATAATCTAGGTATTCGGTAAATTTGGAAAAATTAGGGATTTAATTGATAGTTAATAAATTATGGATAATTTTCTAAGAAACAGGGGATTTGATTAATGAATGGAGAACAATTTTTTTGAATGAATTATGGCTTGTTTGATATGTTAAAGGTGGCTAGAATGTCTAATATGCTAGCATAGGCTAATCTGAAAAATGATTAAGTTACAGGAATGAATTGCCCTATTTTGGGACCAAATAAAAAATTAAAATGCAGTATATAAAAATATTAAACAATGGTTAAAAGCCCATATTTAAACTAGTTATGATTCCTAGTTCAAAAGTACACTAAAGTCACCTAAGTTACAAGCTGGCAGATTAGGCCCCTGTAAAATGCCCTGTTTTCAAACATTAAACTGTATTGATTGAGAAATGAGAAAAATATGTGCTATACATGGTTTTATAGCTGTGTGAATAAGCTTTCTAGATTGGTAAAAAAATTGAAATTTGGATTTGTGGTTAAAAATTTATGACCAGATTAGTGAGAGTTACTCAAACTGGCAGATTATGGTCAGTTTCAATTTGTCTAAGTGTTGATGTATGTATAAATTAGTATATATGATCGAATTGAGTTCTAACATGATTCTTGTATGTTGTTTAAATGTTTAAGATCAATATTGTGAGGAATATTTGGAAGATACAAGAGATGGACATTCAAATAAGAAGAGCAAGGGAATAGTGATCAAAGATTCAAACTAGCTTAGAGTAATGTGGGTGTAGTTTTCTTAGGGTTAGGACTAGTGTCCTAACCAATGTTTTTATGCTTATTTAATGAATTAACATGATGTATGAAGTGGATCTAAATCAAGGTTTGATAATCTAAAAATGTAATGGAAGAAGGATCAAAGGAAATGGATAGAATATTACATGTGTAACACCCCAATTTTGGGCTTAGAAGTTTTGGGTTTTGGACCGGTTCGGTCGGAGTGCGGTTTGAATATATAAAGGTGAATTTAGGAAAGCCTAGTTCGGGTTGCATTAAAAATATGGAAAAATGTCTTAAAATCTTCTTTTATTATATATAAGATAATGGTGGAATCAATTTTACAAATTGAGGTTTGGAAGTGTGACATTTTGGTTAGTGACCAAAATGTAATTTTTGAAAACTGTGTGACTGTTTTAAAAAGGATTGAAACTTTGAATCTTTAAGGAGCTATTTACCCAAAAGGGAGTTTCTCCAGATTTTTCTTAAATATTAAAGGTTTAATTAATGATTTTAAATAAAAAGAAAAAGGGAGGGAAGATATTTTGGCATTTTCCAACTAACTTTTCCAAATTCCCATTTTCCTTTTCTCTCATCTTTTCTCTCAAACCAAACACATTCTCCAGCACATTTTTCCCTCTGATTTTGACATCCAAATATGAGATTTCAATCCTCATTTGATCTTTAATCATCTCTTCAACAAAACCTTAGCATTTGCTATTTGGATTTTCAAGAATTTTGGTTCCAAAAGGGAGAAACTCAAGTTTAGAGGTATGAACGTCCTTCTCCTCTAAATTCTCAGTTCTTTACTGAAATTCCCAAGTTCTCAACCCTTGATTTGTGTTTTATAAAAGGTTTTGTAGATGTGTTCTTGATCTTGGCTTTAAAATGCAAGATTTGGTTGATTTTTGATAAAATTCGTATGACCTGTTTGGGCAGTGTTTTGAGGTGTCTTTTTGATGTTAATTGAATGTTTAATTGATGAGAAATTGAGGTTTAATCAATGCAATCCTGGATAGGTTAAATTTCCTAAGTTTTGCTTGAGTTCTTGGTTGTTTTTGGAGTGATCTTGGTGATCTGTTATAGCTGGAGGTATAAGGACGTGGTTAGATCCTTTTTGGATGTTATTTGAGGTTTAAGGATGTTTAGAATTGATGGATCATGGCTGGGTAGTGTTGTGGAGTTGTTTGGAGGTGATTTCGGTTGTGTTTGGTAGCCGAAAAGGGAGTGTTGATGAGAGCAGCGAGTTTAGGTGCTTTCATTGAAGATATTAATGCATGATGATGCATTAATCCTCTGCTTTGATGTGTTTAAAACAGGGGAGTCATCTTTGGATCCTTGAGGTGGTGATCTGGAAGCTTGATTGGTGTTTCGGCAAGTGGCGAAACGGAATCGGTGAGTGGATTTTGGTTTTCAGCTTTGAAACCAATGTTTTGAAGGTTTGGGAGCTTAGTTTAAGTCTAAGCAACTTAGCTAAGCTCAAGAGTAAGTTTTCGGAAAAACTCTCTTGATGATGAACCATGAATTGGTTATATGCAATGTGATTGGTTTGCATGTTTTAAATCCTGTTTTGAAAGCATATTTAGCATGTTTAATTGCTGATTTTATAAGCCATGTGTTGAAGAATGCTCAAGGTAAGAGATTCTTGTTTTTGAACAATGTTAGATGTGGTTTTGGTGCATAATGATGCATGATGATTATGGCTTTGATAAATGCTTTAAAACAGTGGATTAATGTTGTAAAATGATGTATATTGGCAAGTGATGGTTAAGAACACTATGGTTGTTAAAAGTCCATAGGTGGTTCTTGTTTTAAGAACAACATGGTGGTTAAAAGTCCATGGTTGGTTCTTGGTTAAGATCACAAAGGTGGTTAAAAGTCCTTGTGTGAATCTTGTGTATTTAAGAACAACATGGTGGTTAAAAGTCCATGGTTGGTTCTTGGTTAAGGTCACAAAGGTGGTTAAAAGTCCTTGTGTGAGCCTTGTTTATTTAAGAACACCAAGGTGTTTAAAAGTCCTTGGGTGATTCTTGTTAAGGACACAAAGGTGTTTAAAAGTCCTTGTGTGGTCCTTTTGAATTGTAAGAACATCATGGTGTTTAAAAGTCCATGGATGATTCTTGTGCTAAGGACACAATGGTGTTTAAAAGTCCATGTGTGGTCCTTGTGGATTGTAAGATCACAATGGTGTTTAAAAGTTCATGTGTGGATCTTATATTGATTGTATCACTTGTGGCCAATATGACATGTTATAAACTTGAAGCATGAATTGCTTGTTTTAAATGCTTATGTGCATGTGCAAAGGATGATTTGAACTAAGGTTTATAAAGGTGTTTATAAATGCATTATTGTGTAGTTTTAAATGAGCATTCCTCACTAAGCTATTTGCTTACGCTCTCTCTTTTCTTAAACCAATAATGCAGAGCATTGAAGTGCATTTGGGGCAGCAAGGAAGCCAAGAATCCAAGTGAAGTTTTAAGCTCATGTATGGTGAATGTTTTCTAACACTATTAGCTTTTGGGCATTTGGCAATAGGGGACCTATGTTGTTGTTTTGGGAGATGTTTTAGACTCCCTAAGTTGGTTTTATGTTGTTAATGATGTTGGAACTTGTAATTGGGCTTTTTGAGGTGGTTTTGGTATATTGATGCTTGAATGGCTTTCTAAGTAGGATGCATGCCTATAGAATTGGGGATTTGCTTAATTGATGCCATGTTGGTGAATGGTTGATGCAATTATGTTCCTTATGCATGTTTTGGCTTGCTGGTTTAATTTGGTTGCTTTTGGAGCATGTTTGATAGGTCAATTGTGTGTTTAACCAACAATTTTTCTGCAATCTGGGCAGGCCGTATCGGAACGGGTGCTACCGTTTCGGAACGGGGGCCTGTAATGGCCCAAGCGTTCGAAACGGAAGGAACCGTTCCGAAACGGAAATGTTACTGCCAAGCCCCGTTTCGGTACTCATTTCGGAACGGTCCCGCATTTCGGAACAGGTCCTCCCTGTTTCGGAACACCCGACCGTTGGGCACTGACATTGGCGGTTATATGTTTTGAAATGTTTGCGTTTTAGTCCTAAACCTTGTTATTGCAATTGAATGAGTTTGAGATGTCCGTTTGAGCTAAATTTTGACAGAGAAGCATGAAAGATGATTAATTTCATATTGATAACTTTTAATTGGGCTAAGTCCTTATAATTTTCAGAATTTACAAATTGGTCCCTATTTTCTTAATTTGTGCAATCAAGTCCCTGAATGTTCTCTGATTGTTATGATCTTTGAGTATGCTGATCTTGTGAACATATCTAGGGTTAATGTGCATCTAGAAAAGATTTAAAAGAAAAAAGGGTTGTTAATCAAGGTTGACTTTCGGGTTGACTTTGGTTTTCCCCGTGTAATCTTCTTAATTCGGGTCAACCGTCTAGGCCGGGTTAAGGGGGTTACATTTGGTGGTATCAGAGCCGAGTTCTCGTGTAATTGGGAATGATTATGTGGATGATTTAAGTATGTATGCTTTGTATGCTTGTTGAGTGAATTGCAAATATGTTACAATTGTGGTGTATGCTGTGGTGAAGCATGTTGTGGGTACCCATTGCCAAATCAAAGCTAATGTAATGATGTTGTTTTAATTGGAAATGAGCTTTAGTACTTGGATTGCTTACCTTGCTGAGCCTGACTTTGTTTTATTGCATTGTGGTTGCATTGTTAGTGTATGGCACCTCGTAGAGAGTTGAGAGTTAATACGCGAGCTATGGCTCAAAATGAAAATGAAGAGAACGCTGAGAATGCTATGGATTTACCTCCTCCGCCTGGTGGTGGTGGTGCTGGGGGTGAAGGAGCTGATGTTGCAGCTGGTGCTGGGGTCGCTGGACCTGAAGCTGGTCAGGGGCAAGCTGTTCCTGACATGACAATGCTGGTACAAGCTATTGCTGTTGCTTTTCGAGCAGCGGTAGCTGGAGCTCAAGGAGCTGGGCATCAGGGAGATGCTGGAGTCAGACTACCCTTGGAACGTTTGCGCAGTCTGGGAGGGACTGAGTTCAGGGCTTTGTCTGCTGAAGGTTCGGAATCTTGGTTAGAGAGTACCAAGAGAATCTTGGGGCAGATGAGTTGCACTGATGTGCAGAAGCTGGGCTGTGTAGTATCATTGTTGCAAGATGATGCTTACACTTGGTGGACGACCTCTATCTCTGGGATGGCGAAAGCTGATGTAACTTGGACGTTCTTTCAGAACGCGTTCAAGAGAAGGTATCTGGGTGTGAGGTACCTAGATGAAAAGAAGAGGGAATTCATGTCTCTTACCCAAGGGAGCATGTCGGTAGCTGAGTACGAGGTTCAGTTTGTTCGACTCAGTCAGTACGCACCTGAGCTAGTTCCGGACGAGCGGGAGAGGTGTGAAAGGTTCCGTTATGGTTTGGTGACGGAAGTAAAGATGTATGTGCTGGCGGCTGAGTATAATGATTTTGATGTGCTGGTGGGCCGAGCAAAGGATATTGAGATGAACTTGGGTTTATCTGCTAAAAGTGCTGGGTCAAGTGCTGGTAAACGAGTAGCTGAGTATAGTTCCGGTGGTGGACGGAACAAGAGGGGACGTGATCAGAAGTATCAGTCCACAGCTAAGCGAGGTGGTGGTGCGCCTGCTCAGGGAGGCAGGGATAGAGTTGATCCGAGCGCATGTTGGACATGTGGTTCGCGTGGCCATATGAAACGTGATTGTCCTCGAGCTGTGAGGGAGGTGCAAGCTCCTGTTGTGGCAGCTGGTAATTCGTGCTGGAACTGTGGATCTACGGATCACATGAGGAGAGAGTGTCCTATGTTGGCTGGTGGTGGCCAAGGGCGTGCTCCTGTTGTTGTTGCACCACAGAGAGGTCGTGGGCGCGGCCGTGGTAACTTCCAGCGTAGGGAGGAAGGTGTTCGTAACGTGGCCCATGTTGTAGCTGTTCAGCCTGAGGGTGGCGGCCAGGCAAGGGTATATGCTCAGAGGGAGGGAAGGAATGACACGGATGTGATCGCATGTACTTTTACTTTGCAATCCTTGTCATTACTTTCCTTGATTGATTCTAGATCTACGCACTCGTACATATTGCGTGAGCATGCTGAATTGCTTGGTTTGCCTGTTGAGTCTTTGGATGTTGGTATGCGTGTCACTAGTTCTTTTGGTGAGACTGTTGTGACTCGAAAGCTTTATAGGAGATGTCCTTTGGTTGTGCAAGGTCATGCTTTTCCTGTTGATCTTATGGAGTTACCTTTCTATGGTTTTGATGTAATCCTTGGTATGGATTGGCTTGTTGAGCATCGAGCTGTAGTGGATTGTGAGAATAAGCGAGTTTCGTTGAAGCTTGCGGATGATTATGAGGTAGTTGTGGTTGGTGAGAATGTGAAGTTTCTTGCCAATGTGGTGTCTACTTTGGAGGCGAGCCGGATGCTGAGGCAAGGTTGTGAAGCTTATCTAGCTTTTGTGATGAATCCTAGTTCCAAGGAGTTGCGTGTGCAAGATATCAGGACTGTGCGAGAGTTTCCTGGTGTGTTTCCTGAGGAGTTGCCTGGGTTACCTCCTAATCGTGAAGTGGAGTTTGGGATAGAGCTGTATGAGAACACAACTCCTGTGTCCATTACTCCTTATAGAATGGCACCTAAAGAGTTGAAGGAGCTGAAGACGCAATTGCAAGAGTTGCTTGATCGTGGGTTCATTCGGCCAAGTGTTTCACCTTGGGGTGCACCGGTCTTGTTTGTGAAGAAGAAGGATGGCACTATGAGAATGTGCATTGATTATCGTCAGCTTAACAAGTTGACTATCAAGAATCAGCATCCTTTGCCGAGAATTGATGATCTCTTTGATCAATTTCGGGGAGCAGCTGTGTTCTCTAAGATTGACTTGAGGTCAGGGTATTATCAGTTGAAGGTAAAAGATGTGGATGTGCCTAAGACAGCTTTCAGGACGAGGTATGGGCATTATGAGTTCCTTGTGATGCAGTTTGGTTTGACAAATGCTCCTGCAGCTTTCATGGACATGATGAATCGTGTGTTTCATGAGTACCTGGACAAATTTGTTGTGGTGTTCATTGATGATATCCTCGTGTACTCACGTACTGAGGAGGAGCATGAAGAGCATTTGAGAATTGTGTTGCAAGCCTTGTTGGAAAATCAGCTTTATGCTAAGCTGAGCAAGTGTGAGTTCTGGTTAAGAGAAGTGGTGTTTCTTGGGCATGTGGTTTCTGCTGAGGTGATTCGTGTTGATCCTCAGAAGATTGAGGCAGTGATGAATTGGAAGGTTCCTAAGTCTGTTCATGAGGTCCGTAGTTTCCTTGGTTTGGCAGGATACTACCGGAGGTTCGTGGATGGTTTTTCAAAGATTACTGCACCTTTGACAAAGTTGCTGCAGAAGGATGTTAAGTATGAGTGGACGAAAGCGAGACAACAGGCTTTTGAGAAGCTTAAGGAAGCTTTGACGCAAGCTCCGATCTTGGTTCAACCTGAATCAGGGAAAGAGTTTGTGGTGTATAGTGATGCGTCTTATGTTGGTTTGGGATGTGTGTTGATGCAAGAGGGTAAGGTGGTGGCTTATGCTTCACGGCAGTTGAAGGTGCATGAGCGCAATTATCCTACGCATGACATTGAGTTGGCTGCGGTGGTTTTTGCTTTGAAGATCTTGAGACATTACCTGTATGGTGAGAAGTGTACTGTGTACACGGATCACAAGAGTTTGAAGTATCTGATGTCTCAGAAGGAGTTAAATCTTAGGCAGCGGCGTTGGGTGGAGTTGCTCAAGGATTATGATTTGACGATTGAGTATCACCCTGGAAAAGCTAATGTTGTAGCGGATGCCTTGAGTAGGAAAGTAGCTGTTGAGTTGAGGGCTATGTTTGCCAGTTTGAGTATTTCGCGTGATGGTGGTCTTGTGGCTGAGTTGCAAGTGAAACCATCTTTGGTTCAGTTGATTAAGGAAAAGCAGTTGTTGGATGATTCCTTGGTACCTCATGTTCAGGATATCGCGCAGGGTAGGCCTTCGGATTTCTGTTTTAATGATGATGGAGTGTTGTGTTTTGGGAGTCGGGTAGTAGTGCCCAATGATGCTGAGTTGAGGCGTGCTATTCTGACTGAAGGTCATAGTAGTCCTTTTGCTATGCACCCGGGTAGTACTAAGATGTATCGTGATCTTCGTGATGAATACTATTGGGTGGGTTTAAAGAAGGATGTTGCTGAGTTTGTCAGCAAGTGTATGGTGTGTCAGCGAGTTAAGGTTGAGCATCAGTTTCCTTCAGGGTTGTTGCAACCATTGAGAATTCCTGAATAGAAGTGGGAAAGGATTACCATGGATTTTGTGTCTGGTTTACCTTTGTCACCATCGAAGAAGAATTCGGTGTGGGTGATTGTGGATCGTGTGACGAAGTGTGCACATTTCTTACATGTGCATACTACGTATTCTTTGGATAAGCTTGCGGAGCTGTACATTGCTGAGATTGTGCGGCTGCATGGTGTGCCTAAGTCGATTGTGTCGGATAGGGATCCGAGGTTTACATCGCATTTCTGGCAGTGTTTGCATCAAGCTTTGGGTACACGGTTGAATTTCAGTACATCTTATCATCCTCAGTCGGATGGACAGTCTGAGCGTGTTATCCAGGTTTTGGAGGATATGTTGAGGTGCTGCGTGATTGAGTTTCAGGGCTCTTGGGAGAAACATTTGCCTTTGGTGGAGTTTGCCTATAACAATAGTTATCAGGCAAGTATTCAAATGGCACCTTATGAAGCTTTGTACGGGAGGAAGTGTAGGACTCCTCTTTGCTGGGCTGAAACGGGTCAGAAGTTGGTTTCGATGCCGGCTTTGTTGAAAGGAACCACCGAGAAGGTGAAGCTCATTTGTGAGCGTTTGAAGGCAGCTTCTGATCGGCAAAAGTCTTACGCGGATTTGAAGCGTAAGGAGATTGAGTATGCGGTGGGTGACCGTGTGTTTTTGAAGGTTTCGCCTTGGAAAAAGGTGATGAGGTTTGGCCGTAAGGGTAAGTTGAGCCCTAGGTACATTGGACCATACGAGGTGGTTGAACGTGTGGGTCCTGTTGCGTACAAGTTGAGGTTACCTCAAGAGTTGGAAAAGATTCATGATGTGTTTCATGTTTCTATGCTTCGGAAGTATAGATCGGATCCTTCGCATGTGATGCCTGTGGAAGAAGTGGAATTGAATCCGGATTTGACCTATGATGAGGAACCGGTGAAGGTTCTAGATTCGGATAGTAAAGTTCTTCGAGGCAAGACCATTGAGTTGGTAAAGGTGTTGTGGAAGCATCGTGGTGTTGAAGAAGCCACGTGGGAGCGGAAGGATGACATGCTGAAGAAGTTTCCTTACCTCTTTCCTTCAGGTAAATTTCGAGGACAAAATTTCTTAAGGGGGGGGGGAGAGTTGTAACACCCCAATTTTGGGCTTAGAAGTTTTGGGTTTTGGACCGGTTCGGTCGGAGTGCGGTTTGAATATATAAAGGTGAATTTAGGAAAGCCTAGTTCGGGTTGCATTAAAAATATGGAAAAATGTCTTAAAATCTTCTTTTATTATATATAAGAGAATGGTAAAAATCAATTTTACAAATTGAGGTTTGGAAGTGTGACATTTTGGTTAGTGACCAAAATGTAATTTTTGAAAACTGTGTGACTATTTATAAAGGATTGAAACTTTGAATCTTTAAGGAGCTATTTACCCAAAAGGGAGTTTCTCCAGATTTTTCTTAAATATTAAAGGTTTAATTAATGATTTTAAATAAAAAGAAAAAGGGAGGGAAGATATTTTGGCATTTTCCAACTAACTTTTCCAAATTCCCATTTTCCTTTTCTCTCATCTTTTCTCTCAAACCAAACACATTCTCCAGCACATTTTTCCCTCTGATTTTGACATCCAAATATGAGATTTCAATCCTCATTTGATCTCTAATAATCTCTTCAACAAAACCTTAGCATTTGCTATTTGGATTTTCAAGAATTTTGGTTCCAAAAGGGAGAAACTCAAGTTTAGAGGTATGAACGTCCTTCTCCTCTAAATTCTCAGTTCTTTACTGAAATTCCCAAGTTCTCAATCCTTGATTTGTGTTTTATAAAAGGTTTTGTAGATGTGTTCTTGATCTTGGCTTTAAAATGCAAGATTTAGTTGATTTTTGATAAAATTCGTATGACCTGTTTGGGCAGTGTTTTGAGGTGTCTTTTTAATGTTAATTGAATGTTTAATTGATGAGAAATTGAGGTTTAATCAATGCAATCCCGGATAGGTTAAATTTCCTAAGTTTTGCTTGAGTTCTTGGTTGTTTTTGGAGTGATCTTGGTGATCTGTTATAGCTGGAGGTATAAGGACGTGGTTAGATCCTTTTTGGATGTTATTTAAGGTTTAAGGATGTTTAGAATTGATGGATCATGGCTGGGTAGTGTTGTGGAGTTGTTTGGAGGTGATTTCGGTTGTGTTTGGTAGCCGAAAAGGGAGTGTTGATGAGAGCAGCGAGTTTAGGTGCTTTCATTGAAGATATTAATGCATGATGATGCATTAATCCTCTGCTTTGATGTGTTTAAAACAGGGGAGTCATCTTTGGATCCTTGAGGTGGTGATCTGGAAGCTTGATTGGTGTTTCGGCAAGTGGCGAAACGGAATCGGTGAGTGGATTTTGGTTTTCAGCTTTGAAACCAATGTTTTGAAGGTTTGGGAGCTTAGTTTAAGTCTAAGCAACTTAGCTAAGCTCAAGAGTAAGTTTTCGGAAAAACTCTCTTGATGATGAACCATGAATTGGTTATATGCAATGTGATTGGTTTGCATGTTTTAAATCCTGTTTTGAAAGCATATTTAGCATGTTTAATTGCTGATTTTATAAGCCATGTGTTGAAGAATGCTCAAGGTAAGAGATTCTTGTTTTTGAACAATGTTAGATGTGGTTTTGGTGCATAATGATGCATGATGATTATGGCTTTGATAAATGCTTTAAAACAGTGGATTAATGTTGTAAAATGATGTATATTGGCAAGTGATGGTTAAGAACACTATGGTGGTTAAAAGTCCATAGGTGGTTCTTGTTTTAAGAACAACATGGTGGTTAAAAGTCCATGGTTGGTTCTTGGTTAAGATCACAAAGGTGGTTAAAAGTCCTTGTGTGAATCTTGTGTATTTAAGAACAACATGGTGGTTAAAAGTCCATGGTTGGTTCTTGGTTAAGGTCACAAAGGTGGTTAAAAGTCCTTGTGTGAGCCTTGTTTATTTAAGAACACCAAGGTGTTTAAAAGTCCTTGGGTGATTCTTGTTAAGGACACAAAGGTGTTTAAAAGTCCTTGTGTGGTCCTTTTGAATTGTAAGAACATCATGGTGTTTAAAAGTCCATGGATGATTCTTGTGCTAAGGACACAATGGTGTTTAAAAGTCCATGTGTGGTCCTTGTGGATTGTAAGATCACAATGGTGTTTAAAAGTTCATGTGTGGATCTTATATTGATTGTATCACTTGTGGCCAATATGACATGTTATAAACTTGAAGCATGAATTGCTTGTTTTAAATGCTTATGTGCATGTGCAAAGGATGATTTGAACTAAGGTTTATAAAGGTGTTTATAAATGCATTATTGTGTAGTTTTAAATGAGCATTCCTCACTAAGCTATTTGCTTACGCTCTCTCTTTTCTTAAACCAATAATGCAGAGCATTGAAGTGCATTTGGGGCAGCAAGGAAGCCAAGAATCCAAGTGAAGTTTTAAGCTCATGTATGGTGAATGTTTTCTAACACTATTAGCTTTTGGGCATTTGGCAATAGGGGACCTATGTTGTTGTTTTGGGAGATGTTTTAGACTCCCTAAGTTGGTTTTATGTTGTTAATGATGTTGGAACTTGTAATTGGGCTTTTTGAGGTGGTTTTGGTATATTGATGCTTGAATGGCTTTCTAAGTAGGATGCATGCCTATAGAATTGGGGATTTGCTTAATTGATGCCATGTTGGTGAATGGTTGATGCAATTATGTTCCTTATGCATGTTTTGGCTTGCTGGTTTAATTTGGTTGCTTTTGGAGCATGTTTGATAGGTCAATTGTGTGTTTAACCAGCAATTTTTCTGCAATCTGGGCAGGCCGTATCGAAACGGGTGCTACCGTTTCGGAACGGGGGCCTGTAATGGCCCAGGCGTTCGAAACGGAAGGAACCGTTCCGAAACGGAAATGTTACTGCCAAGCCCCATTTCGGTACTCGTTTCGGAACGGTCCCGAGTTTCGTAACAGGTCCTCCCTGTTTCGGAACACCCGACCGTTGGGCACTGACATTGGCGGTTATATGTTTTGAAATGTTTGCGTTTTAGTCCTAAACCTTGATATTGCAATTGAATGAGTTTGAGATGTCCGTTTGAGCTGAATTTTGACAGAGAAGCATGAAAGATGATTAATTTCATATTGGTAACTTTTAATTGGGCTAAGTCCTTATAATTTTCAGAATTTACAAATTGGTCCCTATTTTCTTAATTTGTGCAATCAAGTCCCTGAATGTTCTCTGATTGTTATGATCTTTGAGTATGCTGATCTTGTGAACATATCTAGGGTTAATGAGCATCTAGAAAAGATTTAAAAGAAAAAAAAGGGTTGTTAATCAAGGTTGACTTTCGGGTTGACTTTGGTTTTCCCCATGTAAACTTCTTAATTTGGGTCAACCGTCTAGGCCAGGTTAAGGGGGTTACAACAAGTTTAATGCTAGTTAAGAATATTAGTAATCTTTATGGTTTGCTATGATGTATTGGCTTGTTGAGTTTCATGAAAAGGATTGATATGTGATCTTATGCCACTGTTTTTTGTGTGTATACTTGAGTAAAATATCATATTAAGTTTGCTGGAAATTGTATGATTGATGAATTGGTATATGTTTAGTGATTTTGTAACATGTATTGGCTAAATGACCTTGTAACATGTTTGTGGAATACTTGGTTGAAATTTAAAAGACTTGATAAGTCCTTGGTTGACTAGTGGTATTTAGGTAGAAGAGCATGCCTTAGAGTCTGAGCTATGCTGATTTGGAGGTGGTTAGTCACCTATTGATGCTACGAGCATCTATTGTTACAAGTTACAAGTTGAATGGTGTAGTTAGACACTTTGATACATTGTGTATCTACTGAGTTTTGGTGCTTTGAGCATCTACTGTTATATGATGGTACTTCGTACCTATTGACTTGATTATCTAGTCCACCAAATCATCCAAGGCAAAATGTAGAACACTTATAATAAGACTTTATATGATACGTGAAATGGTGAAATGTTATATGTTCATATGTTGCATGGAGTGTTATGTTTAAAATAGATAGTGACCCTATTTAAGTGATATGAAAATGTGATCAATGATATGATATGATTCTTGTTCTTTGATTTTATTATTCAATGGTATGATTGTTTGATATGGCTTATGAGTTTGTTTCTATACCTTGATTGATGAAATGAATGAAACTAGCTAAGTCTTCCTAAGCATGAAATGAACTAGCTAGGTGTGACTTGTTTGGTGTTAAGCCTTACTAGGTAACCTTGTTTATATGAATAACACAATTAAAAGATTGAATGAGTAAATTATAGGAACTGCCTCACTAAGTACAATGTTGTACTTATCAGTCTTCTGTTTCCTTCTTCCAATTAACATGTTCTTGATCTTGAAAGCGTTCTATTTTGATCTGGGAGTAATCACAAGCCAAGACTCAAGTATGATATAGCTTTGCTTAGACTCCTAGATGGTAGCATAGTTATATGTGTTAGATTTATGTCACATGCATTTTAGAACCTTATATATGATAGTTTGGGTTTGTATATAAGCCATGAGTAACTATGTTATGTTGGGTTGAACAACTGTGTTTGAAGTATGTTGGCTATGTTTTGGAGATGTATATATATAAGGTTGATGTGTGATCAAGACTTTGATATGAATCTTACATATGCTATGTGATGTTAATGTGTTTTGTTAAATGATAGATTGATATTGAATATGATTGAAAGGTTGAATGATAGGTATCTTGTATCTAGATCTTACCTTGGTTTACATGTATGTATTTGAATGATTTTTTTATATAGAAGATTGTATATGTTAATGATTTAAGAATATAGGTATGTATCTTACATCTAGAGGTTTAATTTGAAATGAAATTCTTTGTGGATTGTTAGGTTTCATTCGAATGCCCTAGGTTGTTCATAATTCCATTCGAAACTAATCCTTATATGCTTTAGGTTGATTCGAATATGGTATTGGACATATACATGTGTTTGATTTGGATAAGTTATGTATAGTAGTAGTTTGATTATTTGATAATGTAATGGTAACATGAAAATGAGTTAAGTTTTGTTCTTGCCATGTATTATATGTTAGTTTGAATATGACATAGGGATCATGTAGATTGTTTTGTTCTTATATGGTGTTAGAATAAAGAAACATGATTAGAGGTGTATACAAGTTAATAGAAAGTTAAAATAAGTTACATGCATGTTAGTTTGGAAAGTTTTTGTTGGCTCACCTATATGCGTTATATATGTATTTTGTGTTATAGTATCTTATATGTGTTATAAGTTGCGCAACTATGATTTGTTGATGTTATATGATTGATTCTATGTTTACAGGTTATGATCACTTTGTTATATGTGTACTGTTTGCGTAACGCCCCTCGCTCCTAACCCGGGCGTAGAGTGTTACATAAATTGGTATCAGAGCTTTAGGTTATAGGTTCTAAAGTCGTCCGAAACATGCCATACATCATATATGATTGCACTATGCCACCTAGAAGTCTTATATCGTACTGTTTGTGATTTCGCTCTCTAATCCCGATATTTTCTGAATTCTTAATAGAATGTCTGCGACTAATCTAGCCTGGGACAATGAAAGTCCCAACGGATCATCAAGTAACAATGGAGATAGTGTTGGAATGCAACCCTCCGTTCAATCCGAACCACCTCGAGAACAAGTCTTTCAACAACCAAAAAATCCAACACTTCAAACAGCTCCACGAGAATGTCTCCTTAGTATGAAGAAGATATTCAACCAACTGGTACTGAACATAAGACGAGAACAACCAGCCCCGATTGTTTCTGCCCCGCAACGAGCCCCGATTGACAAGCTCGTGCAACATCGAGATTTTACATTCACCGGCGAAAATGAGGAGAATCCGGAGGAAGCTGAACATTGGCTCAAAAGAACGACTCAAATCTTGAAAAAAACAACTTCAGTGCTCGGACGAGCATAAACTTGATTGCGTAGTCGCGCTGTTAGCCGATGAAGCTCAAAGTTGGTGGGAGACCACGACTTTGACTGCCCTTGCCGAGTCAATCAGGTGTAAATTCTTTGTTGATGAGTTCAAGAAAAAGTACATCAGCGAAAAATACCTAGCTAATCATAGAAAGAAGTTCTTGTATCTAAAGCAGGCCAATCAAACAATACATCATTGATTTCTACAAATATTGCAAGTATGGCTCGGAGTACATTAAAACCGAGAAAGACAAGGGCAAAATGTTCATTGACGGGCTGAGCGATGAATTAAGTCTGATGTTTACTGCCCTCGGTATTACGGACTTCCAAACTCTTATGAATCGAGCTATCACCACCGAATCCAAAATGAGAACCGCAGAAAAACGGAAGAGCGGTTATCGGGCTGATAAGAAACGAAAGGGTGACGATAAATCCCGGTGGTCAAAGAAACCTAAACATCATAAAGAAGCCTCCTTCACTTACACTCTTGTTACTCGAAGTAATTTTCAATCTAAATATTAACACTCGAGTAAGATGGATATCCCTGTTGTCTCTGTTAACAGCACGGGAAATGTGGAGAAAGTCCCTACTTGCAAGTTCTGTCAGAAGCAACACTTCGACCAATGCCGAATCCAGTCTAATCTCTATTTTGCTTGTGGTGGTGATGACCACTATATCTGGGACTGCCCGAAGAGAAATGATCAATCGTATACTCGATATTCTAATCCGAGCTCTGTGCCACCTAGCCGGAACAAGAACCTGATACAAGATTAGTTGGGTAATTAGGGGAAAGACAAGGCTACCCATTCGAAAGCTCTTACTCACCAAGAATCCTAAGCTCCAGCTCGTGTCTACCACATTCGTGGCAAAGAAGAAGTAGAGTCTCACGACGTCATTGCAGGTACGGTTGAACTAAACCTTAAATCTGTTTACGCTTTAATAGACTCGCGATTAACACATTCATTTATTTGTTCATATCTGTTAGATGAACTAAACTTGAAGCCTGAAATAGTAAAATCAAGCCTTGTAGTTTCAAACCCGATAGGAGGAAACTTGCCAATTAACTTGATCTGCAGAGACTGTCAAATCACTACTCGAAATGTTTCTTTCTCTTGTGATCTATATGTGTTACCTAAATGTGAATTTGATCTAGTTTTAGGACTAGACTAGTTGGGAAAACATGAAGCCTATGTAGACTGTCAAAACCTAAGGTTATACTTACGGGGTTTAGGAAAAGAATCCATTCTATTGATAGACAAGAAACCGACCTCTATTTTCGCCGCTTTGGCACTACAAGATGAGCTTGATTTTGGTTTACTTGAACTGCCTGTTGTATCTGAATTTACCGATGTTTTTCCTGAGGAACTCCCTGGCCTACCTCCAACTCGGGAAGTTGAATTCAAGATCGAAGTTCAAACCGGAACTAATCCTGTGTCCATTACACCTTATTGTATGGAATCGGTTGAACTGAAAGAGTTGAAGAACAAATCCAAGAACTAGAGGACAAATGATTCATTTGACCCAGAATATTTCCCTGGGGTGCTCCTGTCCTGTTCGTGAAAAAGAAAGACGGTACGATGTGGCTTTGCATCGATTACCGGTAGCTTAACAAAGTAACCATCAAGAATAAATATCCTCTACCAATGATCAAAGATTTGTTCGATCAACTCAAACACGCAACCGTATTCTCTAAGATTGACCTCCAATCTGGTTATTATCAAATGAGGGTAAAAGTAGAAGGTGTGCCCAAAACAACCTTCCAAACTCGATATGGACATTACGAGTTCCTAGTAATGCCATTCGGGTTAACGAATGCCCCTGTTGCATTCATGGATTTGATGAATCGAGAATTCATTGACAAGTTCGTTGTCATATTCATCGACGATATCCTGGTATACTCCCGAAACAAGGAAGACCATGATGATCATTTCCGGATTGTGCTTCAGACGCTTAGAGATCTCCAACTATTCGCCAAATTCATTAATTGTGAATTTTGGTTATCCGAAGTCTCACTCCTCGGACACATCATATCTGCGAATGGAATCAAAGTCGACTCCAAGAAAATTCAAGATATTCTTGATTCGAGACCTCTTAGAAATGTGAGCGAGGTCTGAAGTTTTCTCAGTTTAGCTGAGCATTACCGAAGATTTGTGAAAGGGTTCTCGGTGATTGCTGCGCTGCTAACCAAAATCCTACGAAAGAACGAAACCTTCGAATAGTCGGAAAAGAAGCAACAAAGCTTCGACCAACTCAAACAAGCTCTGACACATGCCCCTGTCCTTATTCAACCCAAATTGGGTAAAGAGTTTGTTGTGTATAGTGATGCATCACACCCGAGCCTCGGGTGTGTCTGGATGCAAGAAGGCAACGTGATCACATACGCCTCCTGAAAACTAAATCCACACGAATTAAACTATCCTACACATGATCTTGAGCTTGCGGCCATTGTGTTCGCGCTCAAAATTTGGCGGCACTACTTGTACGGTGAAAGATGTAAGTTATTCACCGATCACAAAAGTTTAAAATATCTGCTCACTCAGAAAGATTTGAATCTGAGACAAGGAAGAATTCGAACACTTCCTTGTCTAGCAAGGAAGCCTTCAAATGATATCTTATATCCTAAGTAACGTCCTCGATTTGTTTGTTCGTAGCTTCTTTGGTTATCAACGCTCATTTCCGACTGTACAAGGCTCGAAATTATCTGAATGAACTTCAAATTCAATCTACTTTGATCACCATGATCAAAGAACTCCAACAAGTTGATCCGGAAATTTGGAAAATCAATTCTAAGCTTGAGTCTAATCTCGACTTCTCTGTTAAGTCGAACGACCTTCTATACTTCAAAGATCGTATCTATGTTCCTAATAACAAAGAATTACAAGATGAAATTTTACAAGAAGCCCATCAAAGTTCTTTTTTGATCCACCCTGGATCAGTTAAGATGTACAAGGATCTCAAACCAGTGTATTGGTGGCCGGGAATGAAAACGACTATCAATGATTTTGTAGTGAGATGTCTGAACTGTAACGGGTTAAAGCCAAGCACCGTGTCTCGACTGGTTTGCTCCAACCTCTTGAATTTTCATAGTGGAAATGGGAACGAATCACAATGGACTTCGTATCCAGTCTTCCTTGCTCCCCAAGAAAACGTGATGCTATTTGGGTAATCGTCGATAGATTCACCAAGTCTGCCCATTTCATTCCAATTCATATGAATTATAGTCTGGAAATTCTGGCCAATCTTTACATTCGGGAAATCATTCGTTTGCACGGAATTCCTATCTCAATTGTCTCCGATCGAGATCCCCGATTCACAGCTCGCTTTTGGAGGACTCTTCAACGAGCTCTCGGCACAAAGTTGAACCTGAGTACGGCTTTCCATCCGCAAAGTGATGGACAATCAGAGCGAGTAACACTAGTTCTTGAAGACATGCTTCGAGCCTGTATCATTGACTTCGGAAAGAACTAGGAATCGTTATCGATAGTCAAATTCGCCTACAACAATGGCTTCCAATCTTCGATTCAAATGGCTCCTTTTGAAGTGTTGTATGGTAGAAGATGTAACACCCCTCACCCGGGTTAGGAGCGAGGAGCGTTACCGGAACAGAACAGAACAAATTATCAAACAGAAATCATAACATAAATGGTTTCTTATTAGCAAACCGTAACAAAACTCATGCGGAAAGTGGGCTAGCAAAAATTTTCTAACACAACATAGATCAAACTATCATATTACCACACTAAACCTTATTATTATCTTACATGCAACTTAAAATTTTCATGCTATATTATTAAGAATCAATTCGGTTACTAATAATTTACCAATTTAAATGTTCTATTTTTATTTTTCAATCGAAGCATCATAAGTAATTCATGCTGTCTAATTTTACAAAGCATATTCTCATTATTTCTAATTGTTTCAAATTTAGAGATCCATTCCAAGCTTAGTCGAACAACCTAGTACCTTGAATCACAAGGCCATTCAAAAATACCTACTCAATTTTTCAAGGTTTTTATTCAAATCATACAACCACATTAAATTTTATCATCAATTACTAAATTCACAAACACAATATGAATCAAACATGTAATCTCACTTACTAACATAATTTCTTCCATTAAGCATACTTTAATTACAAAAGATCATTCTATCATGATATGCCCTAAGCCATGTCAAGCTACATTTCTAATATTTACAACAAAATAAACCATTACAAAGACCACCAAGCTTGACTCACATATTTACAAACAAAATGAGGCTTACTTACTGTTGTGTGTAAAAGAGTCTATCGCAATTGGAGTGCAAGTGTACACGACGCAAGTAGTAAAGTGATACGAAGTATCGGATATCGTCTCCACGGGGATTGGGCTAATAGCTTCACCTTATTTCACTGCACAAAGTAAAGAAAATATTTAAGAGAATTGTCACGAAAATAATAAGGAAAATCGCAAATAAAAGAATTGAGATATCAAGATAGAGAGAATGGGCTGGTATTGAATTGCTCAGTAGTGCAGGTATTGCAATGCTTAGGAACTCCAGTTCTGTCGTCGCGCCTGTCGCGGCAGCACCTGTCGCGGCAGCTGTCCGTTGGTCGTCGCAGCAGCAGACACACCAACTCCGTACTTCAAGTTTGGCAAGAATCCCAGATCTGCCTTGGCCTATCCCTAGGTCCAAGTCTGTCGATGATCACGTCTTTGATGATACCTCCCGACGTGAATCCAAGGATGAACACCGATGTGTATGAATTCTTCCTTAGCCACTTAACCTTGCCCTATCCCTAGGCACAAGATAGTTCAACTATAAACTAGAGAACTTGCTCTTATTTCTTTCGTATACTTAACTCTCCCGATGCTAAGTAAATGGATAACCTCACAATGCTCTCCCGATGCTCTTGCAAGATATTAAAAACCAAAATAAGAGAACTTGAAGTTTATTTTATTGAACTTGAAAAATCCTAAAACAAAACAACCCTTGCAACTACTTTACAAAACAACCCGTGGCCCTAGGGGTTTTTTAGAACATGTCGGCGGTGGGTAGACGGCGGAAGGGTTTGGTTATCGGTTATGGGGAAGATGCCTCCTAGGTTAAAAATCTATGCCCTTATATAAGCTTTGGGCTCAAGTAGTCTAAGTTAACAAGGATTACAACTTTAATTAAAAGTAAGATTCTAATAAATACTTAATCTCTAAGGATCCTACTTTTCAGCTGCCTCCTTGTTTCATGGGATTTCCTCTCCTTGAGCTTTGGCTTGACATATCTTTTGATCCGGGGCTTGGAAAAATATATGGTTTTCACACGACAGACGAGCATAATTTTCTCTATCTATCGAGGTCCATTTTGCTTTTTCTCCACTAACTTGCTGTTATCCGCTGCTGTCACGGCAGCTCCATGGCAGCATCGTCCTCTTCGTCTGCTTGTCCAGTTCAGCTTTCCTGCTTCTCTGCCCTGCGCCCCCCTTCTCCGTCTATGATGGCAGATACCTACAAAATAAGCCATCTTTTAGTAGAATCCGTGCCTTTAATATATTTGTGATGTTTGCTGTAAACTAACCTAAATGCAATGAAATGATGCTTGAATGCAGCAGAAATATGGGTTAAAAAGGGTGTAAATAATAGAACTTTTACACACTCAACACACCCCCAAACTCAAGTTTTTGCTTGCCCTCAAGCAATTAAGACTTAAAAGAAAAATGAATATTTTTGTGTTGGCTTTCAAACAGTGAACTGTCCCTTACCCGTCGCTCATTCTCTGTGGCGGCAGCAACCTGTCGGAAAGATTAGGATCTGTCCGGAATCTCACTATAGTTCTCGTGCAGTGTGTGCATGCTTGTGAACAGTTATATGCTAAGACTCTCTTAGTTTCACTAGAATATTCAACTTTTTAACTCGAATTTTTATGCCAAAGTTTAGTTTCTTGAAGACACATTTTCATGCTTCTTTTTCTTCTATTTTCAAGCTAAATTTTTCTAGAGCCAGTTTTGGGCACCTCTAGTTAGCTTCCTAGAGCCGGTTTCGGGCACCTCTAGGTTTTTGAGTTTCTTTTGCTAAACTTCTTTCCTAGAGCCAGTGTTAGGCACCTCTAGGGGCTATTCAAGTACTAAGCATCCTATTCTAGTTTGGCTAAAAGAAATCTAAGCAATATAACACTCACAATGGTGTTTTAAGTTTTTCAGAACTATAGAAAGGCTCTAAACTTCTCCTTAAACTGTCCTAAAGATGCTGCCACGACAGAGCTGTCATGACAGGTAAGTTTACTTCACAGTTTTAAGCCAACAGTTTGATCGTTTCTGATTTTTTTAAGAGAACTTAATTAAATAAAAGACACAACAATTAATTAAAGATGTACTAAGACTCCATTAAAATGGAGGGTTGCCACCCCCAAACTCGAGGGTTGCATTGCCCTCAATGCAAATGACAGATAAAATGAAGGCAGGTACATCAAAAAATAGAAATAAAGCAGGCAGCAATAAAAAGAAAATAAAAGACTTAGATTTTAATCGTTGTCTTCACTGCTGCTGACACGGATCTGGTGGCGGCGTCTAGGTGGTGGGGCAGGCTGGGTAGGTTGCTCCACGACCTGGATGTCGGAGCTGCTGCCACTGTCCCAAGTGCTGCTGGTGGTTGTGCTGGCCTTGGGCATTAGCCTTCTGTCTGCCACGTGTTTCTGCCTCTTGACAGGCGTGAACTCCTTTGCCAAATTCCTCCTAATAGGAGGGTCGGACTCGCTGTCATCGGAGGCAGGTCGCTTCGTTCCTCGTGCGGAGGTCTCGGCAGTTGGACTGCCAGCTGCCGTCGGGGCAGGTGATGGGGTGGAAGCAGCAGAGTGTGCATGGGGGAGGCAAGTGGTGTAGGTGTGTGGACAGGTGAGGGGATGTGGAAATAGTGGGCAGGAAAAGTGGGGAAAATAACATCGGGATAATTTAAAGTGTTGGTAATGAAATTTACCGTCGAGTTGGCGAAATCCCGGATGAATGTCATCAGCCCCATTTGTTTGTTTTCCACCCGTTGTATTGCAGCAAGGATCTGGGTAGATTGGTCTGTCTGGGCGGTGGCGGCGGCAGGTTCAGGGGCAGGCTCCTCGGATGATTCTGCTGAGGAGGCAGCCGGGTTGAAGGAGGAGACGGGGGTTGCGACTATCAGCTCCATGAGGCTGGTAATGTTGTTGTCGGTCCAGCCTCGTTCTTGGACCATTTTATCGGTGGATGCCTCTGGGACAGCAGCGCAGCGGCAAAGAGAGTGATCGTGAATGGTAGGCAGAGGCGGGAGGTGGAGCGAAATGTGCAATCCAAGATGTTGTCCCTCATATAGCGGCCCACGTTGATAGGCCGGTCGTTCATGATCGAATGAATGAGGGCGAGCCGCTGCTGGTCCACCGTCGTGTGATGGGAGGACGGCATGATACGCTTTTTGATGAAAGCGTTCCAGAGTTTGGCTTCTGGGAGTAGCTGTCCCCTTTTTACAGAGTTGGGGTTCTTTTTGCTCGTGGTCCATGTTGTTCCTTCCTCTGTCACCTCCGCCATGACAGCACCGTAGGCGACAGAATCGAGGGTGTCTAAAAATTGCTGATGGGCATCATCGTTGGGACCAAAATAGAGGCCATACATGTGGTTGATGCTGTCAGCTGTAAATGGTACCTCTACCCCTCGGACAGTTATGGATGTTGCTGTCCTGCTGTCGATGGCAGCATAAAACTCCCTCACCAACGTATCATTTAGTTCTGCAGGTTGTGCGGCGAACTGCTCCCATAGCTGAGTCCTTATCGCCTTCGCGATGAATGGTCGGAGCCCCATGTTTGCTGCCTTGCGAACGTAGATGAATCCTCTTTCCTCCCATAATTCTTTGGTTGCGAACGACTGTGGTGTAGGTGCTGCTGCTGCTGAAGAGGTGGAAGCAGCACTGCGGCGGGTACGTCTGGAAGACATATTAGTTGCAAGGGTTGTGAAAGTAAAGAAAGCAAATAAAAACGAGAGGAGAAAGCAAGTAAGAATAAGCAGAAGTGAAGAAAATGGAAATGAGAACGGGGTTTTATAGCGGTCGAGTTGCTGCCCGTTTAATGCTGTAACAGCAGGCATGAATAACGGGGCGACTGATGAGTTTTGGCGTGTCTGACGCGTCTGACACGTAATTATGCGTATGTTACGCGTCTGTCACACGCTTCTGCGTCTGCCGTGTCAGTCTGTTGACAGCCTGTCTTATCCGTGTCTGCGGCGGCAGCTGGAACGACAGGATTCAATAAATAGGCTCTGTTAGGCTGATGGATGGATGGTGGGCTTGGGTCACTTCTTCTTTTCTTCTTGACTCCTTTATTTCCTAAAATTAGAAAATATAGAAACATTATTCAAATAAAATGAACCTAGTTTCCTAATAAATAATAAATAATAAAAATAAATAATAAAAATAAATTTAGGTTAAATTAGGGATGCCTTGTGGGGCATCTCCTAAGGTAACCACTTCCTGTATTCCTGGGGCTTCAGTCCCCTGATAATGCTTGAGGCGCTGTCCATTAACTTTGAATTGGTGCCCGTCTTTTAATGATCGGATTGTGATGGCACCATGGGGAAAAACTTGTACCACTTGGAACGGGCCAGGCCATCTAGACTTTAGCTTTCCTGGGAAGAGTTTCAGTCTAGAATTGAACAACAACACAAGCTGCCCTGGGCAGAACTGTCGGGGCAGCAACTTCCTGTCATGCCACTTCTTAGTTTTCTCCTTGTTGATTCTTGCATTGTCGTAGGCCATTGTTCGTATTTCTTCGATCTCGTTCAAATCCAACAGCCTTTTCTGGCCTGCCTTGTCCAAGTTCATATTTACTGCCTTGATTGCCCAATATGCTTTGTGCTCTATCTCGACAGGTAGATGACAGGTTTTTCCATAAATCAATCGGTATGGAGACATGCCCAATGGAGTCTTAAAAGCTGTCCTATATGCCCATAATGCATCATTGAGGAGTAAAGACCAATCTTTCCTAGTTGGCTTAACCATCTTCTCAAGAATGTTCTTAACTTCCCTATTAGATATCTCAGCTTGTCCATTGGTCTGTAGGTGGTATGCTGTCGCGATTCTGTGCTTGACACCATATTTCTTCAAGGCGGCAACAATAACCCTATTATCAAAATGTCTCCCTTCATCACTGATAATCGCCTTAGGAATGCCAAACCTCGAAAAAATGTTTTTGTGTAGAAACTTTTGGACTGTCTTGGCATCATTCTTTTGAGTGGCAATAGCTTCAACCCACTTAGAGACATAATCCACTGCTAGGAGGATGTATAGATTTCCACATGAAGATGGAAAAGGTCCCATAAAATCAATCCCCCAAACGTCGAAAATCTCGACTTCTAGAATGTTCTGCAGTGGCATCTCGTTTCTCCTCGAGATGTTACATGTCCGCTGGCACCTGTCACAGTTCTTGTAGAAGTCCTGTGCATCTTTATACAGTGTCGGCCAGTAGAACCCTGACTGCAGCACCTTGGCAGCAGTTTTATTGCCTCCTAAGTGACCTCCATATTGTGAAGCATGGCAGTGATGGAGAATGTCTTCTTGCTCTTCTTGTGGTACACACCTCCTTATAACCTGATCTGCACACATTTTGAAAAGAAGAGGTTCGTCCCAATAATAATGCTTAACATCATTTTGGAACCTCTTCCTGGCTTGATAATTAAGATCAGAAGGAAGTATTCCGCTAACTATAAAATTAACGAAATCAGCATACCAGGGGAGTTCAGAAGACTTACCTGCTGTCATGGCTGTCGCGGCAGCGATTGAGGCAGCAAAAAGCTGCTCATCTGGGAAGGTCTCCAGTATATTTGTCTCGTCGATTGGTAGACTCTGTCCCTTCTCCAACCTTGAAAAGTGATCTGCCACCTGATTTTCTGTCCCTTTTTTGTCCTTGATTTCAAGGTCGAATTCTTGCAATAGCAGGATCCACCGTATTAATCTAGGCTTTGCATCCTTTTTCGCGAACAGATACTTCAGGGAAGAGTGGTCTGTGTGCACTATTACCTTCGTCCCAAGTATGTAAGAACGAAACTTGTCGATGGAGAACACCACAGCTAATAGATCTTTTTCTGTGGTGGTGTAGTTCACTTGGGTGTCATTTAATGTCTTGCTGGCATATTATATGACATGAAACACCTTATCTCTGTGCTGCCCAAGTGCTGCCCTGACAGCATAGTCACTAGCATCACACATAATCTCGAATGGCTGTGTCCAGTCTGGTGGCTGTACTATGGGGGCTGTTACTAGTTTTTCCTTCAGAACCTTGAATGCTTCAGTACATTCATCATTAAAGTCAAAGGGTCGGTTCTGCTCTAAGAGATGGCATAGGGGCTTCGTAATTTTTGAGAAATTTGCAATGAATCTCCGATAAAAACCAGCATGCCCTAAAAAACTTCTAATGCCCTTGACTGTATTTGGCGGCGACAGCTTCTCAATTACTTCAATCTTAGCTCTGTCGACTTCTATCCCACGACAGCTAATCTTATGGCCAAGGACTATCCCTTGTCCACCATAAAGTGGCATTTTTCCCAATTCAAAACAAGGTTAGCTTTTTCACATCTTTCAAGTACCTTTTGAAGATTGTCGAGGCAGCTCTCAAAATCGTCTCCAAAGACGGAAAAATCATCCATAAAAATCTCAAGGAAGTCCTCTACCATGTCGGAGAATATGGCCATCATGCACCTTTGGAAGGTGGCAGGTGCATTACAGAGTCCAAACGGCATCCTCCTAAACGCGTATGTTCCGTAGGGGCATGTAAACGTCGTCTTTTCTTGATCCTCCAGTGCAATAGCAATTTCATTGTAACCTGAGTAACCATCAAGAAAACAATAGTAAGGTTTTCCCGCTAATCTATCAAGCATTTGATCAATAAAGGGTAAAGGAAAATGGTCCTTTTGGGTAGCTTTGTTAAGCTTCCGATAGTCCATACAAACCCTCCAACCGGTCACAGTCCTGGTTGGGATTAACTCATTGTTCTCATTGGTTATCACGGTCATTCCTCCTTTCTTGGGAACGCATTGCACCGGGCTCACCCATTTGCTGTCGGAGATGGCGTAAATAATACCAGCATCTAACCATTTAATTATCTCTTTACGCACTACCTCCTTCATCGCATGGTTTAGCCGCCTTTGGGCATCAATAGTCGGCTTATGATCTTCCTCGAGGAGGATTTAGTGCATGCATAACGCCGGACTAATGCCTTGAATGTCTGCTATCGTCCATCCAATCGCCATTTTATGCTGCCTTAGCATGCCGATTAGCTGCCGTTCCTGTTCCTGCGGCAGCTTAGAAGAGATGATTACGGGCAGTGTGTCATTTGAACCAAGAAAAGCATATTTTAACTGCCCTGGCAGGGGCTTAAGTTCTAAGGCAGGTGGTTCAACAGTAGATGGCTTTTGGATTACATGGTTATCCGAAGTATAATTCAAAGGTTCGAATAACTTACCTGGACGATGGCCTAACCAGTTTACCTCCTCCTGATCTTCAGTATCAGATGTATCGGAGTCAGAGGAGTTGCTGTCGTCGGTGCTGTCGTGACAGTCCTGTAGGTGGCTGTCGCAGCAGTGACCAAATTTTATATCATGACAGCCCGACCTGATGCAGGGTTGATCAAGGGTCACTTCAATGATAGCCTTGCATTCCTCGTCCACATCAGCATGTTTCATTGCTTGGAGAACATTCAACTTTATCTCTTGATCGTTCACTCGCATGGTGAGTTCTCCTTTCTCCACATCAATCAGTGATCTTCCCGTGGCTAAGAAGGGTCGCCCAAGGATGACTGGTGCGTTTTCGTCTGCCTCACAATCTAAAACAAGAAAGTCAGCAGGAAAAATAAACTTATCCACTCTTACCAGAATATCTTCAATCTTTCCCTCTGGATGAACGTAAGAGCGGTCTGCCAGCTGCAGAGTTACTGTCGTGGGTCGCGCTTTTCCAATACCTAATTTCTGAAAAACAGACTTTGGCATTAAATTAACACTAGCACCAAGATCACAAAGTGCCTTACCCACAAATTTATTGCCGATTACACAAGGTATGATGAAGCTCCTCGGATCCTTCTTTTTCTGGGGTGGCTGCCGATGAAGAATACTCATGCAACCTTCTGTCATCTTTACCGTTTCAAATTCCCCAAGTTTAGATTTTTTCGACATAACATCCTTGAGAAATTTAGCATAACCGGGCATCTCCCTAACGACATCTAACAGTGGAATATTAATATGAGCTTGCTTAAAAATATCATAAATCTTTTTAAGTTGAGATTCATGCTTAGCTTGCTGTATCCGTTGGGGAAAAGGTGGTGGAGGACGGTAGTCAGCAATACGTCCTTCCCACTGCATACGAATCTGAGGACGGTGTTCATCTGTTTTCTCCTCTGTCGCTTCTGCTGTCGTGACAGGCTCATCGGCAGCAGTCTGTTTATCACCTGTCGGGGCAGCTTCCTCGGTAGGTTTATCCAAGGCAGGTTCCTTTTCTGTTTCAGCTTCTTTTTCCGGCCCTGGTAGTTTCTTCCCACTCCTAGTAGTAATTGCCTTACATTGCTCATGTGGGGGCGGTCTAGCATTTTCAGTATTGCTAGGGAATCCTCCATTCTGCCTCGGCATAATATGTTGAGAAACCTGACCCATTTGTGTCTCTAGAGATTTCAAGGTCGCTTCATGGTTTGTCATCCTCATCTCAGTTTTATCCATAAAGGTTTTATCTTCTTGACAAACTGATTCATATTTTCCATATACGTACCGGTCTGAGACATAAAGGTGGCCAGAGTCCGTTCCAATATACTGCTCGTGGCAGGTGGTGGCTGCTGTTGCTGCTGCGGCGGCAGGTGCTGCGGCAGTTGCTGTCGCGTTAGCAATCTAGGTCCTCCCTGATTCTGATTGTGTGCTTGCGGATTCAGGGCATTGTTAGGATTACTCCAGGAAAATTTGGGATCCTTCCTCCAATTGGGATTATAATTGTTGGAATTGTAATTCGGCTTGTAATTTCCAACATATTTTCCCTCTTCTATTTGTATTGGGCACTCATCCCGACTATGATTTCCCTTACAGATGGTACAAACTTCCTCGACAGCAAATCCTTGTAATTCATCTTCATTCAATAACCTTTACATTGCTTTAGTAAGGAATGCTACATGTGATTTCATAGTGCTGTCGGCCTCATAATCCTTGACAGCAAGTACCCGTTTACCCCCTCTTCTTGCAGTCGGAAACTGCTCCTCATTCTTGGCCAGATTTTTCAAAACTTGCAAAGCCTCGTCCGGATCTTTATCCAATAATAGTCCATTTGCTGCAGAATCAATTCGAATGCGAGTTTGTAAGTTAGCAGCATTATAGAACTTAGTTACCAGATTCCATACGGGAAATCCATGCATTGGGCAGTTCCGTAGAAGAGTAGTAAATCTGTCCCAGGCCTCATGCATCGGCTCGTCATCTTCCTGTTGAAAAGTAGCAATTTCATTACGTAATCGCTCAGATAAATGCGAAGGATTAAAACGAGATAAGAATTCACGAGATAAATCTGCCCAAGTTACGATTGAACCCGGTGTAAGTTTATTCCACCAAGTTTTAGCTCTGTCCCTCAATGAATGGGGAAATAACCGAAGCCTCAGTATCTCCGGACTGACTCCTGGTAGTCTAAACGAACCACAAATCTCCTAGAACGTTTTGAGATGCTCTCTGGCATCCTTTGTCACAGCACCACTAAACTGCCTAACATTGTTGATCATACTAAACATGACAGGTTTAAGTTCAAAGTTATCAACTTCAATATCCGGCAGCGTGGTCTCCAGCTCTACATGATCGTTCAACATGTAGACACGACAGAACTGTCGTCCATCTGCCGCAGGTGGGTCGCCGATAGGCGGTATACCTCGACCAACGGGCGGATTACGGGCCATCTGCTCTAGCTGTTCCTCAAGGTACTCGTTCCTGGCTAAAAGGTGGCGAAGTTGTTTCTTGAGATTGAAGGAACGTTTGATCTCCGGATCTAATTTATACTCAGGATCTTCACCTCTTTTAGATCTGCGCATAAACAAGAAAACCTCGTGAAAAGCGAGAGTTGAAAGCACCAAAGAAAGATAAAAGAAAAGAAAAATATAAAGAAAAACAAAAACAAAAACGAAAAGTGCAATAAAAGAAAGGTGTAGTTATGTTGCCAATCCCCGGCAACGGCGCCAAAAACTTGTTGCGTGTAAAAGATTCTATCGCAATTGGAGTGCAAGTGTACACGACGCAAGTAGTAAAGTGATACGAAGTATCGGATATCGTCTCCACAGGGATTGGGCTAATAGCTTCACCTTATTTCACTGCACGAAGTAAAGAAAATATTTAAGAGAATTGTCACGAAAATAATAAGGAAAATCGCAAATAAAAGAATTGAGATATCAAGATAGAGAGAATGGGCTGGTATTGAATTGCTCAGTAGTGCAGGTATTGCAATGCTTAGGAACTCCAGTTCTGTCGTCGCGCCTGTCGTGGCAGTTGTCCGTTGGTCGTCGCGGCAGCAGACACACCAACTCCGTACTTCAAGTTTGGAAAGAATCCCAGATCTGCCTTGGCCTATCCCTAGGTCCAAGTCTGTCGATGATCACGTCTTTGATGATACCTCCCGGCGTGAATCGAAGGATGAACACCGATGTGTATGAATTCTTCCTTAGCCATTTAACCTTGCCCTATCCCTAGGCACAAGATAGTTCAACTATAAACTAGAGAACTTGCTCTTATTTCTTTCGTATACTTAACTCTCCCGATGCTAAGTAAATGGATAACCTCACAATGCTCTCCCGATGCTCTTGCAAGATATTAAAAACCAAAATAAGAGAACTTGAAGTTTATTTTATTGAACTTGAAAAATCCTAAAACAAAACAACCCTTGCAACTACTTTACAAAACAACTCGTGGCCCTAGGGGGGTTTTTAGAACATGTCGGCGGCGGGTAGACGGCGGAAGGGTTTGGTTATCGGTTATGGGGAAAATGCCTCCTAGGTTAAAAATCTATGCCCTTATATAAGCTTTGGGCTCAAGTAGTCTAAGTTAACAAGGATTACAACTTTAATTAAAAGTAAGATTCTAATAAATACTTAATCTCTAAGGATCCTACTTTTCAGCTGCCTCCTTGTTTCATGGGATTTCCTCTCCTTGAGCCTTGGCTTGACATATCTTTTGATCCGGGGCTTGGAAAAATATATGGTTTTCACACGACAGACGAGCATAATTTTCTCTATCTATTGAGGTCCACTTTGATTTTTCTCCACTAACTTGCTGTCGTCCGCTGCTGTCACGGCAGCTCCATGGCAACATCGTCCTCTTCGTCTGCTTGTCCAGTTCAGCTTTCCTGCTTCTCTGCCCTGCGCCCGCCTTCTCCGTCTATGATGGCAGCAACCTACAAAATAAGCCATCTTTTAGTAGAATCCGTGCCTTTAATATATTTGTGATGTTTTGCTGTAAACTAACCTAAATGCAATGAAATGATGCTTGAATGCAGCAGAAATATGGGTTAAAAAGGGTGTAAATAATAGAACTTTTACACACTCAACACTTACTAATTACAAAACATGTTTACTAGACTCCATACTAGCATTCAAGGAGCATATAACAAGTTCAAGCACCAACGTAAATTAAGGCTAATTTCAAACAAAACGAAATGGATATCTAGACAAATTTCCAAGCCACCATCTAGGAGTCTAAATACGAGACTTAGGTCATACATTTTGCTGTCTTGTGATTTGCTTCCGATCAGAATTTGCTAGCTTTATGCCCAAGATACCATGTTATTTGGGAAGAAGGAAACAAAGAGCGTTAAGTACAAATTTGTACTTAGCGAGTTAATTTCTAAAACTAATTCATTATTTTAAACATCTTATGGTCATTTTTAAGGTTACTTAGCTAGGCATTATTAGCACATAAAGCATCTCCTAACTAAGCTTATCTTGCTCAAGTCTCAATTGACTTCATACATCTCATGTACTATCATTAATAGTATAAGGCATACACAATTTCAACTTACATCATGCTTATCATCATACATCACATTCGAACAAAGAAAGCATCAAACAAGCATATCATTGAACCAACCATAATTCATAAGCAAAACATAGTTCATATTATGGCAGGTTATTCGAATAGGACCATTGTCCACATTGAACATGAATCAAGCAATCCAAGCTTACCATATTTCCCATATCATTCGAAAATGATCATTGTCCAATAAAACACATAACAAGCATAGATCATAGCATATCATGTATTTATCTTCTCATTTATCCACTTCATAAGCTTATTACAAACATGTATATATAATTATTTGTTTGCCTTGGTAGAGTAGAAGTACTAGGTAAGCAAGTCAACAGGGGGTACCAAGTACCAAACAATGGTTGCACTAAGCAACAAATCAGGGGATGCTCAACAACATCAATGTGTCTTGTACACCATCCAAGTTATCATGTAATCACAAGAAATGCACTAAGCATTTTAGGTGCCAAATACCATTTCAGAGAGTACACTAGGTACTAAACAAAGGAGCTCAAACTCTAGGCATGCCCTTATACCTAAGACCTCTAATCGACCAAGGGCTTTATAAGTCTTTCAATTAATCAAACACTTCATTTATATCATTTATCATTTGGTTTACCAAAATTATATCGCATACTCCAAGATACAAGCTTATCATGTCATATAATTGCACAATTTCTTACAAGAAATAAAAATGATCTCATATCACATTCAAGCATCTTCAATACATTAGAAAAATAGTAGCATCTCAATCATTTCCAAGCTCATATCAAACATTGCAATTAAGTTTCACAAGGGCAGTCAACAAATACACAATAACAAGGTATTAACAATGATTCATTTCATGCTTCATTTTCTATTCTAGCCTCCTTCCCTTACTAAACAAATTACCAGCTTTGAGTTAGGTCCAATTCATGCATAACATATAAATTAACTCACATAAAAGAAATAGGTTGGTTAGGACACTAGTCCTAACCCTAAAGCAATTACACTCACAATACTCCACTAAGCTTGTTCCTCGATTACAATGCCCTTATTCCTTTCACTTGGTTGTCCAACCCTTGCCTCATCCAAGATCTCTTCACACACTTGATCTTAACACTCAAATACAAGCATATAAAAATCATATTAGAAATCAATTCGATCATATTAACTCTTTGACACAAGTACAAACTTTAACATTCAAAACTGTTTTTCATTTAAATAGTTTGAGGACCAGTTATCATTTTGACCATAACGTTTTACTTTCTAATTCAAATTTCAATTATCATACACCCTTAGAAAGGTAATTCACTCAGTTTCTAACCATATAAACCCCATAGTTTTATCTCTTCTGAGTTAATACAGTTTAATACTTAAACACAAGTCATTTTAACAGTCCTTAACAGTTTGCACTGTTTATCTACATTAATTTATAACTCCTAACTCACATGCTAAAATTCAATTCCGTTTTCTCCCAATGAAAATAGACATTCTCAAGTTTCATCCATTAAGTTTACAGCTCAAAATACATTATACTCTATTTTTGGTGAATTTTCAAAGTGACTGTCTAGAACTTAGATTTTCTTGACAATTTACTAAGGTTTCACTTCAAGCTTTTGAATTCTTCATCTAAATTTCCAATCCATATCCTAAACAAAATTTCTACTAATCCTTAATGTTTATAAGTCCCAATTAAGCATTAATTAAGCAATTTAGTCCTTTTAACAGAACCATTTACTCCCCTAAAGTTTACGATTTCACCATGTAGTCCAATTTGTCCTATTTCACTAAATGCTTCACTTAAAAACTAAATTAAGCCTTGTATGGTCAATTCAAGTTAAGAACCAATATTATTTCATTTTCCTCTGATTGTAACTTATCTCTCAAAGCTAAATTCAATACGTTTAAAGCCCTTAAATTTTTCGAATTCTATCAAAACAGTCCATATTTCCAATTTTGCTTCATTACACGACCAGCTTGTTCTAAAGTGAAATTATCCTTTTCAAAAATCATTTTTCATGCAACCCAACACTTCTACCATATATTTACTTCGATTAACTACCATTTTCACCTACAGAACATTTTCCAATCCGAATCAAAACACCTTCAAATTTCCAGATTTCGGCAGCATACTAGTCAAGTTGAGTTTATGCATAAAATTGCCTATGTAAACCAATTCCTTTCATACTTTTAATTACATCTTGGTTCTAACTTAACTCTAACAAGTTATTTAATCCAACATGCAAGCATTATCAAATTTTTTCCAGAACTGAAATCTTTAATTAACACTTTAATTAACAAGGATTTCATGAAGAGAAATAATAAATGTTTCCAACACTTACTTGAATTTACACATGCATGTAAGCTATCAACCCCTTTTAATCTCCTCTTCAAACTCCATTTTTTCTCTTCATTTATGCTAATATTTTCAGATTTCTCTCAAGCTTTCCTATCTCTTTTTCTCTCCAAATACACGGCACACACAAGGGAAATGGGAGAAGGTAGACATAACCCCTAAATGGAGGACTATGTTGGGATTATCTTTTTACCCAATTACCCTCCATTATCCTTTTAATTCTATTTTTGACTAAGGGCAGCCCAAAGAAATACAATTTTTAGCATGCAACATTTTTATTTTGCTTTAACTTTAATTTAGTCATTAAACATAGATATATCTAATTTCAATCTCTTATAATTTGGTCCGATTTCTCTAAGTTGTTCACATTTGTTCTAATTATTTTAACTTACTAAATCTCTTACTTTGATCATGTTATAATTAAATTAGGGATCAACTAATTTATCTTCTTGACTCATTCGGTTCAACCCTTCGAATTCAACCACCCAATTTCTCTTTAAATTCGATTTAATTCAATAAGTACTAACTAAAGGAATTTAGGGACCAAATTGAATAAATTGATTAATCGTGAACTTATTTGCTTTTAAATAAATAATAAATACTCTAATTTAATAAGTTAAATTCTAGGGCGGAAAGGTGGATGTTACAGAAGATGCCGAACTCCCCTCTATTGGTCTGAACTTGGAGATAACAAAGTGTTAGGACCACAATTGCTTTGTGAAACCAAAGAACAAGTTTAGCTCATTCACTCCCGATTGAAGCAAGCCTTCGATAGAGAAAAGTCATACGCTGATCTGAAGTGTAGGGATATCCAACATGAAATTGGAGACAAGGTGTTTCTTAAAGTCTCCCCGTGGAAGAAAGTATTCTGATTTGGCAAAAGAGGAAAGCTAAGTCCTCGATTTATCGGACCATTTGAAGTGATTGAAAGAATTGGTCCTGTAGCTTATCGACTCACACTTCCTCCCAAGTTCGATAAGACACACAATGTATTCCATGTCTCGATGTTACAACGATATAGATCCGACCCGACTCACATTCTTGAGCCTGAAGAAGTCGAACTTAATCCCGACCTTTCTTACGAAGAATAGCCTATCCAGATTCTTGATCGGGAAGTCAAAAGACTTCGAAAGAAGAACGTTCCCCTCGTCAAAGTTCTATGGAGGAATCATAACGTCGAAGAAGCGACGTGGGAATCTGAGGACACGGTGAAAAAGTAATATCCTCATCTGTTCGATTCAGGTAAATTCGATGACGAATTTCTTTTAAGGGGGGAGGAGTTGTAACACCCTAAAAACACCCTAGTTGAAATCATAAGAAATTAGAAAAGAAAGTGTAAACATTTTTACACTTGAACAAGGATTAAAATGAATCAGGGATTTATAGCCAACAAACTAAGTTTATATCACACTTGAATTTACAATTGAAATAAACATAACATGAATGTATATACATAAGCATATGAAGACAATAGAAATTAATATGATTTATAACAACATGTTAGTGGAAATTATATTAGATTAAACTAGTCGAGAGGTGGAGTTTGGGATTGAGCTGTATGAAAACACAACTCCAGTGTCCATTGCTCTTTACCGCATGGCACCCAAAGAGGAAGGAATTGAAGATGCAACTTCAGGAGTTGCTTGACCGTGGCTTCATTCGGCCTAGTGTGTCACCTTGGGGTGCACCAGTCTTGTTTGTGAAAAAGAAGGATGGCACTATGAGAATGTGCATCGATTATCGTCAGCTGAACAAGTTGACTATCAAGAATAGGTATCCTTTGCCGAGGATTGATGATCTTTTTTATCAGTTTCGAGGAGCGGCTGTGTTTTCCAAGATTGACTTGAGGTGAGGGTATTATCAGCTTAAGGTGATGGATGTGGATGTGCCGAAAACAACCTTTAGAATGAGGTATGGGCATTATGAGTTCCTTGTAATGTCGTTTGGTTTGACGAATGCTCCTGCTGCTTTCATGGACATGATGAATAGGGTGTTCCATAAATACTTGGACAAGTTCGTTGTGGTGTTCATCGACGATATTCTTGTGTACTCTCGTACTGAGGAGGAGCGTGAGGGTCATTTGAGAATTGTCTTGCAAGCGCTTCTGGAAAATCAGCTTTATGCCAAGCTGAGCAAGTGTGAATTTTGGCTAAAGGAAGTTGTGTTCCTTGTTCATGTGGTTTCGGCTGAAGGAATTCAAGTTGATCCTCAGAAGGTTGAGGCGGTGATGAATTGGAAGCCTCCTAAGTCTGTTCATGAAGTCCGCAGTTTCATTGGGTTGGCAGGATATTACCGGAGGTTTGTGGATGGGTTTTCAAAGATTGCTGCCCTTTTAACGAAATTGTTGCAAAAAGATGTTAAGTATGAGTGGACGGAAGCGAGACAACAAGCTTTTGAGAGACTTAAGGCAACTTTGACGCAAGCTCCTATCTTGGTTCAACCTGAATCAGGAAAAGAGTTTGTGGTGTACAGTGACGCATCCTACGTTGGTTTGGGGTGTGTGATAATGCAAGAGGGTAAGGTGGTGGCATATGCATCACGACAGTTGAAGGTGCATGAGCGCAATTATCCTACGCATGATATTGAGTTAGCTGCGTTGGTTTTTGCTTTGAAGATCTGGAGACATTATCTTTATGGTGAGAAGTGTACTGTGTACACGGATCACAAGAGTTTGAAGTATTTGATGTCTCAGAAGGAGTTGAATCTTAGGCAACGACGTTGGGTGAAGTTGCTTAAGGATTACGATCTAACGATCGAGTATCATCCGGGAAAGGCTAATGTTGTGGCGGATGCCTTGAGCAGGAAAGTGGCGGTAGAGTTAAGGGCTATGTTTGCTAGCTTGAGCATTTCGCGAGATGGAGGTCTTGTGGCTGAATTGCAAGTTAGACCATCTCTGGTTCAGTTAATAAAGGATGACCAGTTGTTGGATGATTCTTTGGTGCCACATGTTCAGGATATTGCTGAGGGTAAACCATTGGATTTTTTGTTTTAATGATGATGGAGTTCTATGTTTTGGAAATCAGATAGCAGTGCCAAATGATGTGGAGTTGAGGCGAACTATTCTAATTGAAGCTCATAGTAGTCCTTTTGCTATGCACCCTGGTAGTACAAAGATGTATCGTGATTTGAGGGATGAGTACTATTGGGTAGGATTGAAGAAAGACGTTGCAGAATATGTGAGTAAATGCATGGTTTGTCATCGGGTTAAGGCTGAGCATCAGTTTCCTTCAGGGTTGTTGCAACCGTTGAAGATCCCTGAATGGAAGTGGGAGAGGATCACCATGGACTTTGTGTCTGGTTTGCCCTTGACGCCATCAAAGAAGAATTCTGTGTGGGTAATTGTGGATCGCCTTACGAAGTGTGCGCATTTCTTACATGTGCATACTACGTATACCTTGGATAAGCTAGCATTTCTTACATGTGCGCATTTCTGTGCGGCTGAATTTCAGTACTTCTTATCATCCACAGACGGATGGACAGTCTGAGCGTGTTATCCAAGTGCTTGAGGATATGTTGAGGTGCTGTGTGATTGAGTTTCAAGGGTCTTGGGAGAAGCATTTGCCTTTGGTGGAGTTTGCTTATAATAACAGCTAACAGGCAAGTATTCAAATGGCACCTTATGAGGCCTTGTATGGGAGGAAGTGTAAAACTCCTCTTTGCTGAGCTGAAGCAGGTCAGAAGTTGGTCTCGATGTCGGCTTTGTTGAAAGGGACCACCGAGAAGGTGAAGCTCATTTGTGAGCGGTTGAAGGCAGCTTCTGATCGGCAGAAGTCTTACACGGATTTGAAGTGTAAGGAGATTGAGTTTGCGGTGGGTGACCGTGTGTTCTTAAAGGTTTCACCTTGGAAGAAGGTGATGAGGTTTGGCCGGAAGGGTAAGTTGAGCCCTAGGTATATTGGACCATACGAGGTAGTAGAACGTGTGGGTCCTGTTGCTTATAAGTTGAGGCTACCACAAGAGTTAGAGAAGATACATGATGTGTTTCACGTCTCTATGCTTCGGAGGTATAGATCGGATCCTTCGTATGTTATGCCTGTGGAGGAAGTTGAATTGAATCTGGATTTGACTTATGATGAGGAGCCAGTTTAGATTTTGGATTCAGACGGTAAAGTTCTTCGAGGTAAGACCATTGAGCTGGTTAAGATGTTGTGGAAGCATCGTGGTGTGGAGGAAGCCACGTGGGAGAGAAAGGATGACATGAAGAAGAAGTTTCCCTACCTTTTTCCTCCAAGTAAATTTCGAGGACAAAATTTCTTAAGAGGGGGAGAGTTGTAACACCCTAAATTTGGGCCTAGATGTTTAGAGTCTGAACTGGATCGGTCTGGAATTTTGTTCGAATCTAAAAGGGGGTTTTAGGGAACACCTAGTTCGAGATGCTTTAAAAATATAGAAAAATATCTAAAAATCCTCATTTAATACATATAAGAGAATGGTGAAATCAATTTTTCAAAATAGAGTTTGGAAATACTACATATCGGTGTAGTGACCAAATCGCAGTTTTTGCAAAGTTTAGTAGTGACTATTTTGTAAAGGATTGGAACTTTGAATCTTTAAGGAGCTAATTTATCAAAAATGTTTTCATCAGATTTATCCTTAATTTGGGTGATTTAATTAATGTTTTAATTAAAGAAATTAAAGGTAAAAACTACCTTTGACTTTTCATAACCACTTTTCTCTAATTTTCTCTCATTTCTTTTTCTCTCAAAATCCTTTCAACCAAACACTTTTTCTCCAGCAAATTTCCTTTGATTTCCATTTCATTTGATGAGATTTCCATCACTCATTGATTCCTAATCAATCCTGCAACAAATCCACTTGATTTCTACATTGTATTTTCAAGAAAACTTACCCAAATCAAGGAGAAATCATCCATTAGAGGTAAGCTTCGTCCTTCTCCTCTAATGATCAGTTCTTTACTGAAATTCCCAAGTTATCAATCCTTTATTAATGTTTTTGAAGAGGTTTTAATGTTAGAAACAAGAAATTGGCTTAAAACTCAAGATTTTGGAAGAGATCTTGAAGATTTTCGTGGTGAATGATTGGGCTATGTTTTGAGATGGTTTTCTAATGTATTTTGGGTGTTAAATGATGTTATAAATGAGGTTTTATCAATCTAATCCCAAATAGGTTGTTTTTCCTAAGTTTTTGCTTGCTAAAATTGTGGTTTTTGGGGTGATTTTAGTGTTTTGCTATAGCTGGAGGTATAAGGACGTGGTTGTGTTAGTTTTTGATGTTAATTGATGTTTAGAAATGATTAGAAGTGATGGATCTTGGCAGGGTTTGATTTTGGAAGAGTTTGGAGGTGATTTCGGTAGTGTTTGGTAGCCGAAATGTAGATTTTGTGTAGAGCAGCGAGTTTAGGTGTGTGGATGATGATTTCAATGCATGATGATGCATTAATCCTCTACTCTTATGTGTTTAAAACAGGGGAGACATCTTCTGACACCTTTGGAGTTGATCCAGAGGCGTAGATAGCATTTCGGCAAGCAAGCGAAACGTAATCAGTGAGTGCGTATGGTTTTAGAAGTTCTTGAGGGACAAAGAATCAAGGTTTGGGGATTTTGGAAAGGTTTGAAACACCTTCCTAAGTCCGGAAGTAAGTATTGGCTAGATTGCTCTCTAGAATGTGGTGATTGCCCCTTAAATGCTTTTACATGCTCATGGTTTTAGATTGATAGATTCTTACTGTTTTTATGCATGAATTATAACATGGGATGATGCTTGAAATGATTTCATTAAGTAACATGTTGCATAGTTGAGATTTGAGCTTTTATGTTAAAGCATAGCAAATGTTATGATTTTGAAATGAGATGAGAATGTTGAGTTTTAATGCATGAAAAACAGTAGGTGAGATGTTGATTTGACATAATATATTGGCATAGATGTTGAGATACTTACCGGATATAATTGATCGATCAATAGGATGAGAGTGCACTATAAACTAAAATTCGTACGTGCTCTTTGGTTAAGCCAAAGGGAGAGAACCGATGATGGGCATTCCATCGGGTAGGACTTGGTGAAATACCCAAGCTTTTTGGCGATTTGAGATTCCTCCATGTGAGTACGGTAATGAGAGATTCCACCGGAAACTTTGTTGCTAGACGAGTGAGTACGGTGATGAGAGATGCCACCGGAAGTGTCTAGTGAGATGTCCGCATATCCGAGTAATGAATAGATGTGAAATGCCAATATAAAATATGTTATGGTTTTGATTCACATGTACCTTGATGTAATGGTTTATGCTATGAGAAATGCATATGTGGTTTGTTTATGAAATGCTTTAGAGTACAAGCATGATTTTGGCCATGCCATGAGTTTTGCATTGGTTTAAATGCATGAGATAGAATAAGGTACATGTGGTTTCAATGAGAAATTGCTTTGAATGGTTTCCAAGCATGGGATAGAAATGAGCATGTGGTTTAAAAGCTTTTGATGAAAGTGTTTTCAAATGTGCATTATTGTGTTGGTTTCCTTTAGAGCATGCCTCACTAAGCAATTGTGCTTACGCTCTCTTTTACCAATAATGCAGATAATTGAGGTGTTTTCAGGCATCAATGAAGCTAAGTTCATCCAAGGGAGTCCAAGCTCATGTATGGTGAAGTTTTCATACACCTTAGTTTTGATAGATTGGCAATGGGAAACCAAGAATTGTTTTTGGGAGATGTGTTAAACTCCTTAAGGTTGTGGCATGTTGTTTTGGCTTGTATGGATTGTAAATGGCCTTAATTGCTTGTTTTGAGGTTGGATTGCCTATTTGGATTTTGATATTAGGAAGCATGCCTCTAGACTTATGAGGTTTTTAGTTGGAAGCTATGATTGTGATTGAGTGTTCCAAATATGTTCCTTATATGTGCGTTGACTTGTTGGTATGATTAGAGAGTCGTTGGGGTATGTTTGAATAGGTTAATGAGTGAAAAACTAGTTAATGATGATGTTTCTGGGCAAACCGTATTGAAACATCCTCTAGTGTTTCGGAACGGGGGCCTGTAATGGCCATCGTGTTTCGAAACGATGGAGGCCTGTTTCGGAACGATTTGGTTACTAAAATGCTAAGTTTTAGAATCGGTCTCGGAATGCACCTACGTACCGAAACGGTCAATGCCGTTTTGATCCAGCGTTTCGATACGGTAGGTTCGTGTTCCGAAACGAGTGACCGTTGGACACAGATTTGAAATGTTTTGACGTTTGCAGGTTTTACATTTTAGTCCTAAATGTTGAGATTGCAATTGCTTGAGCTTGAGATGTCTTTTAAAGTTGAAATTTGGCAGAAAAGCATGTAACATGACTAATTCCATAATGGTAACCTTAAAACTAATGAAGTCCCTCTAATTTACAGAAATTACAATTTGGTGCCTAATCTTGTGTGATGTGCAATTGAGTCCCTATATGTTATCCGATCGTTGTGCCTTTCTCAATCGTGTTTCGTGAGTACTCACTTAGGGTTAACATGTATCTAGACAAGATAAAAATGAAAAAAGGGTCGTTAATCAAGGTTGACTTTCAAGTTGACTTTGATTTTCCCCATGTAATCTTCGTAGTTCGAGTCAATCGTCTAGGCCGGGCTAAGGGGGTTACAAAAGTTATGACCCAATTAGTGAGAGTTACTCAAACTGGCAGATTAGGGTCAGTTTCAATTTGTCTAAGTGTTGATGTATGTATAAATGAGTATATATGATTGAATTGAGTTCTAACACGATTCTTGTATTTTGTGTAAATATTTAAGATCAAGATTATGAGGAATATTTGGAAGATACAAGAGCTGGAAATTCAAATAAGAAGAGCAAGGGAATAGTGATCAAAGATTCAAACTAGCTTGGAGTATTGTGAGTGTAGTTATCTTAGGGTTAGAACTAGTGTCCTAACCAATGTTTTTATGCTTATTTAATGAATTAACATGATGTATGAAATGGATCTAAATCATGGTTTGGTAATTTAAAATGCAATGGAAGAAGGATTAAAGAAAATGGATAGAACATTACATGTTTAGTGTTAGTTAAGAATGTTAGTAATCTTTGTGGTTTGCTATGATGTATTAGCTTGTTGAGTTTCATGAAATGGATTTATTTGTGATCTTACGCCACTGTTTTTTATGTATACTTGAGTAAAATATCATATTAAGTTTGTTGGAAATTGTATGATTGATGAATTGGTATATGTTTAGTGATTTTGTAACATGTATTGGCTAAATGACCTTGTAACATGTTTGTGGAATACTTGGTTGATATGGTTGAAATTTAAAAGACTTGATAAGTCCTTGGTTGACTAGTGGTCTTTAGGTAGAAGGGCATGCCTTAGAGTCTGAGCTATGCTGATTTGGAGGTGGTTAGTCACCTATTGATGCTACGAGCATCTATTGTTACAAGTTACAAGTTGAATGGTGTAGTTAGACACCTTGATACATTGTGTATCTACTGAATTTTGGTACTTTGAGCGTTTACTGTTATATGGTGGTACTTGGTACCTATTGACTTGATTACCTAGTCCACCAAATCATCCAAGGCAAAACGTAAAACACTTATAATAAGACTTTATATGATACATGAAATGGTGAAATGTTATATGTTCATATGTTACATGGATTGTTATGTTTAAAATGGACAGTGACCCTATTTAAGTGATATGAAAATGTGATCAATGATATGATATGATTCTTGTTCTTTGATTTTATTATTCAATGGTATGATTGTTTGATATGGCTTATGAGTTTGTTTATATAACTTGATTTCATGAAATGAATGAAACTAGCTAAGTCTTCCTAAGCATGAAATGAACTAGCTAGGTGTGACTTGTTTGGTGTTAAGCCTAGCTAGGTAACCTTGTTTATATGAATAACACACTTAAAAGATTGAATAAGTAAATTATAGGAACTGCCTCACTAAGTACAATTTGTACTTATCACTCTTTTGTTTCCTTCTTCCAATTAACATGTTCTTGATCTTGAAAGCATTCTATTTTGACCAGGGAGTAATCACAAGCCAAGACTCAAGTATGATATAACTTTGCTTAGACTCCTAGATGGTGGCATAGTTATATGTGTTAGAGTTATGTCACATGCATTTTAGAACCTTATATATGATATTTTGGGTTTGTATATAAGCCATGACTAACTATGTTATGTTGGGTTGAACAAATGTGTTTGAAGTATGTTGGCTATGTTTTGGAGATGAATATATACAAGGTTGATGTGTGATCAAGACTTTGATATGAATCTTACATATGCTATGTGATGTTAATGTGTTTTGTTAAATGATAGATTGATATTGAATATGATTGAAAGGTTGAATGATAGGTATCTTGTATCTAGATCTTACCTTGGTTTACATGTATGTATTTGAATGATTTTTTATATAGAAGATTGTATATGTTAATGATTCAAGAATATAGGTATGTATATTACATCTAGAGGTTTAATTTGAAATGAAATTCATTATGGATTGCTAGGTTTCATTCGAATGCCCTAGGTTGTTCATAATTCCATTCGAAACTAATTCTTATATGCTTTAGGTTAATTCGAATATGGTATTGGACATATACATGTGTTTGATTTGGATAAGTTATTTATGGTAGTAATTTGATTATTTGATGATGTAATGGTAACATGAAAATGAGTTAAGTTTTGTTCTTGCCATGTATTATATGTTAGTTTGAATATGACATAGGGATCATGTAGATTGTTTTGTTCTTATATGGTGTTAGAATAAAGAAGCATGATTAGAGGTGTATACAAGTTAATAGAATGTTAAAATAAGTTACAGGCATGTTAGTTTGGAAAGTTTTTGTTGGCTCACCTATATGTGTTATATGTGTATTTTGTGTTACAGTATCTTATATGTGTTATAAGTTTCGCGACTCTGATTTGTTGATGTTATATGATCGATTATGTGTTTACATGTTATGATCACTTTGTTATATGTGTATTGTTTGTGTAACGCCTCTCGCTCCTAACCTGGACGTGGGGTGTTACAATCAATCTATCTTGAATTAACAACCCATCTTTCTGACTTGGCTAGCCAATACGGGACTTAGCACTTCACTTAACTAGTATCTCCCCACCACTCAAACGTAAGCTAACTCATGATCAAGAAATTTCACTATTCAAGCCACTTGTTTCTCACCAAAAACCGTTGCCGCTTATGAACTCTTACCAGAGATCAACACTTACCCAACTATCCTCGAAGATTCCGAGTATTCTACTCCAACTCAACCATTTAATCCCAACGAACAGTTGTATTGAAACACTAACAACCCATCAAGAATTTCTAATGGTTCTTTTATCAAGATCTGTTGCAACACAAGAATATCGGTTCCACATAGCCATGGTCGTTAAACCACACTTTCACCGAGCTACTCTAATAATATTCTCACTATTTTACCATACATGTATACAATTTATCTCTAAAAACTCGGTTGAAAAAACACTCGAATCCATCAAACTCAAGATTAAAATGACGCGCTCGTGAGTCCAAACCACTTCACAACTTGCCCTTAAAATCCAATCATCACATCAACTACAATCTTTATCATGACTTCCTTTTAACTTTAAACTTACGATACATAAATTTTGAACAATTACATAGAAAACTCAAAACTCCTCAACCATTCACAAGATCATCAATCCCAAGGAACGGGTAATGGTCCTTTGCCGTTACGCCTCAACTCGTAACATCCAACACTACCACTCTTTGCTATACCAACATTGGCATGTCCCAAGGTGAACCGATTGGCGGCAACACCCGTTTTCACTCACTTTTATAGTTGAGTCCCACTCAAGAAGTTCGATTGGTGCCATACTACAAGGTGATGGACACTAACATCAAACTTGACACTACCTCTATCGTGGGGTTTTAATCCACAATCAAGAGGTAAGCTAGCTCATTCCTCGATGAGCACTCCATCAACCTCTCAAACGTTCATAACACTAAAGCTTTTGGACTCTTAACCCTCGTACCCAACGTGGTCTAAGAACCTCTTGTAACCTACAAGACCCATTTTTGAACAAACATCACAAGAACATAACTTCTTCACTAAAGAGATGATGGTTCATCGCATCCATTAACTACAACTTGGTTTATCTCGAACCCTGAAACTTCGAGACTCTTGCTCGATCATACGACCAACCTACTCTAAGGGTAACATCTACTAACTAGAGAGAGAGTAAATCTAACAAGTCTACGGAGACTGATACTCTCAATCCCCATTTACCAGCCACGGTAAATACATCACCTATAAGAACTTACAAAACTAACGAGAGATCAAATTTCCATCAATGCAACAACTGAAAACCAAAACGGAACATAGGTACCTGACATATTGTTGGTGGCAAAGCTTTCCTCCCTCACTTGAACGACAGTCTATCTAGTACCAACTCGATCGTCAAATCTGACAATGGATCTCACAGGATCTCTACCCTGATGCCCTGACGATGCCCTAGCACTGCCTCTAGAAAAGCTCAGACCATGCTAGCAAAAAGTCAACCTCTGATACTGAACATGTGAACCATTATCCATAACTGGGCAATCCTTCTCTATATGACCTAGTGCTCGGAAACTGTAGCAGACTCTCTATAGCAAAAAGCACACTCCAAGATGATGTCGACCGCGATGCTCACAAGTCGGTGGGAGCGACACTCTGGCTGAACCATCAGTACTCCTCATAGGAGTAGACATCAAAGAGCCCATACGAACCCTCGCTCTAGATCTTTGACTAACCCTCAGTAACTGATCTGGAGTAGAGTGGTTCGAACCACTCGGAGCACAAAATCTCCTCGACAGGGTCAGTGAAGGACTTATGACATCTCATGTCCCCATTACAAAGTCTTTAGAGTCATTAACTTGACTCGGTGTCAAATCTTGAAGTTGCTCAAGTGCCTTCGCACTGTTGGCCAGTTTAGAGAATGTCCCAAGCGGACCTACTGTCACGTGCATCTGAAGGTCAACCTTCAATCCATGTCTGGACCTCTTACACCTCAATTCCTCGATAGCAACTAACTTTGGAGCATAACGGCTCAACATAGAAAATCTTGCTCATACTCAAACATTGTCAGGTCCCTCTGAACTAGGTGTAGGAACTCATCCCTCATCTCATCCATGTGAACCTCACTGATGTACCTTTTCCTGAACTCGTCTAAAAAGACATCTCACGTTAGAAGTGCAGGCTGTAGACCCAACTTAATAGTCTCCCACCACTCATGTGCATTGCCCTTAAAAAGAGAGACAATGCAATCAAAGTCGTCCTCCGAACTCCTTTTCATCTGTCTCAGAATCCTCTGAGTGTCTCTTAACCATTGGTCAGCTTTGATCGGGTTATCCTCACCCAAAGCTTTGAAATCTTTCGGCCCAAAATGGTGGAGCCTCTCAACATGGGTCTTGCGAGGTGTCTTGGATTGCCTCGGGATAGCTTGTACCACTTGCAAAAGAGCAGAGGTAAGATCATGGAGGTGGCTCGCCCTTCTACTTCTGGTACCTCTCAGAAGACTTGTGTCCCCAACATCTGGGACAAACTCTTTACTGAAGTCTTCAGTTTGAGAGATATGGCTCTCCTCACGACTTTCATGGTCGCGTTTGGCTTCACTTGCCATTGAATTTTCTAAAACACAAGGAAACAAGGCAGTATCATCAGGATTCCTAGTCTTGAAAGAGTACAACTTAACTTTAGGGTATTGTATTCACTAGACATCTTGCTCACAATCACGCACACACTCACAAGTCTTATAGTTAATTCTAGGGAAATCCTCGACATCCGAAGAATTGAAGGCTAAGTACATTCATATTCACGGTTTAGAGAAGAGAAGAAAAAGCAAGACCGAGAGCTAATTTCAGGAAGATTAAATCTTTAGATATTGACTGTTAGTTTTGCATTGCTTGAGGACAAGCAATAGTTTGATTTTGGGGTGTGTTAGGTGTGTAAAAGTATTCATTTTAGGACCCTTTATGACTCAATTATTGTTGACTTAAGCTCATTTTGGACGCATTACTAGCCATACAAACACAATTTCATTGTTCTCATCATTGTCATGCTTGATTATCTTTATTTGAATATATTTGGTGGAAAAGGTACTGCTTTGGTATGTGTTTTGTGCATGTGCAGATTTTATTACCCACAGCACGGACAAGTACTGTTGCAATAGTGAAGGAAGGAGAAATAACGGTGCATAACCATCACTTGACGATCCAGGCTGAACCATTCTTTGTTGTCAAGCCTTACTGAAGGACGCTGAACCAAGAGAACGAGCTCTGCCAAGCAGGAAAGACTGACAGACCATTGTCGAGGCAATGACTAAGTCACTGTCGAGGCAATGTCTAGACATTTTCCGACATGGGAGAAAATATGCAAAGTGGTATGTGACTTGAAGAGCATAAAACGCTAAATTTTTAAAGATACTTTGCATGAAGATCGGAGCTTAGGAAGACCATGAAAAAGTCAAAGCAAGGTCAAGGACAAGGAATCGATAAGGAGGAATAAAATAATGAATTAAAAGAGATTTATTTCTTTTATGAAGTTATGTCTAACTCCAACTTATCCTCCTACTCCAAGAAGAAGTCAACAAGGTCATGCTCTATAAAAGCCAAGACCTAGCCACCACAAAAGGGACATCGAAGTGGAGAGAGAGATTCAATAGACAATTTAGAGTGTTTTTATTACCATTATGAACTAAATCTTCTTTAGGCTAGGATTATTTTGTTCAGTAGTTGTGAGAAGACGATTGATATTTGTTTAGGTTTTTACCACCGCACTATGACGCAACATAATCCGGCATGCTCTATCATCATAATTACTCAATCTCTTTAATTTACTTGCTTTCTTTATTTTAATTGCTCTCTCGACCAAACCATTACTTGTGTTTTTATTTTTCTACAGTGCGAGACGATAATCTCTGGAAGTAGCACCAATCCCTGTGGAGACGATTTCTTTTATACTATAACTTGGCAACATATATACTTACACTAAAATTGCAACACCGAATACGTGCAACATCAAGGAATTGATGAAAAGAAAGAATCCACACAAAAAAAACAATTGAAGGATCAAATTGACTAAAATGAAAAGTTAAGAGACTAAATTGAAAAAAAGAATAATTTTTTGTTAAAAATATGAATTGAAGTTGCATGGATATTATAGCCTTGTTTAGCAATTAACGGATAGATGATAGTTGATTGCATTACCTGATAGCTGATTGCATTAGTTGATAGCTGATATCTAATTGTATTAGTTAATTGTATAAAAGTGCTTAGTAAAATTAACTGATAGCTGATAGCTGTTTGATTATTTAAACAAGCAAAATGACATATAAGGACATGATTATATTCGATACTTGTTTGAATAGTTTATTATTTATCAATACTTTGTATCTATTAATATTAATTAGATTATGAAAATAATTTTTAATATAACATTACTAAGCATATTTGAAGGATCTATATATTAATTTATTTTTAATATAATTTAATTAATTATTAAATTTAAATACAAATATAAATGTGTGAGAATAAAAAGAAAAAAAGAAAAAGTATTAGTTTACAAATATCACAATATAAATACGGGAGGTTGAAGAATTAAAATAGAAATGGTTAAATTTAGGTTTTTTAGAGATTTTTTATAATTTTAAGGGTAAAATGGTCTTTATAACTCTTATGTCAAAACCTCTAATTTCAAAAAGCTCATATTAGTAGTTTTTTTTTTTCAAAATTAGAGGTTTTACCCCAATCCGCTATTCCAATCTGCTATTTACCAAACATCTAAATTAGCGGATTTGACCAATCAAACCTCTAGTTTTAACTCAAACCTTTAATTTTGGCTCAAACCTCTCTTTACCAAACAGAGCCTGTGTAGTGGTAGTGAAACATGTGGTTTAAATTTGGTCAAAATAGACTTAAAACGAAGGAAAAGTTGAAGAAATGAGGAAATCATACAATGTTGAGGGACTAAATTGTAAATAGAAGAAATTATTTTCAAAAATATGAATTGAAGCTAAATATGTATTCTATAGTGGTTTAGGGGCATGTAGTTCAAATTTGGTCAAAAATGGACTTAAAATGAACGAGGAATCGAAGAAAAAGAAAATCAAGGACTAAATCATAAAATAGTAAAATTCGAGTTGAAAAAAATCAAACTCAAGTCGAAACTAAAATTTGCACGAGTTATTTGAGTTTACTCAAATAAATCAACTCAAATAACTCAAAATTAAAAAAAAATCAAAATTTTTGAATCAAATCAAGTTTTTTTTTACCTCAAACCAACAATGAATACCATATTTAGAAAAACATAATATTGAAAATATTAAATTTAAATACCGTTTAATATTTATAAATATTCATTCTAAATTCGATTATCAAAGAATTTTTAAATAAAGTTTATTAGTAGGTAACAACTTTTTAGCTGCCATTCAACAGGTTCTGATATATAGTTGACCGAATTGGTAGGAAAAGAAAACCGACCAATTGAGGGTTTTCAAGTTTTTTTTATCTTTAAATTTATATATATTGAAATCTAAAAAATTCCCACAAAAGAGTCGCAATAATAAACAATTAGTTATTTTTTAATACAGTGTGATGAGTCGTTAAATTTTTTAAATAAAATTAAAATTTTATATTTTAACATTATGTATGAACCAAATTTAATTAGTCAAGTCGTTTCTATATAGATATATCTAGTACTCAATTCAAATTAATAATTAGTTACACTAAAAAATTTAAAAAAATTACAAATAAAAACTTCATCAAGTAATTAAATCCAGGGTTTTATATAAAAAAAATGGACAGCTTCGGCGCCACCGCCTTTTATTTTTATTGGCTTACCTCTAATGTTTTGTTAATTACTTTAATTAAAACCGCCGCCATGTTTTGTCTTAGTTTATTCATGCTCCTTTTGACGATCCAAAATCAGATATTTGATATATTCCTATTATATATGTATATACTGAATTATAATATAATAATGGGCTAGGATCAACTTACACAGTATAAAACTCTTTAAATTTTATATGTTTTTTAGATCATTGTATGGGGAAATGGATGGTTGAGATTAACACTTTACTTTTTTTCTTAACTGATAATCTTCACATATTCTAATGTTAATCTTATCCATCCGTTTCACCCATCTAACGATCTAAAAAATGTGTAAATCTTAATGTAACTGGATCATATCCCTATAATAATACATCAAATAGTGTTAACATAAATTCTGATACAATTGTTATATTAGTGTATTCATTCATATCTTTTATGATAAATTTATATTTAGTGATGTCATCTACACCTATATAAACCAGCTTTGGTAGCCATTGATTTCCTAAATTTTCCAGGAATTCAATCTTTCAATCAAATCCAGTCAGTTTTCTTGAAGACAATCATGGAAATAATAGAGGTTTCTCTCACAGATTCTGTGATGAAAATGTTGATGTTCTTGATCGTTCAAGCACTGATTTATCTCATCTTGTCGAAATCGTCCCACGTTTTCTCCGAAAACAAGATGAGATCATCGTCGAGCTTCAAGTCTGCTCGTTCGTTAAGCTTTCGCCAGATTCTTGATTCGATCTCGGACTTGCCTCAAGGTTTCGAGCTATTGTCGCCATCTCCGAGGAGTTTGAGATTAGCAATTCAAGATTATCCCGAAGAATATAGAACTTACTGAATTATGATGCTGTGATAAGAATTAAGATCAAATGTTTAAGCTATTTGTGGTTTATGTGAAACTATTTTTTTGATTCTTTGGATATTGCAGATTTGTAGTTTGAAAGAAATTTGTAATTCTTTGTTCTGATTGTGAAGAATTAATTGAACCAATTACTTTGATTCATGATTTCTGTACTGTAATTGCATGCATAGTTCCTAATAATAAATAGGGTAAACTACATAAATGATCCCTCGACTATGCTTCAATTATCTTTTGCGTCTTTCGAATATCAGAAGTTACAAACTGGTCCTCCGACTTAAAAAAGGTAACATATTGGTCATGTGCCGTTAAAAAATTAACGGTTGATGACGTGACAATTAACAAAAGTTGGCATAATAACACATTTAGTCCTCAGCTTTTACACTTTATTTTAACTTGGTCCTAATTTTAAAAAGTTTAAATAACTTATTTAATTTATTTTTTTCATTGTCTTCATCCTCATCCTCTCGTAACAGAAGGAGCTTATTTATTTTATTTTTTCAAATTAATAAATAAAATTGGAGGGTTTTTATTGTCGTACTCTGATCCAGAATTTGATCCGTCACCGAGAAGAGAAAATGTATTAGTGGAGGAAATTCGGCTTCTTTGAGGAGAAATTAGGAGGAGAAAAATACAAAATCTCAGTGAAAATCACTGGAAAAGTTGATTGTGCTTCCAGCGGAAGGGGAAAGCTCAAGGTAAAAATAAGAGACTAACTTGTGTATATTTTTTTCTTTATATTACAATAATAAGAGAAGCAACTTTATTACTTTTTTATTGATTAATGACTTTTAATTAGCAACGAAATTTCTTAGTGAGTATTGGAGAAGATGAACAGATATCGTCGCGGCAATCAGGAATGTTCTTCAAGGTATTTGATCTTGAAAAAATGCAACCGAAAGGATCGAGTACCACTGTAACCCCCTTGACCCGCCTATGCGTTAATACGGATCCTAGGAAGTCACATTAGGGTCACCGGAGCGACCCACGATAAAATTTCAAATAAACAAATTTGCTGAACCATTTGAAATCCTAAATCAAGTTTTGACTTAAAATAGAATTTCAGAAAAACGTTTAGACAATGAAACAAAACTTTGATATAAATTATTAATACAAGTTTCAAATCCGAATATAAATAAAAACATGACATACATGCCCCATAATTACACAGATACCATACTCCGCAAGCAAGCCAAAGAAACTCTCATACCGACGTTGACAGCTGGGACAAAATCGATCTTCTAACCTGTGATGGTAAAAACAACGTGAGCTTCAGAAAGCTCAGTAATACAAACTACCAGGAGATGCTAAAGGTGCAAGTAGGTATATGGCAACTTAACATTGTCATGAAGAAATAAGCAACGGTAAGCTCAAATTACGATTCGATAATTTAGTGAAGCATTATTAGGAGGTCACAGAGCTGTCATTTATTTGATCACCTGAACCGTAAGAGGTGGTCTAAAGCCAGAGATTCGATAGAGATTCAAATTTCAAAAGTTGAATCAAAGAGTTCAGAGTGGTCCATTAAGTGCGAATTGTAAGTTTACTGAGGGTTCAACATTGATACATTAATTTAGTAAGGTATGTTTCAGAAGAGGTCATAAAGTTCTATTATTTAACTTAACCACCCTCAACCGAACTCTAAAATGCAATTCGCCCTGAACTGCATACAGGAGGTCTTACCCTAGGCCTGAGGCGTAGGAGCCTACCTAAGGGGATGCCTTAGGTCCAGAAAGACTTACCCTAGGCCCGTGGGCATAAGAGCTTAACAGAAAGGCTTACCCTAGGCCCATTGGGCGTAGGAGCTTAGGTCCAGAAGGACTTACCAGCGCTGAGCCTACAGATCATCATTCATATCCCAGACAATATACCCCAAATGATTTCAGTTTATATTCAGAAGTCAATATTACAGAAAATAGATATCAAACCTATTTTTATACCAGAAGATGGATGTCATATTTATTTTATTATTATTATTATTATTATTTCGTATTCAAATGTCAGATATCAGATATATTTTTCATATCAGAGGTCAAAATCAGAGAATTTCTTTCCTTTCGTATTACAGTATCATACTTCTAAATTTTAAGCATATGGACTTGGTTTAGAACAGAAATTATTTACAGATACATGGTACGCGCTTTATGGCCCAATTTATTTCTTAGAGGTACTTGATAGATATCAGAAAGATGACATCTGTCAATTTTGGACTGATTACAGAATGAGGTCCCTACGAATAGGGGAGTTCAATAAGACGGATCGAATCAACATCAGAATTTGATGCATCAGAATCATCGAAATTGTAGATATAACGCGAGCATAATTAAATGTTACAACATGTGAGAGTATTAAGGTCATTTTGACCTTCGGGAGGGGTAAACTGGTAATTGAACCAACAAGGTATAAACGGTAATGTACAGAATTTATGACTTCTAGTTGCTCGTCAAGTTTCCGAGCCCCTTTGAACTAATCGGAACCCATTAACACCGTGTTTAATATCTCACCGGATAGGTACACTTCAACCATTCATTTCTCAAAACTGACTACGGAGCATAACAACAATAGCTCACATTCACCAATCGTCCACTGAACTTATTCTAGAAATCGAGCATATATTCAGATGGTATTTTCCAAGTATTCAAACATGTGCATTGCACTTGAACTCATTCCAAAACATCGAATGTACCTTATAAGAACAGATCTCTCTTACTATTAGATATGTACTTTCTCCCAATAAATTGTACACCTTTTTATGGTATTCCTCAAATATCCTCTTAGTATCATAAACGACCAACAGACACGGGTCATATATTACCACTTTTTGTTTGAGCCATTACATGGTTAACCTTATTTGGAGTTCTTAATTCCAGGTCTTAGAAATATTCTCAATCAGTATAATATCCGAGGGTATTTCAGACAATTCGATGCTTGAAGGTGTTACGATTGTTCAGAGTCTTTCAGTCCTTCCAACTATTCTTTCATTTAAGTTCTCGAGGGTAAAACCATCATTTTGATCAATTTGGCACTTGCTGTCGAGGATAAATTATTCTTTTTGTCATTATGGATATTCTGATCAGTTCAGCATTATCAGTATTTCCAAACATTTTAGTCCTTTCAAACGATTCGGCAATTTACACAACTTTGACTAATTCAAACATACCCATTATTTTCTCGCAAATGTCTTCAGAGATTTATTCAATTTCTAATAGAATCTGAGCAATTTACAATCTCAAAGGTGAAGCCTTGTTACGATAACTTCCCAAGCCAGTTCAAGATTTTCAGAAGAATTAATTGATATACAAGATTTTCAGACCACTTTCATTGATAGGGATATTTTAGTCATTTTCATACATCAGGGCATTTTCGTATTTCATTAGCCAACACAATCAGATTTAGAGATCAACCGTTTTTGTTAATCGCTTATTGAACTCAGAAATCTTTTCGATTTATCAAACCTCTTAATCGAATATATGCCTTGGCCATTAATATTCTTATTTCTTAATTGATCGACATTAGCAAAATTAATCATATGCTCAATCATGGTTGTGCAAGAATTAACCGAGTACCAACAAATTTTGAAATCATGCAGAAGGTAGTAATGTATTACCTTGGCTCCGAGCTACAACGATCGATCTGAGAACGACATTCGAACACCCTTGAACCCGGATTTGACATCCCTCAAAATTCGTATTCCAGGAACTATGAGTACCTTCAATTACACAAATCCCAAGATCAGACCTCATCCACAAAGCACTTAACCAATTAATTAAATACATAAGCACTCTCGGGTTCAAGGTCAGATTCGGAGGCCTTCGGGTCAGAATTTCACGAAACGGGCTTCAAAATCGGACTCAGGACGTCGAAAAACATAAAATAGGACTTTTCGGGAAAAGTTGACTTTTTGGTCAAAGTCAACGGTCAACGGGCAACAGGCAGGTCAATGCTGACGTCACTGGTCAACTGGGTTGACTCGGGCGAGTTGACTCACTGAGTTGACTCAAACAGGTTGACTCAGACGAGTTGACTCACTGGGTTGACTCGGTCAAAGGGTCGGGTTGGTTCAACGGGTCGACGGGTCGGGTATAGGGCAGAACGGGTCGGGTCGGTTGGGTCTAGTTTATGGGCTGACCGGTTTAAAAGAAACGGGCTTGGCCCAAAGGTAACCGGTTCAGGCTCTTGGGCCAACACCTGAACCGACCCACTTACCCAAATTAAACTTGTCAGCCGGTCATCGGACGGTCGCCGGGTGGTCGCCGGAAGCCCCAAAAACCTCATTTTCGCCGGAAAAAAAGAGAGAACATCATTGTTAGATCAACCCAAATATTAAAAACACGAAAATAGGTCGGAATCTTGTCGGAAATTACCGAAAATGCCTAAAATCCGTCGGAAAGCTTGAAGCTCCGATGAGCGTCTTACCGGCGTCGAATGGATGATCGGTTGACTGGGTTTTATCTGTCGTGACGTGGGGAACCCAGATCTGGTGGCCGTGAAACGAACGGGCGGCGAGGATGGCCGGAAAACTCAGAAAACCGAAGAGACATTTTTTTTGTTTCCGACGAACCTTCAAACGCACTCCCACGGCAAGCGTCGACGGAACACCGCGAGTGGCTGGCAGCCTTAAATTCACTGCACGACGACAAGCACGCTGGTGGCGGCGGTGGCACACACGACGCGGCGGTGACGGAGATCGGCCGGTGCAGACCTTGGGTTGAGGTGTCCCTTTGAAAACCCAGATATTCCCCTCTCCCTTTTTTTTCAGATTCGAATGGGTATCCCAAGGTAGGTGGGGAGTCAAAAGCTTTAAATTCCGATTTGAATCGAAAGGATAAAACTTAATAATATGATGATGTAACCAAAGACCAATTGAGGTCTTAGATCAGATGGTTAAAGAATGGCTTAACATGTGAGGGGTTGAGGGTTCGAAACCTCTCGATAGCACCTCTTTCCTTTTCTTTTATTCATTTCTTTTCTTTTTCTTCTTTTTTTTTGCCAAAACTCAGGGTGTTACAACCACTACTTCTGACTGTATTGGAATTTTGCGTATTTTCACCAATCAATTTCTCCAAGCTAAGGTTTTTTTCTTTCTTACCTTCTTTTATTTATTTTAATTCGTAACGTATTTACATTTAGCTGTTCATTTCATATTAAGTTGCTTTTATTTTCCTTTTTAATTCAATGTTCACTGCCAACAATATATCAAAGTTATAAGTTTTGCTAGTTTCTTTTCTAATTTCAGAAGCAAATAGTAAAAATATACAAACACTTATTTAAATATTGCTAGTTTTGTTGTTCATATAAAGTTGCTAGTTTTGCTAGTTTCTTAATGTGAGTCTTTACACATTGCATATACCCAACCTAGAAAGATCAACCAAAAAATAATTTAGGGGAGAAGAAGTAATGAAGGATGAATGAGGTTACGGGAGGATGAAGAAGAAGACAATGAAAAAAGAACTAAAAGTTATTTAAACTTTTTAGAATTAGGATCAAGTTAAAATAAAGTGTAAAAGTTGAGGACTAAATGTATTATTATACCAACTTTTGTTAACTGTCACATCATCAGTCGTTAAATTTTTAATGGCATGGGACCAATCTGTTACCTTTTTTAAGTTGAGGGGCCAGTTTGTAACTTCTGATAGTCAAGGGACGCAAAAGATAATTGGAGCATAGTCAGGGGACCATTTATGTAGTTTACCCTAATAAATATAAGGTTTATATCACAAAGAAGTACTTAGAGTATTCTAACTTTTTCATTTAGGTACTTAATATTTTAGTCAAAATAAGTACTTAAAGTATTTTTTTCGTCAAAATATGCACCTAAAGTATATTTTTGTCAAATATGTATCTAATATTTTTTTAATCAATACCACATATCAGTTTAGAAACTTAGATAAAAAAATATATATATACTTGAAGTACTTATTTTGACTTAAAAATATTTTAAGTACCTAAATGAAAATATTAATATACTTTAAATACTTATATATAATTTAAGGCTAAATATAAAGAGAAACGAAATTAGAATGCCAACTTAAATGAGTTAAAACATATGTTTTTCTTTTCCAATTCGAAAAAAAAAACATATGGTTTTTTCTCCTTCAAATTTTGGTATTAATGTTTGTTTTTTTTAACCTATGCATACATGCATAGTTTAAGAGTCAATTAATAACTTATATTAAATAAAATATTTTATTTGAAAAAAATAACAATTATTTAATGTAGGGTAAAGTACACAAACGGTCACTGAACTTTGGTAAAAAAATAAAATGGTAACTAAACTTTCAAAAATTACAAAATTGCAATTAAACTTTATGTTTTATAACAAAATGGTAACTAGACAATAAATGTCGTTAAGTGACTGTTATAAAATTTGGTATAATAACACATTTAGTCCTTCATATTTATACATTCAATCAATTTAATCCTAATTCGAAACAATTCACTAAATTTAGCCCTCATAATTTATGCATTCTTTCAATTTGGTCCTTAAAGTAAAATTCCAAAGTATGGTAACATGACAAATAATTACAATTAAATTTTTATAGGAACTTGAAAACTTGACTCGACTCGAATCGAAAAATTTCAAACAAAGTTTGATTTCTAAAATATGATGCGTCAACTCGAATAACTAATTTTTTTGTCTCGACTCGATCAAACGCTCATCTTTATCTTAAGATATGACGCAACTCAAATAACTCGAAACATTCGAATATTTTAAATCATTTTTTCTTTTAAATCGAATATTTTTTAAATAGAATATTTAATATTTTCATATTTAAATCACATCGATTATTTAATAACAACTTTAAATGTTCGATTTAAAAGAAAAAAATTGATTTAAAATATTAGAATATTTAATTAAATTTTTATAGGAAGTAGAAAATTCGACTTGACTCGAATCGAAAAAATTTCAAATAAAGTTTAAGTTGTAAAATATGAACGCGTAAACTCAAATAACTCGAAATTTTTTACTCGACTCGATCGAACGCTCACCTCTATCTTAAGATATGACGCGTCAACTCGAATAACTCAAAATATTCAAATATTTTAAATCATTTTTTTCTTTTAAATCGAATATTTTTAAAATAGAATATTTAAAATTTTCACATTTAAATCACATCGAATATTTAATAACTACTTTAAATATTTGATTTAATTTAAAAATATTCGATTTAAAAGAAAAAAAAATTGATTTAAAGTATTCTAATATTTAATTGAATTTTTATAGGAACTCAAAAACTTGACTAGAATCGAAAAAATTTCGATCGAACGCTCACCTCTATCTTAAGATATGACGTGTCAACTCGAATAACTTGAAATATTCAAATATTTTAAATCATTTTTTTTCTTTTCAATCACATCGAATATTTAATAATTACTTTAAATATTCTATTTAATTTAAAAATATTCGATTTACAAGAAAAATTGATTTAAAATATTTGAATATTTAATAAATATTTAAAGTAGTTATTAAATATTCGAATATTTGAAAGAAAAATATTTAAAATAGTTATTAAATATTTGAATATTTTAAATCTTTTTTTCTTTTAAATCGAATATTTTTAAATTAAATTGAATATTTAAAATAGTTATTAAATATTCAATGTGATTTAAATATGAAAATATTAAATATTCTATTTTAAAAATATTCGATTTAAAAGGAAAAATGATTTAAAATATTCAAATATCTCGAGTTATTCGAGTTGACGCGTCATATCTTAAGATAGAGATGAGCGTTCGATCGAGTCGAGTCGAAAAATTTTGAGTTATTCGAGTTGACGCGTCATATTTTACAACTCAAACTTTATTTGAAATTTTTTCAATTCGAGTCGAGTTTTTCGAGTTCCTATAAAAAATTAATTGTAATTATTTATCATGTTACCATACTTTGGAATTTTGCTTTAAGGACCAAATTGAAAAAATACGTAAATAAATATGGCTAAATTTAGTGAATTGTTTCGAATTAGGACTAAATTGATTGAATGTATAAATATTAAGGACTAAATGTGTTATTATACCAAATTCTATAACAGTCACTTAACGGCATTTAACGTCTAGTTACCATTTTGTTATAAAACATTAAGTTTAATTTCCATTTTGTGATTTTTGAAAGTTTGGTTACCATTTTGTTTTTTACCAAAGTTTAGTGATCGTCTGTGTACTTTACCCTTTAATGTATTACAAAACCCTAAAATATACTATTAAAAAATTCTCATCTAATGTATTAGGGTCTAGGGTTTATAGTTTCAAGGTTTATGATGTATGGTTTTATGGTTAGGGGTTTAGGGTTTAGGGGTATGGTTAGTGTTTATTGTTTTATTGTTAGGGTTTAGGGTTTTAGTGTTTATAGTTTTAGGTTTAGGGTTTATGTTGTATGATTTTATGGTTATGGTTTAGGGTTTTATGAGTATGGTTATCTTTAGGGTTTAGGGTTTTATGGTTAGTGTTTATAGTTTACGATTTAGGGTCTTATAGTTTAGAATTTTAGTGTTTAGGTTTTATTTTTAGGTTTTAGGGTGTAGAGTTTATGGTTAGGGTTTTAGGGTTTTAGGGTTTAAGGTTTAGGTTTTAGGGTCATGGTTTCTAGTTTAGTGTATAGTAGTTAGGGTTTTGTGTTTAGATTTTTCAATAAAATCTTTTAGGGTTTTGTAATACATTAAATGATTGTTGTTTTTCAAATAGAATCTTATATTAAATATAAGTTATTAAATGACTCTTAACCTATGCATGTATGCATAAGTTAGACAAACTCTTAGTCTTTATGCTAAAGTATGCAATCTAGGTAAAAATAGAAACAATAGAAAAACATAAGAAAATAGAGACGGAACCAAAATTAAGGGTTAGGTGAGAAAACATAAATATTTGAAAGTAGGGAGATAATTCATCATTTATTTTTTAAAAAAATTATGTAAATTAGGGATGTAAAGAGTTGACCCGACCTGAAAACCTGACTAAAACTTGCTCGAGTCAAAATATGGTTTGACCCGAGGATGCGATGACACGAAACCGATCTGTAAGCTGAACCCGAGTTGGATCTATTACTGTAGTGACAAACCTGACCTGCATCCGACTAAGAACAAACCGAACTCAAATTGAACATGTTACTGTGGACCCGAAACTCGACCTGCACCCGACTAAAACAAACCCGAACCCGATATTGACCTGGAAGATAACCGATATTACCTGATTGAATTGACTCGAGATCCGATTTTACCCAACCTATTTTAAACCCGACCTATTAATTGACTCGACTTGTTTTGAACATGACCTGTTGTTGACCTAAATTGATATTGACATGACTTGATATTTACCTGACATGTAATTGAGGAAGTATAAGATTTGATGATTTGATGAATTTAAAGTGTTGATAAATGTAACTATTAGTTTTTTTGTAATAGGTGCCTAAAGTATTTTTTTGGTTGAAATAGGTGCTTAAACCTTTATTTTGGATGAAATATGTGCCTATACTATTTTTTTTGTTGAAATAGGTGCTTAAACTTTTATTTTTGGCTTATTTTAAAGTCAATTTTGGCACCTGCTTGGACACCTATTTCAACCAAAAATGAAAATTTAGGCACCTATTTCAGCCAAAAATGAAACTTCATGCACTATTTCAGCCAAAAATTACTTTAGGCACCTATTGCAAAAAAGGCATAGTTTGAGCACTTATTTTGTAGTTAAGTCTTTTGTTATATATACATATACAATTAATTAAATATATATATATAAATAACTATAAGTCAACCAACAATCACCAACCAGCAGCAGGCTGCAATCAGCAATCATAAACAACACCAACATTAAGTTAGTAACTCATTAAATTAATATGTTTAATTTTTTATATTTATAAATTATAATATATAAAAATATTTAAAAGTTTTATTAAATTGTTAATTTGAGATTAATAAATTTAAAACAAATTATTCAAAATTTAAATCAATTTATTAATTATAATTATTAAATTAATAAATTTATTTTTTATATTAAATATAATTATTATATTTTATTTAATTAATTATATTAAACAATTCATTTATTAATTATTAGCTAAAGCATTTGAGGGTTTGAAAAAAAAAATTAAAGCATTGAAACTGGAAGAAAATTAGCCCGCCTTTTTTATTTATTTTAAGTAAATCGCCTTTTTAATTTAGCTCGCCCTTTAATTTTCTCCCGCTAGGAGGGAATCAGCCTACCTTTTTAGCTTATGGTATATTTACACCTTGGGTTCTTCTATTATTAGGTAGAATTTCTTTTAGGTCTCTATTTTGCATGCTAAGTTTAATTTCCATTCAATTGAATCTTAATTTCAATCTTTGTGTCTTATATTTAGATCCTCATTTTTATGATTAATTTAATTAGCTCATTTTAATAAAATTTATTCGTAATTAGTCTTCGTTGCCCGCCTATTATTTAGGTTAGAGATTAATTATCCTTTAGGTCCTATTGCGTTTAAAATGTTGCATTTTAGTCATAATATTCACTTTTAAGTTTTAGTTTAGTTCAATTTAGTCACAAGTATCCCCGCGTTTTGGACTTCGAATATAGCAATCCCCACCCCAGGTGATATTTAGTCCTTAAAATTTTACTTTTAGCCAAATTATCCCCTATATATTTCTAATTTTTGTAATTTAGTCTAATAATTTAAATATACTGATATTTTTGTTCATTTTAGTTCTTAAGAATTAATTTTTAGCCGAAATTGACCCATATTTATTTCTATGGTAAAATTGTGAAATTGGTCACTAGAATCTCAAATTTCTCCACTTTCAAATTGTCAAATTAGTCCCTAATTTTAGTTTTATGGTATATTTTATGGTGAAATTGTGAAATTGGTCACTTGACTCACAAATTTCTCCATTTTCAAATTGTCAAATTGGTCTCTAATTTCAGTTTTAGGCTATATTTATGGTGAGATTCTAAAATTGGTCCCTAATTTTGGTTTATGGCCTAGGGTTTAGGCCTTAGTGTTAATGGTTTATGGTGTAGTTTAGGATTATTAGTATATGAGATTAATTTTCATGGCTTAGGTTTATAGTTTAGGATTTAGTGTTTAGTATTAATGGTTTAGGATTTATGGTGTAGTTTATGGTTATTGGGTTATGAAAATAATTTGTATAGTTTAAGGTCTATGGTTTATCTTAGTGTATGAGATTATTTTATGGTCTATAGTTCATATTGATTTATGTGATTAGTTTAGGGCTTAGAGATGAAATTTAGGGCTTAGGAGTTTAGTGTTCAATTAATTCCCTACAAGTTTGTATTCAAACCGAAATTGATCTTTATTTATTTTTAAATTGTGTGATTTAGTTCAATATTTTTAATATGATGATATTTTTATTCATTTAAGTCCCTAAAAGTTGTTTTTAACTAAAAATGACCCATATTTATTTCTAATTCTTATAATTTAATCTAATAAAGTAGAGATGGTGTTATTTCTATTCATTTTAGTCCATAAAATTATATTTTTATCCAAAATTGAACCATAATTATTTCTAATTTTTGTAATTTAGTCCAAACCCTATAATTTTTGTAATTTAATCCAAACCATAAGTCTCTATAAGAATTCTAAAAATATAGCTCGAATTTCAATTATAACCTAAATTAGACTCAATTGAAGTAAAATTTTGGGACTTAAAGGTCCATATTCTCTCCAAATCATCGAATCATACTCATATTATGATGCAAGGGTTCAACTCCTTTTGACTACAATCATCGACGAGTCAAGGAATGGAAGCGAACTCGTGGTGGTGTTTAGGGTTTTCGATGTTCATCGACAATGTTAGCAATAGAATCCACCAATCGACTCTTCGTGAAGCTTTTCAGTCATACGGATCTATCGTGGATGTTTTCATTGTATATAATAACTTCAAGAGGAAAAACAAATTGAAACTAAATAATTTTTATATGGTGCAATGTGTGTATAAAATTATTAAGTTTTACATTGATTCAAAATGATTAGATTAACTAAGTTTAATAGTTGAGATTAAAACTTTTAAATTGAAGATAATTCATTTCTTCTTTCTCGTAAATATTCCTTATTTTCTATAGTTAATATTTCTAATCCATTTCCACTATATATATATATATATCGTTAAACTGAAGAATCAGTTTTGGATTAGTTTCAAATAACATTTAATCGGTTATGCAGTTAGGAAGGCTGTTGAGCCTCGTTATCTTGTAAACAACACTGGCAGCCATGCACAACAATCCTATATAAGGAGCCATGTATCTTTGTATTCACCAGAGTTTTTCCAATAATAAAGTTCTTTCATATATTCCATTCATATAATTCTCTCCAGTTACATACATTCTTGTATGTTAAGATGGTATCATTCGCTAGGAAAACGGTTCAAGCTTAAAATTCTTGTTTTCTTCTATTTTGTTCTTCTTCTTCCGCTCGTACTTTACCTTATGGATCCTCCAGAAGTCTCTGATGATCTGATCGATGATGATCATGTCTTGGAAACTCAGATCTTCTCGAATAAAAGGGTTAACGTCTGCTTGAATGATTCCAATTATCTACTTTGGAAGCAATAGGTGGTTCTTACTGTTCGTGGTCTTGGTCTTGAAGGGTATCTTGATGGCTCCATGCTCGTTTCAGTGAAGCATGTTCGCAATAGGGCAGGTCTGCAGATTATGAACCTTGTGTACATTCAATATTTCAATCAAGATAGCTCTCTGGCTTCTTGGTTGCTTTCAACAGTTAGTGCCAATATTTTACCTCGGTTAGTTGGTTCAGAAACCACAGCACCGGTTTGGGATGTTATAACTCAGTTGTATTCGAGTCTCTCGACTACCAAGATTATGAATCTTCACTTTCGCCTTCGATCCATGAAGAAAGGTGCTCAATCTATGAGAGAATATACAGTTGCGATTAAATAACCGTGTGACTTGTTAGCCACCTGTAGCAGTAACATTTTTGAGATAGAACAGATTGCCACGATCTTGAATGGCCTTCCTGTTGAATACGAACCTTCCATTGCTACCATTACAGCCAGTAAAGCTTTTTATAATGTTGACAATGTGGTTTCCATTCTTGTTGATGTTGAATCAAGATTGGAAGATGCGTCAAGATTTCCAGTCGGCATCAATTATACACGATACAATTCCAAGCAGCTTGCGCTCGATGATGTTAAAGAAACAAGTGCACCTATGCATTCTCACTCTTCGCAATCTCAAGAAGATGTCAGGGTCACAGGTAACAATAATGGGAAATTCAAAGGACGAACTCGACACCAATGCAAACTGTGCGGCAAGCTTGGACATCTTGTAGATATATGTTGGCACAGATTTGATCAATCTTTCAAAGAAGTGTCTTCACAACAACCACGATCCAATTCTGAGGCACAAACTAATATGTGCACCTGCTGTCAACACAACCCTGAACCAGTATATAATCCATATGTCAACTCCAATTCATGTTTAACAGATAAAGAAGGATAATATACAAGTCAATGCGTTAACGATTGATGGTCCACTGGCTTACTCGAAATGGTTCCCAGACTCAGGAGCTACTCATCATGTCACAGGTGAGTCGTTTATCCTTCACAGTTCTAATGTTTATTATGGCATGGGCAAATTAAGTGTCACTTGGAGATGGTACAACCTTACCTATAAATCATGTTGGTAACCATTTATTGATACATCCTTTAAAAGGTTGTGTCTTGATCAAGTCTTACTTGTGCCTAAGATAACGAAAAATCTTATGTCAGTTGCTTAATTTGCAAAAGACAATCAAGTGTATTTTGAGTTTCATGATAGTTTCTGTTGTGTCAAGGATGCAATAACTGATGTTGTTCTGATGAAAGAGGGTCTTGATGATGGCCTTTACAGTTTCAAGTGTGCAACAATAGGTGAATCAGCTTCTCTCCTGAATACAATTGTTAAAGACGACTCTGAATATTGGTTATGGCACAAGAGGTTGGGGCATATCCAGCTGCTGAAGTTGTGAAGAAACTACTGAATAAGCCCTTAGTGTTAGATAAGACTGGTGTTTGTATGGCTTGTCAAATGGGAAAGAGTCATATATTGCCCTTTCCTACTTTTCATATTGTTTACAAGAAACCATTTGAATTAGTTGAGATAGATGTTTGGGGTCCAGCTCCTATAGCATCTAATGGATTTTGATACTTTGCGATTTTTGTTTACATGTATAGTTGAAACACTTGGGTGTATCTGTTGAAAAATAAAAGTGAAGTTTCTGTTTCATTTGAGATATTTGTAGCCATGGTTAAAAATCAGTTTAACACCTTCATACTTGCCATTCAAACCAATGGAGGAGAAGAGTTCAAATTTTTGGAAATTGTTGCTTTAAGGCTTGGAATTATATTGCACAAATCGTGTCCACATACCTCACAACAGAACGGTGTGGTAGAAAGGAAGCATATACACGTTGTTGAAACATCACTCACCATACTGGCTCAAACTTCCATTCCTTTAAAATTTTGGTCTCACGTTGTGCTCAGGTTAGTTTACCTCATTAACAGGATGCCATATCGTGTCTTGGATGGAGAATCCCCCTTTAGGAAATTGTATGGAATTGATCCTGATTATAAGTTTCTGGAAGTCTTTGGATGCTTGTGCTACCCACATATTCGACCGTTCAACAAGCACAAATATGATTTTCGATCCAAGCCCTGTACATTCTTAGGATATTCACCAGCACATCATGGTTATTTGTGTCTCGATCAGGATGGGAAGATCTTTACATCTCGTAATATGGTTGTTGAGTGTGTAAAAGTTCTATTATTTACACCCTTTTTAACCCATATTTCTGCTGCATTCAAGCATCATTGCATTGCATTTAGGTTAGTTTTCAGTAAAACATCACAAATGGATCAAAGGAACGGATTCTACTAAAAGATGGCTATTTTTGCAGGTATCTACCATAGTAGACGTTGAAGGCAGGCGCAGGGCAGAGAAGCAGGAGAGCTGAACTGGACAAGCAGACGAAGAAGACGAAGCTGCCATGGACCTGTCGAGACAGCATGGTGACAGCAGACTTATGAAGAGGAAAAGCAAAGTGGACCTCGATAGATAGAGAAAAATCTGCTCGTCTGTCGTGTGAAAGCCACATATTTTTCCAAGCCCCGGATCAAAAGATATGTCAAGCCAAAGCTCAAGGAGAGGAAATTCCTAGAAACAAGGATGCGGCTGGAAAGTAGGAGTCTTTAGAGATTTAGTCTTTATTAGAATCTTACTTTTAATTAAAGTTGTAATCCTTGTTACCTTAGAAGACTTGAGCCCAAAGCTTATATAAGGGCATAGATTTAACCTAGGAGGCACAACCGATTACCCCATAACCGAAACCAAAAACCCCTGTCGTCCACCCGTCACCGACATGTTCTAAATTCCCCCTAGGGCCACGGGTTGATTTGTAAAGTAGTTGCAAGGGTTGTTTTGTTTTAGGAATTTTCAGTTCAGTAAAATAGATTTCAAGTTCTCTTATTTTGGTTTTAACATCTTGCAAGAGCATCGGGAGAGCATTGTGAGGTTATCCATTTACTTAGCATCGGGAGAGTTAAGTATACGAAAGAAATAAGAGCAAGTTCTCTAGTTTATAGTTGAACTATCTTGTGCCTAGGGATAGGGCAAGGTTAAATGGCTAAGGAAGAATTCATACACATCGGTGTTCATCCTTCGATTCACGCCGGGAGGTATCATCAAAGACGTGATCATCGACAGACTTGGACCTAGGGATAGGCCAAGGCAGATCTGGGATTCTTTCCAAACTTGAAGTACGGAGTTGGTGTGTCTGCTGCCGCGACGACCAACGGACAGCTGCCACGACAGGCGCGACGACAGAACTGGAGTTCCTAAGCATTGCAATACCTGCACTACTGAGCAATTCAATACCAGCCCATTCTCTCTATCTTGATATCTCAATTCTTTTATTTGCGATTTTCCTTATTATTTTCGTGACAATTCTCTTAAATATTTTCTTTACTTCGTGCAGTGAAATAAGGTGAAGCTATTAGCCCAATCCCTGTGGAGACGATATCCAATACTTTGTATCACTTTACTACTTGCGTCGTGTACACTTGCACTACCATTGCGATAGACTATTTTACACGCAACAAGTTTTTGGCGCCGTTGCCGGGGATTGGCAACATAACTACACCTTTCTTTTCTTGCACTTTTTGTTTTTATTTTCGTTTTTGTTTTTATTTTTCTTTTCTTTAATTTTTCTTTTGTTCTTTCAACTCTCGCTTTTCTCGAGGTTTTCTTGTTTATGCGTAGATCGAAAAGAGGCGAAGATTCTGAGTATAAATTAGATCTGGAGATCGAACGTTCATTCAATCTCAAGAAACAACTTCGCCACCTTTTAGACCGGAACGAGTACCTTGAGGAACAGCTAGAGCAGATGGCCCGTAACCAGCCCGCTGGTGGAGAAATACCGCCTGTCGATGACCCGCCGAGGGCAGATGGACGACGGTCATGTCGTGACTACATGCTGAACGATCATGTAGAGCTGGAGACCACACTGCCGGATATTGACGTTGACAACTTCGAGCTTAAACCTGTCATGTTTAGTATGATCAACAACGCCGGGCAGTTTAGTGGTTCTGTGACAGACGATGCTAGGGAGCATCTCAAAACGTTCCAGGAGATCTGTGGTTCGTTTAGACTGCCAGGAGTTAGTCCGGAGATACTGAGGCTTCGGTTATTCCCCCATTCATTAAGGGACAGAGCTAAAACTTGGTGGAATAAACTTACACTGGGTTCCATTATGACTTGGGCAGATCTAACTCGTGAATTTTTATCTCGTTTTAATCCTTCGCATTTATCTGAGCGATTACGTAATGAAATTGCTACTTTTCAACAGGAAGATGACGAGCCGATGTACGAGGCCTGGGACAGATTTACCACTCTTCTTCGGAACTTCCCAATGCATGGATTCCCTGTCTGGAATCAGGTAACTAAGTTCTATAATGCTGCTAACTTACAAACTCGCATTCGGATTGATTCTGCAGCAAATGGACTATTATTGGATAAAGATCCAGACGAGGCATTGCAAGTTTTGAAAAATCTAGCTAAGAATGAGGAGCAGTTTCCGACGGCTAGAAGAGGGGGTAAACGGGTACTTGCTGTCAAGGACTATGAGGCCGACAGCACTATGAAATCACAGGTAGCATTCCTTACTAAAGCAATGAAACACTTATTAAATGAAGAAGAATTACGAGGATTTGCTATCGAGGAAGTTTGTGCTATTTGTGAGGGAAATCATAGTAGGGATGAGTGCCCAATAAATATAGAAGAAGGAAAATATGTTGGAAATTACAAACCAAACTACAATTCCAACAACTACAACCCTAAATGGAGGAAGGATCCCAAATTTTCCTGGAGTAACCATAACAATGCCCTGAATCCGCAAGCATATAATCAGAATCAGGGGGTCCTAGATTGTTGACGCGACAGCAACTGCCGCCGCAGCACCTGCCGCCGCAGCAGCAACAGCAACCACCACCTGCCACGAGTAGTGTATTGGAACAGACTCTGGCCACTTTTATGTCTCAGACCGGTACGTATATGGAGAATATAAATCAGTTTGTCAAGAAGACGGAAAATTTTATAGATAAAACCGAGATGAGGATGACAAACCATGAAGCTACCTTGAAATCTCTAGAGACACAAATGGGTCAGGTGTCACAACATATTAAGCCGAGGCAGAATGGAGGTTTCCCTAGCAATACTGAAAATGCTAGACCACCCCCACATGAGCAATGTAAGGCGATTACTACTAGGAGTGGGAAGAAACTACCAGGGCCGGAAAAAGAAGCTGAAACAGAAAAGGAACCTGCCTTGGATAAACCTGCCGAGGAAGCTGCCCCGACAGGTGATAAACAGACTGCTGCCGATGAGCCTGTCACGACAGCAGAAGCGACAGAGGAGAAAAAAGATGATTATCGTCCTCAGATTCGCATGCAGTGGGAAGGACGCATTGCTGATTATCGTCCTCCACCACCTTTTCCCCAACGGATACAGCAAGCTAAGCATGAATCTCAACTTAAAAAGATTTATGATATTTTTAAACAGGTTCATATTAATATTCCATTGTTAGATGATGTTAGGGAGATGCCCGGTTATGCTAAATTTCTCAAGGATGTTATGTCGAAAAAATCTAAACTTGGGGAATTTGAAACGGTAAGGATGCAAGAAGGTTGCATGAGTATTCTTCATCGGCAGCCACCCCAGAAAAAGAAGGATCCGGGGAGCTTCATCATACCTTGCGTAATCGGCGACAAATTTGTGGGTAAGGCACTTTGTGATCTTGGTGCCAGTGTTAATCTAATGCCCAAATCTGTTTTTTAGAAATTAGGTATTGGCAAGGCGCGGCCCACGACAGTTACTCTACAGCTAGCCGACCGCTCTTACGTTCACCCCGAGGGAAAAATTGAAGATATTTTGGTAAGAGTGGATAAGCTTATTTTTCCTGCTGACTTTCTTATCTTAGATTGTGAGGCAGATGAAAACGCACCAATCATCCTTGGGCGACCCTTCTTAGCCACGGGAAGATCATTGATTGATGTGGAGAAAGGAGAACTCACCATGTGCGTGAACAATCAAGAGATTAAGTTGAATGTTCTCCAAGCAATGAAACATGCTGATGTGGACGAGGAATGCAAGGCCATCATTGAGGTGACCTTTGATTACCCCTGCATCAGGTCGGGCTGCCGTGATATAAAATTTGGTCACTGCTGCGACAGCCACCTACAAGCCTGTCACGACAGCGATGACGACAGAGACAACGACAGCACCGACGACAGCGACTCCTTTGCATCTGATACATCTGATACTGAAGGTCATGAGGAGGTAAACTGGTTAGACCATCGTCCAAGTAAGTTATTCGAACCTCTGAATTATACTTCGGATAACCATTTAATCCAAAAGCCTTCTACTATTGAACCACCTGTCTTAGAACTTAAGCCCCTGCCAGGGCAGCTTAAATATGCTTATCTTGGTTGTAATGATACACTGCCCGTAATCATCTCTGCTAAGCTGCCGCAGGAACAGGAACGGCAGCTGATCGACATGTTAAGGCAGCACAAAAAGGCGATTGGATGGACGATAGCAGACATTCAAGGCATTAGTCCGGCAATATGCATGCACAAAATCCTCCTAGAGGAAGATCATAAGCCGACTATTGATGCCCAAAGGCGGCTAAACCTTGCGATGAAGGAGGTAGTGCGTAAAGAGATAATTAAATGGTTAGATGCTGATATTATTTACGCCATCTCCGACAGCAAATGGGTGAGCCCGGTGCAATGTGTTCCCAAGAAAGGAGGAATGACTATGATAACCAACGAAAACAACGAGTTAATCCCAACCAGGACTGTGACCGGTTGGAGGGTTTGTATGGACTATCGTAAGCTTAATAAAGCTACCCGAAAAGACCACTTTCCTTTACCCTTTATTGATCAAATGCTTGATAGATTAGCGGGTAAACCTTACTATTGTTTTCTTGATGGTTATTTAGGTTACAATCAAATTGCTATTGCACCAGAGGATCAAGAGAAAACGACTTTCACATGCCCCTACGGAACATACGCATTTAGGAGGATGTCGTTCGGCCTCTGTAACGCACCTGCCACCTTCCAAAGGTGCATGATGGCTATATTCTCCGATATGGTAGAGGACTTCCTTGAGATTTTCATGGATGATTTTTCCGTCTTTGGAGATGATTTTGAGAGCTGCCTCGGCAATCTTCAAAAGGTACTTGAAAGGTGTGAAAAAGCTAATCTTGTTCTAAATTGGGAAAAATGCCATTTTATGGTGGACGAAGGGATAGTCCTAGGCCATAAGATTAGCTGCCGTGGGATAGAAGTCGACAGGGCCAAAATAGAAGTCATAGAGAAGCTGCCGCCGCCAACCACAGTCAAGGGTATTAGAAGTTTTTTAGGGCATGCTGGTTTTTATAGGAGATTCATTGCAAATTTCTCAAAAATCACGAAGCCTTTATGTCATCTCTTAGAGCAGAACCGACCCTTTGACTTTAATGAAGAATGTACTGAAGCATTCAAGGTTCTGAAGGAAAAGCTAGTGACAGCCCCCACAGTACAGCCACCAGACTGGACACAACCGTTTGAGATCATGTGTGACGCTAGTGACTATGTTGTCGGGGCAGCACTTGGGCAGCGCAGAGATAAGCTGTTTCACGTCATATACTATGCCAGCAAGACGTTGAATGACGCCCAAGTGAACTACACCACCACAGAAAAGGAGCTGTTAGCTGTGGTGTTCTCCATCGACAAGTTTCGTTCTTACATACTTGGAACGAAGGTAATAATACACACCGACCATTTTGCCCTAAAGTATTTGTTCGCAAAGAAGGATGCAAAGCCTAGGTTGATACGATGGATATTGCTACTACAAGAGTTCGACCTTGAGATCAAGGACAAAAAGGGGACAAAAAATCAGGTGGCAGATCACTTGTCGAGGATAGAAAAGGGACAGAGTCTACCCATGGACGAGACAAACATACTGGAGACCTTCCCTGATGAGCAACTCTTTGCTGCCGCAATCGCTGTCGCGACAGCCATGGCGGCAGGTAAGTCTTCTAACCTTCCCTGGTATGTTGATTTCGTTAATTTTATAGTTAGCGGAATATTACCTTCTGATCTTAATTATCAAGCCAGGAAGAGGTTCCAAAATGATGTTAAGCATTATTATTGGGACGAACCTCTTCTTTTCAAACTATGCGCAGATCAGGTTATAAGAAGGTGTGTACCACAAGAAGAGCAAGAAGACATTCTCCATCACTGCCATGCTTCACAATATGGAGGACACTTAGGAAGCAATAAGACTGCTGCCAAGGTGCTGCAGTCAGGGTTCTACTGGCCGACATTATATAAAGATGCACAAGAATTTTACAAAAACTGTGACAGGTGCCAGCGGACAGGTAACATCTCGAGGAGAAATGAGATGCCACTGCAGAACATTTTAGAAGTCGAGATCTTCGACGTTTGGAGGATTGATTTTATGGGACCTTTTCCATCTTCGTGTGGAAATTTGTACATCCTCCTAGCAGTGGATTATGTCTCCAAGTGGGTTGAAGCAATCGCCACTCAAAAGAATGATGCCAAGACGGTCCAAAAGTTTTTGCACAAAAATATTTTTTCTAGATTTGGCATCCCTAGGGCGATTATTAGTGATGAAGGGAGACATTTTGATAATAGGGTAATTGCTACCGCCTTGAAGAAATATGGTGTCAAGCACAGGATCGCGACAGCATACCACCCACAGACCAATGGACAGGCTGAGATTTCCAATAGGGAAGTAAAGAACATTCTTGAGAAGATGGTTAAACCAACTAGGAAAGATTGGTCTTTACTTCTGAATGATGCATTATGGGCATATAGGACAGCATTCAAAACTCCATTGGGCATGTCTCCATACCGACTGATTTATGGGAAAACTTGTCACTTGCCTGTCGAGATCGAGCACAAAGCATATTGGGCAATCAAGGCAGTGAATATGGACTTGGACAAGGCGGGCCAGAAAAGGTTATTAGATCTGAACGAGATTGAAGAATTACGGACAATGGCCTACGACAACGCAAGGATCTACAAGGAAAAGACTAAGAAGTGGCACGACAAGAAACTGCTGCCACGACAGTTCTGCCCAGGGCAGCTTGTATTGTTATTTAATTCTAGACTTAAACTCTTCCTAGGAAAACTAAAGTCTAGATGGTCTGGCCCGTTCCAAGTGGTTCAAGTTTTTCCCCATGGTGCCATCACGATACAATCTTTAAAAGACGGGCACCAATTCAAAGTCAATGGACAGCGCCTCAAGCATTACCAAGGGACTGAAGCCCCAGGAATACAGGAAGTGGTTACTTTAGGAGATGCCCCACAAGGCACCCCTAATTTAACCTAATTTTTATTTTTATTTATTTTATTATTATTATTATTATTAGGAATTAGGTTTATTTTATTCGAATAATGTTTTGTTTTATTTTTTCAATTTTTAGGAAATAAAGAAGTCAAGAAGAAAAGGAGAAGTGACCCAAGCCCACCGCCCATCCATCAGCCCAATAAAGCCCATTTATGGAAACCTGTCATTTCGGCTGCCGCCGCGGACGGATATGACAGGCTGTCAACAGACTGACATGGCAGACGCAGAAGCGTGTGGCAGACGCGTAACAGACACGCTAAATCCAATCTGCCGCTCCGTTCTTCACGCCTGCCGTTGCAGCATTAAATGGGCAGCTACTCGACCGCTATAAAACCTCATTCTCATTTTCATTTTTTCTCACTTCTGCTTATTCTTCTTTTCTTTCTCCTCTAGTTTTATTTGTTTTCTTAGGATTTCACAACCCTTGCAACCATCATGTCTACTAGACAGACCCGCCGTAGTGCTGCCTCAGCATCCTCCTCAGCAGCAGCAACGCCCTTTGCCAACAAGGAGTTATGGGAAGAACGTGGGTTCGTTTACATCCGCAAAGCACCCAACATGGGACTCCGGCCTTTCATTGCTAGAGCTATCCAGAATCTGCTATGGGAACACTTTGCTGAACAACCGGCAGAGCTAAACGACACCTTGGTCCGGGAGTTCTACGCGGCCATAGACAGCAGAACGGCGACATCCGTCACCGTTAGAGGAGTGCAAGTGCCTTTCACTGCCGACAGCATCAATCACATGTTTGGCCTTTTCTTTGGCCCCGATGATGATGCTCACCAGAAATTTTTAGACACCCTCGATGCTGCCGCTTATGATGCTGTCATGGTGGAGTTGACAGAGGAGGGAACATCATGGACAACCAGCAAGAAGAACCCCCACTCCGTCAACAGGGGGAAGCTTCTACCGGAGGCAAAACTGTGGAACGCTTTCATCAAAAAGCGTATCCTGCCGTCTTCCCACCACACGACAGTCAACCGACAGCGGCTGGCCCTTATTCACTCCATCATGCACGACAGGCCCATCAATGTGGGCAGATATATGAGGGACAGCATCCTGGACTATGCCTTCCGCTCCGACTCACGCCTCTGCCTGCCGTTCACCATAACTTCCCTCTGCCAATGTGCTGCTATACCCGAGGATCCCTCCGACAAAATAAGGAAGGGCAGAGGTTGGACAGACAATAACATCAACAGCCTCATAGAGCTGATCGTGGCTACACCTGTCTCCTCCTTCAACCCCGCCGGCTCCCCCGCAGAATCATCAGAGGATCCTGCCCCGGAACCTGCTGCTGCCACCGCTCTGACAGACCAGTCCGCCCTCCTTCTTGCTACACTCCAACTAGTAGAGGAGCGACAAATGGGATTGATGCAATTCATTCGGGACTTCACGAACTCAACGGTAAATTTTATTACCCAAACTTTGAATTTTCCCGATGTTCAATTCCCTACTTTTATTGCCCATTATTTCCATATCCTCACCCCTGTCCACACCCTTGTTCACACACCCACACCACCCGCCTCCCCGCATTCCAACTCGACTGCCTCCACCACATCACCTGCCCCGACGGCAGCAGGCAGCCCACCGGCAGACACCTCTCCCAGAGGAACAAAGAGACCTGCCTCCGATGACAGCCCTTTTATAAGGAGGAATTTGGAGAGGGAATTTACGCCGGTCAAGCGGATAAAACACGTGGCAGACAAGAAAAGGCTGCCCAAGGCTAGCACCACCACCACCAGCACTTGGGACAGTGGCAGCAATTCCGATGTCCAACTCGTAGAGCAACCTGCCCCTAAACCTGCCCAGCCTCCTCCACAGCCCAGACGCCGCCGTCAGATCCGGGTTAGTAGCAGCAGCGAGGACAGCGAATAAATTTAAGTTTTTATTTTCCCTTTACTGTTGTCTGCCTTTATCTTTTGTGATGTACTTTTCTTTATTTTTTTTATCTTTTCATGTCATTTTGCATTGAGGGCAATGCAACCCTCGAGTTTGGGGGTGGCAACCCTCCATCATTAAATGGAGTCTTAAGTAGATCTTTTTATTAATTGTTGTGTCTTATTATTTATTATTTATTTAATTTCTCCTTAAAAAAATCAGAAAATATAAAACTGTTGGCTTAAAACTGTGAAGTTAGCTTATCTGTCATGACGGCTCTGTCGTGGCAGCATCTTTAGGACAGGTTAAGGAGAAGTTTAGAGCCTTTCTATAGTTCTGAAAATTTAAACACCTTTGTGACTGTTATATTGCGTAGATTTCTTTTAGCCAAACTAGAATAGGAAGCTTAGAACTTGAATAGCCCCTAGAGGTGCCTAACACTGGCTCTAGGAAAGAAGTTTAGCAAAAGAAAATCAAAAACCTAGAGGTGCCCGAAACCGGCTCTAGGAAGCTAACTAGAGGTGCCCGAAACTGGCTCTAGAAAAACTTAGCTTGAAAATAGAAGAAAAAGAAGCATGAAAATGTGCCTTCTAAAAAAATAAACTTTGGCATAAAAATTCGAGTTAAGAAGTTGAATATTCTAGTGAAACTAAGAGAGTCTTAGCATATAACTGTTCACAAGCATGCACACACTGCACGAGAGCTATAGGGAGATTCCGGACAGATCCTAACCTTTCCGACAGGTTGCTGCCGCCATAGAGAATGAGCGACGGGTAAGGGACAGTTCACTGTTTGAAGGCCAACACAAAAATTTTCATTTTTCTTTTAGGTTTAATTGCTTGAGGGCAAGCAAAAACTTGAGTTTGGGGGTGTGTTGAGTGTGTAAAAGTTCTATTATTTACACCCTTTTTAATCCATATTTCTGCTGCATTCAAGCATCATTGCATTGCATTTAGGTTAGTTTTCAGTAAAACATCACAAATGGATCAAAGGAACGGATTCTACTAAAAGATGGCTATTTTTGCAGGTATCTGCCATAGTAGACGTTGAAGGCAGGCGCAGGGTAGAGAAGCAGGAGAGCTGAACTGGACAAGCAGACGAAGAAGACGAAGCTGCCATGGACCTGTCGAGACAGCATGGTGACAGCAGACTTATGAAGAGGAAAAGCAAAGTGGACCTCGATAGATAGAGAAAAATCTGCTCGTCTGTCGTGTGAAAGCCACATATTTTTCCAAGCCCCGGATCAAAAGATATGTCAAGCCAAAGCTCAAGGAGAGGAAATTCCTAGAAACAAGGATACGGCTGGAAAGTAGGAGTCTTTAGAGATTTAGTCTTTATTAGAATCTTACTTTTAATTAAAGTTGTAATCCTTGTTACCTTAGAAGACTTGAGCCCAAAGCTTATATAAGGGCATAGATTTAACCTAGGAGGCACAACCGATTACCCCATAACCGAAACCAAAAACCCCTGTCGTCCACCCGTCACCGACATGTTCTAAATTCCCCCTAGGGCCACGGGTTGATTTGTAAAGTAGTTGCAAGGGTTGTTTTGTTTTAGGAATTTTCAGTTCAATAAAATAGATTTCAAGTTCTCTTATTTTGGTTTTAACATCTTGCAAGAGCATCGGGAGAGCATTGTGAGGTTATCCATTTACTTAGCATCGGGAGAGTTAAGTATACGAAAGAAATAAGAGCGAGTTCTCTAGTTTATAGTTGAACTATCTTGTGCCTAGGGATAGGGCAAGGTTAAGTGGCTAAAGAAGAATTCATACACATCGGTGTTCATCCTTCGATTCACGCCGGGAGGTATCATCAAAGACGTGATCATCGACAGACTTGGACCTAGGGATAGACCAAGGCAGATCTGGGATGCTTGCCAAACTTGAAGTACGGAGTTGGTGTGTCTGCTGCCGCGACAGCTAACGGACAGCCGCCGCGACAGGTGCTGTCGACGACGGAGCGACGACAGAACTGGAGATCCTAAGCAATTCAATACCTGCACTACCGAGCAATTCAATACCAGCCCATTCTCTCATTCTTGATATCTCAATTATTTTATTTGCGATTTTCCTTATTATTTTCATGACATCTTTCTTAATTATTTTCTTTACTTTCGTGCAGTAAACTAAGGTGAAGTTATTAGCCCAATCCCTGTGGAGACGATATCCGATACTTTGTATCACTTTACTACTTGCGTCGTGTACACTTGCACTACCATTGCGATAGACTATTTTACACGCAACAATGGTTTTTAATGAGAAAGAATTTACTTTTAAACAGGTGATTCGTGTACAGCCATATGACATTCCAGCCACCTTTTGATCCAGGATGTTGCATGTGATTCCTGACGTTCCCGGTTCAACACATGCACAGCCTGAACCCTATTTTGGAACTTCAGCTTCAGGTGGTGGAAATGGTAACATAACAGCCTCCTCCTTAAAACAAGGTATGTCTAATGTTCTTGAAAATGTCCTAGTTGACACGTCCCATGATGATGTGCCTAATTGTATGCATGAGGTTGAAACTAATTTTGAGTCTAGGCAAGTCATTACTGAGGTGCCTATAGAATCATCCGTGGACATGAATACTCAACAAGGTTTGGCAACACCAGATCAAATGATTCCTGAGTCAAATGAAGAAGCACCAGATGACACATGTTCCCATCAAGAAGTAACAGCCTTTGATTTGTCACATACGGTTACACCAGTCGTTGAACAACATGTTGGCCCTGTGATTCCCACTACAAACAATAAAAAAGTTGATATCAACACTCACCCAATGGTTACCAGACGCAAAGCATGCATTGTTAAACCCAAGTTATATAATATTCAGATCAAACAAACACCAGTAGATATGCAGACTGCTCTTGCTGGTCCTGATTGGAGGGTAGCAGTTATGGCTGAATATGAGGTTATGTTAAGCAACAATATGCGAGAAATTGTTGAGTTGCCAGCTGGCGGGAAGCCTGTAGGTTGTAAATGGCTCTTCAAAGTGAAGCTAAAGGCAGATGGCACTGTGGATAGGTTGAAGGCACGATTGGTGGCCAAAGGTTATGCACAGATCCCAGGCTATGATTTTATGGATACGTTCAGTCCCGTGGTACGTTTCTCGACAGTCAATATCCTACTTTCTCTAGCTGTCAATTATCAATGGGATATTAGACAAGTTGATGTTAATAATGTCTTCTTGAAAGGCGATCTATGTGAGGATGTATACATGCAACAAGTGCCTGGTTTTGAAGAAGCTTCTTTAGATGGGAAAGTGCTCGTTTGCAAGTTGAAGAAAACACTCTATGGTCTTCGACATGCCCCTCGGAACTAGTTTCTTAAATTGAGAGAATTCCTATGGCAAATTGGTTTCATCTCATCTAAGGCTGACTCATACTTGTTCATACTCAAAGCATGAAGTGATGTGCTTTATCTGGTTGCGTATGTCGATGATATAATTTTGACTGGAAGTTCATCTCAGTTAATCAACACAGCGGTACATGATCAACATGAAAGGTTCTCGTTGAAGGACCTTGGTGATCTCAAGTTCTTTCTTGGTATAGAAGCAAAAAGATCTGGCAAAGGTCTTTTTTTAACACAAATGAAATTTGTTTTAAAGTTATTAAGCAAAGTTCAACTTATTGACTCTAATATTGCAACATAACCTACAACAACTTCAACCAAATTAAGCAAATTTGATGCAGAGCCTCTTGCTAATGTGCAAATGTACGGGAGTACTGTTGGTGAATTGCAATACATCACTCACACAAGGCATGATCTTTCTTTCTCTATGAACAAAGTTGCGCAATTCTTACAATCTCTTACTGATGATCACTGGCTCGCTGTTAAACGCATTCTGAGGTATCTAAAAGGAATGATAGATTATGGATTGTGGTTTCTTGCACAACCTCAAGGGGCGTTGAATCTTCAAGTCTTCTCTAATGCTGATTGGGGTGGAGACATTGACGACAAGAGATCTATATTTGGTTTCTGCGTGTTTAATGGTAATCATCTTCTTACATGGAGCTCAAAGAAGCAATGGGCAGTCTCCAGATCAACGACAGAGGCAGAATATCGAAGCTTGGCAGATGCAGCTGCAGAAGTCACATGGGTCAAAGCAGTCCTAACTAAAATGAATGTCGATTTGGATGAAGTACCCAGAATTTGGTGTGACAATACGAGTGCAGTGGCAATGGCTGCTAATCCTATTCTCCATGCTAAGACTAAGCACATCGAGTTGGATCTTCATTTTGTCCGGGAAAAGGTGGCAGCTGTTGTGATTCAAGTCAACCATGTGCCAGCTGAGTGTCAAATTGCTGACGCGTTGACCAAGCCCTTACCTCTAAACAAGTTTGAACTCTTTAGGAGAAAGTTATATGTTCATGATATACAAGAAGTGTTTTCGGAAATCAGAAAGCAAGGTGAATGTTAAACTGAAGAATCAGTTTTGGATTAGTTTCTAATAACATTTAATTAGTTATGCAGTTAGGAAGGCTGTTGAGCCTCGTTATCTTGTAAACAACGCTGGCAGCCATCCACAACAATCCTATATAAGGAGCCTTTATATTCACCAGAGTTTTTCCAATAATAAAGTTCTTTCATATATTCCATTCGTATAATTCTCTTCAATTACATACATTCTTGTATGTTAAGATATATAGAGAGAGAGATAATCTTTCTAATCTATTTCCACTAATCCTAAATATATATATATATATATATATATATATATATATATATATATATATATATATATATATTCTAAAATCAAACTTCAGCATATTTGTCAAACAAAATTTTTAAGTTGGTAACTACTTTTTAACCGATTGTAATATATAGCTGACTAATTGACAAGTTTCAAGTTTTCTTTCTAAAATTTCTATAATTAAAAGGAAATATCCTGGATTTATATTAAAAATTAAAAATTGGTCAACCCTGGGCCCTGGCTAACATCTGCTGTTTTATTTATTAATTTAGTTTATTTCAAGAAACCGCAGCCATTTTATCATGTCATGCTTCTTTCTCAATCCAAAATAAGATAATTCATATAATATTTACTTATATAGCATTATAATATAACTATGTTTAAATTATACTCTAAAAACTATGTTTAAATTATTTTTCTATAAATTTAATATATCAATAACCAGACAAAAACATATGCCTCTTTTCGGTGCCTCTATTTATGATCCAATACTAAAAAACACTACAAAATTAAATTTCAAGCTCTGACCCTAAATTCTAAATCCTAAACCCTACACCTTATACCTTAAAAAATACATCCTACTCTAAATTTCCTAAACACTAATCATAAACATAACCTAAAACACTAAACCCTAAACCCTAAACCTAACTTTGAACATGAGGGCATAAGTAGAGGCACTGAAAAGGGACTTTAATAAAACAAAATAAAAAACATCAACTATAATAGAGCTAAAAAATATCTACTATAATAATAATATACAAGTTTAAGGGGTTTTGAAGCCCTTAATCTTTTGAAGAAAAAAATAATTAAGTCACTATTTTTTTCGATTAGAAAGGATGGAAAGCGCCTATACCATACCTCGTTAAAAAACTTCCCTACATCTAATGGAGGAAAAAGAGTACATGTTGTAAGACTATAGATTACACAAATAGCAACACAAATACAAATAAACACTTAACAACCACCAAAGCAACTGGTGCCCCAAATCATGAACCAGCTTCTATAACAAAGTTGCACAATTTTGCCTCTCATTTTCCAGCAGCGTCCACACCTCCAGGGGTGGTGTTTCAAAGAAATATTCACCCAAGTCTTGGTCCCGAGCATCCTTGGCAAACCAATCTGCAACATTATTAAATTCCCGCCCGAAGCATTTCACCACCACCTCCCAATCACGCTTCAACAATTCTTCTATTACAATGGCTAAGGCGTTAGCAGTCCGAATTAAGTCATTATTTTTTAAAAACTAATAAATCAATTTAGTTAAGTCATTTGACTAATTTTAACACTAAATCTTTAACTTTAAAATTTAAAAGAAGCAATATTTGCAATTTCCTATTTAGGGGGTCATGCCCCCTGCTAGTATGGCATCCAAATTTCACACTGGTTGTATGTATCATGAAAATTAATAAAAATATGTGTTTATTTTACCTAACTAGTGATTTTGGAATTGAGATTTATGTAAAGCTAGATGAATGCGCCTTTCTAGTGTAAAAGCAACAGGTTCTGTTAACCTTGCATAGCTTAGGATACTCTTACGCCATGAAATTTTTTGGCCATGTTTGGTAAATATAATATTTTAGTTAAAATTAGAGGTTTGAATTATTTTTAGAGATTTAACTAATCAAATCTATTAATTTAGATGTTTGGTAAATAGATGATTGTAACAGTAGATTGGGGTAAAACCTCTCAAACTATAAAAAGTTCTTTTTTGGTAAAAGTTTGGATGCAAGACTATTTTGACATTGACAATTACTAAAAAAAATGTATTTGAATAACTAATAAAATTAAAAAACAATTTCATGAATAAAAAATTAATATATACATCCTTTAAATATTCTTAGTAATGTTATAATAAAATATTAATTTTTATAATATAATTAATATTAATATATACAAAATATTGATAACTAATAAATTATTCAATCAACTATCGAATATAATCAAGTCCTTATATGTCATTTTGCTTGTTTAAATAATCAAACATCTATAGCTATCAATTAATTTTATCAAACACTTTTATACAATCAGTTAATGCATTTCGCTAATTGCCAAACAGTACCTTTAAGTTTTACACTTGTTTGAACTATTAGACGAGGATAAATAGATTACTGAGATTAACAGTAAGAGTTGAAGAGACTTTTATAGAAAAAAAAGAAAGTGATAATCTTCATCCATTTAGTTTTATCAAACGATATAAAAAGTGTAAAACTAAATGAGTTTTTAGTGGGTATACTATTAACTTTAACAATCTATTTTTACTGACCTCAAAAAAATATAAAATTAAACTTCAGGCAAACAAAGATTTGTCAAACAAAGTCTATAAATCGGTAACTACTTTTTAACGGATTGTGATATATAGCTGACCAACTGATAATTTTTCAAGTTTTCTTTTTAAAATTTCTATAACTAAAGCAATTGAACGGAAAATTTCTGGATATATATATTAAAATTTGGTCAACCCTGGCTAACATCTGTTTTATTTATTTATTTATTTACAAGAAACCGCAGCCATTTTATCGTGTCATGCTTCTTTCTCACTCTAAACTTGGAGTATTTAAACGGCCGGTTCGGTTAACCGACCGAATTGAACTTCTAAAATTTTATTAATCGAATTTTTTTAATTAATTGTTAACATAATAAAAAAAAATTCAAATTTTTTTAATCAAACCGAAAAATTTCAGCTAATTCGGTTAACCGAAATTGGTTATAAAATTTTGGGTCAATTACACAAATGGTCACTAAACTATGTTAAAATAATCATTTTAGCCACTGATCTTTCAAAAGTTATAAAACAGCCATTAAACTTATCGAATTATTAAAAAATATCATTGATTTATTGCACATTATAAGTTATTGGTAAATATTGAAACTTTAATGATTATTTTTAATTATTTAATAAATTTAATGATCATTTTGTGCTGATAAACTTTAATGACCATTTTATAATTTTTAAAAATTTAGTGGCCAAAAATAAATATATATAAAATTTCGGGTAATTCGATTAATTAATCAATTTTGAACCGAATTAACCGATAACCAAAGTTTATCATTAATCATTAACCGACCGAACCTAAAATTAACCGACTGATTAACCGAAAATAATTTCGATTCGGTCGGTTAATTCGGTTAATCGAAATTTTGAACACCCCTAATCCAAACTAAGATAATTCATATAATATTTATATATTATATTATAATATAACTATGTTTAAATTATTTTTCTATAAATTTAATATATCAATAACCATTGATATCCGTGTATTCATATCTAACAAGTATAACTTAATAGAGCTAAATAAATAAATAAATATCTGCTTAAATAATAATATTTAGGCTCAAATTGCTTAATTTTTTGAATTTTTAAAAGAAAAACCAATTAGCCTCCGATATATTTTTATCCCTAATTAAGTTCTTATACTAATAAATTGTTTAAGTTAAGTCTTTTGACCAATTTTAACCATCAATTTTGATGATTTATTTCTTGAGATATTACTTCCACGTGACACACTACAATTCTGTCGTGTGACATAACAATTTTGTCGTGTGATATTTACAAATTTTTTAAAAAATTATTTTTTTATAATTTTTATAAGTTTTTTATAATTTTCAAAAAATTTAAAGATTTTTTTAAATAAGATAAAAATATATGAAAATGCCAAGTTACAACACTGTAACGTGAAACATTACACTAACTAATCCAAAAAATTACTAGATTTAATGGTTAATGTTAATCAAAATAATAGATTAATGAAATTTTAGAGTATATGGGCTTGTGTGGAAAAAAAAAGTTGATGATTAAATTTTTGTTCTATTTTAAATTGGACAATAGATAAACATAGAACTTCCAACCTTGGTGTACAAGTTAAACGGCCCGCGTTTGCATGCAAGCGAAGTCTTCCACGTCCATATAATATAAGCCAGCTTTGGAAACCACATATTTTCCTGGAATTCAGTTTCCGATGACATTAATGATGGAGAAAATAGAGACAGGTTCTTTAATGAAGCTGCTGATGTTCTTCATTGTTCAAGCTCTGGTTTATCTCATCTTGTCTAAATCATCCCACGTTTTCTCATCTTCATTAAGCTTCAAGCCTGCTCCTTCGTCCAGCTTTCTCCGGATTTTGGCTTCCTTCTCGGACTTTCCCCAAGGTTTCGAGGAGTTTGAGAACAGAAATTGAAGAATTTAAGCCTTTACTAAAATGTCTAATGTTGTGTTATGGTTTGATATCAACTATTCTTTTTGGATATTGCCTCTTTGTAGGTCGAAACAAAATTGTAATTATTTGTTCTGATTTTGAAGAATTAATGCACCAGTTAGGTTGAGTCAAATTTGTAATTCCTTGATAATATGTTTTACCACTGCACTTGATATTTTTTACTAGGGTAAACTTCACCGGAAGTCCCTTTTGTTTGGATCGTGTTTTATTTTGATCACTAATTTTGAAAAAAAGGTTATTCTTGCCACTTAAGTTTTCTTAAAATGGGTGACCAAAATAGAACACGGCCCAAACGAAAGGGACCTCCTGTGAAGTTTACCCTTTTTACTATCTATATTTACATTTAAATGTTTGTAAAATATAAATCTTTGTATTTTTTAATAATCTTAAGGTGACAATGTATAAACATCTTGTATACAAAACAACTCAAATCTCTTAAAATGAACAATATCTTCTTTTCTACTAGAATCATTTGTTGGGTTCGGTTATTTTTTTTATAATTATCACACTAACCATTAACACAAATGGGTGGAATTTCAAATGAGAATGATCATTTTACTATTTTTGAAATGTAAAAAGACCAATTTACCTATTGTTTTAGTAGAGGGACAAAAATGCAATCCAAGATGAAATACAAGGACTACTCTGACACTTTTACGAAGATTTTATAGATACTGGTTGATTTTTTAAAACATGATATATTGTTTGGATAATTTGTTTTTTACCCAAATGTTTGGATAATTTTTTAATACATTATATTGGAAACTTTTAATTTTCAAAAACGTCATAGTTTTAAGATTTTGGGACTTAGTTTAGGGTGTAAGATTTAGTAGTTTAGAATTTAGTAATTGTGAATAGAATTTAAGGCTTATGGTTAGAATTTAGGGTTTATATTTTAAAATATAAATCTTCAACATTTTACCCTAAAACATAAACCCTAACCCCTAAATTTTAAGCCATTACAACTAGACTCTTAAACTCTATACCTTAAATTGAGCCCATAAACCTTAAAACTAAAGCACTTATGGAAACTAAAAGTTTTCACCGCCAGTATATTAGATATAAATCCATATTTTAAAGGGTTATATTTAGATACACAACCAACATAATTTTTTTACACAATTCTTTTAAAATCTAAACCACAACCCTAACACCCTAAATTTTAAACCCTAAACTCTTAATCTTAAATTCTAAATCCTTAAACTTTAAACTAAACCCCTAGTCTCTAAATTTGACAAAAATTTACACTTACACGGTGTATCATTTTTTTGTCTATTTTAAAAGCTTAGAAATTATCTTATATTTTAAATTTTATCATTTACTTTTGTAAATTTACTAAAATAAATATAGGTATTATTTGGTAAAGAGAAGTTTGGGCAAAAATTAAAAGTTTGAGGCATAATTAGAGGTTTGACCAGTCAAATCCGCTAATATTATTGTTTGGTACATAGCAGATTGAAAGAGTGGATTGGGGTGAAACCGCTAATTTTGAAAAACTCATAATAGGAGCTTTTTGAGATTAGATGTTTGATATTAGACTTGTAAAGACTCTTTTATTCTTACCAGTTACCAAAAATCTTAAAATAACCTAAATTAAATATTTTATCACGTCCTATTTACTTTTTTTATTATCACATATTTATATGTGTATTTAAATTTATTAATTAATTAAATTACATTAAAATAATTATATAAATAATAAATTAATATATAAATCATTTGAATATGTTTAGAAAAGTTATATTAAAAATAATTTTATAGACAATTAATATCAAAACCTAATGACGCTACCCTCCGAGAAAAGCGGGCAGGGCTGTGGTTTGGCGCCGGCTGGACGACCCCCTGATCAGCAAGATCGGGTCCTGGATACGGCGGCCGGAGGAGTTGGGGCCGGTGATATTATCCCTGCTAGTGATCCCAACGTGGAGGATCATCGAATGGACGTGGAGCCATCGCCCCCTGCGAATGGTGGCGTGGATGGAATCTATAGTGGCTTAGCGGTTGGAACATCAGAAGTAGGTGGATCGATCGGGAACGCGAAGGGGAAATTATCTTTCCGTGATATGGTTGTTGGGCAGCGATCGGATGGACAAAAGGATAATTTTATATGCGATTTGGACGTTGACCTTGAAGCCGAGGATGTGAGCATTGGAAACGTGGGTGAGATTCCGGAGATCAAATTTTCCGAGCGAGTTCATCGCATCATTGATGAGAAACAAGCGAAATCCTTGGTTGTGAGACTTTTGGGAAGACCAATTGGGTATCGGGCGCTTCACAATAGAGTGCATGCGATGTGGAAACCGGTAGGTGAAATTAACATCGTTGATCTTGATAATGAATATTTCTTAGTGAGGTTTGCGATGGATGCGGATTATGAACGTGTTTTATCCGGAGGACCATGGATGATTTATGGTAGTTATCTCACGGTCCAACCGTGGTCTCGGGAGTTTTCTACGGTGATTGATTACCCTAGGAAGTTATTGGTATGGTTGCGGCTTCCGGGATTACCCTATAGATACTATTCACGTAGTATGTTTGAGGCCATTGTCGGGGTCCTTGGGGAGGTGATTCGTGTAGACTTTAATACAACGGAAGGCTCTCGGGGGAAGTTTGCCCGCCTTGCCGTGGTTGTGGATTTAGAGAAGCCGTTGATTCCGGCTATTATCATCGATGGACGGCATCAATTAATTGAGTATGAAGGGTTAGCACATATTTGTTTCGATTGTGGCAAGTATGGCCACTTGAGGGAAGCTTATCTGACTTCAACGGAAAATAAGGAGAAGGCTAAGGTTGTAGAGGAGGTTGTTCCGGAAAACACTGACCGCTTTGGTCCGTGGATGCTGGCTCCTAGCCGCCGGCGTCGGCAACCTGTGGCGAAGGACAAAGCACCTATGCGAACAACGCCTAGGCAGCAGCAGGGGTCGCGGTTCAGTCCGCTTGTCGTGGATGATGGGGACAAGAACCCGATGGCTGCGATGGGGGCCAGGGAGTTGGATCACATTGGATCGAGTAGCAAGGATCGTAGGGAAAAGGTGGGTGCTGCGAACGGATCTTCGGTTATAAATGCGTCAAATGATGGGATGGGGAAGCGGACATCTAAAGAGGCGAATTTGAATGTCGTAGATAAGGTTGATACTGTACTACCGCACGCGGAGACTGCTGGGGGGAGTGAGCACGTCGATATGGGTGATGTTGATTCTGATGTAATGGAGGACGGATTGGTAGCTTCGGCCGATGTGATTATTGTTGAGGATTCATCGCTTCCTTCCGCGAACCATACGGCGGTAAGAGTGGTAGAGGATGGTGGACGGCAAACGTTGAAAGATTTGAATGGCCGAAATAATAATGGGGGCAATCGTGGGAGTGGAAGTAAAAGTGTTAGTCGAAATAAATTAGCCCTTAAGGGAATGGCGTTAAAAGGTATCAAAGCGAAGAAGTCTGATAGCGCTGTTTTATCTCAAGTAGCGGTCAAGGATTGGGCACAGGAATTGTCCAAGTCCTTAACTGTGGCGAAAAAAGGTGCTCAACATCCTACGAAGGACAGTCGGGTTAGTAGAGGTGGGAGTCGAGATTTAGTCCAGTGGATTAGGAATGAAACGCTTGAGAGGCCGTCGTCGGGTACGCCTCAATGACCTTCTCTTTTCCTATATCTTTTTATGGTTAAGTTTATTGTTTGGAATGCTCAAGGCGCTCTTGGCCTTGATTTTAACCGTTATTTTAGAGTGGTGGATAGATTGTATTCTCCGGTTATGTTTGCTATTGTTGAGCCACGTATCAGTGGTGCTGTGGTGGATGCTTTTATTCGTCGCGCTGGATATGATTTTTCTTACAGGGTTGAAGCTAATGGTCTATCTGGTGGTATTTGGGTGCTGTGGAGAAATAAAATTCACTTTGATGTGCTGGCTGTATCGAATCAGTTTGTCCATGGATGGTGTAGGGATTTGGACTCCAATGTTAGCTTTTTCCTTACTTTCGTTTATGCTAGCCCTAATCAGAGGGGAAGACGGTTACTTTGGGACCAACTTCATGCGCTAGAAATGGACGGTGAGGTTCCATGGGTGCTAGGTGGGGATTTTAACGCCATCTATTCTGCAGATGATAGACAAGGAGGGTCTCAACGTAGGACGGGTGTCTGCCGTCATTTTGGTGATTTTATGTTCAGGTCTGGGTTGCACGATATGGGCTTTAATGGACCTCGTTTTACTTGGAAATGGGGGGATCTCAATCAACGGTTGGATAGATGGATTTGTTCTGGTGCTTGGTATTGCGCTTTTCCGCTTTCGGAAGTGTTCCATCTTCAACGCCTGGGCTCGAATCATAGACCAATCTTGTTGTCTACTAATCGCTTGCAAGGGAACCAAGGGTCTGGACCGTTTCGTTTCGTCGCAGCATGGAATGAGCATCTGGAATTTGCATCGTTATTGAGTGAGAATTGGAATACGGAGAGGGAGGTGTTTGAGAACTTAGCCGAATTCCAGATTAGTAGCAGGCGATGGAACAGAGAGGTTTTTGGGCATATCGAGCAAAGGAAAAAACAGTTGTTAGCCCGTATCCGTGGGGTGGAGATAGCTATTGAACGGCATCAAACGCCGTTTCTTTTAGAGTTAGAGAGGAGTTTAAAAGAGGATTTGTCTGAGGTGCTTAAGCAAGAAGAGAGTCTTTGATTTCAGAAATCTCGCAGTCAGTGGATCGAACAGGGGGATCGAAACACGAAATATTTCCATGCGAAGACTTTGAGCCGTCGCTGGAAAAATTCGATTAGAATGCTTCAGTTGGATAATGGTGCTTGGTGTGATGATCCGATGGTATTGCAGAATCATGCTGTCGAGTACTTCTCTTCCCTTTTCACGTCAGAGCCGTGCCAGGAACCGCCCGGGCTGGTTTCGAATGGATTTACGCTGGTACATAGGGATGACATGCAGGGTTTGATATGGAAGGTGACTTTTGAAGAGGTTACTGAGGTTGTTTTTAGTATGAACCCTCTCAAGTCTCCGGGTGCGGATGGCTTTCACGCTACTTTCTTCCAAAAGAATTGGAGTACGGTGGGTGATTTGGTGTTTCGGTTTGTTACTGACTTTTTTAAGCATGGACATCTCTCTGACGATGCAAACCAAACGCTTTTGGTGCTTATCCCGAAATTTCAGAATCCGACTAAGATAAGTCAATACCGCCCTATTAGTCTTTGTGCTGTCCTTTATAAAGTTGTTACAAAGATTATGGTTAATAGACTTAAGCCGTTGTTATCTGATTTGGTGAGTCAAAACCAGGTGAGCTTTGTCCCTGGTCGTCAAATTACTGATAATATCATTTTGGCTCAGGAAATTATTCATTCAATGGCGAAGAAGACTGGGGAAAAAGCTTGGATGGCGGTTAAGGTGGATCTAGAGAAAACGTATGATCGCTTAGAATGGAGGTTCATTGAGTCCACTCTGATCGAAATTGGACTGCCAGCGAGGTTTGTCAATTGGGTTATGATCTGTGTTAGCTCTGTGCAGACTCGAATTATTATGAATGGAGACCTTACTCCTTGTTTTCGGCCATCGCGTGGTATCCGGCAAGGGGACCCCTTTTCCCCGTACCTGTTCGTGCTTTGTATGGAACGATTGTCTCATGCGATTAGTAGGATGGTTGATGAGGGGAGGTGGAAGAGTATTGCCCTGTCTAAGCGTGGGCCTGACATATCTCACATTTTCTTTGCGGATGACTTGGTTCTGTTTGCGGAAGCGAACATTGATCAGATGCGGTTGGTGACTGAGGTTCTATCCATGTTTTGTGCATGTTCGGGGCACCGAGTGAGTACAGCTAAGACCACTGTATACTTTTCTCGGAATTTAAGTAAGGAAAGGGGTATCGCTTTGGCAGGAATTGGGGGTTTTCAGCTCGTTGAGGATTCGGGTATGTATCTTGGGGTTCATCTATTGCATAAGTGCGTCACATCTGCTACGTATAAGTTCCTCATTGATAAAATTGAGAGTAGATTAACTGGTTGGGCGGCGCGCACGCTATCCTTAGCTGGGCGTATCACATTGGCAAAGGCGGTTCTTCAGGCTATTCCCACATATGTTATGCAAACGACATGGCTTCCGAAAGGTATCTGTACGGCTATGGAACGCATTATTCGTCGCTTTATCTGGGGCTCTTCTAGTGGCTCCAAGGGGATTTCACTGGTGCGATGGGATACTATTTCATCTGAGGTTCGAGAGGGCGGGCTTGGATTACGTCATCTTGAGCGTCAAAATCAAGCGCTTCTTATGAAGGTTGGGTACCGGTTAGTTACTGATCAGAATAAGCTCTGGGTGCAAGTGCTTCGCCATAAATATAAGTGGGATGCTCCTATTCCCCAGTGTATTTATCGGGTTGGTTGTTCTCGCTTGTGGAATGATCAGTGGTTAGACGGTGCGGGCGTTTTGGCTGAGCAGTGCACTGTTGATCACACGTCCCAGAGTTCACCAGTAGCGGCTTGGATTGACGCGAAAGGAGAGTGGGATTGGGAGAAGCTTTCGAGTGTTTTGCCGGATACAGTGATCCAGCAGATTCATACAGTCCCTCCTCCGCACGCTTCTTTGGGTTCGGATAGGGTGGTTTGGAAATGGGAGCCGTCGCGAAATTTTTCTACAGCATCAACGTATAGAGCGCTGAGTAGTGGGGAAGTGCCGGCCATTCCGATAAGATGGTTGAGCATTTGGAAGCTCAAAATTCCCCAACGCATTAAGACCTTTCTGTGGTTGGTGGCGCATGGGAAAATTTTGACGAATGTGGAGCGGGGGAGACGACACTTGGCAGCGTCTGTGGATTGCAGTGTGTGTGTGTAGGTGTCGCGGAGGACCTTGATCATGTTCTACGCTCATGTCCGCGGGCGTGGGACCAGTGGTCGAAGATCGTCGCCTCGTCTCGGTGGCATGAGTTTCGGGCGTTGCCGTTTGAGACTTGGTTCTGGAATAATGTTGCAGGGAAGGTGCAGGGGTGGTCGACGGACGTCGATTGGTCCATAATGTTTGCTACTGTCATTTGGCTGGTATGGAAGGAACGATGTACTAGAGTGTTGGGCGACACCGCTGCTGTTTCGCGTGATCTGGTGGCTGCTGCCGTTCGATTGAAGACGGAATATGCCACAGCTGCTGCGGCTTCGATTGGTCGGGGAGGCGGAGGTCCCAGACGTGGCGATGGTTCGTCACAGTGGCTATGCCCGACTAGGGGGAGGGTTAAAGTTAATGCGGATGGCTCGGTTAGGGGGCCGTTACAGATGGCGGCTATTGGTGGTGCTATTCGGGATGTGACGGGGAGTTGGTTATTCGGTTTTGGGAGATGTGTTGGGCGTTGTTCGATCCTCGTGTGCGAGCTTTGGGCGGCTTATGAGGCACTTAAGCATGCATGGGATCTTGGTTACCGCTCTGTGGATTTTGAGACGGACAATTCTACGGTGGCAGATATTTTGAACGGTAAGAAGGATATTATGTGTGGGCATAGTTTAACTAGTCAGATAACAGAGATTAGGAAGCGCGATTGGGATTTGTCTATTCGTTATGTACCTCGGGGTTCTAATACGGTTGCTGATAAAATGGCCTCGCTGGCTTTTGATTGGTCGTTTGGTGGAAGAACATGGCTCTGTCCCCCGGAAGTGGTGGATTTGATTTTAGACGACATGAATTTGTTGGTTTAGTCTGTTTTGCTCGTTGTGTTTTCTCATGATGATCTGTACGTAACAACACATGTACTCTTTCCCCCCATCTAGGATTAGGGGGTTTTTAACGAGGCATGTGTTGTTACCCCTCTTATTAATAAAAAAAATAATTTTATAGATCTAATTAATAATAATTAGATACAAAATATTGATTACTAATAAACTATTCAAACAAATATTGAATATAATCATGTCCTTATATGTCATTTTGGTTGTTTAAATAATCTAACAACTATTAGCTATAAGTTAATTTTACCAAATACTTTTATACAATCAGATAATACAATCCGCTAGTCAAATCAGTTAATGCAATCAGCTATCAATTATCAACTAATGTAATCTGTTATCCGCTATCAGCTATCCGCTAATTGCCAAATAGGGCCATAATTTTTTTATTAGGAATTTTTATAATTTTCTATTTTTTATAAAAGATAAATTTCTAATTCAGTTAATGTAAAGTTAAGTAACGAAGAATTTTAAGTTACTAGAGATAATTAAGACTCCATGTAGTAATATTAATTTAAATAAATATACTTAATTTTGTACGGGTCGCTTTGAACAAGAGTCCTACATCTGATTCTGATCCTACCTCTGCACTTTAACTATTTATAGAATTCTAATGGCTTAAATAAAAAACAAGTTCCCAAAATATGTTTTTTTAACTTAAAGGCGCCCAAAATATTTTTTTTTATAAAAATAAATATTTAAAATTTTAAAAGTTGTAATTTTAGGTGCCTAGTAGTTTAATTTTATTTTAATAATTTAAAACTTTATGAAGAAATCTTAAGATTCTAAAAATCTCTGAAATAGTCTCCAAATTTTTAAATCTTAAATCTTCAAATTTTCACCACTACCGTCGCCGCCCTCGACTCCTCTTATTCGGTCATTAAACTCAGCCGACCATTTCCTCCACTCGTCGTAGTCAAAAATCGGCGAACGGTGTGCCAGTCGAACATTGAATGTTGAACGTGAAATAATTGTTCGATTAGTACAACATTCGCTGTATTTAGCAACGACGAGTGAGAAAAAATAGTCGGCTGAGTCCAACGACCGAATGGGTGAGTTCGGCGACGATGGCCTGCGGCAGCAAACAATGAGAATTTAGAGACTTTTAGGGATTGATTTGAACATTTTTTTAAATTTCGAGACTTTTTTTAAAAGAAAATTAAATTTTAAAGTTTTTTTTCAAAAATAATTAAAAAAATCATTATTTTTATTTTTAAATAAATTATATTTTTTTAACTGTCGAATACTTAAAATTATAAAATTTAAAATTTTAACAGCTTATTTAAAAAAAATACTTAATCACCTAAAATTCAAGAGTATTATACTTTGTACAGTTATTTTTCATCTAAACCAATTCTAATGTTGAAGTTGCGATATAGATTTCAATAAAATTCTTACAAGCAACCGCATTTTCACTGACTCGAAAGATCGGATTATACAAAAATAGGAAACCAGCCTTAGTTTCAAAGCTCAAAACTTTCCTTGTGGTCTTGTAATGGCTGACCCCCCACCGACACCGAGAGGAACAACAAAGACGACAGCATTCTCAGCCTTAACGACAACAAACAGGGTGACTTTTGCCTTTACTTTCACTTCTGTTTTTGTCATTGGTTTCTCAACTTTCTTATTCCTCAATCCATCTTCTTACTCTTCTCCTCGGCTTCAAAGCTTCTTCAGAAGTTCTTTTTACAGATCCAACTTTTCCTCTCGTTTCTCTCACTTTCTCCCCAACTCTTCCCAATCCGATCACCACCCACTTCCCGTTTCCCAGTTCCGGGAAAACCCTTTTCAGATTTCCAAGGAATCTGAAAGATTTCATGCAGAAAATGATTCTTCTTTGTCAAGTGAAGTTATCAATGGAACCCTTCCTGAGAATTTTGGTGAAAAAGATGGGTCTTTTAGAACTAGTGGGAAAGAGTTGGTGGATGGAAGCAGTGATGAATTACTTGAGAAGCAAAGGAAGGGAGATTTTGTGGAAATTGTAAATCAGTGTAGAATATTTGATGGGAAATGGGTGAGAGATGAATCTTACCCTCTTTATCCCCCAGGGTCTTGTCCATATATTGATGAGTCCTTCAATTGCTTTGTTAATGGTAGGCCTGATAGGGGCTATGAGAAGTACAGGTGGCAACCCAATGGATGCATCTTGCCAAGGTAATTCACCAACTTCTCATATTTAGATTCATATTTTAGGGCTGTGCTGATTTGCTTGTGTATTTATGTTTGTTGAAAATGATCTTCTTGTCTTGGTTAGATTGAATATGGGTGGAGTTCATGTAAATGAATTTGTGCTAATTTGCATATATACTGGTGGTTCTAATTTCTTCATGTTCATATGAATTTGTTGGAAATGATTTTCATATGTGTGTATAGCTTATTTCTTGTTAGCTTTTGCTTTAGATTAGTTTTGGGTGGAGTTGTCATGCAGGTTGAATGGAAATCATATGCTGGAATTACTGAGAGGGAAGCGTGTAGTTTTCGTTGGTGATTCACTCGGTCGGAATATGTGGGAATCTCTGGTTTGTGTCCTTCGAAACTCGGTTGAGGATAAAAGCAGTGTTTTCGAGGTCTCTGGTAGGGAGGAATTAGGAAAACAGGGTTCTCACTCCATTGCATTCAAAGTACGTTTGTCCTTTGTCCTTTGCTTTTTGTATAGACTAATTGTTAAGTTGTAGTAAGTGAGGTCTTCTTGTGTTTTATATGCTAATTTAAAATGAATGAATGAACAGGGTTATAATTGCTCGATTGATTACTTCCGTTCGCCATTTCTAGTTCAAGAATGGGAAATGGTCGGGAGAAATGGATCAAAGAAGGAAACACTTAGAATTGATATGATCGATCAATCATTTAATAAGTACAAAAATGTCGATGTTCTCATTTTCAATACCGGACATTGGTGGACTCATGATAAAACTAAGAAGGGGTACCCTTTTATGCTACCTATTTGTTCATATGAGAAGATAAATAATCTTTAAGTAGGAGCTCTTAATGGTTTCAACCAATTTGTAGGAGCGGTTACTATCAAGAGGGGAACACCATCTATAATCGATTGAATGTTAAAGTAGCGTTTCGAAAAGCTTTGACTACATGGGCAAAATGGATAGATACTAATATAGATTCTACGAAGACCCTTGTTTTCTTCAGGGGCTTTTCGGCCTCACATTTCAGGTAAATCGAACATCAAAAGAATATGTTAGGTTGAACCCCGTTATTCGTAAACAAGTGCCTTCAATTTGTTTTGCATGTTCCCAGGGGTGGAAGGTGGAATTCTGGCGGGCAATGTGACGCTGAAATTGAACCTATCACAAATGAGAAGTACTTGAAGAAATATCCGTCAACAATGCGAATTTTTGAGTCAGTGATAAATGGCATGACTACACCGGTCTTGTATCTTAATGTTTCGAGAATGACTGGTTTCCGTAAGGATGGCCATCCGTCAATTTACAGGAAGCAGAACTTAACCGAGGAAGAGAAAAGTTCACCTACTAGAATCCAAGATTGCAGCCATTGGTGCCTTCCCGGTGTTCCCGATACTTGGAATGAGCTAGTATATGCTCAGCTCCTTATCAAACATGACCGTGATCGGCAGCAACTTCTGAATCAAGGACAACAACAGAGAAAATCCTAGGTAAAATTAATGGCAATGCAACTTTTAAATCAGTGTTTAGTACCTAACTTTGTCTTGATTGATTAGTGTATGTTCTATTTATCGGTATAAAGTTTACGTCATAGAAATGTAAAACAATGTCATTTTTTGGAGGAAACACACACGCGCGTAAAATTTGTTAATTAGAGTTGTTCATAAGCTGTCCTGTAACCTAATTTCATTTGTTTAGCCCGTAATTGCTAGTACTCTATATGTCTTCCATGAATTTGTTATAGATAATAGGGTTTCAGCTAATTATATCTTGTAATGAGTTGAAATTAGTTTGAACTTCGGATTTAAAAGAAAATGTTTTGAACTTTGCTGGATTCTGCATGAACTGTGCTTTTAGGAGCTAGTAGTGCAACGTAGAGGATCATGATTTTCGATTTTGAAAGTGATATGTATTTTTGATCCATATGCTTCTGGGTTCACGTTAAAGATCTTTTGACTGATGCAGAACTGTTGGAAATAGATTTTAATGGCAATTCGGGTCATTTAAGAGCCAACTCATGATATGCAGAGCTTGCCTTGTGAGCCAACACATGAGAAGTGTTTGTGGAGCCAATGGCTGGAACATTGCATTTCAGTTCAATCAAGGTCGTCACATGGTGATGAAACCTGTAGTGTTTCGACTTTTTTTTTTTCTTTCTTGAAGTATATTGGTGAGGCCAGTGCCTAGCTTGATCATCACACCATTCACCCTCGGCCATCTCTTTGTTTCTTCGAGATGAACAAATGTTGTGTTTGGGTCTCCATGCCATTAGGAACCACAACTGCTCTTCTTGACTTGGGACACTTTCCAACTCGATTTTCAAGAGCTTTCTCAATACCCATCCACATTGTGTTGACAAGAGGCTTGCACTAGCTCAGCGAAATCCGAATGAATAGAAAAGAATAATCTCTGATTTTTGCTGGGAATGGCTATCAATTTGCTCAAGTCCATTCATATTCTTTTCTATACATATAGTATAAAGTAATCTGAAAGCACTAATAAATCCACACATTGAGAAGAAGATACCGAAATAAACTTGATACTTCATACAGCTTGTGGTCCATCGGTGACAAGAAACAAGGGTGGGAACGGCAGGAACAGAAGGATGGTAAGTTTTCAATTCTTCTTTTTCTTGGGATTTAAATAGCGGTTCACGTAATAACATCTGTTATATCCGTAATCGCGATAAATGCAATGGGACCGCAACTGTCTTATATGTTACATCATCCATGAATTGATGCAATAAATAGGACAATTGTTTCATCTGATTGAATTGGTTTGCAGCCTCTTTGCTTTGTGCTGCCGCTGGCTTTGGGAGGCTTGCTTCGATCTGTAGAATAAGGACCAGTCGAACTCAAATGGCAACATGGAGTTACATCTAAGTTATTATATTAATGTCTGTCGTTTTATAAAAGAATGAGTCTTATAGTTCTGTGACGAAGAGTAAAACCGACATGTTTGTATTTTGTTACAATTTTATGATTTTTGTTTCCAATAAAAATATTTATACCACTTGTATAAATTTATATTATAAATCGAAGGTTTGAAAATTTGAATATATATTTAACTTTTAGGTTAAGTTAACAGAGGAATAACAGAGCATAGAAAGAAGAACAGAAGGGAAGAAGAAAGGAAATTAACGTACCACATCAGCACTATCTAATGTCAATTAATGAGGGTGTTCCTAATAAAAACGAATTAAAAGTTTAATGATTATATTGTAAGTTTTTAAAATTTGGTGACCAAATTACAAGCATCCTAAAACTTTAGTGACTATTTTTGTAGTTTACCCTAAAAATTAAAACTTGAAAAATATCATTTGATTTAATTCTAATTGTTACAAATATTTATCTATGTAGATGTCTATCATGATTAGAACTTTATCAAAGGAGTTTGATTTATTTATTATTAAGAATATTATCTTTATGAATTAGAGTTTAATGTATTATGTACTTCTTATGCCTATAAATAGATGATTTATTGAAGGCATTGTATACAACTCTATATTTGAGAATAATACAAATCTCCCTCTTTTTCTCTCATCTCTTTGATCTTTTATTCTTGTTCGTTGTTCTTCGTTATTTTATTCACAACACGTTATCAGCACGACTCTAATCAACTGAGGTCTTCATTGTTTGAATCCAAAATAAGTTATTGGAAAAAATTCGATTCTAGGATAAACCAAAGATAAGTTTTTTTCTCTCTTCATTTTTTTTAAATTACCGATTATCTTATTCTTTATATTTTAACTTTTTTTTTGAAAAGTTTGGAAATATGTTTGATTTTATTCGAACATTGGAAAGACACAAATTTGTGGCTTCTCACAAAGCAAAAGATGGATCGAAAGAGACGAAGAGGTTGCGTTTGGTGTAAATTACGTGTGTTTTCTCTTGTTCCTAAAAGGGTTAATTAGCGGTATGCTTATTCATACTTTTACTTATACGATTATATTTGATATTTTTCATATTATTATTTATATCATTTTATTTGGTAAAAGTTAATATTTTTAACCGTGTTTTGAGTTTTACATGATATGCTTAAATGGCTTGGAAAGAGATGTGATATAAAGGGACTATGAGAAGCTATCTCGGTCATATGATATGTCTCCATTGTCCACGAGAGAAAAATCAATATCGGTAAATTTTGGTTTTATTTTTATTATTTATATTATTATTTTAAAGTGCGATAAATCATGATGATTTTGAATTTACAAGAAGATTATTATAAAGTCTATATTTTCTCGAAAGCAATATTTCTTCTTCGTTGAAAAACTTGACCATAGACTTCTCCCAATTTCAAGTTACGAAAATTCTTCTTGATCTAAAAAGTTTTATGGGAGGCATTCCTTGAAGTGAATGCAAAGCATGATGTTTATTCCATGCGATTATCAATGATGGAGCATTCCCTGAAGTGAATGCAAGCATGATGTTTATTCCATGCAATTATCAATGATGGGGCATTTCCTGAAGTGAATGCAAGCATGATGTTTATTCCATGCGATTATTGGATCTGTTTCATTCCCTGAAGTGAATGCAAACATGATAAATCATTATTCAATTAGAGACATAATTTTGATATAATCCAAGTATAATTGGCTGGACATCCCGTTCTGCGAGGCTACTGGTCTCAAAGGAGGTTTTTAAAGGACCTTGTGGACAGGTTTAACAATGCCGCGTACGAGGATTAAATCTTTGTTCTCTGTGCTAAGGATATGTGAAAAAGGTTTTAAATGCCACTGGCTCTACTTTATTCCCTGAAGTGAATGTGAGATTATATTATGGAAGAAATAAAAAATCACATTAAAAGTTGTGGTCGTGGTCGAGGCTATGAATATACACATAAAAAATATAGTCGTTTTAAGAATACTTCTACCCGCTGGTAGCAAAGTTATAAGGATGACAAGAGTGATAAAGATCATTCTAAGGAAGTGAAATCTTTTTACCAATGTGATGTTATAAACCATTGGTTTCGTACTTGTTAAACGCCAAAGTATTATGGACTTTATCCATAATCATGAATGATAAATGAAATAAAATATAAACAAAATTTGTTTATGGCAAAAATAATTATGGCGTTATTGGTCCAACTCAATTGGATATTGATAATTTTCTCATAACCCTTGAAGGGAATAATTTACCATTTATTTTATTTCCCTTGTAACCTCTAACAGGAATAAGTGGGTTTTTTTATTTATTTTATGTTAATTCGTTTTATTTATTATTTATTTATGTTAGTTTGCTTTATGTTTATTTATTTCACATATTATTTATTTACGCTTTATGTTAATTTATTATTTGAAGAATATGATTACTTCCGGAATAAAATATACAATGAATTGTGGCTATTTATGCCTAGAATTGTGGCTATTTATGCCTAGCGGATAATGCAAGTACTCATATTGTACTTAAGCATAAGAAATATTTTTCCCATTTAAATGCAAGGAGAAATATGAGTAGTATTTCTCAAAGTACTAAAATATCAATACTTCGGAAGAGCACTTGAAAGTTTATCTCTAATAGATAATCGACTTGATATGATGTGCTATATTTTATATTTTTCATTTCTCAAAGTGAATGATACAAAGTACATATTTTCATTACCTGAAGTAAATGAAACAAAGCACATTTTGAAAGGTGCACAATTATGCATTTCTCGATTAAAATGCAAAGGAATAATGTGACTACTATATCCGGAAGTACTAATATCACAAAAGGCTCTGGTTAAGCAAATATGTTATTGCCAAATGGAACTTTATTCCATATTCACAGTGCGTGATACTCGTCAAAGTCATAAGGAGAGCAATATGAGTTCGCAAACTATCCCTTTGGGAATTATAGATAACATATGTTATCAATTGGCATTTGAAATAAGCCAATATGAATATAAGTTCTGGTAGCCAAAAAGTCAGTTGAAAGCTCTAGGAGAGCTATATATTGCTACCAAAAGATAATTTCAATTAAAAGCTCCGAAAGAGCTAAATATATTCCTATTTAAAGGAACAATTTTGATGGTCGTACTAGACATGTACGAGTAAGATTGAATTACATGTTATGGTAAACAAGAAGTTTACAAATTCAGATATATATACACACATATATATAGTTGGCATGATCGGTTAGACCATCCTGATCAATAATGATGTAGAAATTATTGAGATTTACATGCACATGTATTAAAAGAACATGTAGTTCTTGTGGTGCTTATTCTCAAAGGAATGGATTAAATTCCACTTATTAAAGAACGTGAAGTTCTTGTGTTGCTTAAAGGAATTGATTAAATTCCACTTAGTAAAAGAACATGAAGTTCTTGTGTTGTTTGTTCTCAAAGGATATAGATGATCTCACTTACCAAAAGAATTAGAACTTAAAGTTCTTGTACTGAAGTTAAGACTGTAAGTCTTGCATATCTGAACAAAATATGGGCCCATATATCCACAAATGTGGAAAGTTTTATATGATTTTAGTAGATGCATCTACATTGTTTTATCGACTTACAACCAGAAGTCTGTGAGATTGATTCTAAAAGATTCAGATTATGCAGTTAGACTATTCGTCTTGAAAAACTAGTGGGTTTATATTTTAGGCTATATCAATTGTTACAAAGCCTATTGATTATGAAAATATAGTTTAGCAAAATTTCAATTAGATGCCTCATATTTAATAGCTGAACTATGAGAACAAAAGAGTTATTATTTATATGGTGTTTCCATATAGCAACACTTATACGCATCAAGCCAACGAGTTATAATAAACTCCTCGTTATGATTGGTTTTTGGTCAGAAACCATACGTTTCCCATTTTATGATTTTTGAATGTGCGATATGAATTGCTCCACCACAATGCACAAAATTGGTGAATAAAAAGGGTTGAGAATATATATTGAGTACGAGTCTCCTTTTATGTTTAAATTCTAAACATTAATTGGAGAATCATTTATTAGATGATTTTTCTCAACATTAGGGGGAGAGAATAATCAGCTGGATAAAGAAGGAAATGAATTATCATTATCTAAATCCTCGAATATGAACTAAAAGTTCATAAGATAATTCACATTATTTCATGTCAACTGTCAGGCATATTTACTGACCCAATGAGAGTAATTAAGTATCATATATCAGTTAAAATGCTCTAAGTTTAAATTACATGTTAGAGCAAGTGGATGTAAATCATGCTTGAAGCATGATAGTTGAAATGGTTCCAATGATTAAAATTCTCGTAAATGAAAAGTATTATGAGATGATCATATATTGGAGGCGGATGCTCCTAAAGAGACCCAAGACATAACTAATAATAAAACTCTTGAAGAGTTTCAAGTACCTGAAAAAAAGATTGAAATCTTGAAGAGATCTCGATGAGTTATGTCATTACGAGAATGGAACCAGAAAATTGGAAAGTTGTCGACAACGATTTTACAAATAATTTTACATAAAATACTTCTATAGAAGTAAAGAAAGAAATCGAGAATCTTGTATAAAATCTATCCAGAAGTATAGATATTGAATTGGCCGATGTTGAAAGACGCTTTGAACTTCTAAAATAGAAGTATTTGGACCAGCAGTCCAAACACCTAAAGGTGTAATGCAAGTGAGACACAAATAAGTAGTCATAAATACGACTTGAACTATGATTTATGAAAAGTTTTAATTACTTCATGGTGGATGCAATTACTTTGGCAGTTATGAAAATTTTACACGCATCTAATTATTTGTGGATCCATATTTATCCTTGAAGGATCTAAAATGCTATAAGCATTTGGAAATTTCTGAGGAAATTTATTTAGACATGTCTCATGAATATTTTGGCGCATTTGGTATAATCGCCTTAGTGAATACTAATTGAGAAAATACTATAACAATGATCAGATTTCCTTATGTATTTTATAAAGGAGTTTAGATCAAGATCTATTATGATAATTTTAGAACTCCTAAAGAGCTTCAAATTGAAAACTCATGAAGTACTTTCAATACAAGTACTTGAATCTTGACATCAAATTTATCTCGGCATGAAGATCGAGCATTTTTATATATTTCTTTTGTCTATGAATAGACATAAGCTGAAAGAATCTTAAAGAAGATTCAATATGAATAGAGCATATCTATTGAGTATCCCACAAGTTGTAAGATTGTGTGATGTTAATAAAGATAATTATATCTTTTCTTGGTCTTGAAGCATTATATATTAGTTGGTCAACAAATTTCTATGAATATACAAAGATCATTACATTTAGATCTTCAAACATTTGTTGATGCCTCCTCAAATATCGTAGAAATAATTGTTATGCACGAGGCAAGCCAAAAAAATGTGTTTGGCTAAGACTAATTACCCAACATATCCAAAAGATATGTGGATTTACTTTTACAATATATGATAAAAGTTATCTTCTGTGAAGATAACGCAAGATGTATATCTCAGTTTGAAAGTGGATACATCATAGAACATATTACTCCAAAGTTTCATCCCTCACGATCTTTAGAAAAATGATATTCAAGATTAAATTATGAAGATTCAAAGATCTTCTGTGATGTTTGCATGAGGGGGAGTAAATACGTGTTGCACTCTTTTTCCCTTAACCGAGGTTTTGTCCCAATGGGTTTTCCTGGTAAGGTTTTAATGAGACAACATGTTATGCGTATCAAAGATGTGTGTACTCTTTTTCCTTCACTAAAGAATTTTTTTTCCCACTGGGTTTTTATCTTAGTAAGGTTTTAACGAGGCACATTATCTTCATAGACATCCAAGGGGGAGTGTTATGAATATTTATCTATGTGGATGTCTATCATGATTAGAACTTTATCAAATGAGTTTGATTTATTTATTATTAGGAATATTATCTTTATGAATTAAAGTTTAATGTATTATGTACTTCTTATGCCTATAAATAGATGATTCATTGAAGGCATTGTATACAATTCTATATTTGAGAATAATACAAATCTTCCTCTTTCTCTCTCATCTCTTTGATCTTTTATTCTTGTTCGTTGTTCTTCGTTATTTTATTCACAACACTAATGTATATTTTTATATATTTTATATTAGTAAAACTTATTTATATATTCTTACAAATCTAATGATAATTCATATTGTATGTTTTTATACCATGTTAATTTTAACATCATTAATTTTCTTTTATAATTATTTTTAAACTCATAAAACTTTAGTGATCTATTTTTCTCCTAAAATAATTATTTATTTAAACAAAATAATCATCAATACCACCATTTTAGTTTTTTTTTTCAAACACATCTAAAAAAACAAATAAATATAGCCCACGTGAGTTAGTTCGAGCGATAAAGCAACTTGGTATCACTTAAATATGTCTCGAGTTTGAGATTTTGTGTATGTAAAAAACGAATGTGAGGATCAGGATTAATCAAGTTGAAGGCATGAGAAACCAAGAGAAAAAAAAACAAATAAATATAGAATATAAATTTGTTCATCCAAACTCAATTCATTTACAAATTACAAAACATCAGAAATGGTAGTCTCAAAAATAACTGGATTGAACCTGCAAGAGTTCAAGCTGAGCCAACAATTTAGCAGTCGTTGATTTCAACCTTGGGTCACCATTTTGAGCTAAATCAATGAGCACAACTTGCGCAGATTCGCCATACTTCACTCTGTGTTCCTCCACCTGGAAAACCCTTTCTAATATCCAAAGCGCTTTCTCCTGAGCCTTTACACTCGCGGATCCCATGATCTTGATAATGGCTTCGACGCCTCCGTTTTCAGCGATGCAATCGCTTCCGTTTTCCCAGATTTCGTCTTGCAAAAGCGTCGCCAGTGCGTTCAAAACTGCTTCATCGGCTTCCCTCTCTCTGCCTTCCAGGATTTGTACCAATGCCGGAATCCCACCCGCTTTAACCAAGCAAAACGTGTTTTTAACCATGCAGTACCCGTCGTGGACTTCGCAGAATGCCGTTGCCGAGGATGAGGCGCAGAACCAGCTCTGTTTTTTCGACTTCCGAAGCGATACCGAGTTCTGGGATAGCTGTGCCAGCGCGGTTGCAGCTCGGCATTTCGCGACCAGTGGTCCCCAAGACAATAACTTAACGAGCAATGGGATCGCCTCGTTTTGTGCTGCGAGAAGCTGTAGTCTTTTGTCCGAAGGAACCGTGAACCGGATTAGCACTCCCGCAACACCTTCTGCTAATGAATTCGATACCGGTGATATGGTTGAAGGACTTGAATTCATCATGGATATCAAAACTGGCAGCAAATTGGCTTTCTTAAGAACTTCGGTAACTTTCTTATTGCTAATAGGTAGGTTACTCAGTATGCCAACTGCAGCAGCCTTGTCGGTCTCCAATGGTGAAGATGCGATAATGTTAACAATGATGTTCAAGTGGCTTTCTCCGAGCTGTTCGGTCATTTCTTCCGGTAAATATTTAGAGAGTGTGTAAAGCAAATCCAATGCTCCTGTCCTGATTTTCATGTTGCTTTCGGTTAGGAACGGTAGAAGAAGCTGAATTGCGCCGTTTTCCTTCATTTTTCTTCGAACTTTAGATGCATTACTATGGCCTGCAATGCTATTCAGTGCATGCAGAAGATGATATTGAATTATAGGACTTGAGAGATTTAAAAGAGACAGCATTTGCTGTGCTACATCTTGGTTAACAAGAATGGATTCCGACTGTGCGATTCGGGCAAGAATCGCTGAAGCTGGCTCCCGGAGAGTCATGAGCACGGATGTAACGGAGAAAAGTAGCTGAAGTAGAGATACCACTATACCCGAATTGATCAACCGTTGTATGTTTTCCAACAAATTCGACAAATTTTGCAATGCATTCAAAGCAGATAACTTTGCTTCAAGCTTTCCCGCATTGAACATCTTAACGAGAGGCTCAACAGCTCCATCTTCTCCGAGGGCAGCTCTACTTTGATCTGTTAGTTCCATTCTTGACAGCGCAGTCGCCATAAGGATCTTACTCATGTCGGAGCCTGTCAAGATATCGGAATTTACCATATATTTTGATATAGACAATCAAATGCATCAAGGTAAGGGTACTTCCATTTTACCTTCCTTCAAATAGTGCACTAAGGGCTTGAAATAACCGGCCTCCGCCATATGAAGCGCATTTTGTGTATTGCTCGATAATGCATTCAACAACTTCCTTGCATTGCTTGAAGCAATCGGATCATCACCATTAAGCATAGTAACTAACATAACAATGCACCCTTGAATTCGGCCAAGCCGTCTCCAAACCGCTGGAAGATCAGACAGATCTAGCAACAATCCTACAGCTTCTCTCCTCTCTTCTGTATCTCGGGTCAACGATTTCACCAATGCCGATAAGGATGCTGCATCGGCCATCTTCTCCTGTTAACTAGAATACTTAAGACCAACTAACAAGAAAAGAATTCAATTGAAAACATGAATGGAAACCGAAAGAAAAGTTTACCTTGTTTCCCGAATTTTCGGAAGCAAGTTTTCGCAATAACTGAAGAATGATCAAACGGTTGTTCGGCTTACATGAACTCAACCTATTAACTAGAACGAGTATAATGCCTTCCTCAATTATCCAATCATTTGTAATCAATCCTTGCTTAATTGACTCATTGAACCCGGAAAGTGCGTAATTCAAGTCTTCATCATTGCCATGCTTGAGTTGCAAGACAACATCGTCGATCGAAAGATTCACTCGTTCCTCTTCAATTTCTGTTATTTCTTCCTCAATTTCCTTCTCCGATGCAGTGGCAGAGACAAACTCATATTCATCGATTGGACTAGGAGGCCGGCTCGGGCTCGGACCTGAACTCGGACTCGGGGTAAAGCTTTCATTGAACCTCACATTCATAAATTCCTTATGCAATGCGCTAATCTTTTCTTTCATTTCCAAATGAAGATCAATGCTAGCAAATAGCACAAGGCCTAATGATCTCCCAAGATCCTGCATCACATTTTCAATCCGTATATTCGGCTGCTTTGAATCGGGACTCTCGATCAAGGTCTTAGCACGCCGAAGCTCTTTCTCGATGGATTCGATCGCTTTTCGGATCGTAATCGTGTCCATGACATCTTTGTTATCTTTTATATCACTCAAAATCAAACCAAGTTTATTGAGAAGAGAAGAGAATTCAATGAAAAGTTCATTTTCTGTGTCTTTCGCAATCGAGGAAACCTCTTCCACTGAGGCTACTAGCTCTGATATAAGCTCAGGGAAGCTTCTCAAATCAGTTTTTTTCATTTTTCAAGAATTGGGTAGCACTTAAAAGACAAAAATATCAATTAATTCCGGAGAAAAAGTAAAAGATTTTCTAGGAAAAGGAAAACAGAGGATTTTCCAGGGCCAAAACAGGAACTGGGGTTGCAAATTTAGAATCAATAAGAAACATGAAGAAAAAACCCTCAAAGCCCCTGTATCACTACAAATATTAACAAATTCCCAGAAAAAAAATGATAAAATTAATGAAAAAAGATGATGTTTACAGGGTTGAAACACAGGTAAAAGAAGAAGAGGGATTTCAAATTCAGAAGCAAGAAGTAAGTTTACAAAGAAAGAAAGAATATTTGTATATATGAAGGGGGAGAAGAAGCAGAGAAATTGAGGGGGGAAGAAAAGGGAAGGAAATTAACCTGAAGTTTGAAAGACGAAAAGAAGAGCAGGAAATTGGAAACAGAAGAAGATTGAGTAAAATAAAAGGGAATGGAGGAGTGAAAGATTGATGAAAACATTGGAAACGGAGGTTTGTAGTTTGGAGTTATGTGGAGAAGAGTATCTTCCTTGGCAATGTCAATGTCAGCTGGCTATTGACCTTTCTATCTGCCTTATTTATTTCATTTCTATACAAGACCAAGTCAAACAAATAAATGTGTTTTTGTTTTGGAAATTATTTTAATATATAAATTTCTGTAAATTAAACTTTATATAAGTCTTTTAATCTTATAGTTTAAGGAATTATGTTAGAATTTTAGGTGGTAGAGCATAAAATTTAACATTTATGCTTTGAATGTAGAATTTAAAGTTTATGATTTAAATTTTAAATTTTAAAGTGTTCGAATTTAAAACTTAGATTTTATAATTTAAATATAAAAAATTTTATAAATTAATTTTACACAGTTTACCTATTAAAATATAACCCCTTTGTTTTTTTCATTCCACTTTTGATGATTTACACTAAGCAATGGTTGTTTGTAAGATGATTTAAATATGCATCAGGTATTTGAATTAGACAATTTTTTAAATTTGTGTTTAATTTTTTTTACTAAATCGATATCTAAAAATATTTGTTCTAATTTTAATTCTATCAATTATTTTGATACTTTTATTAATAATTTTAGTCCCAAAATTTATACATCTTACCAATTTGGTCATAGTTTGAAATAATTCAAAAAATATAACCCCTTCATATTTAAAAATTCCATCAATTTAGTATTTTTTTGATACTGTCAAACTAAATTAGTTTATCGGATCAAAATATCGGTTGGATAATTGCATTCCACCTTAAAAAACAATCCCTAAAATATGCACTTTTCCCGAACAACCCCTAAAGTATTTTTTTTTTCAGGACGTTTTTTCTCCTAAATTAAAAATCCTGATCTTATATGTCCCACCGTTAACTACCGTTAAAAAATATTCTCTCGAGTCAATCAGAACACGCCACGTGTTATTTTATTAAAAAAATAAGCTGACTACATCTCCTCTCAACTCATAATCCTTTCACTTTGTTACCGATTTCAATGACAGATAACCAAAGCTGCAGGTTTGTTTAGGCCTCAGCTTGTTCATGAACAACCATTTCGAAACAAACACATCTTTGAGGTCCCTGCAGATGTAAACGAACCTGCAGCTTTGGTTATCTGTCATTGAAATTGATAACAAAGTGAGAGGAGACGCGATGAAGGAAGTCTGTCAAGGTTCAAAAAAATTAATTCTAAAAGAGTTCAAATAAGAGACTAAAATGAACAAAAAATAAAATTTTTGCGTACATCCCTTTTATTTAAGTCACTTTATTTTTTTTAATAAAATGACACGTGGCGTGTTCTGATTGGTCTGTGAGATTTTTTTTAACGAAGAGGGCATGTGAGGTCAAGATTTTTAGTTCATGGGGCAAAAGTCCCGAAAAATACTTTAGTGGGCTGTTCGGGAAAAAGTGCATAGTTAGGGGGCAAATGGGTCTTTAAGCCTAAATTTTTATTGTACCATAAAAACAATATAACATTTCGCGGGAGAGAACAAACAATATAGGAGAATAACAAAGAGTAAATTGATAGAAATTTTAAACATAAATAATTAAATTTATTGATTTGTTTCAAACTAGGACCAAATCAATAGATTATATAAGTTTTAGTACCAATTTAAAAAAAAGTGTCTAGTCTAGATACTAACTTAAGAGAAATTTGTTTGTAAGTACCCACATAAAAATGTTGCCTAGTTTAGGTAGCAATTTAATAAAAAAATATTTTAGGCTCTAACTTAATAGATTATAATTTAGATAGCAAACATATATCTAAACTTTTTAAATATAGCTAAGGGTTAACTACACCAATGACCACCAAACTAATTGGGGATTTTTATTTTGACCACTGAACTAACGAACTCGTCAATCAAACCACTGAACTTATAAAATCAACATATTTTAACCATCGCCTTTAAAAATCTAACGGTGAGGTAACGAAACTGCCACGTGGCAGCTTACGAGAAATTTTTAAAATTACATATTTGGTCCATATTATTTACTTATTTAATCAATTTGATCCTAATTTTATTTTAATTAAATAAAATCAATCATCCAATTAGATGATAACACGTGTCATCACCCAATTGCGTTAATTTAACCAAATTTTAATTTATTTTATTTAACATTTAATATATTTTCCCTCCAATCAGGTGGTGACACATGTCACCACATGATGAAAGGAAAATTAATGAAGAATAAAAGTTGGTGTTGTGGGGGTTTGAACCTGAGACTACATAAAAAAATCCCACGCCTTAACCACAAAGCCAAGCTACTCTTACTAATATATTTTGCACACTTTCATATACATATCTTATACTTCAGTAAATGATAGGGAAAAAAGAAGTAAAAATAGTTGAAAGGGGACTCGAACTTAGATCACTTGGGATGTGTATAATCACACAAAAGTTCGATTTAATTTAAATCTAAAAATATTAAATATTCAATTTTAAAAATATACATGGGTTAAAGTATTCGAATATTTTTTTCTTTTTAAATTAAATCAAATATTTCATAAAATATTCAATATTTGATTTAAAAAATATTTGATTTAAAAGAAAACAAATTCGATTTAAAAAGTATTCGAATATTTAATATTTTTAAATTTAATCGAATACTTTTTTAAATCAAATACTTCCAATCGATTTGAATATTAAATCGAATACTTATATAAATCGAATACTTTAAATTAATTCGAATACTAAATCGAATACTTTAAATTAATTCGATTTTTAAATACTTTAAATCGATTCGAATATTAAATCAAATACTTTAAATCGATTCGAATATTAAATCAAATACTTTAAATTATTCAAATATTAAATCGAACAATTTTTTATATCAAATACTTTAATTCGATTCGAATTAAACCGAATACTTTTTTAAATCGAATACTTTAAGCTAATTCGATTTTTAAATATTCAAATATTAAATATTTGATTTAAATCGAATACTTTTTAAAATCGAATTTATTTTCTTTCAAATCAAATATTTTTAAATCGAATATTTAATATTTTAATAAATATTCGATTTAGTTTAAAAGTAAAAAATATTCGAATATTTTAAATCAGATATTTAAATAATTAGATTTAAATTAAATCGAACGTTTGTGTGATTATACACAGGAAAATTCTACAACGTGCGACGAACACCGCTGAACACCACTAATGTTGAACAGCGCTGAACACCATTAAATTAATTAATAAAGACTTAAAATTTCAAGGACCCATCATAGAATTAATAATTATTTTTAAAAAATCAATTAAATTATTTTTATATATTAAAATTTTATTTTTTTTAATAAGGGTAAACTATATATTTAATACATCACCTATTTTTCGTATTTCTATTGAACCCTCATTATTTAAATATTATTTCAATTTGACCTTGTTCTTTATAAAAAAATAATTTAAGCCTTAACCCTCAACCTAAAACCCTAAACTATTAAACCTTAAACTCTTAAACTCTTAAACCTATTACCATAAACCATATACCATTAAAAATAATTTCACCATCATCGATTAATTCAATTCAATGAATTGTATATAAAACTTTAAGTATATTTAATAAATTGTTATTTTTTATTTTCACCGGACCCTTCAAGATTTTTTTTAAATTTATTATCTTACACATTTGACCGGGTTGTTATTATCACTTTAGCTTAAATCATGACTAATAAAATTATTGTTTATATAAAGTTTTTAATTTATCGAGAATTTATTGTATATTTATGTTATATATTTTTTTCAAAAGTGTTTTGGGCTAAAAGTAATAAGAACATACTATTTTTCGACTAACAATATTTTTGATTTGATTTGAAAAATGTTTTTTAGAATTAGAAAATTTTTAGCTTTTTAATTTTTTTCAAAAGCATTTTTAACTAAGTTACTTGTTCTCGTTTATATGATCAACATTTTTATTTTTAAAAGATATAGTTAAAATAAACATCTTACCTACTTAAAAATATTTTTTTGCAGTAATACCAAAACTCTTATTTTAAACTAAACAATTCAGCCATACATCTCAAAAACAGTTTCCCTTCACATTTTTAAAGCAAAAATAAACTTGTCCTAAGTATTATCATCCTAATTTTTGGTGCTTCTTTTGTGTATTTTTCATTTGATTTAACTTGTCGATGAGTAAAATAAATTTCGACCCTTAGAAATTATAAATCTACCAAGCCAGTTTTTAGGGTATTACAGATTGCACCAAATAAAACCATGACACCACACAAGACTGCAAGAAACTTAATATGTAGTAGACCAAACCACTGATGAATCTTCATTGAATTGAATTAATCGATGAATTGAATCGATGATGGTGAAATCATTTTTAAGGATATATGGTTTAGGGTATAGGTTTAAGGGTTTAAGGTTTAATAGTTTTGGGTTTTAGGTTGAGGGTTAAGGGTTAAGGGTTAAATGATTTTTTATAAATAATATGGTCAAATTAAAATAATATTTAAATAATGAGGGTTCAATAGAAATACAGAAATAGGTGAGGTACTAAATATATAGTTTACCCTTATTAAAAAATAAAATTTTAATATATATAAAAACTAATTTAATTGAATTTTTAAAAATAATTATTAATTGTATGATGGATGTTTGAAATTTTAAATCTTTATTAATTAATTTAATGGTGTTCAACGGTGTTCGTCGCACGTAGTAGATTCATCCTTATACACATCCCAAGTGATCTAAGTTCGAGTCCCCTTTCAACTATTTTTACTTCTTTTTTCCCTAACATTTATTGAAGTATAAGATATGTATATGAAAGTGTGTAAAATATATCACTAAGAGTTGCTTGGCTCAGTGGTAATGGCATGTGGTTTTTTTACATTTAGTCTTAGGTTCAACCCCCCACAACACTAGTCTTTATTCTTCATTAGTGTTCCTTTCACCAGGTGGTGAAATTAACCCAATTGGGTGATGATACGTGTCATTATCTGATTGGATGATTAATTTTATTTAATTAAAATAAAATTTGTATTAAATTGATTTAATAAGTAAATAACATCGACCAAATATGTAATTTTAAAAATTTCCTGTAAGCTGCCACGTGGCAGTTCCGTCACCCCACCGTTAAGTTTTTAACGACGATGGTTAAAATATGTTGATTTTATAAATTCAGTAGTTTGATTGACGAGTTCGTTAGTTCGGTGATCAAAATAAAAATCTTTAATTAGTTCGGTGGTCAGTGGTGTAGTTAACCCTATAGCTAAACTGATGTAAAAAATTGTTCCTCGATTGATATTCAAACTTTCATTCCGTTCACTATTAAGATATTTTTTTTATAATTAGGTTAAGTTAGTGGTACACAATTTGTGGAAAAAAATTAGTGGTAATATCAATCTATGATTTTACCAAATATGATTTTTTACGACACATTGAAAAGTTATTACTTTATAAAAAAATCATGAAAAAAATAAGAATATAACAATAAATATTTAAATCTTTAAAACATGTAAATTGAAAAATATACATTCAAATTAAATAAAATATAAAATATAAAATTTTAATATGTTTTTATCAGGTAAATTGAAATAAATTTCATTGGTTGATCTGATTTTTTTAAAAATATTTTTAAGTTTTTTCTCACTTATCTATCTAATGTATATATATATATATATATACCACCGTCGTTAAGTTTTTAAGGACGGTGGTCAAAATATGTTGATTTTATAAATTCAGTAGTTTGATTGACGAGTTCGTTAATTTGGTGATCAAAATAAAAATCTTTAATTAGTTCGGTGGTCAGTGGTGTAGTTAACCCTATAGCTAAACTGATGTAAAAAATTGTTCCTCGATTGATATTCAAACTTTCATTCCGTTCACTATTAAGATATTTTTTTTATAATTAGGTTAAGTTAGTGGTACACAATTTATGGAAAAAAATTAGTGGTAATATCAGTCTATGATTTTACCAAATATGATTTTGTACGACACATTGAAAAGTTATTACTTTATAAAAAAATCATGAAAAAATAAGAATATAACAATAAATATTTAAATCTTTAAAACATGTAAACTGAAAAATATACTTTCAAATTAAATAAATTATAAAATATAAAATTTTAATCTATTTTTATCAGGTAAATTGAAATAAATTTCATTGGTTGATCTGATTTTTTAAAAAATATTTTTAAGTTTTTTCTCACTTATCTATCTAATGTAGTTATATATATATCTATCTAATGTAGTTATATATATATATTGCTAAGATTTGAGCCTTATCTCTTATTATATCAAAATAATTAGAAAAACTATTTTATAAAATAATATCGCTTTCTCTTTTAAAAAATGTTTAAATATTTTTCCACTTCTTGGGTGTACTCAAGGACGAAACTGTTGCAAGGGTTGGGAGCTGCCGTTCTCCCAATTTTTTTATGCTAAAAAATAAAATGGTATTTTCCCTATTTGAACCTCAATTTTCAATTTATTTAAACTTATCCTCGCATTTTATGATTAATTATACTTTAGCCCATAACATTAATTCTTAGTTTCACTGATTGTCCCATTATTTGAGTTTACAACAAAATATTTATTTTTATAGTAAAAATAAAAACTAATTAAAGATTAAATTGGATTCATTTTCCTCAAGTTCGAACTTTTAATTTATACACCAAAAATTAAGAGAAACTAAATTTAAAAGACACTGAACTAATCAATTAAAACATTACCTAGTGGATTTATTTGTGATTTTCTCGAATTTTTATGGCGTACTCCTAATTCAATAGTTGATTTGGCATATTGGACAAGAGGAACCCCATTTTAAGGGTTAAGCCAAATCCAAAATCGTTTCCAAAAAATATTTTCAACATAGAATTCAATCATTCAATTAAAGAAATAATATTCAAGAATATTTTAATATTTTAAATGTATTTGTAATTTGAACATCATAAAGCAGCCATCTCAATTTGACAATTGAGAAATTTTGGATGGCACTTAGCCCACGTTGAAGTTGAAGCCCTGAAAACTCACAATAATTTCCAACATTCTTTTGGAATTTTGACTACCATTTTTCTTTATCATGACTCCTTTATTAGTCTCTCAAGGTCCTTTAGATCGTGTCGGTTTGTTTTTATTGGACGATCGGGTTACCAAGTGGCACATGCAATGGCTTTGGATGGTAGGTCTGACTCCGACGACCATTTTTGTGTGGAAAATACTCCTGTCTGTAAGAATATGAATGGAAGAGGGAAGATTTACAGAAGAATGGCGCAAGGAAGAAGATGAAGAAAAGGAAAGATAGATCTTTATTCAATTCAAGTTAATCTTTACAAATGTACACAGAGTTCTTTATATACACTGAAATACAAGCTTAACAACTTTCTCTCTGATTGTAACTGAATCTATAACAGACTAACAGATGACCGTTAGTCATCATAGCTGTGACAGCTATACACACTAACATACTTCCTGTTCCCTAGTTTTGAGAAACTAATATACTTATCATTCTTCTCGTCCTTTTTGAGTTTTGAAAGAGAAATAGTCACTGAGTGATTTGACTTCTTAATTCATCTGAGCAATAAACTCTAAGCTTCTGTCTGAGATGCACAAAGAAAGCTGCTGATAAAGGCTTTGTAAGCACATCTGCTATTTGTTCAGACGCTGGTACATAACATACTTGGAACTGCCCTGATGTTACTTTTTCCCTGACAAAACTCAGATCCAACTCGACATGCTTGAGCTTAGCATGATGAACTGGGTTTGCAGAATGAGCTATTGCACTCGTATTGTCACACCAGATCACAGGAGTTTTAGATAGCTGAATCTTTAACTCAGAAAGAAGAGATCGAACCCACATTGTATCACACATTGTGTCAGCCAAACTTCTAAATTCTGCCTCTGTAGAAGATCGAGAAACAACACTTTGTTTCTTGGATCCCCAAGAAACCATATTGCCCCCTAGAAAAACACAATGCCCTCCAGTGGATCTCTTATCATCAATGCTTGTTCCCCAATCAGAGTCAGTATATGCAACCAAAGTATTTGACCCTGAACTGTTACTGAAAAAGAGACCATGGTTTAGAGTACCTTTTAAGTACCTGATGATTCTTTTGATTGTTGTCCAATGCTTGTCAAGAGGAGCTTGCATGTACTGACTTACTTTATTCACTGCAAATTGTATATCAGGTCGAGTTGTGCATATGTGTTGCAGTGTACCAACCACTTGCCTATACAAAGAGCCATCTTCTAATGCAACCCCATCTTTAGAAGAAATCTGAGGTGATGTTACCATAGGTGTAGGAGTAACAGAGGCATCACTCATCTTAGTCTTTTCAAGCAGCTCTAAAATATGCTTCTTCTGACTAAGAATCAAGCCTTGACTAACATACTGAATATTCATACCAAGAAAGTAAGTCAGTTGTCCTAAATCTTTCAAAGAAAAGGCCTTTCTGATATCTTCTATGACAAGACTAACTTCTGTAGCACTATTACCAGTGACCACTATATCATCCACATAAACCATGATATAAACTATGTTTCCATTTGACTCTCTGAAATACAAGGATAAATCAGCAAGTGAAGGAGTAAATTTCAGACTTGCTACCAAATGATTCTGAAACTTCTCAAACTAGGCCCTTGGTGCCTGTTTGAGCCCATATAAAGACTTCTGAAGCTTACAAACCAACTTATTCCCATTAGAACTCTGTTGCTCGAACCCAGGCGGCTGCTGCATATACACTTCTTCACTTAAATCACCATTGAGAAAGGCATTATCTATGTCAATTTGCCTCAAACACCAGCCATTATTAAGAGCAACACTTAAAAAATCCTAACTGTAACAGGTTTGACAACTGGACTATAGGTCTCAAAATAGTCAAAACCTGCCTGTTGAGAGAAATCTTTAGCCACAAGTCTGGCCTTGTACCTAGCTATACTACCATTAGAATTATGCTTTATCTTGAAAAGCCATTTACACCCAATTGGTATTCTGTCAGCAGGTAAATCAACTAGTGTCCAGGTACCTTTAGACAAAAGAGCTTCATACTCTTTTAACACAACCTCTTTCCAAACAGGTGAATCCATAGCTTGTTGAATTGTAGTAGGAACAGACTCTTGAACATCAGGATGAGCAAGAAAAACTTTGGGCTTAAACACCCCTGCTTTAGATCTGGTAACCATTGTGTGAGTTGGTAACTTAGCTGAACCAGAAGGCATTTCAGCAGAAGGAGAAGCACTCCGAGAGTTTGAAGAACTGGAAACAGGTTGAGGCAACTCAGAAACATGCTCAGGTAACTGAGAAACATGTGGTTCAGCAACAGCAGAAGGTTGAACAGAAGGTGAACACTCAGAATTATGCTCAGGCACAGGTTCAGATACAAATTCAGAAGGAGAAGCTTGCTGAGAAGAAGAAGCTTGTTGAGGTATTTGTTGAAAAGAAGAAGAAACTGGTATTTGTTGAAAAGATGCTTGCAAAGGAGAAGAAACAATAGGAGGAATTTGTTGTGAAGAAGGAACAGACACACTAGAATCATCTGACATGGGCTCTGAAAAAGGTGTATCAGACGACCCACTACTATTTGTGGACACAGAAAGCTCTTGTTGAGGAGAAACAACAGTCCTAGGCTTGACATATTTAGAGCCAACATGACATGTCACAGAAGAGGATGAAACACCCTTGTCCTGTAAACAAGGAAAACAACTCTCATTAAACTGTACATGCCTAGACACAATCAGCTTACCTTCAGCATCAAGGCACTTGTAGCCATGCTGAGTAGAGCTATACCCCAGAAAAAGGCAAGGCTTAGATCTGAATTGGAGCTTGTTTTGATTATACGGCCTGGTAAGAGGATAACACTGACATCCAAAAATCCTCATGAAATCATAGTTAGGTACCCTTTTAAACAGTTTTTCATAAGGAGAACAACCACCTAAAGCTCTAGAGGGTAGCCTATTTATCAAGTATACAGCAGTATAGAAAGAGTCAGACCAAAACTTAAAAGGAACACCACTCTGAGCCATCAAGGTTAAACCAAGCTCTACTATATGCCTATGTTTCCTTTCAACCCTACCAATTTGTTCAGAAGTATAAGGACAGGTTTTTAAAAACTGAATCCCATGTTTAGCAAAGTATGAACTAAGAGGCTTAAACTCAGAACCACAGTCAGATTGTATGACTTTAAGCTTACAGTCAGATTGCCTTTCAGCCATAGTATGAAAATTAATGACAAGTTTAGCAACATCAGATTTCTTAGCAGCAAAGTAAATCCATGTGTATCTAGTGGCAGCATCAACAAAGCTAACATAATAGCAAAAATTATTAGAAATTAAAGGTGCAGGACCCCAGACATCCACTTGAACATTTTGCAAAGGCTTGTCATAAACAGTTTTAGAACTATGAAAAGGTAACTTGTGACTTTTTCCAAGTTTACATGCTTCACAAGAAATGAGATCTTTATTGAATTTCTCAAAATTACAAAGAGTGGAAAGCTTGGACATAACATCAGCAGAAGGATGACCAAGCCTCCTATGCCAAACATTAACATCAACAACACTAAAACAACTAGGAGAAGAAAGAACATTACTGCCAGAAGAATTACAAGAAAAAGAACTACTACACTGTCCACTGTCTAAACAAATCTTATGACAATTATTAACAAACAGGGCACAATCAGCAGCATCAATAGCAGAAGATTCAATCTTGTACAACCCATCATTTTGAGAACCTCGAAGCATCACTTGACGAGTGATCAAGTCCTTAACAACACAGAAATTAGGAAAGAACTCAATACTAACATTATTATCTTTAGTAAATTTAGAAACAGATAACAAGTTTTTTGAAACAGCAGGTACATGCAATAAGTTATTAATTTGTAGAGGTCTCAAGCATGAATTAATGACAGAATTCCCAATTCCAGAAATTGGAATTGAAGAACCATCAGCAACACAAACTTTACCAGAACCACGATAAGGAATGGAAGAAAGAAACTTACCTGCATCAGCAGTGAGATGAGACGTTGCACCTGAGTCCGGGTACCACGCAGCATCTCCAAACGAGAAATCTTCAGTCACAGCAGCAACGGAAGCAATAACAGGATCGGACGCCGGAGCAGGTTGTCCAGAAAAACCTTGATTCTGATCTTGGCTAGGCAGAGACGCACAACCCCCTTGAATGAACGACTGATCATCACCAGAGTAGGTAATCTGATTTGCAGCCATAGGATTTCCGATACCCTCGTACGCTTGATCGAATCGAAAGTAACAGCGATTGGCAAGATGACCAATCTTGCCGCAAATCTGGCACTGTGGTCGTGACCGCCCAGGAAAGATCCTTCCTCCACGGCCCATGAACGACGCTCCACCACGAGCAGAATTGGGATTGGAATTAGGGTTATTTGGGCGAAAAAGAGGAACGGGCGATCTTTGGGTATTAGAATAACCATAGCCCGAATTGGCACTATAACCCGTATTGGAATAACCTGTATTCGTCGGCCCAGACGCCAAATAACCAAAACTCGAATTAAATGGGTTATGACCCATAGAACCGTTTGACCCCTGAACAAGATTAGCAAGAGAGTCTTGAGCCAAGACCTCAAGCTACCTGGACTCAGTGTCAAGCAGAACGCTGGTGACTCCATCAAGCTTGTAAGGCTGCTGGCTAGACGTTATAACCGCCACCACTGGTTCGTACTCCGACGACAGCCCCGAAAAGATCGTCGAAATGTGCATAGTCTCAGACAATGGATTTCCACAAGCTGCAAGGCTATCACAAACGCTCTGAATTTGAGCAAGATAATCCCTCATGCTCTGATCACGCTTGCGGATGTTCTTGAGCGAGTAATGCAGATGCATTACACGTGTAGTCGATGTAACAGAAAAGACTTGACGCACCTTCTCCCAGATTTGCAGAGCATTCTTGCAATTCACAAGAGCAGGCAAGATAGAAGGCCCCATGGAAGATAGAAGCCAAGAACAAAGCGCACTATCTTCTTGTTTGAAGCGAGTGAATTCAGGATTCACAGAGCGAACACCATTAGTAAGAACGTGCTGAGCAGGAACAGAGAAATCACTATCAATGTGATCTGTGAGCGCAAGACTCTCGATGGCAAAGATAACATGCTGCTTCCACAGCAAGTAATTCGTGTCATCAAGACGAATTGAGATAGACTTGTTGGTGAAGGGCTTGGCAGAGTTTTCAGCCATTGAAACCTCTGATACCATGTAAGAATATGAATGGAAGAGGGAAGATTTACAGAAGAATGGCGCAAGGAAGAAGATGAAGAAAAGGAAAGATAGATCTTTATTCAATTCAAGTTAATCTTTACAAATGTACACAGAGTTCTTTATATACACTGAAATACAAGCTTAACAACTTTCTCTCTGATTGTAACTGAATCTATAATAGACTAACAGATGACCGTTAGTCATCATAGCTGTGACAGCTATACACACTAACATGCCATCCTCCAGGTTGCTGCAACTGACCGGCGACACCTGAACCCGCCATAATTTTCCCGTGAGCGTTTAAGGTTTTGGGGCTACCATGTTTAAGCCCTCAATTTGGTTTAGTGCCATAGCTCTTATCTAAAATTCACCAAATGGCTTTGGATCATCTGAGCTTCTCCTTTGTCTCTTGAACTGTTTTACCTTGGGGATTCTCTTGTTTTTGTCCCCTCTTTTGTTTATCTCTTGGTTGTATTTGGACTTTATTTTTGGTTTTATTTTCTTTCGAAATTGAATAAAGCTCAGGTGGTACCGTTTAAAAAAAATTCTTAGTTGATACATTCTCATCTTCCTTACATTGCAGGTTCAAAACTCATTAGGAATAAATTCTCCCTCCCCTAAATAAAAATTGTTAAAAAAACAATCTCTTATACTATTATAGTAAAATATTGTTCTTTTCCCCTTTGGTGATTTATCCAACATTTTAATTTGACTTTAGATTTTACATATTTGAACATAAAGTTTTTTTTTTTAATTTTGTATAAATTCCAAAACATCGTTTAATCAATTTAAATTTTATGTGATTTTCTTTTACAATGAAGTACAAGTCGAGAAAGACTAATGCAGTGGTTAATGTACTAAGTGGAGAGTATAAATCGTTTGTCCCTTTTCGGTGTTTTTATTTATGTTATTATTAAAAAATAGGTTTAGAGTTAATGTTAGTATTTATTAAATTGGATGTAATATGTTTTACATATTTGAACATAAAGTTTCTTTTCTCCTTGGAATCGTTAGTGTTACAATATTCGCGGACTGAAAAACGACGCCGAGTGAGGCTTCAGCGATTATCTCGCCATCGTAGTATACTAGAGCAGCAACACCTCCTCGTCTCGACATTTTTTTCGGCAATTGAAAGACTTGTTTTGTGAATGCTATACAATATTAGTATTGCATTCTGCTTCATATAAGGGAACAAAGCAACTTCTGGTATCTTATTCATCCAAAAAATCTCAGAGAATCTCGTTTTTGCAGACGTGTCAAGAAAGCAAAGAACTCGCTTTCTACATAAAGCGAGAGATCCTACCATATTCTTGGATCTCACGTTCTACAGAAAGCGAGTTCCTTCGATTCACGCATTCTGCGGAACGCGAGTTCATTATCGAGTCAAACGCTGACAAAGCTGGACTGACAGATCTAAAAAAGAAAAGATTCGGTTTGGGTGAATAATAATGGTACTCTATACCCTTATATCAAACAAAATTGAATACATGTTTGAAGTAAAATTCTATTGTAACTCCCCGGGTTTAGGGGTCAGATGTAACTCGGGTAAATCGGGTTCGAGTCGTTGGACTCGATTTAATTAAAATAAACTTTGGTTTCATTTTAAAAGGATTTGAAATTCATTAATGGCAAAACGGTAAATTTTTAAAAGTAAGGAAAAAGGATGAGTAAAGGGTCTTTTGAAACAAAATAAATAAATAAAATAAGCTTATCTTCTTCCTTGGCTCTCCTTTTTCACGACATAAACCCCTTTAAAGCCCCAATCACTATTCCATCAAAACTCTTCATCATTTCAAGTGATTTCAACGAGGTAAACACGTTTTTGACTTCTCCTCTCTATTCCGAACATTTCTACGGTTTTAGATTTTCAAAAGCACCGTCTTTTTAGTTCTTCAAGTTTTCAAGTTTGAGGAAAAGGATGAAACTTTAATGGCTTCTTGGGTTGTTTTTGATTTGTAGAGTTAAGTTTTGAACTAATCTTGCCCTAAGGTACATTATATCTCAATTTGGTTGGTTTTTATTAAAAATCCCGAAATGGGTATTCATGGGTGTTTTTAAAGGGTCAAAACTTGTGTTTTTGGTGTGGTTTTGTGAAAGGGGGTTGGGCTGGGGTTATGGTGATGCTAGAAGGGTGTTTTGAAGGTGTTTGGAGGTGTTTTGGGTATTGGAATTAGTAGTTTTCTGCTTGGTTATTAGGGAGTACGAAAATGAAGAAGTTTTGTTAGCTCATGGGTTGGAAATGTGGTAAATGGGTCTTGAAAATTGTATCTTGATTGTAATAGTGGTTTTGGGGCTGAATGATTGAGTAAATTGTTGTTTTTGATTGACTAGAATCAAGGGAAACCATCGGAGAAGCTTCGGGCACGATTCCGGGGAATTTGGAGACGTGAGTTTGGTGTTTTGGCTTCCGGTTGGGCTTCATCGGTGAGTGAAAATGGTTTGAACTTGATTTGATTTCGAAATGGGTTCTTGGGGGTTTGGGTGGAGCCTTGTGGGCTAACCTAAACCCAAGTGTAAGTTTACTAATCCTACCTTGATGGTTAAGTGATGATGTATGATTAATTGTTGTGATATCATATGCATTGTGAATTGCTTTTACATCCGTTGTTGTGGTGTAGTCGTTGTTGGTGTCGAGCCTCACGTGATGGTTGTCATAACTACGGTGATGTGTAGTCCCACCGGTAGTGACTAGTAGAAGAGTACGTTGATGTGTAGTCCCATCGGAAAACTACTAGTCAAAACAGTGATGTGTAGTCCCACCGTGTTTTGGGTTGTGCTTGTGCAAACCTTGTAATTGTGTTGTTGTGTCTCATTTCGTGCATATAAGTGGTTTACTTATCTTTTAAGAATTGTGTTTTGAAAACTGCATTGTTGATGAGTTTTTAAAGCTTCGCTCACTAAGATGTCAAGCTTACGCTCTCTTTTTTCCAACATGCAAATCGCTAATGTTACGGAAGGCAAGTGGGCAAGGGAGGAGCTTTTCAAAGTTCTCAAGTCGCTCATGTATGGTTTAAGTCTTTGTAATAATACCTAGACGATGAGGGTGTAGACTTGTATGGAGTTGGTGTCAAACTCATTAGTTTGATTTTGATGATGTTCTAGCATGTTGAGTGATGATACTATGTTGAGTATGTTATGCTTCTATGTCGTGGATCGTAAATCATGTTTATTTTGTTGCTTAGATGCCTTGTGTTTGAAGGTTTAGGACCTTATTCTATGAATGCTATGTGTGTTTGTTTAAAGGCATGTAGACTTGATGTGTAATGTATTTTGGTGAATGCTTGAATTTCTTTATGGATGGCTTTTTATGTATGTTAAGTGTTCGGACATGTTTGTAGTAGGGTGTATGCCTCTAGAGTATGTATATGCATGTTGTGTCTTGTTTCATGATGTTTGAGGCATGTTGGGGACGTTTGGAGATGCCTAGAACTGTTTTTAGAAACACACAGACTGTAGGCGTTTCAGAACGGGTAGGGTCGTTTCGTAATGGGTGTGGTTCTAGGGATACCCGTATCGAAACGTGTTCCGGTACGGTTTGGCTACTGTGAACCCATGTTCCGATACTCGTACCGAAACGTTTTGGTTACTGTGAGGGCCGTATCGGTACGGGTAGTCTGGTTTTTAAAACTGGGGCTCGTGTATCGAAACAGGCAAGCTTGTTTCGAAACACGGGCCTGAAATTTGAGCTCTTGGCATCTTTGGAGGTCCTCAAGTGTTGGGCTTGAGTCCGGGTTGTTTTGTGCTTCTTGTGAGCCATGTTTGTAGTCGTTTATGGTTGGTTTGGGCGCGTATGTAAGAAAGTGGACTAACTCGAATACATGGTAAATTTAAATTAACTCGTGTTGCGTCTGCTTAGTCTCGTCTTTGTTTATCCGATGTCGTTTCACACATAGGATTTAATGATCCATCTACACAAGATAAATGAAGAAATTTTCTAGGGTTGCTAACCAAAGGGGAGCCTTAACGGGTTTCACTTTTGTTTTCCCCGTGTGACCTGCTCGGACCGGTCAGTCGTCCAGACCGGGATGAGGGGGTTACATGTATCCTCCTACTGTAACGTGGTGGAAAAATATAATTGAAGATGATTTCTACCGAATAATGATTCACATAAATAAAGGTTGATAAATTGCAGCATTGAAAATACTTAAAACATAATTCGACGATGATTTCAGGAGTAAAAGGTTAATCAGAATCATCGTAGTCAGTTGAAATGTCTAAAATTCAGTTAAGTTCTTCGATCTATTTTGTAACACCCGTGTTTTGGGGCTAGGAGTTAGCCGGGTTTTAGTTCGAGTCAAATAAAACTTAATTAAAACATTTCATCTTCAAATAATGACCTAATTGAACTTTTGTAAAAAGGGGAGGGCTTATGAGGTAATTTGACTCTAAAGTTTTAAAAAAAGCTAGACAACTTTAACTAAAAGTTGTCATCTTCTTTTCATCTTCTTTCCAACTTCAAAAAAAGGAAGAAACCCCATCTCTAAAACCTCTCAAAACCCTAGCTTCTATTCCATCATTTTGCCACATGATTTCAACCCCGTTTTAAGAGGTAATTACATTTTCTTAATCTCTTTTTCAATCTCTATCTATCCTTTGTTTTAGATTTCAAAAATATGGTGTTTTAGAAATTAGGGTTCATATGGAAATTTGGGGTTTTAATGAGGTTTTTCAAATTGTTTTGATAAATTGTATTGGGGGTTTGTTTAAGCACTATGAAATACACAACATAAGTTAATTTGGTTAATTTTGGATGAAAATTCGTAGTATGGTCTTAAGGCTAGTTTTAAGGTTGTAAAACTTGAGTTTTTGGTGGGTTTTATGTTGAAATTAGAGGGCTGATGGTTAAGGTATGTTAGGAGGATGATTTGGGACCATTTAAATGTCATTTGGGTGTTTGAAAATGGAATTTTCTGCTGGGTAAGATTGGAGTACGAAAATGGGAATTTTGGGGTGGTTTGTGTTGGAAATTGAAGGTTGGTGTTAGGGTAATAGTTGGGGGCTGTTTTGGAAGCATTTGAATGTGCTAAATGTGTTGAAAACACAAGTTTTGGGCTGTGTATAAGGGCTGCTCGGATTTGGTGATTTTGTGGGTTGTTCATGGTTTGAAATGTTGAGTTTGGTGTTTGATTAGCGTTCCGGGTTGCTACTTTAATTGATGAATTGATTTGTGGTTGTTTTACTTGTGTTGAGATGTCTAGAAGCTTGGTTTTGGGTTGGTGAAGCCTCGGGAGCAAATCCGAAAAAAGATTGAAGACCATGGTTGCTTGGTAGTTGAGCTTGGAGTAGAGGTGAGTGGTTAAAATATTTTAAATGGTTTTGAGCAATTGGTTCGAGCATGTGGACTAGGTTGAGATTGGTAGACTCACCTAGAGTTAGGATTAGGGTGGTAGCCTAATCCTAAGCTTTAGTTAGAGACATTGAATGATCTCTTTAATTGATGTTATGCCTCTTGATTATTTGGGTATGTATAATGTGTTATATATGTTGTTGAGACATGGTTTGAGGCATTGCTATGCATGTGGTTTGTATTGTGATTGTGTATGATGATGTTGAGTTTAATATGATGTAAGATGCCATATTATTACTCTTGAACATGACATTATGATATTATGTTGTTGAGATAATTGATGTTGAGCTTAATGTGATGTAAGATGCCATATTATGACTCTTGAACATCGAAGGTTGTGAAATTTGATTAATTGGCACTAGTATGCTTGGGTACAATGATCGATCATTAGGATTAGTGTGCACACAAATTGAGTCAAAACGTACGTGGCCTTGGTGGCGTTAAGGCACCAAGGAGGAGTACGGTGATGTAATATTCCACCGGAAGCTTTCATATATTTCTACGTGATGATGAGTGGAATCCCATCCGTAGGGCATGTGGCGATGAGTGGAATCCCGCACATGCAAGGACCGGTGATGAGTGGAATCCCACCGAGGTAATGTTGTTGTTGGAAATGCGTTCCAACATGTTATCCGCGTATTCGAGTCATAGCTAGGTGCCAATAAGAGAAAGTATGTTTATGCCAATATGAAATTATGCATACATGATAATATGAATTGATATGTGTATCAATGTAATATGAAATGTGAATTTCAATGTGAAACGATATATGATAGGGTTAATACTTTGAGTTATGTATCATTGTATGTTGAACTATTAAGTTGTTGAGCATGGCATGAATTTGGTAGTATGTTCATGCATCACCTATACTTATGGCTCATGTGAATCGAAGGTAAAATCATGTATAATATCATGATGGTTGCTCGTGCTTGGACCCTACATTGTCGAAGGTTTGTTTTATGAGCTTACCCTCACTAAGCTTTTATGCTTACGCTCTCTTTTGTTCGACAATGCAGATAAATAGCTTGTGGGTGGCAAGGGCAAGGAAAGGTCTCCAAGTGTTGCTTTTGGTGAGCTCAATGTATGAGTTTTAAGTAATAGATTGTAATAGTTAAGCAATGGGATAGGTTTCTTTGATTTGAGCTTTGATGTATATCGTTGTTGGCTTGGTTAGTGGATGCCTTGTTTGATTGTAAATATTGCTTATATTACATGCCATGAATGTCTACGTGTTTTGGTTGCTAAGGCATGAAATCTTAAATGCTTGTATGTCCATATATGCATGAATAGCTTTTTGTATGAATGTTAAGTATGGATGCCTTGATTCATGTTAATTGCTATGTATGGCTCATGTATGATTGTTGAAATGGCCGTATGTGCGAGTCTTGTGAGTGTTGATTCATGCCTTTGTTTCCTTTGAGCTTCTTCATATGTCCATGCATGTTCTTAGTGTTTTTCCATGGTTAGGAAGTCCATAAGTTGGGCAGTAAGTGATCCCATGCACTAAGGTTTCGAAACCATGGGTAAGGTTTCGAAACCTTTGCAGAAAATTTGGTTCCAGGGGTCACTGCTAGCCAAAGTTTCGAAACCTTTGGGGTAGGTTTCGAAACTATGGTCAAAGGTTTCGAAACTTTCCCCAAGGTTTCGAAACCTTTGGAAAATTTTGGTTTCAGGACATTCTGCCAACCAAAGTTTCGAGACCTTTGGGAAAGGTTTCGAAACTAAGGTCCAAGGTTTCGAAACCTTCCCTAAGGTTTCGAAACTTTGGGTGAGATATTGGTTCAAGGGGTTTCTGCCAGCAAAAGTTTCGAAACCCTTGGTAAATGTTTCGAAACTTCTGCTTAAAATTGCACTGTTTTGAATTGTTGGCCTTTTTAAAGAGAAAAACACATAGGATTTAATGTGCCTTTAGTCAAGATTGAAATTTGGTCGTTTGATTGTGGTTTGGGGTTCGAAAATGACAAGTTTAAAATGAAAAAAAATTTAGGGTTGCTAACCGAGGAGGAACGCCTTTGGGTTTCGCTTCGGTTTTCCCCGTGTGACCCACTCGGACCGGTCATCCGGCTAGACCGGGACGAGGGGGTTACATTTGTTGGTATCAGAGCCTAAGGTTTCCGAGACCTTGGGCAGGTAAGTGAGGTAAGTTTAAGTTTTAAATCGATATGCACGGTGTTTGCTTGCTTTGTAAGTATGATTGCTTGTATGACAAGTATGTTGATTGTTCGTTTAAAAGCATGTTGCTCGTTTTCCGTGTATGATGTGATGTGTGATTGTTTGATTGAGAACGTATGTTGTTTGATCGTACGCATATGTTTACTTGTTTAGCAAGTAAGCCTTGTTATACGCTTGATTGAGCATGTATGTGTGTTGATTTGTTTGAAACGTGTTTAGTAGAGTCCCATTGCTACTATTACATCGAAAAAGAGATTTTTAAGTGAGGGAAACATACTTGAGCCACTTGGAAGCCTTGCCTTGCTAACCCAATCTTGTATGTTTTACTGTTGATATTGTTGTTGATTTAATTGCTTTTCGGTAAGTAGAAGTCATAGTTTCTGAAGGGGTGGACTAGGTTGAGGGAGTCCATCACCTCAGTTAGAGAGGTATGGTTGTACCAGAATTGAAGTACAATTCGTCCGTTTGAGACAGTGTGTATATGGGTTGATTCTGGTGGATGAGGGACGGTGTGATCAACTCTGGCATTAGTTAGTAAGAAGAAGTGAAGGCCTATGGGCGGGGGTCAGAGTGGTGTCAATGTTTTATCGAATGAGCCCTTAGTACAGTATCAAGTTGTTTCCTCCAGTTGATTCTGAATCCGTATCTCTGTACGTTGTTAGCAAGTATGCAAGTTGAACATGCCTGGTGAGGTGTTAGTTGGTGACCGTTGGGGTTGGACTATGATTTTAATGCAAGACAGCCGGTCAGTGTCCGTGAGTGGGAGCTAGTTTGTGTGATTGAGTCAGTGTACGTTGAGTTGTTTTCCAGCAAGCGGAAAAGATGAAGTCGCTTCCGATATAGTTGAGCCGAGAAAGGAGCCTTGAGCTTTGACTTCAGGATTGTTTGGTAAGGGTAGAACAAGTCCAGCAAGACTGTTTGTGTGCGATCAGAATTGAGTCATGAAGTTACGAGATGCTCAAAGAACAGTTTAGAAGAGTCAGATTCTGTTGAAGAACCAGTCTGAAAACAAGAGGACCGAAGACTATCAGTTGTGTACATGTGAAGTTGCAATTTCTGCGAATACCTCCTTTTGCGTGAGCATGTAAGAAATTGGATATACTTGTTGAGGTCTTAGATGTAGGGACGCATGTGACTAGCCCTCTTTGGGAGACAGTAGTGATCAGAAAGATGTACAGAAGATGTTTGTTGGTGGTTTAGAGTTACTAGTTTCTAGTAGGTGTGAAGCGATCGTCTTCCTACGGTTTTGATGTAACTTTTGACAAGGTTCGGCTTGAAGAGCACGGAGTTAGTGTGTACGTTGAGACAAAGAGAGAGTTGCCTTGAAATTGCAGATTTTTGTGTGACTGTAGTGGTAGGTGAGGATGTGAGCTCCTTATTGAATGTTGATCCAGTTTTAGAGATCAAAGGTTGATTGAGTTTAGTTGACAGACTTGCTGAGCAATTGTGATGGATTTGATTTTTGAACGAAGATTAGACCGCAGAATGTTAAAATAGTTTGTGATTCTTCCTAGAAGTGTTTAGAAGAAACGCCCAGTTTGTCTCCTAACAGCGAAGAAGAGTTTATTATTGATGTCGTCTCCGAGTTTGCTCGTGTTTTAGTTTGCTCTGTATCTTATGGTTTCTGACAGAATTGAGAATGTTGAAGAATTAGCTTCGAGACTTGTTAGACCTTAGATTCATTAGGCCTAGCGCATCATCTCAGGGTTCTACAGTGTAATTTGTGAAGAAGAAAGAGTGACAGTACGAGAATGTGTTTAGTTTACATACAGTCGAAACAAGTGTCAGTGATTTGTTGATCAGTTAGTGTGTGCTTCAGTCTATTTGAAGATTAATTTGAGATCCGTTTCTACCAGATGAAGGTGAGAAATTTGAAGTACCAAAGACAGCTTTAGGGGCAAGATGAAATCGCCTTGAGCTCTGAGTTATGTCGTTTTGTTTGACTAGTGTATTAGTTACCTTCATAGAGATGTTGAGCAGAATAATTTTCTGAGTTTCATGATCAGTGGTAGTAGCTCTTCTAGATGTCACGTGAGCATATTCAAGTACCGAAGAAGACCATGACAGGCTTTAGAGTTAGTATTGTAGATTCTATTAGAGAATCAGTTGTATACCAAGTTGTACAACGTGAACTTCGAGTTAATGAAGATGTTCTCTTAGAACATGAAAATTAGCAGAGTGTATTAGAACAAATCTTGAACAGACAAAGGAAGATGTGAGTTGGAAGAAATTGAAGACTGTGACAGATATCTATGGTTCTAGGTCTAGCATTGTTACTTTCAGAGAATTGTAAATAGTGTTTGAAGATAGTTGCTCCATTGATAGATTGCTACAGAAGAATGTTCAGTTGTGTGGTTAGATGCAAGACAATGAGCCCTTGAGAAACTGAAAGAAACTTTGAAGAGAGCTTCGACCTTGAATCAACTTATATCAGAGAAAGAGTTGTGAACCACAGTGATGCATTACATGTAGAGTTAGATTGTGTGCTTATGCAAGACAGAAGATTGTGGCTTGTTCATCAAGGTAGTTGGAAGACCGTGAGAAGAGTTATTCGATATGAGACATAGAGTTAACTACAGTTGTAATTGCTTCGAAGACTTGGAGACAAGCTTGTGTAGTAAGAAATGCGCAGTGTATATGTACGTATCATTAGAGCTTGAAATATTTGAAGACTTAGTAATGGTTGGAACGTGAACAACATGAGTAGATAGAATTGCTTGAAGGTTGTGACCTCGAGATTGAGTACTATTTGAAGAGAGTCTACGTAGTAACCGATGTTCTGAGTTATGTTGTTGTTAGATTAATAGTAGAGTTGCGAGCTGTGTTTGCCAGATTCAGTCACCAAGTGATAGTGATCTTGTGGCCGAGTCTCATGTTGAACCTACTTTGAGTCAGAATGTTTGAAGAGAAAAAGTTGCAAGACAGATTCTTGGCACCTCACGTGCGAGGCATAGTAGAAGGAAGACCTTCAGAATACAGTTTCAGAGATGATAGAGTTTTGCATTTCAGAGACAGAATAGTAGTACTGATTGGCGTAGTATTTTGAGACGTATTGTTTTGGTCGAGGCACACGGTAGTTCATTTGTATTGCATCCGAGTAGTATGAAGTTGTATTGTGGGTTGAAGATGAGTACTTCAGGATGGAGTTGATAAATAATGTGGTTCAGCATGAGAGTAAGTGTGTAAATTGCCAGCGTGTCAAGACCGAGTACCAGTTTTCTTCTAGTTTGTTACATCCGTGGAAGGTTCATAATGGAAGTGGGTAATAGAGATCCGAGATTTCAATTAGATTGTTTTTGAAGACATCTGCATAGTGTTTGATTAGTTGATGAAGTCAGATGGTCAGTTAGAGGAAGTTATGAGTCAAGTGTTCAAACAATGTTGTATGAGATTATGAATCGGGCTAGTTCTATTGTCTGTTTGTTGCAGTTGCCACCAGAGTAGGAAAAAGGGTTTGTGATGTGTAATGTGTATCTGTGATTCGAAAGTGTGAGTCAGATCTGTTCCGTGCTATAATTGTTGAAGAGATTGGGTTGAGTTTGAAATTGGCATGCCTTGAAGAATCAGTTGAGATCTTAGTGTAAGATAGCAAGTGTTGTGTGGTAAGTCTTTCGAGTTGGTTAGTACGTTGTGGTGAGAGAGGAAAGCGTGGAGGTGCATGTTTCAGTGGCCCTCCGTGATCGATGAATTTCGGGGACGAAATTTCCTTAAGTGGGGGAGAGTTGTAACACCCGTGTTTTGGGGCTAGGAGTTAGCCGGGTTTTAGTTCGAGTCAAATAAAACTTAATTAAAACATTTCATCTTCAAATAATGACCTAATTGAACTTTTGTAGAAAGGGGAGGGCTTATGAGGTAATTTGACCCTAAAGTTTTAAAAAAAGCTAGACAACTTTAACTAAAAGTTGTCATCTTCTTTTCATCTTCTTTCCAACTTCAAAAAAAGGAAGAAACCCCATCTCTAAAACCTCTCAAAACCCTAGCTTCTATTCCATCATTTTGCCACATGATTTCAACCCCGTTTTAAGAGGTAATTACATTTTCTTAATCTCCTTTTCAATCTCTATCTATCCTTTGTTTTAGATTTCAAAAATATGGTGTTTTAGAAATTAGGGTTCATATGGAAATTTGGGGTTTTAATGAGGTTTTTCAAATTGTTTTGATAAATTGTATTGGGGGTTTGTTTAAGCACTATGAAATACACAACATAAGTTAATTTGGTTAATTTTGGATGAAAATTCGTAGTATGGTCTTAAGGCTAGTTTTAAGGTTGTAAAACTTGAGTTTTTGGTGGGTTTTATGTTGAAATTAGAGGGCTGATGGTTAGGGTATGTTAGGAGGATGATTTGGGACCATTTAAATGTCATTTGGGTGTTTGAAAATGGAATTTTCTGCTGGGTAAGATTGGAGTACGAAAATGGGAATTTTGGGGTGGTTTGTGTTGGAAATTGAAGGTTGGTGTTAGGGTAATAGTTGGGGGCTGTTTTGGAAGCATTTGAATGTGCTAAATGTGTTGAAAACACAAGTTTTGGGCTGTGTATAAGGGCTGCTCGGATTTGGTGATTTTGTGGGTTGTTCATGGTTTGAAATGTTGAGTTTGGTGTTTGATTAGCGTTCCGGGTTGCTACTTTAATTGATGAATTGATTTGTGGTTTTTTTACTTGTGTTGAGATGTCTAGAAGCTTGGTTTTGGGTTGGTGAAGCCTCAGGAGCAAATCCGGAAAAAGATTGAAGACCATGGTTGCTTGGTAGTTGAGCTTGGAGTAGAGGTGAGTGGTTAAAATATTTTAAATGGTTTTGAGCAATTGGTTCGAGCATGTGGACTAGGTTGAGATTGGTTGACTCACCTAGAGTTAGGATTAGGGTGGTAGCCTAATCCTAAGCTTTAGTTAGAGACATTGGATGATCTCTTTAATTGATGTTATGCCTCTTGATCATTTGGGTATGTATAATGTGTTATATATGTTGTTGAGACATGGTTTGAGGCATTGCTATGCATGTGGTTTGTATTGTGATTGTGTATGATGATGTTGAGTTTAATATGATGTAAGATGCCATATTATTACTCTTGAACATGACATTATGATATTATGTTGTTGAGATAATTGATGTTGAGCTTAATGTGATGTAAGATGCCATATTATGACTCTTGAACATCGAAGGTTGTGAAATTTGATTAATTGGCACTAGTATGCTTGGGTACAATGATCGATCATTAGGATTAGTGTGCACACAAATTGAGTCAAAACGTACGTGGCCTTGGTGGCGTTAAGGCACCAAGGAGGAGTACGGTGATGTAATATTCCACCGGAAGCTTTCATATATTTCTACGTGATGATGAGTGGAATCCCATCCGTAGGGCATGTGGCGATGAGTGGAATCCCGCACATGCAAGGACCGGTGATGAGTGGAATCCCACCGAGGTAATGTTGTTGTTGGAAATGCGTTCCAACATGTTATCCGCGTATTCGAGTCATAGCTAGGTGCCAATAAGAGAAAGTATGTTTATGCCAATATGAAATTATGCATACATGATAATATGAATTGATATGTGTATCAATGTAATATGAAATGTGAATTTCAATGTGAAACGATATATGATGTGGTTAATACTTTGAGTTATGTATCATTGTATGTTGAACTATTAAGTTGTTGAGCATGGCATGATTTTGGTAGTATGTTCATGCATCACCTATACTTATGGCTCATGTGAATCGAAGGTAAAATCATGTATAATATCATGATGGTTGCTCGTGCTTGGACCCTGCATTGTCGAAGGTTTGTTTTATGAGCTTACCCTCACTAAGCTTTTATGCTTACGCTCTCTTTTGTTCGACAATGCAGATAAATAGCTTGTGGGTGGCAAGGGCAAGGAAAGGTCTCCAAGTGTTGCTTTTGGTGAGCTCAATGTATGAGTTTTAAGTAATAGATTGTAATAGTTAAGCAATGGGATAGGTGTCTTTGATTTGAGCTTTGATGTATATCGTTGTTGGCTTGGTTAGTGGATGCCTTGTTTGATTGTAAATATTGCTTATATTACATGCCATGAATGTCTACGTGTTTTGGTTGCTAAGGCATGAAATCTTAAATGCTTGTATGTCCATATATGCATGAATAGCTTTTTGTATGAATGTTAAGTATGGATGCCTTGATTCATGTTAATTGCTATGTATGGCTCATGTATGATTGTTGAAATGGTCGTATGTGCGAGTCTTGTGAGTGTTGATTCATGCCTTTGTTTCCTTTGAGCTTCTTCATATGTCCATGCATGTTCTTAGTGTTTTTCCATGGTTAGGAAGTCCATAAGTTGGGCAGTAAGTGATCCCCTGCACTAAGGTTTCGAAACCATGGGTAAGGTTTTGAAACCTATGCAGAAAATTTGGTTCCAGGGGTCACTGCCAGCCAAAGTTTCGAAACCTTTGGGGTAGGTTTCGAAACTATGGTCAAAGGTTTCGAAACTTTCCCCAAGGTTTCGAAACCTTTGGAAAATTTTGGTTTCAGGACATTCTGCCAACCAAAGTTTCGAGACCTTTGGGAAAGGTTTCGAAACTAAGGTCCAAGGTTTCGAAACCTTCCCTAAGGTTTCGAAACTTTGGGTGAGATATTGGTTCCAGGGGTTTCTGCCAGCAAAAGTTTCGAAACCCTTGGTAAAGGTTTCGAAACTTCTGCTTAAAATTGCACTGTTTTGAATTGTTGGCCTTTTTAAAGAGAAAAACACATAGGATTTAATGTGCCTTTAGTCAAGATTGAAATTTGGTCGTTTGATTGTGGTTTGGGGTTCGAAAATGACAAGTTTAAAATGAAAAAAAAAATTAGGGTTGCTAACCGAGGAGGAACCCCTTTGGGTTTCGCTTCGGTTTTCCCCGTGTGACCCACTCGGACCGGTCATCCGGCTAGACCGGGACGAGGGGGTTACATATTTTTTTTGTCTACGCATGTACATAAAAAGCTGCAACTCCTCGGCAGCTGCATCAAAATCCGGTGAAGACGGGGCTTGTTCAGTGGTTGTTGCGAGTGCGGACGGGGCAGCTTCTACGAGTGCAGACATATTACCTTCGTCAGCATTGACCTCATCGAACTTAGCATTTAAATGGATGTATTTAGCTCCTACAGAAAAGAACTGGTCATACATGTTACGAATGTCAGTTTTGTTGGTAAGCTTCAGAATGTAGTGCGTTTCAGCTGCCGTTGGTGTTGGGATTTTACATTCAAAGTAGGAAATTTTTTTGTCAGTATGTTTACTAACCTCGTTTGATATCTACTACCATAAATCGTCGAGAGATATTTTGCTGGTGATTGTTGAGTCGAAATAGGTACCGAGAAAATAAAATGTTGCGAAAAATTTAGCCATGAGAGAAGCAAAGAGTTGAGTTGGATGTTTTGATGAAATAGACATGAGAAAATAAAACTTCAATTCATGGGTTTTTATAGTAAATGAAAAACACCACATGAGTAAATTTAATTCAAATGAAAAAATGCGAGTAATAGTGCCAATGAGTGCGATTCCTGACGTGTCAGGAGAACTCGCGTTTTGTAGAACGCGAATTTGGCAGTAAGAATGCTCGTTTTATATAACACGACTTTTGGCTTGCCTCGGTATATATATGTTGATTTCGATCGATATAATATGCTGAGACGAGAAACTATTACATCTTTTCTATACTGAGATAAGACACTATTACATCTTGAGCTTGAGTTGTATGCAAAATTTTATGATCGTAGTGATGTTATCGGAGTCCCAAGTAATATGTAAATTTTATGTAAATTTTTAACGTTTCTTAAAATATTTTATGATCGTGAGTACGCGATAATCATCATCATCCATTATACATATATCACCAACAACGTTACATGCGGGGGTCTTAACATAGCTTCGAAAACACTGAAAATTGTAACAACTTTTACCCGTATTATCAAATGTAATCGGCACCCGCCATCGGAGAGAACCCTAGACAGGACACCTCAAGTTGCACCCGCTATGATTTCGCGGTATCAATCACTTTCGTGGCACACCACCACGCGTTTCCGGATATTGTGATTTGTCGGTCATTGATCCACCATGAGCCACTACATTATCTTCTTGACTCGGCAAATGTACCCTTACACACCCGCCATGTAATGTTTCCCTGGACAAGAACAACAAAAGTTGCCGAATATTGTGATTTGTCGATCATGTTGCACAAACACAGATGATACATTGGACCACATCTTCTATCCAACAGATTTACTAATCATTCAAATACTCAAACTTTACAAATCAATACAAGTGCAAATATTCAGCAACGTTCTAGTATATATAGACCAAACTCGCGTCTTGGAAAATCCGTCGATTCCCTAGGAAGGTCGCGTTCTGCAAAGAGCGACTTTGGCAAGAATCAAATTCCTGACATGTCAATGACCTTGCGTTTTACGAAGGGCAATTTTTTACAGAACTCGCGTTTCACAAAGTGCAAGTTTGCCACGTCATCAGCGACTTTTGCTTCTATAAATACCCAGCTGATCGAGGAAGGGAAGGGCCATTCAGTCGGGAAAAAATTGCCTTCTCAATCTGTGCGTGAAGTTTTTTATTGTAACTACTACTACCAACAAATCATGTATCTGGAAAATTTATTTCCAAACTAATTTTCCAAATATTGCGATTTGTTGTTTTTTGTAGTTGCATATATATGTTGAGCAAATGTTAACTATTCGATATTTTTGTTCACGAGGATCGACAACAACAAATCACAATATTCAAAAATTCGAGGTCTTTCTGAATGGCAGAAAAATGAAAATATCCAATAGACCTCCAAGATTCAAGACATGCATCGGGTGCAAGACAAGATTCACGAGGATCGTCATTAGCATTACCTTCATGATGATCATCACCGTCAGAACAAGTTTCAACTTTTTTAATAAATGTTGGTTGGTTGCAAATGCAATTTTATCATTTCAATTGTAAAGAAATACTCAAATCCTTTCAATTGTAAAAAAAGAATATTCAAGTCCGATTTTAAATGGAAATATATCATTTATAATTATATTATTCATATTACTATAAATAATAAATATAAAAAAACTTATATTATACTAATATTCAAACCTGATTTTAATTGTAAGAAAGGAATATTCAAATCCGATATTAAATGAAAATATATCATTTAAATTATATTATTCATATTACTATAAATAAAACTTATTTTATAAAACTACCACTAACTTTATTATAAATATTGTTGGGAATATTCAAATATATTATAAAACTTATTTTATAAAACTAACTTAATTTATTATAAATATATTATTAATATAATATATTAATAATATTAAATAATAAATAAGATAAAAAAAACTTATCGCGAAATTTGAAACGAAGGGAGTGAAAAACATGTGACCTCGCGTCTTGTGAAGTGTGAGTTTTTCTCTAACTCATTTTCTACATAACGTGAGATCCTTTCTGCTCATTCAGTATACGAGTCTATTCAGATGCTGCGTCTTTTCAATGGAACTCGCGTCATGTAAAAGGTGAGTTCTGTTTATTATCGCGTCCTGTAAAACGCGAGTTCTGTTTATTATCGCTTTCCAGGGTGCGATTCCTTTTATAAATTGTCGGCACTATATCCCTACCCCACACACAAATCCAAATCGTGAGTTCTTCTTCTTCTCTAATATTTTCTATATTCGATACAAATGGTGGGTTTATTGCGGCTAAACCAGCGACACGTGTTCAGTTATTAGCGGGGGACTGTTGATGTAATATTCTTCATATTTTAATATTTATATTAATTTTTTCTTATTTTATTTATTTATTTTGCGTCTTATTTTTTATTTTTTATTTAATATTTTCTTTTTTTCAAGAACTATGAACCCGCATTGACATTATAGATTAATCGTATCACGGTCGCGCCGAATCCGAAAATAATGTCGTTTATTGAGGAAGCTGATTTTGGCCACGTCGCTACTATCGTGGGCGGTACGAATTTGAATCATCCTTTGATTAACGCTTTAATAGAACGACGGAAGCCAGAGATGCACACCTTTCATCTTCCGTGTGGCGAGGTGACAATTACACTGGAAGATGTTGCATATCATCTTGGGTTGCCTACGGACGGCGAGCTTATTACCGGTGTTGCCGACATTCACTGGCCATCCCTATGTGGTGATCTATTGGGAGTGGTGCCGGAAAAATTCGACGGTGGCAAAATCCTCCTAACTTTTTTGGAGCAAAATTTTTCAATCCTCCCTCTGATGCGGATAACGAAACAAAGCGGGTAATTTTTTATTATATATTTTTTGTTTTTTTACTAATTTAAATATTTTTATAACACGATTTATTATTTTCGCAGCAGTTTGCTCGTGCCTAGGGGTGTAAATGAACCGATCTTGAACGAACAAGCCTATGTTCGTGTTCGTTTGTTTAATTTTAAAGGTGTTCAGTTCGCGTTCGTTTAAATTTTTAATATTGTGTCCGTGTTCGTTTATTTATTTTTGAAGGTGTTCGTGTTCGTTTGTTTAGTGTTCACGAACATGTTCGTTTAAGTGTTCGCGAACGTGTTCGTTTAAGTGTTCCCGAACGTGTTCGTTTATGTGTTCACGAACGAGTTCATTTAAGTGTTCGCGAACATGTTCGTTTAAGTGTTCACGAACGTGCTCATTTATTCGTTTGCGAACATGTTTGTTTATATTTTAAGAAATGTTAACTAAATTACTAATAAATAAATAAAAAGCAACAAATTAAAACTTACATTTAAACACGAACTTAATATCATCCTTAGCAACAACAAAAAATAGTATTTAGATACATCCACAAACATTTTCATTTTATAAACGAGGTTATAAACGAGCCTATAAACGAGACTATAAACAGGCCTATAAACGAGCTTATACATGAGCGCATAAACTAGCTTATAACGAGCCTATAAATGAGCTTGTTCGTGAACATAAATGAGCCGAACACACATTTGTTCGTGTTCGTTCGTTTATTAAACGAGCATAAAAATTTTGTTCATACTCGTTTATTTAGCTTAATAAACGAACATAAACAAACGTTATACGAACGGTTCGTCGAACGCTCTGTTCATTTACACCACTACATTCGTGCCCACATCCTACGAATCATTGGAGGGATTTTGATGCCTGACAAATCCCGCAACAAAGTGCATGCAATGTGGCTATACCATCTCGGTAATTTTTCCGAATCAAGAAGAAAATGTTGGGGAGCGGTGGTCTTGGCCTTTATGTTCAGGGAGCTTTGCAGAACCGTCGACCCTGACAGACAAGCAATCGGAGGATGTCTTTTGCTGCTACAGTCTTGTGCTTAGTTTCGGATGCCGTTTTTAAGCCCACGGCCTAAAGATCTCACCCCGTACCTATTCCCATTTATTCGGAGGTATTATTAAAATTATTTAATTTAATTTATTTTTAAAATAATTTTTAACGATTTTATTTATTTTCCACTAATGACAGGTGGTGCGGTGCACTCACCCACCAGGGACTACCAACTTCGCAGTGAGACTACAGACTTTTGATCGACAAGATACAACACGAGGTTAGGAATTCAGATCATTTTTTTGTAATTCCTCAAATTATTTTTCTAATCAAATTTCATATAACTCACGTTCAACTAAATTTTTTCAGTTCGTGTGGACTCTGTACACTTCTCTTGGGATTTGCGAGATTATTCCGGCAGACATTGTGGAGACCTCTCACATTTGGATGTTGATAGTGCCACTCATAAACTATGAAATTGTCGAGTTGTATCCTACAGATCGGGTTCTGCGACAATTTGGCTACATCCAAGGGGTTCCGTAACAACCACCTAATTTTGACGAATTACATCGGTTGACGCAACAAGGGAAGAAAAAGTTCATTGGGGCCATCATCACGCTGACTGGGTCCAGCAATGGATGACACGATATGGCAGGCGACCGCCCATCCTCGCACCCATTGTGAATATGGCCATGGCCGTCACTTTCGACTATATGCAGTGGTACCAACAAAATAGGAAGTCACATATACTCACTTCCGAGGAGTGTGGGCGAGAGATTGATGTGCCTCCTCAAAATTTCCCGTGCCCCCAACGTCGAGCCAAACAGAGCCAGAGCCAGTCGACGCAGCGCGGTTCGAGACCATGAACTGACACTGGAGGGGACTCGTCGTTTGGAACATCGTTTCAGAATTTGAGTGGTCCTTCCACGTTTCAGCAGATGAGGCCTCCACCCGAGTTCGACTTCACGGATGCTTATCGTCCCTTCACGCCGATGAGTGGTTCTCCGGTGTTCGATGTTCCACCATTGGAATCACAGTTCGACTACAACATTGTCGAGCATACGCTGTCAGGCAGCTTGTTCTCCACCTACCCCGGTCCCATCATTGGTCCGCGTTTCGATGACGTTCATGGAGCCGATGATGATGATGATGATGAGAATGACCCTGGAGCACATGACATTCGAAGGAATCCTGTAAAACCTATGTTTGATTTTGATATAATTAGATCTTTAAGGATCAATTTGAAAAACTTAAAATTGTTCTTGTAAGTCCCTTAATAAGTTTTAAAATACCAACTCTTTAAAACTGATTTGAAAAACTCAAACTCAAAATATTTTCTAAGTGTTCCAAGGCCAAACTATTGAAAAACGTTCAGGTGTATCGATGCACTACCAAGCGTATCGATACCTTTTTACCAAAGTTGGCTACTGTCGGGACACGTATCGATACGGCAAACCCTCGTATCGATACGCCCCTGTGTTAAAATCTAAAGAGTTTGAATGGCGTACCGATACGGCAAACCCTCGTATCGATACGACCTTTATAATTTTTAAATATAAGTCTGTTTAAATTTTGTGACCGTTGGTGTCAGCTGGTTGGTAACCAAACTTTAAAAGGTCGTTGACCCGTATCGATACGCCTAACCCCCGTACTGATACAGATATCGACAGTGAGCTAAGTTGAGAAAAAGGTATCGATACGGCCTTTACCGTTTCGATACCCCGTACCGATACGCTTACGCGCGTATCGATACCCCTTATTTATTGCACACAACGTCTCTTTCTTTTCTGAGACAGATATCGATACATCTTCCCGCGTACCGATACGCATAGCTGCAGAAGTGCATTTATGGTGGTAAGAGAGGGTTCCAACGGCTCCATTTATGTTCCCAACCACCCAAACGGCTAGAAATCAATGAGGAGGTATAAAAGAGACATCCAAAAGCTACATCAACAACTATTGATCTTCAAGAAAACATCTATTCATCAAATCCAAGCAATTGTGCAAAAATCCTATATTGTCTAGAAACCCCAATTGTAATTTTCATTCTTATCTTGTTCAATTGGGTTGAGTGCTTATAATTGGGCTACAATTTGTATTGAGAGATACTCTATTAGCCAACAAATTTTTTGTTATCTTGTTGTGAGGATTGGGTTGAATTTTGGGTAGAAAATTCAACCGAAAGTGTAAGGGTTGCCTCCTTAGCCTAGAAAAGGGGAAGAGCAATTAGTGGAATTGTTGCAAATCCTTAGTGAAGCTAAGGTAGTGGATGTAGAGTTCATTTGGAACTTGAACCACTCTAAAATCCCTTGTCTATCTTTTTAATTTGCAATTTCCACCACAAAAACTTTAAAAATCCAATTCACCCCCTCTTGGTTTATATCGATCTTTCGATCCACTCAACAATTGGTATCAGAGCCTACCTCTTTGAAGATTAACAACAATAAGAGGAGTTCCTTGGAAGAGTGTGATCATCAAATATCAAGAGATGGCTTCAACCTCCGGTTCGGGCATGTACGAGTCACAATCCACTACAAAGCCTCACTTCTTTAATGGTGATAACTATTCTTTTTGGAAGAATAGAATGTGTCTCTTCATCAAGTCAAATGACTACCTAGTGTGGGATGTCATTGAAGATGGCCCTTATATTCCATTGAAGCAAGATGGTGAAGGCAAGATGGTTTTAAAGAAAAATATGGAGATGAGTGAAGAAGAAAGGAAAAAGATTCAAGTCAATGATAAAGCTCTCCACATGCTCTTTTGTTCTTTTGGTCCGGACATCTATTCAAAGGCCTCATCCATCGAGAGTGCCAAAGAAGTGTGGGACACTCTTGAGACTACTTATGAGGGCACCAACGATGTTAAAGAAACTAAGATTGGAATTCTCAATCTTAGTTATGAAAATTTCAAGATGAAGCCCGATGAGACGGTGTCTAAGATGTTTGATCATTTCTCCACTATTGTCAATGGGCTAAAGGGTTTTGGAGAAATTATACCGGAAGACAAGCTTGTCCGGAAGCCACTCTATTCACTTCCCGAGTCTTGGGATGAGAAGAGAACCGCTATCATTGAAGCTAAGAATTTGAAAACTTTAAAGCTTGATGAGCTTGTAGGTTCTCTCCTTACTCATGAGATCATGAAGTAAGGAAGGGAAGATGAGAAGAAGAAAGAAGAGAAAAGGGTAGAGAAGCTTGAGGTTGAGAAAAAGAAGAAGATGGGAATAGCTCTCAAAGCTAAAGCTTCACAACATGGAGAGAGCTCGTCTAGTGAGGAGGATGAACTCGAAGAATTGGCTATGATAGCCAAACGATTCTCACGTTTTATGAGGTCCAACCGGGGAAGAAAAATCCAAAGAAAGATGGACATCAAAAGCAAGAACAAAGAAGAAGGAAGGGATCATATCATTTGCTTTGAGTGCAAACAACCCGACCACATACGTTCGGAGTGCCCTCAACTCAAGAAGAAGGGCTTTGAGAAAAAGAAGAAGCTCAAAGCCAAGCTTGCTACTTGGAGTGATGAGGAGTCATCGGAGGATGACGAACAAGAAGTGGCTAACCTTTGCCTCATGGCACTTGAGAAAGATTCCTCCATGGGGGAGCATTGCTATAAGGCCAAAGCACAAAGTCAAAACTCATGGTACCTTGATAGTGGATGCTCGAGGCACATGACCAGAGACAAGAGTAGATTCATGGATCTAAAACCAAAAAGTGGAGGAGTAGTGGCATTTGGTGACAACTCCAAAGGCTACATTAAAGGTATTGGCTCCATAGGTAATCACTCTACTATTCTCATTGAAAATGTCTTACATGTCGATGGTCTTAAACACAATTTATTGAGCATAAGTCAATTGTGTGATAAAGGATTTAATGTTTTATTTGATAAAAATGGATGCAAAATTGTAGACATTAAATCTAATAATATTATGCTCATAGGTCATCGCATAGGGAATATATACATGGTGCATCTAGATGACATTCATACATCTCATGCATGCTTAGTTGCACAAAATGAAAATGATGCATGGTTGTGGCATAGGAAACTAGGACATGCTAGCATAAGTGTTTTAGAAAAACTAGTCTCCCTTAATCTAGTTAGAGGTTTACCCAAGATAAAATTTTCAAATGATAAAATTTGTGATGCATGCACAAAGGGTAAACAACATAGATCTTCCTTTAAATCCATTAATGATGTTTCTACTACTAGATGCTTACAACTTATCCATATGGATTTATTTGGGCCAATTAGGACTATGAGCTTGGGTGGTAAGTCTTATGCTTTTGTACTTGTTGATGATTTTTCTAGATTTACTTGGGGTTCTATTTTTAAGTACTAAAGATGTGGCTTTGGAAAAATTCATCACATTTTCAAAATTAACCCAAAATGATCTTGAACTTAAAATTTCACATATAAGAAGTGATCATGGAACTGAGTTTCAAAATTTGGGGTTTGAAGATTTTCTAAATGAAAACGGATTTAGCCATAATTTTTCGGCTCCTCGAACTCCTCAACAAAATGGGGTAGTTGAGAGGAAAAATAGAACTTTGCAAAAAATGGCTAGAACTATGCTTTGTGAAAACAATTTACCTAAATATTTTTGGGCGGAAGCCACAAACATCGCTTGCTATATTGTAAATCGAGTAATGATTAGGCCAATTTTAAAGAAAACACCTTATGATATTTTAAAATCTAAAAAGCCTAACATTAGCTATTTTCACCCTTTTGGTTGCAAGTGTTTTGTTTTAAATAATGGAAAAGACAACTTAGGTAAATTTGATGCAAAAAGTGATGAAGCTATTTTCATAGGTTACTCTTTAACCTCTAAAGCCTATCGAGTATTTAACAAAAGAACTTTAGTAGTAGAAGAATCTATTCATGTTGTATTCGATGATAACCTCCTTCCTATGAAGGATTCTTGTGATGATGATGATGTAGGAATCATAAATGCCTTTGATGGAGGACAAACTTCAAAGGAGGATGAGATTCCAACAAAAGAAGAGGACACACAAGATCCACCTCTTGAAGCCTTGAAGGACTTGACTCTTGAGGAAAAGGAAGTGAGCTACCCAAGGGAGTTGAACTATGTCAAAGATGGTGAAATCTTGGGTGATCCATCCAAGGGGGTAACCACTCGATCTTCTCTTAGATTAATGAATCATGTTGCATTTATCTCATGCATAGAGCCTAAGAATATTAAAGAAGCATTGAAAGATGACTTTTGAATTATGGCTATGCAAGAAGAGTTAAATCAATTTGAGAGAAGTAACGTTTGGACATTAGTTAATAGGCCTAGTAATCAATCTACAATAGGAACTAAATGGGTCTTTAGGAACAAGCTAGATGAGAGTGGTAACATTGTAAGAAATAAAGCTAGACTAGTAGCACAAGGTTACACTCAAGAAGAGGGAATAATTTTTGATGAAACCTATGCACCCATAGCTAGAATGGAAGCCATTAGGATGTTGCTTGCATATGCATGTTATCATAATTTCAAGCTTTTTCAAATGGATGTTAAAAGCGCTTTTTTAAATGGTTTTATAAATGAAGAAGTGTATGTGGAACAACCACCGGGTTTTGAAGACTCAAAATTTTCAAATCATGTTTTCAAACTTACCAAAGCTTTTTATGGTTTAAAACAAGCTCCTAGAGCTTGGTATGAAAGACTTTCAAACTTTTTAATTGAAAAAGGATTTGAAAAAGGTAAGGTGGATACTACATTTTTTTATAAAAATGACATCTTAGTAGTTCAAATTTATGTTGATGATATTATTTTTGGTTCTACTAATGAATGTCATTGTCAAGAGTTTGCTAAGTTAATGCAAGGTGAATTTGAGATGAGCATGATGGGGGAGCTCTCATTCTTTTTGGGACTCCAAATCAAGCAAAAGAAGGATGGCACCTTCATCAACCAAGCAAAATACATACAGGATATGCTCAAGAAGTTTGGCTTGGAGAATGCAAAGCCTCAAGCCACTCCTATGAGCTCATCTACAAAGCTTGACAAAGATGAAGGAGGTAAGTGTGTTGACTCTAAGCTTTATCATTCTATGATTGGATCATTGTTTTACCTTACCGCAAGTAGACCGGATATCTTGTTTAGTGTTTGCTTGTGCGCTAGGTTTCAAGCTAGTCCTAGAGAGTCTCACCTTATAGCCGTTAAGAGAATCTTTAGGTACCTTAGAGATACTCCTTGCTTAGGTCTTTGGTATCCTAGAGACTCTACCTTCAACCTTCATGCTTACTCGGATGAGGATTATGGGGGTTGCAAAATCGATAGGAAAAGTACTTCGGGAACTTGTCAATTCCTAGGTAGTATGCTCATATCTTGGTTCTCTAAGAAACAAAATAGTGTAGCCTTATCTACCACCAAAGCCGAGTACATATCCTTAGGGAGTTGTTGTGCTCAAGTCCTTTGGATGAAGCAACAACTCTTAGATTATGGAATTAAAGTTGAAACCATACCCCTAAAATGTGACAACACTAGTGCAATATGTTTAACAAAAAATCCCATCCAACACTCTAGAACCAAACACATAGAGATAAGGTATCATTTCATTAGAGATCACGTCCTTAAAGAAGATGTGGTTATAGAGTATGTTGACACCTTAAATCAATTAGCGGACATATTTACAAAACCTTTAGACAAAGAGCGTTTTTGGTCCCTTAGGAGAGAGTTAGGTCTAGCTAGCCTATCTTGACCTTTTAGGACCTCTTTTGTGCTTAAATTTGCTTGATCTTGTGAAATGCCATGTTTATGTGTTTAGACTTCTAATTTCATCCATGCCTATAGTTAGGGGGAGTATGCTTCTATTAAAATATGCTTAGAACTGTTCATTCATCATTTGCATACTTTTACGAGATGCTAGATTCGAGCCTTTGGTTGTTCTTAGAACCAAATATGCATTTCTGGGCATACGGTATCGATACAGATCTACGCGTATCGATACATGTTCTTCTTTCAGTTTCCTAGAATTCACTTCGCTTACACGGGTATCGATACGATTAATCTCGTATCGATACGGGTCGTTTCGATACGGACCCCATCAGTTTCGATACGACTCTCCAACGGGCATTTTTGCGGAAATGACGATTCTACCCCCGTATCGATACACCCTCGGGCGTATCGATACTCGATTGCGCAGACAAATTTAAATTTGGCTTTTAATGTGTTCAACTTTTACCAAAATTAAAACTCTTCAAAACCTAAAAACCCTAGCCGTTTTTGCCTATAAAATGGCCCTTCCTCCTCCTCCATATTTTTCACACCTCAACTCAAATCTAAAAGAGTTTTTGAATCAAGCAAGGCTTTAAGCTCTCTCTCTCATCTATTGTGCTAGAATTTTCTTCAATCTCCCAAGTTTCTATCAAGGTAAAATTTCCTTCTGTTCTTTAAATTTTTTTTATTTGTTTTGTTATTTTGTTTCATCTTTTTATCAAATCTTTTGTTCTTCAAAATTTTTCTTCTAATTTTTCTTAAAAATTCTTTTTACCTTGGTTTTTACTCAAAATTGAAGAAATGCTTTTGCTTAATTTTTCTTTTAGATCATGGCACCAAAGGAACCATCGAGGAAGCCTACAAGGGTTTCTCAAACCGGTGAATCATCCACCCTTGGAGCGATTGCTCGTCCGAACTATTCTACCATCTATGAGCAATCCTTTGAAAACAACTCGGGTCTAACTCATTTTCGTCAATATGAGAATTATAAGATTCGTGCCGAAAGGGTAATATTCGTTCCTTTTCTCGACTCCGAGCGTTTTAAGTTTGAATATCTTCCTTTGTTTCGACGTTGGAATTTCATGGATTTCATATCTATTCCCAGTTTTTATTATCGCCTTTTGGTTTTGATTTTCTACTCTAATGCCAAATGTATTACTCGTGATGGGGAAGTTGCTGCCATTATCTCTTACCTTATGGGGAAGAAAATCATCCTTGATGTCAAATCCATTTGTGAAGTTTTCAAATTAGAGGATGAAGGCATTGATGATGAGCATGCTTTGGGGCATGTTCTTAGTGGATCCGTCACCGCTCTAAATGCTCAAGACCAGATCTTACATTTGATGGTGTCTTGGTGGTTTCGTCCCTCCGGAGGAAAATATTCCACCATCCGTCAAGTGGATGATTTTTGGATCCGTTGCTTCCGTGAGCGAAAGCGCCCAAATCTTGCTCGTCTCATGTTCGCGGAGATCGTCTACCTCGTGCAAAATCGTCTCACAACTCTCGTCACCTCCTTTACATATGGTAAGGCTTTGAGTTATTTCTTTATTAAAAAGGATATTGATTGCTCTTTTGACTACCCAACTCCCCTCACCAATCCCATTGATGAGCGATCTCTTGCTCGGGCAAAGTTTCAATATCTTAATGGTGAATGGGTACGTCTTGCCGAGTTACCACCCGAGGCCGCCGCCGTATTTGAAGAGCCTCAAGCTCCTCAAGTCCCACAACCCTCCATGGATGCTCTCATGACCTATCTCAATGAGCAATTTACCGGGTTGCGCACGGACATGAATACTCGTCTTACTTCCCTTGAGACAACTTTTGATACAAGGATGACGGGTATGGAGAATCGCCTCACATCCCTTGAAAGCGGTCACAATTCTTTGAATATTTCCATCGTCGCTTTCCATGATGAGTGGCGCAATAGTATGCGGGATAATGAGCCAATGGGAGTTGATGATGAAGATGATGAAGACGACGAAGACGGTGCCTAGACGTTTCTTCTTGCATCTCATGCATATCATTTAGGATTTTCTATTTTATGCACCTTTGCTTTATGTTCTTAGGACTAAGTTTATTATTAAACATATGCTTTGATTTTTTGCTTTTGTTTGGATTTTAAGGATTAATGCTATGATGAATAATATAAGTGTTTCTTATTTATACCTTTGCCTTCTTTATGCACTTAATTGTCTCAAGATTTTTTTTGATCTAACAAAAAGGGGGAGAGAAACTAGCTCACACTTCAAATATTTTGATTTTAACTCAAAGGTTACCAAGCTTATATTAAGGGGGAGTTAACTTTGTAAAAGTTTTTTCAAAATATCAAAAATTTTAAGTTTTAGTTTTGTTATATCAAAAAGGGGGAGATTGTAAAACCTATGTTTGATTTTGATATAATTAGATCTTTAAGGATCAATTTGAAGAACTTAAAATTGTTCTTGTAAGTCCCTTAATAAGTTTTAAAATACCAACTCTTTAAAACTGATTTGAAAAACTCAAACTCAAAATATTTTCTAAGTGTTCCAAGGCCAAACTATTGAAAAACGTTCAGGTGTATCGATACACTACCAAGCGTATCGATACCTTTTTACCAAAGTTGGCTACTGTCGGAACACGTATCGATACGGCAAACCCTCATATCGATACGCCCATGTGTTAAAATCTAAAGAGTTTGAATGGCGTACCGATACGGCAAACCCTCGTATCGATACGACCTTTATAATTTTTAAATATAAGTCGGTTTAAATTTTGTGACCGTTGGTGTCAGTTGGTTGGTAACCAAACTTTAAAAGGCCGTTGACCCGTATCGATACGCCTAACCCCCGTACCGATACGGATATCGACAGTGAGCTAAGTTTAGAAAAAGGTATCGATACGGCCTTTACCGTTTCGATACCCCGTACCGATACGCTTACGCGCGTATCGATACCCCTTATTTATTGCACACATGACACAACGGCTCTTTCTTTTTTGAGACAGGTATCGATACATCTTCCCGCGTACCGATACACATAGCTGCAGAAGTGCATTTATGGTGGTAAGAGAGGGTTCTAACGGTTCCATTTATGTTCCCAACCACCCAAACGACTAGAAATCAATGAGGAGGTATAAAAGAGACATTCAAAAGCTACTGCAACAACTATTGATCTTCAAGAAAACATCTATTCATCAAATCCAAGCAATTGTGCAAAAATCCTATATTGTCTAGAAACCCCAATAGTAATTTTCATTCTTATCTTGTTCAATTGGGTTGAGTGCTTGTAATTGGGCTACAATTTGTATTGAGAGATACTCTATTAGCCAACAAATTCTTTGTTATCTTGTTGTGAGGATTGGGTTGAATTTTGGGTAGAAAATTCAACCGAAATTGTATAGGTTGCCTCCTTAGCCTAGAAAAGGGGAAGAGCAATTAGTGGAATTGTTGCAAATCCTTAGTGAAGCTAAGGTAGTGGATGTAGAGTTCATTTGGAACTTGAACCACTCTAAAATCCCTTGTCTATCTTTTTAATTTGCAATTTCCACCACAAAAACTTTAAAAATCCAATTCACCCCTCTTGGTTTATATCGATCTTTTGATCCACTCAACAAATCCGCCACGGGATCGTCGTGCACCCTGCTGCGGAACGGGTGGACATAGACATCATTAGTACGAGGGGATTGCATATATATATATATGTGTGTGTGTGTTTTAATTATGTTTATGAAAGACATTATTTTTTTATTTTGTAATTACGAATATTTTATTTTTCCTTATTTAATTTTTTACATACTTTTTAGAATTTTATATTTAATTTCGTTTTTTATAACTAAAGTTCGATTAATAAACCAAGTCTATCACGTCTTTTTAAAGGCAAAATCATTCAAAAAACAAGCTACGATACCGTTTTCGACGCGAATTTTAGTCGATTTAGAACCGACTGAACTTGGCCATATTGGTGTCAAATGAAAGACACGTTCTAGTACTACGAACCCAAACAGAATGTTTACTAAAAATATACGATTAATAAGCTCGAAATATTGCTTGAACATGCCTATCGACGCTTGGTCTGCCAGGCCGATTTGCAAAGAACTCGCTTTCTATAGAAAGCGAGTTCTTCGCGATAAATCCAGCCGCCTCTTCAAAATCCCGGGGAACTCGTGTTTCACAGAACGCGAGTTTCTATTAAGTTCGTTATTCTGAAAAGTGTTGCCACGTATGAAGAACTCGCTCTCTGTGTAGCGCGAGTTCGTGTCTCGCTATCCCCAAAACGCGAGTTCTTCATACGTGGCAAATTTGAGGGTCATTTTTCTAAATAAATGTCACTGGGAGTATTTTTCTAGATATTGAATAAAAATGGTTTTTGATATAATAATGCCTATTGTGAAGCATGGGAGTAATTATGATGGGATTAGTGGGTCACGGTTAGGGGTATAAACGAGTCGAGTCGAGCTCGAGTAAGACTGAGCTCGACTCAACTCGTTAAGATTTCAAGTCGAGTTCGAGCTTGAGTAATTTTTAACGAGCCTGAGAAATTTGAGCTCGACTCGGCTCGTTAGGAACTCGAGTCGAGTTCAAGCTTGATTCGAGCTTAATCGAGTCAAGTGCTGACCAATATTTGACTGTGTCGAACTCGAGTAGCTCGCCATCTATCACGTTTCATTTAAAGCCCTATCAAGAAAAAACTTTGATACACAAGTTGTGTGAACTCAAGCTTGCTAATTTTAGGATTTAGGGTTTAAAGGTTTAGGTTGTTGGGTTTAGAATTTAGGATTTATATTTTAGGGTTTGAGACTTATTTTTATGTGTTTATATTTTAGGGTTTTAAGTTTAGAAATTTAAATTTTAAATTATAAAAAATAAAAATTAAATATATTTTCGAGTAGCTCGCGAGCTTTTCGAGTCGGGTATCAAGTAGCTCGGCTCGGCTTGTTAAGAACTCTAGCTGAGTTCGAGCTCGAGTCGAGTCCAATCGAGTCGAGCTCGAGTAGCTCGCGATCTGTCTCGTCTCATTTACAGCCTTAGTCATGGTCCCATAAAAATATTGAAAATTAGAAAAATATTGTGGTAAAATTACTCTTTTAAGCCCTTAAAAAATATAAAATTTAATGTTGATCTATTCTAAATTTATTTCTTTAAATTGTCCCTTTAACAAATAAGGTTAAGTTTCAAAAGGCATAGTCTTTATGTGCCTCAAAATGGAAAATTGCATAAATAAACCATGCAAGAGTGTCATGATTGAAGATGGGCTAGGCAGTAAGACAAACTTAAGGACAATAAATAGACTCGAATAGGCTTTTGTCAGCATAATGATAGTGGTTTGACAGGCTTTTCAAGTACAAACCTTTCACTCCAGCAAACGAAGAGTGCCCAGTTAAGGAGGTAGCCCATTTATTCCTTAAACAAACGAAAAAAAAACTGAGAATGCCATTTATAAGTTTTCTTCACCATCTTTGAACTTCTTGAACGTTTCTGTTCAATCCACCAAGGTATTATTTTAAGTAAATTTTGAAAGTTTTGTAGTGAAATCTTTTTGACAAATCTGGTCGATTCAGTTGTTTGTGTCATGGGTGAAACTCCAAAATAGCACCAATACATCCTAAATCCCCTAAAATAGTACCCAAAAGTCTATATTTTTTAAACTAGTACCACTACATGGCGAGTTCGACAAAAAATTATTTTTTTCAATTTTTTAAACGCACAGCGAATTTAAAAAAAATATATTTTTTTCTGTTTTAACTTAATTAATTAGTTTACAGATGATTAGTAAATCCTAATTGGAACTTGTCATTCATGCACAGAGAGTTACACTTAAATTTTTTTAAATCAAACATTTTTACTAAAGAACGAAAAAAAAATTAAACTATAAGAAACCCACTTCGCATTTTCAATGTATTGAAGAACGAAAAAAATTTGAACTATTAGGAACTAACTTTGATATTTAGCTCCATGAATTGCAAAAAAGGGCGTTAACATTAGCTTATATAGACCTAGCTACTATATTTTAGCTTCAAGAATCTCACATTTATAGGAAACAAATGCTTTCACTCTAGCTAGACCTATATAAGCTAATGACAACACTATTTTTTTTTTTTTGTAATTGATGGAGATAAATATCAAAGTTGATTCTTAATAGTTTATTTTTTTTCATTTTAGTTTTTCAATGCATTGAAAATGCGAAGTGGGTTTCTAATATCTTTTTTTTTTCTAGATTCATGAAAAATTTGAGTGGAACTTGCATAGCACGCAGGGCGAGTTCCAATTAGGATTTGTTGATCCATCTGTTAACTAGTTAATTAAGCTAAAACACTAAAAAAAATTAAATATTTTTGAACTTGCCTAATATGTACGGCGAACTTAAAAAAATTTTAAAAATAATTTTTAGGGCGAATTCATTGTAATTGTGCTAGTTTGAGAAATATAAATTTTGGTATACTATTTTAGTAAATTTAGCCCAAAATAATATGATTTTTTTTATAATAAAAAGCTAAGGTGTCTGGAGATTGACCCCTTGTGTCATGTGGTGTGTTTTGTTTGTGAGCTCCTACTGATATGTTATTTCTATAAAAAAATTCTAAAAATATAGATATTATAAAAGTATAATAAAAAGCGTTAAAATCATCAACTAGTAGTAAAGAATAGAAACAATGTTTACAAACTTATTAACCTTTAATTTGATTTAATTTAATAGGATGAAACCATTATACCTACCTAATTAAACAACATAAAACTGCCTTCGATGTGGGAAATAAAAGGTGCAAGGGAACAGTAAATCCACTCTCTCTGACTCTAAGCAATCGAAATCGAAGTGAAGCTCATAAACATTGTGCAATGCTTCCTCTATCTCTCTTTCCAAATGCCAACTCATCACCCTCCTCCTTACTTCTTCTTTCAATTCTTGGTGTTGTAGTTGAGTTGCACCATCAATGTTCTACACTATTTTATAACATTCTACTAAATGGAATTTTTATATAAACCAACATCTATGATATATATATATGGGTAAACTACGCAGATGACCACTTAACTATGGAGTTGGTGTCAATTTGACCACTATACTTTCAATTTTAGAAATTATACCACATAACTATTTAAGTGGTTCCAATCAAACCACTTGTCGTTAAAACCTAACGGAGATGAGAACATTTGTTGATTGCCAAAATGAACAGAGGTCATAGACGGTGGTCTGATGGTGGTTCAGACGACCATTCTAGGTCAGGGCTCGTTTATCCCTTTTGATCTGGGGGTTTTTGATGACGTCTGGAATGGACTTTCCCCTCCTTTTCGACTACATGTCTAGTTTTAAACTACTTGGACAAGTGTGGAGGTAGGGTCGTCATAGCACGTTGATTGGATGAGTGTGAGAAACCCTTATGGGCCCTCCTGGGACAGCTTTGCTGCGAAGTACAAGAGTGTTGTGGTCTCTTCCACATGTGGTTCAAATATGTCCTTTCCTCTTAGTGTTCGTGACGGCGCTGCGGATAAGAGAGATGATGGTGGTGCTTTGGTTGATTGCAGTAGGGATGTACAAATGATTTTTTTTCATTCCCTATTTTTCTTTGTTTTATGAAGAGAATTTATTTTAGTGTTATGAATATTTATATATGTGGATGTCTATCATGATTAGAACTTTATCAAAGGAGTTTGATTTATTTATTATTAGGAATATTATCTCTATGAATTAGAGTTTAATGTATTATGTACTTCGTATGCCTATAAATAGATGATTCATTGAAGGCATTGTATACGATTCTATATTTGAGAATAATACAAATATCTCTTTCTCTCATCTTTTTGTTCTTCCATTCTTGTTCTTTGTTCTTATTATTGTTTTTTTGTTATTTTATTCACAACACGTTATCAACACGAGTTTGCTCGAAAGATTTTGGCGCTCTTTGTTTGAATCCCAAAGTAGACACCGAAACAAATTTGATTCTACGTTAAATCGAAGATAAGTTTTTTTCCCACTTTTTTGTTATTGATTGCTTTTATCTTGATATTTTAACTTGGTCTTTATTTTTAAAAAAAAGTATGATAACATATTTTGAAGGCTTGAGCGAACCATGAAATCTCGCCCAATTACCCTGGTTCTTGTTGGTGATTCTCGAAAAGATTTCAATTTGATATTGGCAATCACATGTACCATATATTTAATATATTCAATTTAGCTTGGAAAGTCTGGTATGTTTTACTTATTTACATATAGATATAGTGATTGACTAATCACTCACAAATTAAGGTTGGTATATTTTAATAGATTATTTAATTATTATTTCGATCTAATATTATATGATGTTTATTGGACCAAGTTTATATATTTAACCTTCAGAGAAACCTTCAGGGAATGTACTTGGATAGGTGACGATTCAATCTCGAGTATCAATGCACTTGGTTATGGTGCTTTCCATTTTGATGTGAATTTGATCAAACAACGATCAACCATTTTGATGTCATTGGTGTAGCATTGTTCTTTAACACTGCTTTAAGGTGATGTGCGTACATCCACATAAGAGGTTTATAAATTGGTTAATGTATTTTGATATGGCTTGAATCAAGATAAAATCAAAAGAGGTATGTTTCTTCAATATGTTTATATTGAGATCAATTTTTATTTACGTTATTCTATTGGTGAAAGCTAATATTTTTAACCTTGTTTTGAGTTTTACATGTATTTAAATGACTTGGAAAGAGACGTGATACAAAGGGATTATGAGAAGCTGTCTCGTTCATTTGCTATGTCTCCATCGTTCTTGAAAGGAAAATCATTATCGGTAAAATCTATTTTCCCCTTAAACTATGATTTTAAAGTGCGATAAATTATGGTGAATTTCAATCTATAAAAAAGATTGTTATAAAGTCTATATTTGCTCGAAAGCAATATTTCTTCTTCGTCGAAAAACTCGACCATAGACTTCTCCCAATTTCAAGTTACGAAAATTCGTCTTGATCCAAAAGTTTTATGGGAGGCATTCCCTGAAGTGAATGCAAAGCATGATGTTTTATTCCATGCGATTATCAATGATGGGGCATTCTCTGAAGTGAATGCAAGCATGATGTTTATTCCATGCGATTATCAATGATGGGGCATTCTCTGAAGTGAATGCAAGCATGATGTTTATTCCATGCGATTATTGGAACTGTTTCATTCCCTGAAGTGAATGCAAACATGGTAAATCATTATTCAATTAGAGACATAATTTCGATATAATCCAAGTATATTGGTTGGACATCCCGTTCTGCGAGGCTACTGGTCTCAAAGGAGGTTTTTAAAGGACCTTGTGGACAGGTTTAACAATACCGCATACGGGGATTAAATCTTTTTTCTCTGTGATAAGGATATGTGAAAAAGGTTTTAAAGGCCTACTGGCTCTACTCCATTCCCTGAAGTGAATGTGAGATTATATTATGGAATGAATAAAAACCACATTAGAAGTTGTGGTCGTGGTCGAGGCTATGAATATAGACATAAAAATAATGGTCATTTTAAGAATACTTCTACCCACCGGTAGTGAGGTTATAAGGATGGCAAGAGTGATAAAGATCATTCTATTGAAGTAAAACTCTTCTTATTACCAATGCGATGTTATAAACCATTGGTCTCGTACGTGTTGTACGTTGAAAAATCAAGAATCATTGAATGATAAAGGAAAGAAAATAAAAGCAAATTTTGTTTGCGAAACATGACGAAGATGATATTGGTCCAACTTTATTTGGACATTGTTAGTTCAACTCTTTTGGACGTTGTTGATTTTCTTATAACCCTCGAAAGGAATAAATCATCTTCTAATTATTCTCATAACTTTAAAGAGAATTGTTTATTTATTTTTATTTATTTTACTTTACGTTTATTTATTTTACACACATTAATTATTTACGTTTTATATTTATATTTATATATTATGATATTTATTTATTTTTTTAACATGATTACTTGTCAAATACAATCTATGGTGACGATTTATGCTCAACATAAGCATAAGATATATTTTCCCATTTAAATGCAAGGGAATAATGTGAGTACTATATCTCAAAGTACTGCAAATATTGATGCTCTAGAAGAGCAATAAATTCTTGAGAGAAAGCACATTATGAAAAGTGCATAATTGCGAATATTGCAATAATTACCGCTAATGGTAATAATATCGTCACCACTATAAGTGGAAATTTTAAGAGAGCAATATGAGTTCGCAAAATATCCCTTTGGGAATTATAGATAACATATGTTATCAATTGGCATTTGAAATAAGCCAATATGAATATAAGTTCTGGTAGCCAAAAAGTCAGTTGAAAGCTCTAGAAGAGCTATATATTGCTACCAAAAGATAATTTCAATTGAAAGCTCCAAAAGAGCTAAATATATTCCTATTTAAAGGAACAATTTTGATGGACATACTAGACATGTACAAGTGAGATTGAATTACATGTTATGGTAAACAAGAAGTTTACAAATTCAGAGATATATACACATATATATAGTTGGCATGATCGGTTAGACCATCCTGATCAATAATGGTGCATAAATTATTGAGATTTACATGCACATGTATTAAAAGAATTTGTAGTTCTTGTGGTGCTTATTCTCAAAGGAATGGATTAAATTCCACTTATTAAAGAACATGAAGTTCTTGTGTTGCTTAAAGGAATTGATTAAATTCCACTTACTAAAAGAACCTGAAGTTCTTGTGTTGTTTGTTCTCAAAGGATATAGATAATCCCACTCACTAAAAGAATTAGAACTTAAAGTTCTTGTACTGAAGTTGAGACTGTATGTCTTGCATATCTGAACGAAATATGGGCCCATATATCCACAAATATGGAAAGTTTTACATGATTTTAGTAGATGCATCTACATTGTTTTATCGACTTACAACCAGAAGTTTGTGAGATTGATTCTAAAAAAATTCAGATTATGCAGTTAGACTATTCGTCTTGAAAAGCTAGTGGGTTTATATTTTAGGCTATATCGGTTGTTACAAAGCCTATTGATTATGAAAAAATACGGTTTAGCAAATTTTTTGGATGCCTCCTATTTAATAGCTAAACTGTGAGAATGATTATTATTTATATGATATTTTCATAGAGCAACACTTATACGCATCAAGCCAACGAGTTATAATAAACTCCTCATTATGATTTGACTTTTGGTCAGAAGTCATATTTCCCATTTTTGAATCTTTGAATGTGCGATATATAGTTGAATTGCTCCACCATAACGCACAAAATGGGCAAGTAAAAAGGGTTGAGAATATATATTGAGTACGAGTCTTCTTTATGTTTAAATTCTTAAACATTAATTGGAGAATCATTTATGACATGATTTTTCTCAACATCATGGGGAAGATAATAATTAGCTGGATAGAGGAAAATGAATTATCATTATCTAGATCCTCGTATATGAACTAAAAGTTCATAAGATAATTCATGTTATTATATGTCAACTGCCAGACATATTTACTGACCTAATGAGAGTAATTAAGTCTCATATACCAGCTGAAATGCTCTAAGTTTAAATTACATGTCAGAGCAAGTGGATGTAAATCATGCTTGTAGCATGATAGTTGAAATGGTTCCAATGATCAAAATTCTCGTAAATGAAAAGTATTATGAGATGGTCACATATTGGAGGTGGGTGCTCCTAAAGAGGCCCAAGACATAACTAATAATAAAACTCTTGAAGAGTTTCAGGTACCTGAAATAAATATTGAAATCTTGAAGAGATCTCGATGAGTTATGTCACTACGAGAATGGAACCAGAAAATTGGAAAGTTGTCGACAACGATTTTACAAACAATTTTGCATAAAACACTTCTATAGAAGTAAAGAAAGAAACCGAGTATCTTGTATAGAAATCTATCAAGAAGTATAGACATTGAATTGGCCAATATAGAAAGATGCTTTGAACTTCTAAAAGAGAAGTATTTGGACCAACAGTCCAAACACCTAAAGGTGTAATGCAAGTGAGGCAGAAATCAGTAGTCGTAAATACGACTTGAACTATGATTTATGAAAAGTTTTAATTACTTCATGGTGGATGCAATTAATTTGGCAGTTATGAAAAATTTTACATGCGTCTAATTATTTGTGGATTCATATTTATCCTTGAAGGATTTAAAATGCTAGAAGCATTTGGAAATTTCTGAGGAAATTTATTTAGACATGTCTCATGAATATTTTGGCGCATTTGGTATAATTGCCTTAGTGAATACTAATTGAGAAAATACTATAAGAATGATCAGATTTCCTTATGTATTTTATAAGGGAGTTTGGATCAAGATCCATTATGATAATTTTAGAACTCCTAAAGAGCTTCAAATTGGAAACTCATGAAGTACTTTCAATACAAGTACTTGAATCTTGACATCAAGTTTATCTCGACCTGAAGATCGAGCATTTTTATATATTTCTTTTGTCTATGAATAGACATAAGCTGAAAGAATCTTAAAAAGATTCAATATGAATAGAGCATATCTATTGAGTATCCCAATAGTTGTAAGATTGTTGGGTGTGAATAAAGATAATTATATCTTTTCTTGGTCTTGAAGCACTATATATTAGTTGATCAAGAAATATCTATGAATATACAAAGATCATTACATTTAAATCTTCAAACATTCGTTGATGCCTCCTTAAATGTCGTAGAAATAATTGTTATTCACGAGGCAAGCCAAAAAATGTGTTTGGCTAAGACCATTGACCCAACATATCCAAAAGATATGTGGATTTACTTTTACAAGATATGATAAAAGTTATCTTGTGTAAAGATAATGCAAGATGTATATCTCAGTTTGAAAGTGGATACATCATGGAACATATTACTCCAAAGTTTTATCCCTCACGATCTTTAGAAAAATAATATTCAAGATTAAATTATGAAGATTCAAAGATCTTCTGTGATGTTTTCATGAGGGGGAGTAAAATACGCGTTGCACTCTTTTTCCCTTAACCGAGGTTTTGTCCCAATGGGTTTTCCTGGTAAGGTTTTTAATGAGGCAACATGTTATGCGTATCAAAGATGTGTGTACTCTTTTTCTTTCACTAAAGAAATTTTTTCCCACTGGGTTTTTATCTTAGTAAGGTTTTAACGAGGCACATTATATTCATAAACATCCAAGGGGGAGTGTTATGAATATTTATCTATGTGTATGTCTATCATGATTAGAACTTTATCAAAGGAGTTTGATTTATTTATTATTAGGAATATTATCTCTATGAATTAGAGTTTAATGTATTCTGTACTTCTTATGCCTATAAATAGATGATTCATTGAAGGCATTGTATACGATTCTATATTTGAGAATAATACAAATCTCTCTCTTTCTCTCATGTCTTTGTTCTTCCATTCTTGTTCTTTGTTCTTATTATTGTTTTTTGTTATTTTATTCACAACATTTAGGAATTTTTTTTGCTATTTTTACTCGGGTTGCAATATATCTTGGAGTGGTTTTCTTATGGTTGGCTATGTATTTGATATGGTTTTTCGGTAAAAAGTTGAAAAGGTCTTGTTATATTTATCTGATTTGGCTTATTTTATTTGCGATAGAGTTTTTCTTGTTGTTGGTTGTGCTGCGACAGTAAACTAGCTTTTGCCGTTTAGGTGGTGTCGGTTATACTACTGGCATTCCTATAATGTTATATGTAACAATATTTTTCTTGGACTAAGAAGAATAAAATTGCCTTATTTATTGACGAGCCTCATTTCATTTTTTTTATTATTATTACTCCTTATTGACTTAGCTTGCGGTGATTTAAACAATTCAGGGCAGGGTGCGATGAAAGAGAAACTATCTTATTGGCAGTGAGAAGTATGTACACCTCTCTGCGTAGTTATTGATTGGAATTTTAGAAGTCGCGTAGCTCTAATTATGTTGTTGAGATTTTCGGGGTTCTAGAAATTAAATGTTGGTATTAATAATCCTCCATATAGGTATACGGAACGTCGTCGCTTGGTATGCCTAATGCCTATTATAAATAGGGTGCCCTTGGGTATGCTTCTTTATAATCTAACTTACGAGTGGTTTACTTTTTCTCATGCGATTTTATTTTTTTAGTTTTTTTGTGTCGTTTTGAGTGGAGGAAAAGAGATTATGCTTGTGGAGAGAAGTGGTTTTTTTGAACCGATTTTGACAGATCTTAGGGGAGTGCTAGTGTTGCAGTTTGGGTTATTTTTTATTATCGGGTGATAGTATTCAGAAGGCTATAATTAGCCATTTGTAGTACGGTGTGGCGGAATTGAGGGAGGGGGTGTTTGCCATTTTCAGGCACTCTACCAGCTGCATCAAGAAGCCGGTTGCAATCAATACAGGTCAAGCCGACGATTTGGGGAAATAAAAGTCCATGTGTCATATGGAACAACAAACCAAGATTGCTCAATAAATTGTGGGACCATGACGAACTTAGAGATTAAAATAAAAATAAAATTAGGGTTACGGAAATGTCGCATATCTGCAGCTTTTATATCATAATTGTATGTTAATTTGACGTTTGGATGGGTTCTTACCCCCCTGAGAAGATATTTATTGAGAGTAAGTTACAAAGTTCGAATTACGCTTATATTTTAGCAGTCGTGTTGCATTTTTTGTCCCTTTTTGTGTTTGTTCGCGTATCAATCTTTCCCCTGGGGCGGTCAAGGTGGTTGTTCTTTTGTCGATTGTGGGTCTGTATACTGAGACGATAAACAAGTACAACTCTAGCCAAATATTTATAGTGATGGAACTTGTTCTTACAAAATTAGGTGCTCTGGAGTGGTACTAAGAAGGCTTTGATAGCTAAGATTTAAACAAAATATTTAGATCACGGAATTTTTGTACATTCGTGGTCTTGCATTGTATTGGTATGTTAATAGTATGTATTTCTATTGTTATTTTGTATGTATTTTTGGTTAGGTTGTCTCTTGTCCCATAATAAGCAAGAGATTTGTTGGTTTTTACTTCCTTGTGGGTTATGTGCTAATGGCAATTATTGTCTTTTACTTGTTTTTGGAAGTGTTGTTGCTACTTTTGTATTTGCTTTGTTTTGTTTTTCGGTAGTAAAAAATATTGCATTGTAATGTTCATCATTTTTAGATAAGTGGCATATGTATAATTTCAAGATCACAATGTACATAAGATAAGATTGATTATGTACATTGTGATGTTATGTGAAGTCAACTGAGTTTGTTTCTTTGGTTGTGATATTAACTATATAGGCGGAAACTGTTAATGTTATGATTTCCTTTGTAGTTCATGATGTTTAACTTCGTATTTTGGTAGTTATTTGATATCAAAAAAGAGTTTTTTTCTTTTATGTGAAAATGGATTTGCGAAAGTAATTCTACTGTTTGGCAAGCAATGTCCTTATGGATGTATTGTCCATTTAGCATAATTCATTTTATTGTGTCTTGCGATTTTATTAGTTGTAGTGTTTTTTCTGGCTATAATTACGCTCATTGATATTCTCGTAGTATGTTTGATGCGTGTTAGCTTTGTGGTGATTTAGACAATCTGAGGTAGACCATGATCAAAAGAGAAAGTTTTGATTAGAAATAGTAAAATTACCCGACTCGATGAGACCCAACCTGACCCGATCGAGTTTTAATTTTCAAATTTGGGATTCGAGACGGGGCAGGGCAGGTTTTGAGAAAATTAGAGTTTGGATCGGGGAAGGTCGAGTTTGAGGTAAAAATTCTCTGACCCGACCTGGTTATATATTATTAATATTTTATATTTTACTTGTTTCCCTCCCTTTTATTTTTTTGAATAAAGATAATAATCAAAGCACATGTTGTACAGCTTTCTACAACAAAGGCATAAAAAGCAACATACCATAATAAAGAAAAACAATTACCAAAGCGGATAGAGATGTAAAAACAGGTAATCGGACGGGTTTCAGGTCGGGTACTGTCAGGTCGGGTAAAATCGAATACATGTCATTTTAGGTCATTTTTCTGTTTTGACTCGACTCGGGTCGGGTGCGGGTCCATTTCAGATCGGGTCCATTTCAAGTCGGGTCCATTTCAGGTCGGGTCTATTTCAGGTCGGGTTAAAACGGGCCGGGTCCGAAGCAGATAATTGGCAGGTTAATTCGGGTTCGGATACACTTCAGGTCGGGTCCATTTCAGTTCGGGTCCATTTCAGGTCGGGTTCGTTTCAGGTCGGGTCCATTTTAGGTCGGGTCCGTTTCAGGTCGGGTCTATTTCAGGTCGGATTCATTTCAGGTCGGGTTCATTTCAGGTCAGTTGCATTTCAGGTCGAGTGCATTTCAGGTCAGGTAATTTCAGGTCGGGTAGTTTCAGGTCGGGTAATTCAGGTCGGGGTATTTTCGGGATTGGAATTCGTATTCAGTTTGATTTCGGCCGTACAACCATATAAGTAGTTGATAGACTTTAGGTTGACCTTCTTCATTCGTCATTGATTTTGAGTTAATTATTTAAAGTCATATCAATTTAAAATTATAAAACATTGGAGTAATTAAAAAATAATGAAAATGAGTCAATTTGGACTGAAAAGGGGTCAATTTGGATTACAAATAAAATTTCACGGATTATAATGAACATAAATATTAAATTAAAATTATAAAACATTACACAAATTTAAAAGAAAACAAGGAAAATGGGTCATTTTGGAATAAAAATAAAGTTTTGGGGACTATAATGAACAAAAATATCAAATTAAAAGTATAAAAATTAGAGTAATTAAAAAAACAATAAGTATAGGTCAATTTAGAATAAAAATAAAGTTTTAGGGTCTAGAATGAACAAAATTTAAAATTAAAACTATAAAACATGATGAATTAAAAAAATATATAAGAGTCAATATGAAATTAAAATAAAGTTAAAGGACTAGAATGAAGAAAATATTAAATTAAAATAATAAAACATTGGACAAATTAAAAAAATAAATGTGGGTTTAGGGTTTAGGGAGAAATTCATTAAGAGCTTACGGCTCATACATTGATAGCTACATGCATACATATTTACATACTTTAGGGTGTATGGTTTAGGGTTTATGGTTTATGGTTTAGGGTTTATGGTATATATTTTATTAAGGGTTTAGGGCTCATACATTGATAGCTACAGTCTACACGCATACATACATGCGTACATACTTTTGGGTTTAGGGTTTAGGATTTATGTGTTAAGGTTTAGGGTCATGGAAAACTTCGTTAAAGGTTTAGGGTTCATGCATTAATATGTACACATATACATATTTACATATATTAGGGTTTATGGTTTAGTGTTTAGGGTTTAGGGTTTAAGGTTTATGGAAAACTTCGTTAAGGGTTTAAGGTTCATGCATTAATATGTACACACATACATACTTACATACATTAGGGCTTAATGTTGAGGGTTTATGGTTTGAGGTTTGGGGGTTTAAGGTTCAGGGTTTAAGGTTTCAAGCATTAATATGTACACACATACATACTTACATACATTAGGGCTTATGGTTTAGGGTTTAAGGTTAGGGTTAGGGTATCTACTTTTATACATACATATATGCTAATATATTGATAGCTACATGCATACATACATATATACTTTAGTGTGTAGGGTTTAGGGTTTAGGGATTATGGATTACTGTCTAGGTTTTTGGATTTAGGGTTTAGGTAGAAATTCTTTAAGGGTTTAGGGTTCATACATTGATAGCTACACGACATCTACATGTATATATACTTACATACTCTAGGGTTTCGGGTATCCACTTTTATATATACATATATGCTAATATAAATTCTAAATTAAAAAACACGAAACCCTAATGATAACCCTATACCCTAAACTTAAACCTTAAATTGAAACCCATAAAACCAAAGCCCTAAGTCACGTGTTATCGTAACATTAAACCCTAAGTACTATACCCTAGACCCTAACACTAAACCCTAAACCTTACAAACTAAACACTCGAACTAACCTTAGTTCATTAAACCCTAAACCCTAAATACAAAAAAACTTACATACCCTAAATCCCTAAACCTTAAATCCTTAAACCATAACCCTTAACATATAATCCACAAACCCTAACCTCTAATCCCAAACCCCAATACGAATAAAAAATATATAAGATAGTAAGCGAACCGAGTCGTAAGTAATACATATTATGCCCCGATACGAATCACCATAAAACCAAAAAAAATATGATCGAATAATAGAATAAATACGAGCAAATAATAACATAAATACATAACATAAAGTGTAAATATAAGATAATCATAATATATATATATATTAAAATAAAGGTTATACAAACAATGTGCTGACACATTGGCATGAAAAACAATAAAAAGTAAAGAAGAGCAGATCCAAACTAGTATCCAACCTAAAGAAGAATAGACAGAGCAGCAAAACGAGAAAAAAATTAAAGGGGCTACACGGTTTTTGATTGCAATATATATATATATATATATATATATATATATATATATATATATATATATATATTTAAAAAAGGATAAGCAGCAAAAACGGGGAAAAAATTAAAAGGGCACAATTTTCGAAATAAAAAAGCATAGCATTAATAAAAATTAAAATAAAAAAAGACAGAGATATTATTAATGTAGCATTAATGAATTAAAAAAGGAAACGAAAAATACTAATGGTAATAAAAAAATTAAACACGCATAAAAAGAGGGTATAAGTCGGTTTCAGCCCCCTTTTTCTAGGGATTTTGCTTTACCCTATCCCTCTTTTATATCTATTAAGAAAAACAAGAGCAAAAGATGGGAAATCCTTTTTTTTAAACTCTAGAACGAACCCAATGTTCTCATTTTCTTAAGAATCCTAAAATCCGAACCCAAATGATTTTTGAGAAATCGAAATCGAAACCAAAAAACTAATCATTTTTCTTTTTTTCAAAAAACGATAGCTTCGCCGTTCATCTCACCATCATCTCGCTTTGGTGGCTTATCGACGACGGGAGGCAGATCTGGTGCGAGACGGCCAAAACCGAAGGTATAAACACTTTTTTTTTGTTTTTCTTTGCATGCAATGAGAAGAGAAAGAGAAGGATATTTCTGAATTTTTTTGGTTTTTTTATTGATATTCGAATCGGTTTACAAGTGATTTTGGGAGCTTTTTTTTCCAATCCTCCTCTTTCTGTGATTTTTTTCGGTTTATATTCCCGAATTACAACGGAGCCAAAAGACAAAAATAGTTTACTTTTTGTTTGCCATTGTTGCCTTTGTCTTCATTTTGTTTCTGTTTGTTTTTTGCATTGCCGGTTTTGGTGTCTGACTTGACTGGTTTTGATCTGTGTTTGTCTATATTGCCGGTTTGGGAGCGTCGGCGTGCTGGTGGCAGAGGATGGTCTGGGCGTGCCGGTGACGCGCGTGTGGGAAGTTGGATCGCCGCGCGTGTGGAGCGTGAGAGATCTGGAATGTTCTCTGCATGAATCTGGGCCGTTAGATTGACTCGGGATCCAACGGCCACGAGCTTGTGCGGCGTGGACGAACATGACGGCCTGCTAGGGTTTTTTGTCCGAGATTGAATCTGGACCCTTGATATGAGATCAGATCCAAGGGCTGTAGAGTATGGCGGCGGCTGCACAACAAAGAGAATAATTATGTTTAGATTTATAGGGTTCTATTAGGTTTGGGCCTAGAACAGGCTTGTGTAATTATTTATTTTGTTTATTTTTTGTTGGGCTTTTTATGTGAATGAACTGTTGTTAATAACATTTGGGGTTTTATTTATATTGATTATTTTATTTCCTTTTTAGTTATGATAATAATAATAATAATAATAAATAATGATAATAATAATAATAACAACAACAAAGAAATAATAATAGCAATATAATATAATAATAACATATAAATGATAGCATGCAATAATGATAATATCAATAATATAAATAATAATAATAATAATAAACAGGTAATAATAATAATAACTCACACAATAATAATAATAATAATAACAATAATAATAATAATAATAATAATAATAATAATAAAGATAATAATAATAAGTGATAATGGTAATAATAATGATAATAATAAATAATTTAAATAAAAGATAATTATATATAGGTGATAATATAATCATAATAATGTATGACAATATATATACTTTTTTCTTTTTTTTCTTTTATTTTATTTTTTAATTATTATTATTTTAGCCCAATACAAGCCCGAAAATCATAAAAGAAATAAAATTAAAAAACGAGACAAAATTAGTGATTACAATAACATTTGTCTAGTAATAAGACTTATACAACTTTAGTTAATTTTTGAACTACAAAAATTGTAATAAGACTTATACAAAAATTTATGAATTACAAAAATTTACTTTTTCTATAACGTTAATTTACTTAAGTCTACAATTTTAGTAAATTTTATGAACTTGAATATGTTATTACTCAAGTATAACATTTGTAGTTTATAAAATTTGTAGACTTAATTTTTTTTATAACATTAGTAAATTTTATAACTTGAATCTATTATTACTTAAGTATAAAAAAATAAAATTGTAGACTTACAATTTTTTTTATAACTTTAGTAAATTTTATGAACTACAAATGCATATACAACTTTAGTAAAATTTTATAGTTCATAAATTAACGTTAAAGACTTATACAACTGTTATTTATTTTTTTATAACTTGTAAGTCTACAATTTTATTCAAGTTAATGAGAAAACTTAAAAATTAAAAATAACTCTTCATTAAATTTTTGTAGTTCATAAATTATCAATTACTTATTATTTTTTTTCAACTTTAGTACTTAATATATATATATATATGTGTGTGTGTGTGTGTGTGTGTATGTATGTATGTATGTATGCGCACATATACATCATGTACATCAATATATGTAGGTGTATATGTATATACATTATATATGTATATGATATATCAACTTCTAAAAGTTTTTAATTCATCATGTCATAGATTTCGGGTTAATTTCAGTTCAAGTCAACAACATGTCGGGTCACTTAACAGGTCGGGTTTAAAGCAGGTCGGGTTCAAAACAGGTCGGGTCCATTTCATGTCGGGTCCATTTCAGGTCGGGTTCATTTCAGGTCGGGTAAAATCGGATATCGGGTCAATTCAGTCGGGTAAATTCAGCTTCGGGTTCGGGTTCATTTCAGTCGGACGCAGGTCGGGTTTCAGGTCCACATTAACATGTCCAATTCGGGTTCGGGTCGTTTTCAGTCGGACGCAGATCGGATTCGGTTACTACAGTAACAAGTCAAATTCGGGTTCAGATCAACAACAGTCGGTTACAGATCAGGTTCGGGTCATCAAATCCTCGGGTCAAATCAAGTTCTGACTCGAGCAGGTTTCAGTCGGGTTTCCAGATTCTTACTTGTTTTTACATCCCTAAAAGCCGCTATCTAGAAAAACGTACCAAAATAAAGAAAGTCAAATAAACTTTTCCTTCTCCAAACTAAGCCTAAAGAAATGAAGTCAATAAACGTGAAACCCTTTGAAACCTTGAAAAGCAAATTTGCATGTGAGCATGTCAAATCTTTTATATACACTAGAGAGTTAACAAGCTTGCAATGACCATTGGAGTCGGATGAATATTCCCTCCCTTTTCTTTTACCTCTTCAACTATCTCTAAATCTCTATTTTAATTTTTAACCCTTTTCATTTTCAGTTTAACCACACCTGATCGAGAGAGCTACTAAACTTTGTGATACTATTTCCTCGGCCTTTTTTGCCCGAGGCCTAGGCGATTTCGAGACTACACTCACTAAGATCCACCATGTTTCCCTATATGCAAGTTGAGTGTTGCTCATCTGGGGCCATTCATATTGGAATTTGGAAAGTGAAAGTTTTGTGTTTTTATTCTTTGCTATAAATCGGACTCTCGTAGGGTTGTGTTTTCACATGTTGATTTGTGAGTGGAGTACTCTTTCTTTTGTTGTTTTCTGTTGTATGATTTTGGTTGTGTGATCTTGAATGGTGCAAGGGAGAACAAACATATTTATGGTGTTGGGTGGTATGCAAAAACTTTGTTACGTAGATCGGGGGGTCGTTTAGTTCCTGTGTTGTTTGTACCGACATGATATAGGATTCGGAAGGCTATGTGTGGTCCTTTGTAGAGCTGAACATCGACATGCGGAGTATTTGGAGAACCTTTCTCTCAAGATTTTTCAAATACTATTGTTTGTTTACTGCCGACAATTTCCTATCAACTATTGGGGAGGTTGATGGCTTTGAAACAACAAAGAGAGGATGTGTTTGCCTCTTGTTATTGTTTCCATTTTGTTGCTCTTCAGTGGAGCACTGATGTGCTGGCTTGGGGAAGGATCCCTCGTATTTGGACTATTCCTTAGAGAACCTGCTTTTATGCCAACAGTGGAGTTGTTTTCGACCTCTAGTCTTTTTTAGGTTAAGGCGGCTTGGAAGAACCTTTGAGCGGTTTCTCCCTTGTTTAGTTGTATGATTACAGTGTTTGTTTATTTTATTTATATTGGAAAACTTGTTTCTATTAATATTTGTTGTATTGTGATCATTTGGTTTTACTAAATTGTTCACATATTGTATTGATTTTTAATGAATAGACTGTTTTTTCATTTCATTCGCTGATGTACGATGCTTTCGTTTGCGTATTTTTATTTGCTATTGTGATTACTTTCTTGAGTATATGAGTACTTTTCCTTTTGGATTGCATATCTCTTAATGGCAGTCACGTGTTGTACTTAAGTTTGTGTATGGTTATTATCTTTCTAGCATGCTTATTATTCTTGCATGCGAATAATACGGCCTTGTTTTTATGGGCAGTGCGATTGGGGGAAGCTCGCACAACCCTTTGCTTATTTTTACGCATTTTCGAGAGCCGTGGCCATTGAGTTGGTTCCTCTATGTGCTCTTCTTAAAAGTGGTAGGCGCTCAGACGATCCTTTTTTATTTTTAGCTCGCTTACTTCGGAAGCGGCGGGCTTTGAGTTGATTACTTCATACACACTTTTTAAAAGCGCGGATGCTCAGACGACCATTATATTATTTTTGGTTCGCTTGCTTCGGAAGCAGTAGCCATTTAGCTGATTCCTCTACGTACACTTATTAAAGGCAACAAACGCTCATATGACCCTTTGTTTATTTTTGGCTCGCTTTTTCCGGAAGCAGCGACCGTTGAGCTGATTCCTTTATGTACGCTTCTTAAAATCGGCGAACGATCAGACGACCCTTATTTTATTTTTGGCTCGCTTGCTTCGGAAGCGATAGCCATTGAGTTGATTCCTCTATGCGCGCTTCTTAAAAGCGGCGGACGCTCAGACGACCCTATTTTATTTTTGGCTCGCTTGTTTAGGAAGCGGCGACCGTTGAGCTAATTCCTTTACGCACTCTTCTTAAAAGCGGCGGATGCTCAGACAACCCTTATTTTATTTTTAACTTTCTTCCTTTTCAATTTTGGAGAGAAGTCGGAACTGAATAAAAATATTAGTAGAATAGATATTTTTATTTATCAAAAAAGTCGCGTATAGTATGCCATAAAACGTATATAATGACGAAAAATGAACATGAAATGTATATTGAACCGTATGAGTTATATCATACCTTTGCGTGTTTGCTGTGTCTTAGTTTTGCAACGAGTTTTGATTCTTTGCGTCCTCGCCACTATGCTTAACTGCTAAATGGTCTGCAACTTTGCATCCAGAGCCTACCTTGATTGTTTTTCAAACCATCTCGGAGGACACTGGGAGCCGCGGATGAAACTCAAAGTTTTATAGCTTTGAATTTCATTGACAGGGGTTACTACTTTTCTTCCAGCGGAAAGATTATGAGGGCTCTTTACATCCCTTATCCGGACTTCCTGCCTCATATGCCCATGTTCTCCTCTATATCACTTGTGGTGCTCTTGATTTTACATCTCTCATCCGAACCTCTACATGCTGGTGGGTCTCTTTCTTTGTCGCAATTTGTCGTTTTCCTTCTCTGACCGACGGGTTGTGGCTCCTTGATTAGTTTTTATTATATGCACGTGCCCTTTCTTAGGGTGTTTTGGTCACTTCTCCTGACTAGCCCACGGTTCGCAAATTTTCTGCATGTTGATCGGTTGGCTACTTTCAACTCGAAAAAAAGGGTGGGGGTCTCCTTTTCCACCTTTTTCCTATCTCCGCCCATTCCTCCATTTATGCTTCTGGGGTCGCTCTTTGTTGTTTTTTGAGGATCGAACCAATAAGGTGAAGGACGCGCCCTCGATCCACACTCATTGCACCAATTATTAATTGTCAAAATGAATAAGGGTTAGAGATGGTGGTCTAATGGTGGTTCAAACAACTGTTCCAGTTCAGGGCTCGTTTATCCCTTTGATCTGGTTGGTGATGATGTCTGGAATGGACTTCCCTTATTCTTTCCAACTACATGTCTAATCTTATACTACTTGAACAGCTGTCGCGATAGGGTCGTCGTGGCACATTGATTGGATGGGCTATGACTTGACGTCCTAGGTCTCTCTCAGTATCCGAGTGAGGTGCGGTTTTACTGGCAATCTTGTATGTTCGCTACAAATTGCGAAGGCATCACACAGTGCACAGATGATTATGCATGCAACAGTCCGCGTGTGTTGTTACGCTTGTTCGTCAGTTGTCCCTTATGTCATCCATAACCTTGCTTATTCTTGTTTCAACACGTGGTGGTATATGCTTATAGGTACTAATAACGTGGTAGTTAGTATAATTACACATTTAGTCCATTTTATTTACATATTATATTAATTTAGTCCATAATATGAATTAAATTTAATAAATTTAATCTTCCAATCAAATGATGACATGTGTTATTGTCTGATTGGTTGATTTATTATTATTATTATTATTATTATTATTATTATTATTATTATTAATTATACCATTGACCACCGAACTAATTGAAGATTCATATTTTGACCACCGAACTAACAAACTCGTCAATCCGACCACTAACTTATAAAATCAACCTATTTTGACCACCGTCGTTAAAAACATAACAGTGGAGTGACGAAACTACCACATGTCAATTAACGGGAAAATTTTAAAATTACACATTTGATCCATGTTATTTACACATTCTTTTAATTTAGTCCTAATTTTAAATTAATAATAAATTATTTAATTAGGTGCTGACATGTGCCAACATCTTATTAGAGGACTTTAATTATGTAATTAGGCGGTAACACGTGTCAACATGCGTTGGGGGTGGATTGAACCTAAGCAATGCTTGGGTAAAGGCAGTGGCTTAGCCACTGCACCAAGCACAACTTTGTGCTTTAAATCACCAAATTTAATATATATCTTATTGGTTTCTACATTTATAAGTCAAAAGCTCAAACCCTAAACACTAATTTCACATTTATAACCCTAAACCATAAACCCTAAATATTTCAAATTAATTTTACACTAAACATTTCAAATTAATTTCATATATAAAAACCCAAAACCCAAAACTTAAACACTAATTTCACATATATATAACTCTAAACACTAATTTCACGTATATAACTCTAAACATAAATTTCACATATATATACCCTAAACCCTAAACATTTCAAATTAGTGTTTAAGGTTATATATGTGAAATTAATTTAAAATATTTACTGTGAAATTAATTTGAAATATTTAGGGTTTAGTTTAAGGTTTATATATTTGAAATTAATTTGAAATATTTAGGGTTTAGGGTTTAAGGTTTATATATTTGAAATTAATTTGAAATATTTAGTGTGAAATTAATTTGAAATATTTAGGGTTTAGGGTTTATATATGTGAAATTATTTTAAAATATTTAGCGTGAAATTAATTTGAAATATTTAGGGTTAGGGTTTATATATGTGAAATTAATTTGAAATGTTTAGTTTAAGACTGATTTAAAATATTTAGGGTTTACGATTTACAGTTATACATGTGAAATTAGTGTTTAGGATTTGAGCTTTTGTCTTATAAATGTAAAAACTAATAAGAGATATGCTCTTCGTATAACTAATTGAATTTGCTCTTCGTATCTAATTGATTGATATTGACATATATTAACACGAAACTAATTTAAATAAGAGAAAACAACACGAGTGGTTACGAAAATATGCTTGTTTTTCTATTTTAGTTACCAAACCAATTTTTTTTTATAGAAAAATGTCCATAATTTTAGGTTCCTTTCTTGTTTTGATTACCGACGGTTAAAAAACCAACTACAATGCAAGGTGATTTTTTTATTTTTATTTTTTTATATCGTCTTCTCTCTCATTGTAAGAAGTTTATGTGCAATTTTAAAATATTTTTATTTTGATCAATAAAATTATGACACATGTCACTATCTATCGGTGAAATACTTCATCCGTTCCACAATTTTTTGTCTCTTATTGACTTTTTTAGGTCAATTTTTTTCAACTTTGACTCATAATTATTTAAAATATATCATTGATAAAAATATGAAAAAAATATAGTTTTAAAACCTCTAATCAAGTAGTTTTCAAATATATATTTTATAAAAATTAATTATTAAAAATATTTAATATAATAACAATCAAAGTTTAAAAATTTTGATTTTTAAAAAGTCAATAAGGGACAATTTTTTATGAGACGGGGAGTAAATGAAAGAAAAATTATCCTTCCCTTGCCTCCAATGAAAATTGATCCCCAGACCCCTTACATATTATAATTTGAAACCAAATATTTTAGATTCTCAAGAAATACAAAATATTTTGGAAATTTAAAACAAAATATTTATTATTAAATTACTTAGCAAGTGATTGATTTTTTCTAGAGTTTTTAACACGTATTTAAATTTTTTGAAACATAATTTTTAAGGTAGCTACCAAAAATTCATAAAAAATTATAAAAACAAATAACGAGTTGTTTACTAACTTATAAAATCGAGTTGGGCTTTGCTCGGCTCGTTAAGATCTCGAGTCGAACGTTGATTGAGTTTTAATTTAGCCAAGCTTGAGTTATTTGTGAGCTGCTCAACTCAATTATCCCTAGTACAAATACATTTATCTTTTTTTCTTTTTTTAATCTATTCTCAACCTCTAATTCTATGACCGGTCTAATTTTCTAAAACTCACCATGCTCGGGTCTTTCACCACCATTGTACAAATATATTTATCTTCTTCTTTTCATTTTATTTTTAAATTAAAACATGCTTTAAAGAAGGGACGGAGCTCCCTTGAGGCCCAAGGGCCCTTGTTGTAAAATTAAGGTCTTAGATAGATTTTGAACAAATAATAATTTGGACCTTGTAAAAATAAATATTCAAATTAAAAATATAAGAGTTTATTAAATATATAATAAAATAGGGTTTGAACAAAAGAATAATGAGCACGTATCCTCAATTTTTTTTCCAACAACAATTTAGGTTCTCATAAAGTTTAACTATTACAAAAATTAGGCATTGTGTAACACCCCATCATGATCCCCATCTGAAGCACTACATTCCGGTCACCCAAAGATTGACCCATAAAATTTTTAATTTAAAATCATAAGTTTAGCCATAAATCAAACACATTAAACATTCATAAATCCATGAAGGTGAATAAGTATTGAAGTTAAGTTTACAAATCAGGAGCTCCAAGTTCAAAACACTGTATATCAAAATAATATATCAAATAGAGTTACAGACTCAACGGTGGTAAGGTCCTATGAATACATTAGTTCAAACTAAAATAACATGTACTATACTATGAAGAAAAAGCGGTGCTAGGAAGTCCTCGTCGATGAGCTCCTCCAAAGGGGTGACGTGTTAACCTACGCACAGAAAAATCACATATTCGCACGTTGAGCTAACAAAGCTTAGTGGTACATTTCTACTCTACCACAATTCGTGAATATCATAAAAATAAGCATGTAAGATAATATAGTCTATAGAGCACAAATAAGGCTTTACTATCTACGAGTTATCATCTAGCCTACACTAGCTAGAATTCATAGATCACCTATTTGAAGGCATCATCAAGTCTATAGGAAATCTTACATGATCCACCAACTTTACCATACTTGAGGTCACATAGCCTATTGAGATACTCGAGCTCATATAGCCCATCAAGTTAATACATATCGGCCATTTAGTTCATGAGCTAACATATATATTCCACAGAGCATGCATAACACATCCATACATCATCCGCATAATGACCATCGACGCCCTACTTTATCCGTGCTCACACAGCCGTCGGGTGACTCGTGTTCAAACAAATGTCAGGTCAATAGACCACATCCGGATCACTGCAGCCACAGATACGTCCTAGACATACTTGGATCACGTTAGCCGCAAGTAGTCTTTACTTGAGGTCACTCAGCCAATCAGGTTACTCGAACTCACTCAACCTATCGAGTTTATTACCTTATCCGAATCACCATAGCCACAAATAGGTTCTAACGGCACCCAGATCACTCAGCCCATAGGTACATCGAATGTACTTGATCACTCAGCCCGTAGTACACATCCCCTTATATAAGTACCATAGTACTGACAATAAGACATCCATATTCCTATTAATAATCTTATGATAATACATGCTCCCCGAGCATTCATACACCTCACCAAGAGGCAAGTGGCACCAAGCCAAGCTATCAAGCAAATACCCCCAAGGCATGACATCAACCAACATGATTATCTTCGACTTATAATTTACCAAGCCTATTGTAACCCCCACGTCCCGGTCCGGACGCTTGACCGGTCCGAGTGGGCCACACGGGGAAAACCGAAGCGAAACCCGTTAAGGTTCCTCCTCGGTTAACGACCCAGAAAAATTTCCTTTAAATTTAATCTTCTCTAAATGCACATTTAATTCCTATGTGATCACAGCAACGGAAGACGATCATTCGAAAATCAATAACTCGAACAACCTAAGCAAAACATCCCATTTTTACGTGATTTAACAGGCCGTTTCGAAACACCCTCAAGGTGTATCGAAACGCCTTGACCTGGTCAACATTTCTAAGCCTACACGAGGATGCCGTTTCGGAACGGGGGTCAACCGTTCCGAAACACTTGGAGGCCTTTCTTTGCCCTTGTCACCCACAAGCTACCGATCTGCATTGTCGAACAAAGAGGAGCGTAAGCATAAAAGCTTAGTGAGGGTAAGCTCATAAAACAAACCTTCGACAATGCAAGGTCCAAGCACGAGCTACAACCAAGATAAAATGCATGATCTTACCTCCGATCCGCATGAGCCATAATTATAGATGATGTATGAACATATATTCAATATTATGTCATGCTCCACATGTTTAAATCCACAACATATGTAATCACATATATTAAACCATGTTAGCAACACATCCCAAATCACATTGGCTCACAATTAATCACATATTGGCAGCATAAACCACAATCCGTATTGGCACCTAGCTATGACTCAAATACACGGATAACCGTTGGAACTCACATCCAACAACTCTACCATTACCTAACGGTGGGATTACACTCATCACCGTTCACGCGGAGAGGATTCCACTCATCCTCACGCCTCGTTTCACGCGGAGGGGATTCCACTCATCCTCACGCCCGTCGATGGGATTCCACTCATCACCGACTATTATATATAAGAAGATTTCCGGGCGAACCCGTACTCCATCTTGATGACTACCATCATCAAGACCAAGCGCGCATTTTGACTCACGTGTGCACACTAAACATCCTAATGATCGATCATTTGTACCTAAGCATACTAGTGTCAATACTACACATTTCATTAATCTTTCACAATATCATTTCATAACACTTCCGTGCTTAGCACGTACTCACCATGACTTACCGTCATGCACAAACCACATTTCCATGCCTAGCATGTACTCACCATGATCCTCGGATCATGCAACCACCTCATATCATCGTTTCGCATGTCAACACCACATGTATATCATTAACACCCAGATCACATCATATTTTACACATGTGTATAACCATATTATATCTATCATCAACATGCATAAAACAATGCATCAAACATGCCTCAACATACATGTATACAACATATACATAATCAACACCATCACAATTTAACACGAGCCATATACAACCATTAAAGAGTGCAACCAAAGTCTCTAATCAAGCTTGGGATTAGGCTACCACTCTAATCCCAACTCTAGGTGGGTTTACCAAGCCCATCCTAGGTTCACATGCTTGAACCAAATACTCAAAACCATTTTAAAAATATTTAACCACTCACCTCCACCTCCAAGCTCAACTACCAAGCAAACAACACCTTCAAGTTTCCGAATTTCCTCCCGATGCTTCACCGACCAAAGTTCTCGCTTCTAAACAACCTCAATACAATTCAAATAACCTCAAGTCAGCCCAAACATCAAAACACTAACCCGGAACACAATTCAAACACAATTCACAATGTTTCAAGCCATGAACAAACCCCACATTTAGCAAACTCGGGCAGCCCCAAAACCTCATCCAAAATCCATGTTTCCAACACCTTTCACACCCACAAATGATCCCAAATCAACCCCTAACCATAGTACCACCATTGGACTATCAATTCCCACCTAAAACAACCCCCAAAACTCACCCAAAACCCTCCAAAACCCCCATTTATACCCAAATTCGGGAATTGCTCAAAATCAAGCAAAATTCACATATGTTGCACCATTTGACTCGTATACTTCATAACTAACCATATTAAATCAAAATATTAAATTTAGCTACACAAAGGCATCATTTTTAATCAAATCTTTTGAAATCCCCATTTTCAAAACTTCAATGAAAATAAAAACTAGTGGTACTTTTAAAGAGAGGGAGTTGAGGAGAAGTCAAAAACGATGTTACCTTTCAAAAATGAGTTGAAATGGATGAGCTTTTTGATGGAATAGTGATAGAGAGGAGAGAGCTCTATTTTCACGTTAGGTTGGATGAAGAAGAAAGTGAATAGTGAAAAGATGATAGGAAAGGAGATTTAAAATTAAAAGATGGGCAAATTACCAAAAGGCCATTAATGAATGGCTATCTTCTTTCCTCTTTAAAAACTCTCCACTTTACAATTCATTCAATTTGGTCCCATGTAAAATATTTATTTTCTTGAAACCCAAAACTTAAAAGATTATTTTAATTATAAAACCGAGCCCAAATAATATTAAAATATTATTTTCACCCAACCCCTAAACCCGGGTGTTACAACTCTCCCTACTTAAGGAATTTCGTCCCCGAAATTTATCGGACAGGAAGAGTCACTGAAACATGCTCCTCCACACTTTCCTTCTCACCACAACATACTCACCAACTCGGTAGACTTACCACGCAACAACAACTATCTAATGCTTAGATCTCAACTGGTTCCTTCAAGGCATGTCAATTTTAAACTCAACTCAACCTCTTCAACAAACATAACATGAGACAGACCAGCTTCATATTTCTGAATCATAGATACACAAATCACATCACAAACCCCTTACTAACTCTGGTGGTAACCGCAACAAATAAACAACTGAACTAGCCCGATTCACAATCTCATACAACACTGTTTGAATACTGGACCCATAACTTTCTCTAACTAATCAGCTGTCCTCCACATGCAACCAAACACTATGCGTACGTCATCAAAAAAATCTAGCAGAAATCTTGAATCTCTATTACCCACTTTCATTAAGAACCTCTCACGGATGTAACAAACTAGAAGAAAACTGATGCTCGGTCTTGACATGCTGGCAAACTATACACTTACTCACATACTGAACCACACTTTTCATCAACTCAATCCAGAAATACTCCTCTTCGACCCACAATACGTCTTCATACTACTCAGATGCAATACAACCGAACTGCCAAGTGCTTCGGCCAAAACAATACGTCTCAAAACACTATGTTAATTGGTACAACTATTCTGTCTCTGAAATGTAAAACTCTATCATCTCTGAAACTGTATTCTGAAGGTCTTCCTTCCATTATGTCTTGCACGTGAGGTGCCAAGAATCTGTCTTGCAACTGTTTCTCTTTAAGTATCTGACTCAATGTAGGCTTAACATAAAACTTGGCCACAAAACTACTATCATTCGGTAAACTGAATTCGGCAAATACATCTCGCAACCAAACTACTAATCTATCAACAAATATAACTCAGAACATCGATTACTACGTCCACTCTCTTCGGATGGTACTCAATCTTGGGATTACGGTCTTCAAGCAGTTCTAACAACTTATGATGTTCTAGTTTCAGCCCTTTCTAAGTCGTCTAATTCTTCAAGTTCTGATGATAAGTATACATACTGTGCATCTCTTACTATACAAACTTTGTCTCAAAATCTTCGAAGCAATTTCGAATGTAATTAATTCTATGTATCGTGTCGGATAACTCTTCTCACGGTCTTTCAGCTATCTCGATGAACAAGCCACAATCTTCTGTCTTGCATAAACACACAACCTAACTCTACATGTAACACATCACTTTGGTTCACAAACTCTTTCTCCGATATAGGCTGAATCAAGGTCGAAGCTCTCTTCAAAGTTTCTTTCGGTCTCTCAAGGGCTCAATGTATCGCATCTAACCACACAAACTAGATATTCTTCTGTAGCAACTTGTTCAATGGAGCATCTATCTTCGAAAGACCATTCACAATTCTCTGAAAGTAACAATGCTAGACCTAGGAACTATGGATACCTGTCACAATCTTCAATTTCTTCCAACTCACATCTTCTTCTGCCTACTTGGGATTTTCTCTAACACACTCGGCTGAACTACATGTCCTAGGAGAACATCTTCATTAACTTGGAGTTTACGTTTGCTCAACTTGGCATACAACTAATTCTCTAATAGGATCTACAACACTAACTTCAAAGCTTGTCATGGCCTTCTTCGGTACGTGAATATACCCATGTGTCATCTATGAGAACTACTACAACTGATCAAGGAACTCGGGAATTATTCTGCTCAACATCTCTATGAAGGTAACTAATACACTAGTCAACCAAAGCGACATAACTCAGAACTCAAAGCGATCACATCTTGCCCCAAAATTTGTCTTCAATACTCCAACTTCTCTCACTTCCAACTGGTAGTAATCGGATCTCAAATTAATCTTCGAAAAGACTGAAGCACACACTACTGATCAACTAATCACTGACACTCAGAAATGGATGTTAATTATTCACTGTCACTTGTTTCAACTACCTGTGATCTAAACACATTCTCGTATTGTCTTCTTTCTTCTTCACAAATTGTATTGTCGCACTCTAAGATGATGCACTAGGCCTAATGAGTCTAAGGTCCAACAAACCTCGTAATTGATCCTTCAACACTCTCTACTCTTTTGGGAGTCATAAGATACAGAGCAATCAAAACGAGAGCAAACTCGAAGAAGGTCTCAATATCAAACTCCTCTCCTCTAATCAAGAGATAAGCCGACAATTCTTCCAAACACTTCTAGGAAAAGAAAACACAAACTATCCTAACATTTTGCGGTCTAATCTTCATTCAAAAATCAAATCCATCACAATTGCTAAGCAAGCCTGTCAACTAAACTCAATCAATCTTTGACCTCTAAAACTGAATCAACATTCGACAAGAAGTTTACATCCTCACCTACCACTACAGTCTCACAAAAATCTGCAACTTCAAGGCAACTCTCTCTTTGTCTCAGTGTATATCCTAGCTTTGTGCTCTACAAGCCAAACCATGTCAAAAAGGTACATCGAAACCGTAGAAAGACAATCACTTCACATCTACTAGAAACTAGTAACCCTGAACCACCAACAAACATCTTCTGTACATCTTTCTGATCACTACTATCTCCCAAAAGGTCTAGTTACATGCGTCCCTACGTCAAAAATCTCAACAGAGATATATCAAATTCCTTTGCATGCTCACACAAACGGACGAATCTGTAGAAATTGCAACTTCACAAGTACACAACTGTTAGTCTTCGGCCCTCTTGTCTTCAGGCTGGTCCTTCAAAAAAATCTAACTCTTCTAAATCGTTCTTAGAGTATCTCGAAACCTCACAATTCGGTTCTGATCACATACAAACAGTCATGCTGGACTTGTTCTATAACTTCGGTCCTGACGGCTCAAAACATCCCACTACCTAATAATCTGAATTTAAGGCTCAAGACTTCCTTCTCGGCTCAACTATATCGGAAGTAACTTCATCTCTCCTTCTTGCTGGAAGACAACTCAGACGCACACTGGCCCAATCGAAAAAATCGATTCCCACTCACGGATACTGACCGACTGTCTTGTAATAAAACCGTAGGCCGAACTCCAACGATCACCTACTAACATTTCTAAATTCCAAGTTATTCACACGAGACCCCTACCTTGATCTCGCCAAAAGGACTAAGGTACTCATACCTACCTCTAACACTTCATCGGGCACAGTCAAACTTTGCATGCTTGCTAACAATATACGGAAGTACAGATTCAGAACCAACTAGAGGAAACAAACTCAAAAATGTACCAGGGCTTATCTACTATAACATCGATACCACTCTGACTCCCACTCATAGGTCTTCACCTCTTTTACCAACTAATACCAGAATCGATCACATCGTTCCTTATCAACAAGGATCAACCCACATACACACTAACATCAACAAGCAAATTGTACCTCAACTCCGGTACAACCATACTCCCCTAACTACAGCAAAGAACTTCCTCAACATCATCCACATTTTCAGAAACCACAACTTCCACTTACCGATTCACAGCCTACACACTGGCCTCAAACTTACTAAAAGCAATAAGTCAATCAACAATTTAACATACAAATTGGGTTAGCAAAGGAAATGTCCAAGTGGCTCAAGTATGATTTCCCTCACTTAAAAATCCTTTTTCCGATGTAATAGAAGCAATGGGACTCTACTAAACATACTTCAAGCAACATACGCGTACGATCAAACAACATACATTCACAATCAAACAATCACACATCACAGCATGCACGAATAACAAGGAACATGCTTACATGGCAAGCAAACACCGTGCAATTTAATATAAGAACTCAACTTACCTCACTTACCTGCCCAAGGTCTCGGAAACCTTAGGCTCTGATACCAACAAGTGTAACCCCCTCATCCCGGTCCGGACGCTTGACCGGTCTGAGTGGGCCACACGGGGAAAACCGAAGCGAAACCCGTTAAGGTTCCTCCTCGGTTAACGACCCAGAAAAATTTCCTTTAAATTTAATCTTCTCTAAATGCACATTTAATTCCTATGTGATCACAGCAACGGAAGACGATCATTCGCAAAGCAATAACTCGAACAACCTAAGCAAAACAGCCCATTTTTACGTGATTTAACAGGCCGTTTCGAAACACCCTCAAGGTGTATCGAAACGCCTTAACCTGGTCAACATTTCTAAGCCTACACGAGGATGCCGTTTCGGAACGGGGGTCGACCGTTCCGAAACACCCTCCCTGGTCAACTTCTCGTGGTCAACGAGATTTGACCATTTCGAAACACCACAGACCCGTTTCGGAACACCCTCGTCTCACCAATTTCTCAAAATTCCAGTAGCGAAAGTGTACCGAAACGGCCCCTACCCGTTTCAAAACGCTCGGCCAAAAACAAAGGGACCGTATCGAAACAGGGTAGCCCGTTTCGAAACGCCCCTTGTTTGCAGACTGTTTTTAGTTGTTTTAAGGCACAAGGGTGCCCCTAAACCCCACCAAAACCTCCAACAACATACAAACAACGATCCTAAGGCAACCCAACATATAAGCATGCTTGAAAATCATCATAACAAGACTAAACACTAAGGCACAACATCACAAAGCCACACATCCATGCATACCATTAAAGGTGATAGCTTCAACATGTCCAACACTTAGGCAATTCTAGGTAGTAAAATACTAACATGGTTACGAGCATAGCATACATCCCAAAAGCCAATTAACAAGCACAAACGATGAGTCTAACATGCTCCTAAACAACATCAACAACAACAACATATTCCAAAAAGCATCATAACACGACACATATCCCATTGCTTTACTATTACAATCTTTAAAATTAAATATCATACTTGAGCTAACCACAAGCAACACTTGGAGGCCTTTCCTTGCCCTTGTCACCCACAAGCTACCGATCTGCATTGTCGAACAAAGAGGAGCGTAAGCATAAAAGCTTAGTGAGGGTAAGCTCATAAAACAAACCTTCGACAATGCAGGGTCCAAGCACGAGCTACAACCAAGATAAAATGCACGATCTTACCTCCGATCCGCATGAGCCATAATTATAGATGATGTATGAACATATATTCAATATTATGTCATGCTTCACATGTTTAAATCCACAACATATGCAATCACATATATTAAACCATGTTAGCAACACATCCCAAATCACATTGGCTCACAATTAATCACATATTGGCAGCATAAGCCACAATTCGTATTGGCACCTAGCTATGACTCGAATACACGGATAACCGTTGGAACTCATATCCAACAACTCTACCATTACCTGACGGTGGGATTACACTCATCACCGTTCACACGGAGGGGATTCCACTCATCCTCACGCCTCGTTTCACGCGGAAGGGATTCCACTCATCCTCACGCCCGTCGATGGGGTTCCACTCATCACCGACTATTATATATAAGAAGATTTCCGGGCGAACCCATACTCCATCTTGATGACTACCATCATCAAGACCACGCGCGCATTTTGACTCACGTGTGCACACTAAACATCCTAATGATCGATCATTTGTACCCAAACATACTAGTGCCAATACTGCACATTTCATTAATCTTTCACAATATCAATTCATAATACTTCCGTGCTTAACACGTACTCACCATGACTTACCGTCATGCACAAACCACATTTCCATGCCTAGCATGTACTCACTATGATCCTCGGATCATGCAACCACCTCATATCATCGTTTCACATGTCAACACCACATGTATATCATTAACACCCATATCACATCATATTTTACACATGTGTATAACCATATCATATCTATCATCAACATGCATAAAACAATGCATCAAACATGCCTCAACATACATGTATACAACATATACATAATCAACACCATCACAATTTAACGCGAGGCATATACAACCATTAAAGAGTGCAACCAAAGTCTCTAATCAAGCTTAAGATTAGGCTACCGCTCTAATCCCAACTCTAGGTGGGTTTACCAAGCCCATCCTAGGTTCACATGCTTGAACCAAATACTCAAAACCATTTTAAAAATATTTAACCACTCACCTCCACCTCCAAGCTCAACTACCGAGCAAACAACACCTTCAAGTTTCTGGATTTCCTCCCGATGCTTCACCGACCCAAGTTCTCGCTTCTAAACAACCTCAATACAATTCAAAAACCTCAAGTCAGCCTAAACATCAAAACACTAACCCGGAACACAATTCAAACACAATTCACAATGTTTCAAGCCATGAACAAACCCCACATTTAGCAAACTCGGGCAGCCCCAAAACCTCATCCAAAATCCATGTTTCCAACACCTTTCACACCCACAAATGATCCCAAATCAACCCTTAACCATAGTACCACCATTGGACTATCAATTCCCACCTAAAACAACCCCCAAAACTCACCCAATACCCTCCAAAAACCCCATTTATACCCAAATTCGGGAATTGCTCAAAATCAAGCAAAATTCACATATGTTGCACCATTTGACTCGTATACTTCATAACTAACCATATTAAATCAAAATATTAAGTTTAGCTACACAAAGGCATCATTTTTAATCAAATCTTTTGAAATCCCCATTTTCAAAACTTCAATGAAAATAAAAACTAGTGGTACTTTTAAAGAGAGGGAGTTGAGGAGAAGTCAAAAACGATGTTACCTTTCAAAAATGAGTTGAAATGGATGCACTTTTTGATGGAATAGTGATGGAGAGGAGAGAGCTCTATTTTCACGTTAGGTTGGATGAAGAAGAAAGTGAATAGTGAAAAGATGATAGGAAAGGGGATTTAAAATTAAAAGATGGGCAAATTACCAAAAGGCCATTAATGAATGGCTATCTTCTTTCCTTTTTAAAAACTCTCCACTTTACAATTCATTCAATTTGGTCACATGTAAAATATTTATTTTCTTGAAACCCGAAACTTAAAAGATTATTTTAATTATAAAACCGAGCCCAAATAATATTAAAATATTATTTTCACCCAACCCCTAAACTCGGGTGTTACACCAACTAGGTAGAGAGTAAATCTAAAAAGTCTACTAGGACTGTTACTTTCAATCCCCACTTACCACCCACGATAAGAACATTACCTACAAGAACTTACAAAAGTGACGAACTAACCAATCCAACATCAACCTCTAGATCTTACCACAACATTTATCCAACAAGAACTAAAACCATTTTGAACGAGAGATCAAACTTCCATCAATGTAACAACTGAAACAAAAGCAAACACAAGTACATGACATATCATCGGTGGCAATGTTTTCATCCCTGGCTTGATTAGCAGATTGTCCCACAATGACTCGAGGGTAGATTTTGACGATGGATCTCACAAGACCTCCACCCTGATACCAAACAATGCCCTAGCACTACCTCTAGAAAAACTCTGACCATGCCGAGAAGAAGTCAACCTCTGTTATTTAACAAATGTACCATCATCCATAACCAGACAGACACTTGCCATATGACCTAGTGCTTGACAGTTATAGCAAACTCTCCGTAGCAAAAAAAAAACTCCAAGATGATTTTGACCATAATGCTTACAAGCCAGTGGAAACGACACTCTGGCTAAACCATCAATACCCCCCTCACGAGAAGAAATCAATGAACCCCTAGGAACCTTTAGTCTAGATCCTCGACTATCCCTCGGCAGCTAATTTAAAGCAACTCTCTTTGTAGCCCTCGAAGCAGGAAACCTCCTAGACGGAGCCTAAAAAGAACTAATGTTTTCCTGGGTCCTCATAACATGGCCTTTATAGTTCTCAAACTAACTAGATGTCAAACCCTAAAGTCATTCAAGTGTCTTCGCAGCATTGACTAACTCGGAGAATGTCCCAAGTGGACCTGCTATCACGTGCATATCAAGGCCAACCTTCAATCCATGTATAAAACTCTTACATCTCAACTCCTTGGTGGAAACCAACTCCGGGGCATAACATCTCAACCGTAGAAAATCTTGCTCATACTCAAACATTGTCATGTCCACTTGAACCAAATATAGGAATTGATCTCTCATCTCATCCATATGAACCTCGCTGATGTGCTTTATCCTAAACTCATCCAAGAAGACATCTCAAGTCGAAAGTGCAGGTTGTATCCCTAAATCAATAGTCTCCTGCCACTCATGTGCATTGCCATTAAGAATGGAGACAATGTAATCGAGGTCATCCTCCGGACTCCCCTTCATATATATCAAAATCCTCTGAGTGTCTTTTAACCACTGGTCCGCCTTGATTGAGCCATCCTCACCCAAACCTTTGAAGTCCTTAGGTCTAAAACGGTGAAGCCTCTCAACAGAGGTCTTCCGAGGCATCTCATATTGCCTTGGGATAGCTTGTACCACTTGCAAGAGAGCAAAGGTAAGATCATGGAGGTGGCTCGCCCCTCTACTTCCTGGACCTCCCGAAAGGCTTGCAACCCCAACATCTGGGGTAAACTCCTTACCAAAGTCTTCCGATTGAGAGATATGTCTCTCTTCATGACTTTCCTGGTCGTGTTTGGCATTACCCGCCATCGAACGTTTTCTAAAAAAGAAGGAAACAAGGCAGCAACATCAGGATTCCTAGTCTTGGAAGAGTAAAACTTAACTTTAGAGGCTTGTATTCACTAGACACCTTACCACGACCTCTATACAACCCCAAGGTTTCCTAGAACCAACTAAACCTAAGCTCTAATACCACTGTTGTAACACCCCGATCCTGATCCAAATCCGAAGTACTATATGTTGGAGTATGCCCAAAGACCAATCATATGATGATTGAATAAACATACTATTTTACTAGTTTTATCAAGTAATGACATTGTCGTTATTATCATTTGGTATGTTTCTGTGCATCAAACTAACCATTGGATAATAATGTCCATACAATAATGCGATTATTGTTAAATAGAATCCTTAGTCGAATATTATTACGGTATAGACAGTGATAATATATAAAGACTAATATGTGGTTGATTGATAACAAGTACTGTCATTGACATAGAGATGTCAAAATCAACACATAAGTATTTGTTAGAGAACAACATACTGGATTGACCCGCTATGAGCATGTTTCTTGGGTAATTATGTGACAGTCACAACATTGCTCATGATAAACATATGTATAATCCTCAAACTTGAGATCAACATGATTTCAACATAAAGATTTACGTATTTTGACATAGTCAAACGTGTGTCGTAACTGACTACATTATAAAGACTGATGATTGGATACGTGATGACCTATGTAGTGAAATATGGTTGATCAAGAAAGGATTTGTCCCTCCTACATAATGGGAGAAATATCTTCGGCCACTTGATTGAGTGAGATTAGAAAATACATGGCCATGCTCGAATATTATGATATGAGATATCATAGAGATTCGTTTATCATAATCTACTCAAGACATCAAGAAACACTAGATGGACAACGCAAGTGTGACTAACCCATGACGTGTGTTCATCTAAGATATAAAGGACAAAAGGATGAAATACATAAAAGAAGTTTATTCAGGAATTAGGAAAGTCAAACCATGACTGCATGCAACTTAGGTAGCAATGATGTATTGCTAGATGCCACTCATTGTTTGTAAAATTAGAACAGTTCTAATTTTGCTGCTAACGTTGCACGAACCTACAAGGGTCACACCCTTCAAATGAAACAAACAAAAAAATTGGAAACCATACTCCCTATTTTAGGGAGGTTGCCCAAAATCCCCTATGGGATAGGGGAAATCGGAAACTCCCTTAAATGAGAATAATATTGGATAAATATTGTATTTATCAAATATTATTTAGAGTATAGAAAATATTTAGAGACTTAAAAATTATAGAATAGGATTCTAGAAATTTAAATATATATTTGGAATTTATATAATGTATATTTAATTCCAAGTTTATGTAGAATTAGATTCTACATAATTAAAATATATATTTAAATATATTTAAATCCAAGTAAAGATAGAATGAGATTCAATATAATAAAAATATATATATGGATTAAATATAATGTATATTTCAATCCATGTTTTATGTAGAATAAGATTCTACATAATTAAATATATATATATATTTCATTTAATATTATTAAATATAATGTATATTTAATATAAACCAATTTCAAGTAGAATTAGATTTTATGAATTTTGGTTGAACTTGGATTTAAGGTATTCAAATAGAATTAAGTCTCTAAATACTATTTAAAGGGACAAGGGCTAGCAACCAAATGATCCCTCTTCCTCCTCTTGAAGATTTCGACAACACCCCTATGGATTCCCCACTGGAATTCGACATATCCCAGAAAGCTCTCTGAGAAGCTGTTCGATATTTTTCTAGTGTTCTACTTGCCCCCTGGCAAATCCCTGAAGGTTCCCTTGCTCGATTGCAAGTCCCGGTTGAACACCTGGTCAATTTCAGACTCCCTTAGGAATCCCTGGAGGGATTTCGACTTCTCCCTGTAAGGTGTTCAAACCTGTCGAAATTTATCCCTAAGTGTTAGGGAGGCAGAAACTTTATTCGTTTTGTTCGGGTGGACTCCGTAGAGGTCATTGCGAACCTGTGACAATTCCGGTTTTACTTGACGTGGTTTTTCCAACATACCGTCGATTTTCCAATTTCCAGAGTTTTAAAAGGTAACTCTTCATCTTTTCACCCCGGATTCGTTCCTGTACATGGATCCTGGCTTGATTACGTCGGATTAATTTTTCCGCTGCGCCACGGGGCGTGCCAACGTGACCCAACACTATATTCGGGTCACCCAAAAATCGACCCATCAAATTTCCAATTTAAAATCATAAGTTAGACATAAATAAAAGCATTAAACATTCGTAAATCCATGAAGGTAAATAAGTATTAAAGTTAAGTTTACAAATCAGGAGCTCCAAGTTTAAAACATTGTATATCAAAATAATATTTCAAATAGAGTTACAGACACAACGATGGTTGGGTCCTATGAATAGATTAGACCAAACTTAAATAACAAATATTGTACTCTGAAGCGAAAGTGGTGCTAGGAAATCCTCGTAGATGAGATCCTTTAAAGGGGTAACCTGTCAACCTACGCACAAAAAAACCACATATCCGTACGCTGAGCTAGCAAAGCTCATTGGTACATTTATACTCTACCACAATTCGTAAATATCATAAAAATAAGCATGCAAGATAATATAGTCTAGAGAGTACAAATAAGGTTTTACTATCTACGAGTTATCATCTAGCCACACTAGCTAGAGTTCTTAGATCGCCTATATCAAGGTATTAACAAGTCTACAAGAAATCTTACATGATCCACCAGCTTTACCATACTTGAGGTTATATAGCCTATCGAGATACTCGTGCTCACATATCTCATCGAATTAATACATATCGTACCATGATCACTCAGACATTCGGTTCATGATCTAACATCTATAACATCCACACAACATACATAACACATCCATACATCATCCACATAATGGCCATTGAAGCCCTACTTTACCTGTTCTTACACAACCGTCGGGTTACCCATGTTCACACAACCATCGAGTCAATAAACCATATCCGGATCACCGTAGCCACATATACGTCCTAGACATACTTGGATCGCGTTAGTCGCAAGTAGTCTTTACCTGAAGTCATTCAACCAATCAAGTTACTCGATCTCGCTCAGCCTATCAAGTCTATTACCTTATCTGGATCACCGTAGCCATGGATAGGTTCTAATTGCACCCAGATCACTCAGCCCATGGGTACGTCAGATGTACTTGATCATTCAGCCCGAAGTACTACATGCTCCTCGGGCATTCATATACCTCACCAAGAGGTAAGTAGCACCAAGCCAAGCTATCAAGAAAATGCCCCCAAGGCATGACATCGACCAACATGGTTATCTTTGACTTATCATTTACCAAGCCTATTGTATGTTATGGAAAGTTTTATTCATATTTACAATGAATCGTGTAAAATTTCTAACTAACTAGGCAAGCCTCTTCCTCATAATACTCGCGTTTTGGGGTGAAACATTAGTTTCTTAGTGTTACTAGTCATTATACCTCATTAGGGACTGATAGGTTATAATCATATACTCTTTGTAATGATTAATTCCTTATATTTTCAACTTAATTGTGGAAATTATGCTTGTTTTGGTTTAGAAGGTGAAAAATGGATGCAATGGTGTAAATTGGCTCAAAAGCATGTTTTTAGCTTCCCATGTGAAAATCAAGCACTTTGGAAGAAAGTAGGACGGAGCAGAAGCTCATCTTCAGTATGGCGTGACCATGCCTTGTGTATGATTTGAGGCTAGTGTCTAACATGAGAAATCCGAACTTTTGCAGCCAAATTCGTGATAAAGACAACTTTTATGATTATTTCTATTATTTTGGAAGTATTGGACCAAGAATCAATCTCTTTTTTTAATTAGGACTTTATTTATTTATATTTCCCTTTTATCATATCTTTTCCCTATTGGATTAAAACTCTTCCAACTTACTCCAAATAATTGTTTAAGCTTTCTAAGGTATTCTATGGGTTTAAAGGTATCATTTTTTCAACTAATCAACATCAAAACCCTTACTTGATTTCCCAAGATAAGTTTCACCCAAGCTACACCCACCAAATAATGCATCAAGCAACGCAATTTGATTTAGGGTAACCTTCACCTATGGTCCCTTTCGTTTAGGCTTTGTTCTATTTTGGTCACCAAATTTGAAAAAAGATTATTCTTGCCACTTTCATTTTCTATCGTTACCGTTTTAGTCACCCGAGTGTTAGCCTCCATTACTTGGGTAACAAAGAGCTGACATGGCACCTTAAAAATAGAAGAAAAAAAATCCTCTGCCAAACTGGGTCTTAGAATGGGTTATTTTAACTCATATGGGTCAACAGGTAAGAAACCAACCCCTTTATCATGTTTCAATATTTTTCTTTTCAAACCAAGGAAACAATTCCCTTCCTCAACTATGGTAACAACCGTGCACTATCAACGCCGTTGTTGTTGCTTCGATGGGTTCTCTGGTCGAGTGAAACTCCATTTTCTTTCGTTTAGAGTCATTGAGAGTTGCCCTAAAATCTAACGAAAAAACATCATGTTTTCAACTTTCTTTTGTTTGATCTAAGTCGTTGACTGTTGTACTTGCTTTAAATTGGGAATGTTGGCTCCTTTATCGTGTTGGATCTCTTCACCGTTCGAATTGAGCAGTTGTTCACCGGAGCTCCGACCATTGGAAGACTCGATTGATAAGGACTCACTTCTCTTATCCTTTTTCGATTCTTTTTAGTTCTCTGGACTACTTTTTGGTTTGTTGTTGAAGTTTTTGGTGGCCTTGAGTGGTTTAGAGAGGATGGTTAAAGCTTAGCAAAGCGTCAATGGTAAGATAAGTTGTGGAATGGTTCGGTTAGTGATAGTGAAATTGTTGAGTTTTACGGTGCTCGATTTCCTTCAACCGTTTTTGCTCGCCAAGTGTGGAGAAGTTGGATATTTGGGTGTTTTAGTGGGAGGTGAAAATTGGAAAATAAGACACAAGGATTTATAGTGGTTCAACCTTCTAACCAAGGTCTACATCCACTACCTTAGCTTCCCACTAAGGATTTCAACAAATTCACTCTAGAATTTCGTCCCCTTTTTTCGGCTTTGGAGGAAACCGTTACAACGAATAAGCTAACTACCCTTAGCTTAATCAAACACTCTCTTACAAGAGAAATTCTTAAGCAAACTTGAAATCCCTCTAATAGGTATTTGTTTGCACTATAAAGCTCTCACCCAAAACCTAAACACTTGAGCGAATATAACAATGTTTAGCTCACAAGTGTTGTCTATACAAGAAATTGATAATTTAAGCTCTAAGACAATTTCTTGATCATATTGTTGTTGACAATTGAAGCATTAGCCTTCCCTTGATGCTTGGAGGTCTCTTTTATACTCCCAAATGAGTTTGTAGCCGTTGAGGACCATTAGGGTTGTTTTAGAGCCTTTGGAGATTTTAATTCCCACCATAAATGATGTTCTGCAAACGCCCGTTTCGAAACACTCGACCTCATTCTGGAACGCCCTTCTTCAGAATTAGCCGTTGAAGTCTGATGCATCAGGCTGTATCGAAACACATATGGTCGTTTCGAAACCCTTCGAGTCATATCGAAACGTTTACAACCCGTTTCAGTACGATTGACGGTTGAGCCGCAAATTAAATTTCCGTTGGGAAAATAGTCGTTGGGGAATTTGACCGTTGAGGTTTTTGCCTCATAGGCGTATCGAAACGGTGAGGCCCGTATCGAAACGCTATGTAAAAATCTCACCCAAATTAAATCCCATTTCGAAATAGACAAGGCTGTATCGAAACGTTTTGTCTCTGTGAATGGTTGTTTCGAAACACTTGAGTGGTTTTATAAAATTTGGCTTTTGAAAACACTTCAAAACCTCTTTAAAAATATCCTCAAACATATTTTTAAGTTGTTTGGACTTAAAGACACTTTTGAAATCTTTTCAATTTAGTCCAAAACTATTTTTCAATTATTATATCAAAACATTAGTTCTTCAAAAATGTTTGGTAGCTTTAGGATGAGCTGAAAGTATGTGAATGAATGAGTGA